>CM077091.1:128286911-128886911 GCA_039513925.1 Platanthera zijinensis
CACGACCCTTTTGAATAAGATTTAATTAAGTTGGCGATGAAGGTAAGGTTACCTATTGAAGATCTTCACTCTTCAGGAAGTTAAAATAGAATATTGAAAATCGAATTTAAGAAATAATTGCCATGACTCTATTAATCCCATATCCGATTGATGTGAAAAATTTTAAGAAAGGAAGATGGGATACAAGTCTAAAATTTGACTTTTACTCTCTTAGATTTAAAAAGAAACTTCTTGTCCTAACTAAATTATGAAAATCTCACAAAAAAGCTAAAGAAAAGCATAGCCGCTGCCAGAATAGAAGACTGTGGCCCTAAAAGCCAATGACTCAAGGAAAGGCAAGGGTGCAGCCTCATCCGCTCTCGGAAAATGGATGAGGAAGAAGAATCTGAGCCATGCTCTTCCGGCTCAGAGCTATCTGAAGAATACTTCTCCCTCATCACTCGGGAGTTCAAGAAGTTCCTCAAGTTGAGGAATCAAAGAAAGAGAGACGGCTCCTCCTCCAGACATCAGAAGAAGAATTATTCTTCTGACAGGTATGAATCCAAACAGAACAAACATTGCTCTAATGACATTATTTGCTTTTGATGCAATAAGCCAGGTCACGTCATCGCTGACTGCCACCAAGGCAAGAGAGATAAGGGGAAGGGAGAGGAGCACAAGTCATCTAGAGATAAGAAGAAGGAGAGGAGCTACATCGCCAAAAAGCGAAAGACACTGAGTGAGTCTGATTCCTCAGATTCAGTGATGATGAGGAAGCCTACTTCGGGCTAGTGGGTCGCTCTGACTTAGAAGGAGACTGCCCCCATTTACTGGGAAGGTAAAAGCTCGTACCCCCTCTCTTACTCTGACTATGAGTCTCCTAATGATGATCTCGAGGACAGCCCATCTGTCCGTGAAGCTGAGCTCCTCGAAAAGTAATGAGCTTCTGCTCAATACCTTTGAGGAATGCCGCAAAAGGTTGAGGGCTCAGAAAAAAGAAGTCAAATTCCTTAAGGCTGAGGGTGTGTCTCTAAGAGAAGAGATCACTAGCTTGATCTCTCTCCGACAGGAACACCTGGGCCTGACTTCTGAGCACTCAGAGTCTCTAAGGCTCCTTGACCTAAAACAGGAAGAAATTAACAATTGCGGCAGAAAGGAAGATTGTCATAAGCTTCTCTATGCCAAAGACTGTTCTTCCACTGGTTGATACCTTCTCTGCTCAGGCTAAGGGGATGGCTTGGGGCATGTGGGTGTGCCTGGTAAATCATCCAGGAGAAACAGAAAGCAGAGGAAAAATAAGGCTGCTAAGAAGGCTTCTGCTGCAGAAAAGGGAAAGGCCCCACTCAACCCTGTTGTATTCAGGAAGCCTGGCTTTCCCTACAATGAACAGGACTTTGAGTCAACCTATGGCCACTTCTTCTGGCCCTCGGTTGAAAAGCCCAAGAGCCGGTATGATGGTTGGGCCTTCCCCCGCAACTACGGCGAGAGTGTCTTCAAGGCACCTTATGAAGAAATCCAAGTGGAGGATTATGGCCACTTCTCTAGCGGCCATAATAGGAAGCAGGCACCAAAAGCAAAGCATGTTATACTGAAGGAACATGAGGTGAAGAAAGCATGTGATTGCTGTCATCATGATGCCTCCACCTCCAGATCCAAGGCCCCGGCTTGACCCACCGATCCAAGGTGAAGCAGGAGCCTAGGAAAAGGTACAATAGATTTGACTGTTGTGGCAAAGTGGTCACTTTGCGTGGATTGCTGGTTTAATCCAAGATTCAACGAGACTCCTCATGTTAGCAATGCGAGGCCGACCACTCGTAGGGTTAACCACCCGAGGGGGAGTATGTTAACAAGGAATCTAGGACCCAAGTTCGATTGGTTCCTAAGGGAAACTGATTCTGTTTTGCAGGTATGTCCAAAGGCCACCAAAACGCCTATCTGGTACTTGGACAGTGGATGCTCCCAGCATATGACTGGGACAAGAATCCTGCTGCGTGATTACTCTCCAGTCAAAAATGGACCCAAAGTCATCTTTGGAGGATCAGATCGAGGAGTCACCAGATGTTACGGTATGATTTCCAACAGTGTAATCTCTATCACCGACGTGTCCTATGTCGAAGGGTTAAATCATAACTAGATCAGTGTAAGTCAGTTGTGTGATAAAGGTTATGACGTTAAGTTCTGCAAGGATAAGTGCTTGATAATATCGTGTGCCTCTTGAGACGGTATTACTGGCATTAGGAGTAGAAATATATTTTGTTTAGATTTTCTTAGCATAGATTCTTCTATCCCCGTGTGCCTAGTAGCAAAAGGCAGTGCATCTCTTTGTGAACAATGGCACAAGAGATTAGCACATATTAATTTCAATACAATTAATATGTTGTTTTCTAAGAACTTAGTAAGGGATGCCTCTACTATTAAGTGCATCAAAGATAGCCCATGTCCTGCATGCCAGAAGGGCAAACAGACTCGGGCTACCTTTAAGTGCATTGCAGACAAAGACTCCTCCAGATGTCTTTATCTTCTGCATATGGACTTATTCGGTCCAGTGCAAGTTCATAGCTTAGGAGGCAAATCATATACGCTAGTGATTGTTGATGATAACTCTTGGTTTACATGGGTGTTCTTTTTGAAACGAAAGTCAGTTACGTTTGATATCTTCACAAGTTTTGTCAAGCAGATTCAGAATGAACTTAACTGCTCAGTGATCAAAATAAGAAGTGACCATGGAATAGAATTCGAGCCTGGTGCTATGACAGAATTTTGTGAGGAACTTGGTATCTTTCATGAGTTTTCCTCCCCGCGTACTCCGCAACAAAACGGAGTTGCGGAAAGGAGAAATAGAACGCTCATTGAAGCATGTACGACAATGTTGAATGATGCCTCTCTTCTAGAGTACTTCTGGGCAGAGGCTGTCAACACGGCTTGTCATATGGAGAACCGAGCATTGATCAACAAAAATCATCACAAGACACCTTATGAGCTATTGAAAGGCAGGAAACCGACCATGTCCTATTTGAGGATTTTTGGCTGCAGATGCTATGTACTCAATAATGGGAAGCACCCACGTACTAAATTCGGAGAAAAATGCTTCGAAGGCATTTTCATGGGCTATAGAAGCCATAGTCGGGCATATAGGGTCTTCAATAAGAAACCCTAGTTGTAGAGGAGTCCATTAATGTTGTTTTTGATGAAGGAAGCTTGCTTCACAGCAATTCTTCCAGTGGCATTCTTGAAGATGCAGGTGCAAGACTTGAACAGCTAAGTCTCGATGAGACCGCTAAAGATGTAACTCCCCAGTGCATCAAGGTCTCCACCTCAACGCTAATTGGAGAAGTTGATCAGGGTGGAGAAAATCTCCTAGAAGAAGGAGAAGTACGAGAAGATGTCAGAGCTCCAGATGCCAGAATCCTAGAGCTCCGACACGTGAGGGATCATCCCAGAGATCAGATCATAGGAGATCCTCGTGACGGTGTCAGAACTCGGAGAGGTACAATTAACGAGATTTTGCACCTTAGTTTCCTGTCACAGGTTGAGCCAAAGAAGTTCGACGAAGCGAACAAAGATGCAGCATGGATATTGGCCATGCAAGATGAACTGCATCAATTCGAACGATACAACGTCTGGACGCTTATTCCCAGACCAAAGAACCAGAATGTGATCGGCACCAAGTGGATCTTCAGAAACAAACTGGATGAACACTGTGTCATCATAAGAACAAGGCCAGGCTGGTGGCTCAAGGTTACAGACAGGAGGAGGGGATTGACTTCGACCAGACCTTTACACCACTCGCAAGGCTCGAGGCGATCAGATTGTTCCTGGTATATGCTTCTCACAAAGGATTCACTGTTTATCAGATGGACGTGAAATCTGCATTCCTCAATGGAAAAATTGAAAGAGGAAGTATATGTCGCGCAACCCCCAGGTTTTGTTAATCCTACATCTCCTAATCATGTTTATTTTCTTAATAAAGCGTTATATGGCTTGAAACAAGCTCCTCGAGCTTGGTATGAGACTCTGTCTAGTTTTCTTCTTGAGAACAAGTTCTCGAGAGGAAAAATAGATAAGACATTGTTTCTTAGGGAGGTCAAAGGCAAGATCTTGTTGGTGCAAATCTATGTCGATGACATAATTTTCGGCTCTACGGACAACAATCTTTGCAAAAAGTTCTCGAAACTTATGCAAGGAAAGTTTGAAATGAGGAGCATGGGAGAGCTAAAGTATTTCTTGGGACTTCAAGTGAAACAGTCTGAGGATGGAATTTTCATCTCTCAGACGAAGTTCACAAATGAACTCCTCAATAAATTCGGAATGGAGAATGCAACCTCTATGAGGACTCCAATGGGATCCACTGTGTCTCTGGACAAGGATGAGAAAGGGAAACCTTTTGATGAAACCAAATACAGGAGCATAATTGGATCCCTGCTCTACCTTACTGCTAGTAGACCAGATATTATGTTTTCCACATGCGTATGTGCCAGATATCAGTGAACACTAAGGAATCTCATTATGTCGCTACAAAGCGAATTCTTAGATACCTTAAAGGTACACCAAATCTTGGCTTGTGGTACCCAAGAAACAATGATGTCGAAGCTGATAGGCTTTTCAGATGCAAACTTTGCAGGAAGCAGGGATGATAGGAAAAGCACTTCTGGGACGTGCCAATTTCTCGGAAGAAGACTTATTTCTTGGAATAGTAAGAAGCAGAATTGTGTCGCAACGCATCCTCCACGGCTAAATCTGAGTACATCTCAGCAGGCAGTTGTTGCGCACAACTTCTATGGATTAGAAATCAGCTCAAATATATGACTTGTAGTTCAGATAAGTTCCGATGTATTGCGACTCCTCGAGCGTAATAGCAATTGCGAACAATTCTGTGTCGCACAACAGAACGAAGTATACTGAATTGCGCTATCACTTCATTCGGGACATGTGGAAAACAAAGATATATCTTTCTTGCTATGTCCCCACGGATAAGCAGGTTGCAGATATCTTCACAAAGCCCCTAGACGAGGCCAAGTTCAGTCTCTTCAAAACTGAACTCGATATGCTGAACTATGAATAGTGAAGACTGTACTTCTCAAGACTCTTGGATCAAGGGGGAAGCATCAGCAAGGAACTCAAGCTCGAGCATGGATGCAAGATCTGAGGGGGAGCATGTGGCTCCAAGTGAATTCCCAGATTTACAAAAAGCCGAAAAGGGGGAGATTACCCTCTCGGCTAAGGCTAAGGTGGCTGCCAATGTTAAGTATGCTCTCAGGAAAATGGTAATGAATCTCACTCTCAACTGAAGTCTTAGGTTATGATTTTCATTCCATATGTTCTATTCACCTTAGCTTGTAGGGTTTAGGCTTCTTCAAATAGGGGGAGATTGTTGGGTATTGTATCCACAATGTACCTGATTTGAAGAAGCCCCTGAACAAGCTAAGCTGAATAGATGATGTATTTGATGATTTTCTTCAAGATGTGCATATAGCTATTCCATGCTAAGTACACACCAATGTCAGGGTGCAGTGGGTCAATATACATGGGTCTGCGCAACGTAATCCCTCGTTGAGCAGATCAGTGTGTTGTCTCACGTGTACTCTCTCTATTGGAGTGTACTTATTTTCAAGTACAGGGTTGAGATAGATCAAGATCTGAAGAGGAGCAAGGATGGGTCAAAGACCAACTCATGGGAAGAAAGACGAAAATTCGTCTAAGTTAAATTCGACGGGAATCACTAAGTGACTCTCGCTGATTCGACGGGAATCACTAGTGATTCTTACCGAATCGTCGAGAATCACTCGCCGATTCCTGCCGACTGCATCCGGCTGACTCAACGCCTTCAAGAATTCTGCCAAGTCAGAATCGTCGAGAATCAATAAGTGATTCTCGCTGATTCGTCGAGAATGGTTTTGACTCTCGCCGATTCACTCCGGATGGCAAGCTTTTCAGCTAAAATTCTTCCAAGGATAATCTGACGGGAATCATAAGTGATTCTCGCCGATTCGTCGAGAATCACCAATGATTCCCGCCGAATTTGCCTTGGGCGATTTCTACCTGCTCGCTGGACCGAACCAATATTTCAGGCGCTGTTCGGACCGGGCTTAGGGTTTCTCCTTGTGGCCCACAACGGTCATTTAGGGTTGGTCTACAGTATAAATACTCGCGTATTTTGAACTCCAACAGTAATCAATTACGAGAAATCAAAGCCGCTGAGTGTAACCTAGCCGATCGCGAAACTCATTCTGTCGCGTCGCCGCTCGCAAGATAGTCGTCGCCGCTGATCTTAGAGGACCTCTTTGATCATCCGGCGACAGAACCGAGGCTAAGCTTAGCGTCTCACGAATCTATATTAGATCCTTTGTCTCTTGATTTGTTGAGCGGGAATATTTCTTCCCTCCGAATCGATTGAGACGATCGATCCAAGTAAGATCGTTGGTAGACCTTGCTTGCTTCGTCAAGAAGTTTGGATCTACAAAGCATCGCCGCCGCAATCCTTTGCCGCCGCCGATCTCGGGAAGATCCTCTCCAAGAGAGTGCTCCGATAGTGGACTCTTCGTCTTCATCAAGAAAGCTTCATTGAACGAAGAGGGACATCGGGTTCTCCAAACGTAGTTTGTATTTCTTGTACTTCTTATTTTAACTTTGTTGTAAAGGAACGTTGTTTCCTCGTTGTAAGGGTTTGGTGCAACCCGTGGTGGAGGAGTAGTGACTCCTTCGGGTGGAAGGGTTTTTTCCATAGTGTGAGGATTGGATTTCAATCCGGTTGGTGAAGTGACCGAGTCGTCCCTTGTTGGGAGATAGGTCGAAGGGGGAGAGTGGACGTACCCAAATCGGGAACCACTATAACTGCTTGTGTGTTTCTGTGTTGTGGTTGTTTTTGTTTTCTTGTGCAGGTTAATTTTTAATTCCGCAAAAGACTACAGATCACCTATCCCCCCCCCCATAGGTGAAGATAGTTGACACTAGGTAACTTTCAGCTGGCCTTATTCTCAATACTAGCATTGAACCAATAGTCAATGGCAAAGTGGCCCACCTTGCCACAACACCAGCACTCAAATCTCTTGTATCTTTTCTTAAGTACATGCTTAACCATATTGCTATCAGCAGTCCTTTTAAGTGCAGGTGATGGAGCAGTAAATACTAAGGATTCCTTAAGAACCTGATGGGTTTGCTCATGGGGTGCCCTATTAGCATTTGCACCCTTGCCATTCAGATCACCATACTTACAGTGACCATGAGTGATGTCATGATCATACCTGTTAGTAGGCTGCATAACTTTCCTAAAGAAATAGGGGGTTTGAAGGCTAGTGGCTGAACTGGGGCTTTGTCTTTTCTTTGAGAATTGGCTACCCTTGTTCTTACCTTAAAGCCTAATCCCGTCTTACCCTTTTGGGAGATGAAATTATCAATTATGGGTAAGACTGACTTTGGCTTAGAGAATTTAGCTATTAGATCCATTTCTTTCTAAAGTCTTACTTCCAGATTCTTGATGTGATTATTTTTGAAAGTGATTGTACCCATCTGAATAACAGTTATGCTTTTTCAGTTTGGCATCCTCATTCAATTTCAAATCCAACATCTTTGTTGAATCTATGCAGCCAATTTGAGAGATACAATTTCCTCAGTCTGCTTCTTGACGAGGAATCTGCATCTCTTAAGGGCTTGCAACAGACCACCATACTCATCAATTAATTGATGAACATCCCTTTCAGATTCAGAACTATACACATCTCTTGATGTAGATGCTTCTGATTCTGATCCAGTATAATACTCAGAAGCTAAGGATGGATTGTATACCTTATTGGGACAAGGCTGATCCTGGCACTGATCTTCCTCAGATAGAGCCATCAGGCCTCTGCAATAATATTCTTCACATCCATTGATAGAATCCAGCATTTGCAAGAATTCAGATTCTACAGGATCCTCTTCTGTAGAGAACAATCCAATATAGGCTTCTGCTTCATCCCCTTCTCTAGATTCTGATGATGAAGAGTCAGTCCAACTTTTCTGCTTTTGGCAACAAGGGATCTCTCCTTCTTGCCCTTATTTTGATGCTTATGCTTGTTCTTAGACTCCTTTCTTTTATCAGGACATTCAGCTATGACATGTCCAGGCCTGTTGTAACAATAGCAAACAATTTTAGAAGAAGTTTGTTTACTAGGATTAGATCCATACCTGTCATCCTTAGAAGTCTCCTTCTTCTTGTAATATTCATCCTTGGAGGATGATGAAGATGGCTTGGTTCTCAATTTCTTCTTCTTCATGAACCTTTGAAATTGCCTTGTAAAGGCAGCAAAGTCCTCATCAGAATTGTGGCTGTTTGAAGTGTTGATGTCAGTATCTTCTGGTTCAACTTCAGCAATTTTCCTGGGAGGAGAAGGTGACTTTCTCCTGCCTTTTCTTGTGGCTTCAGCCTTGAAGACAACTAACCTTTCTTTGTATTCAGCCCATTGCTTTTATCCTCCTCCTTGTGGCTTGGCCACTTCTCTGATGGCATATATTTTTGTATCCGAGTCCCTGGTTAATGACCTGAGAAACTTGTCATTCAGTTCATATGTGCTAAAGACTCTTCCATAGGTCATTAACTTATTTATAATTCTAAAGAACTTCTTGTAACATTCTGATATTCTATCTGACTTAGCTTGTCTGAAGCTCTCATATTCTTGATTCAGCATGGACTTTCTATCCTCAATAACTTCTTTAGTTCCCTCCATATAGACAATCAGGTGTCTCACATCTCCTTGGAGGTTTTGCAATGAACTAGATTCTGAAATGTAGAATCCTCTATGACACTCACAATTATGTTTTGTGTTCTCTTGTCTAAGGTAGCTAGGATGATCTCTTCTTTAGTCATTTCAGAATAGCTCTTTGGTGTTTTGAGATTTGCATCAAGAACTGATATGTTCATAGGAATGAAAGGACCTTCCAAAACTGTAATGTAAATTCTTGGATCAGATGCTTCCATGGACAATCTGACCCTTTCTTTCCAAATGCCAAAATTCTCTTTCTTGCAGATAGGTAGTTTCATGGATCCAAGTTCCTTCTGATTTTCACTTGAACCAATCCTGGCTAATCAGTTAATTGCCTTGGAGATCTACTCAGACGTTTAAGTTTATATTTGAGTCAACCTCCCTCTGATACCACTTGAAAGATTAGGTTGATAGACCCTAAACACCTAGAGGGGGGTGAATAGGTTCAAATCCTTTTAATCAACTTAGGCAATTAAAAATGTTAAAGCATAGTAAAATAATCACAGCACAAACAATCATAGCAAGTTCACAGCACAGTACACAATAGTTTATAGTGGTTCCCCAATTTATGGGTACGTCCACTCTCCCTCTTCACCAATCCAGCAGAGTACTGGATTCGGCCAAACTTCCTTCCACTATCTCAGATCAACAGATCTTACAACTCAGAACCCAACTGGTTCCTACAGCTCGGACTTTTTCAAGTCCTACAACTCAGAATCTTCTCAAGACTCCTACCTCAGGCAACAACCCTACCTCAGCCTTAACCACCAGGAATATAACACAGATCAACCAGATTATACACCTCAGATTCTTCCCAAGAATCCTACCTTAGGCAACAACCCTACCTCAGCCTTTATAAATTTAGGCTTACAACTCAGATCTATATAAGATCTTACAAGGAAATTAATTGTTTAAAACAATAAAATATTCACCCTGATAGAAAAAGAATAGGGTGAATGCTTCTTGATCAGTTCTTGATAAAACTGATTACTTTAGATCCAACCTGTCTTAGCTTCTCCAAAGCTTCTTGAATTTGTACTAAGTAAGGTTGATCTTCAATTGGAGTTGGAGTTGATCTTCAATCCAGCTTCCTTCTTGAATTCAGAATAAGATCTGAATTTTTCTTGCAGACTATTCAGGATCTACCTTCTTCTAGGTTTGTCTCTTGTTCCCCCTCACTTGTTCTATATCAGTACAGTTCTTCTGATTGTGATATAATAGGTCTATATATAAAATCCATCCAAGGTTACCGCTGATCCGGTTTATAACGGTCTTCTGACAGCTCTACAGATGTGCAAGCTTTGTTACTTATGACAGCTGTTAGGTCTTCAGTCTTGACACAACTGACTCCTCCTTGAACTTCTATCTCAGCAGAAAAGGGCGTTGAGACAACTCCAAATGTGTCGACATAAATAGACCATGTGTCGACACAAGTCTTGAAGGTGTCGACACAGCTCCCACATTGTCGACGCAGTCATACTTTATCTTCTTGACACAGCTTCTGTTGATAGATTTCTTTGAGTGTGTGTCGACACAAGTCATGTGTGTCGACACAAGCCTTCCAGTCTCAGTATAGTAGTTGTTGACAGATTTCTTTGAGTGTATGTCGACACAAGTCTTGTGTGTCGACACAACTACTTCTGGTCTTTAACATAGCGGTGTTTGAGTGTGTGTCGACACAAGTCCTGTGTGTCGACACAACTACTTCTGGTCTTCAACATAGCTTGTGTTGAGTGTGTGTCGACACAAGTCCTGTGTGTCGCCACAACTACTGCTGACAAAATTTTTGTGTATCGACACAAGTCCTGTGTGTCGACACAATCTTGCTTCTAGTGTCGACACAAGTCCTTCACCAGTGTCGACACTTGTACTTAGAATATTTTCCTGCATTTCTTTAACCTGCACATTCAAACTCAACATACCATCAAATACACCTTGATGCATATCATTGAGTTAGGTGAGGCTTCTCCAAATCTGGTACATATTTTCTAGTGTATCCAACAAGGAGTGTTCTATCTCCATAAGCATCTGTACAAAATTTCATGGACATGCATTGGACCTAATGGGCTAAATTCTCATTTTCACATTTTTATTATTTGCACATCATTCACAATTTTACCTTCACCATACATGTTGGATCCTCTAAAAAGCAGAGGTTCAAATGGCTTCAAATTTCTACCAAGTCAATATAATGACATTAGAGCCATGCCACCCAAATTTGGGGGTAGTTAGAATTGGGAATCTTCCTAAATTCCATTAATTTAATAATTCATATTTCTACTAAAACTATAAAAAATTATTCTCCAAAAATTTTGATTTTTGGAAATAGTCTAAGTATTGTATACACACATGTATGACCTAAATTTCACTGCATTTGGGCTTATAATTTATCTTAGGTACTCCTTTGAAGTTTTGCCCTATCCTAGGAGCAGTCTTAGGATAATGGCCCTACCAGGAGATACAGTGCTCCAATTTGCATGTTTAGGGTGTAAAACTAAAGTTAGTACATATGGCTACAATCTCTATGTTGAACACTTTCCCTGAATATGCCTCTACAAGGCCTAAAATCATCATGCTATAAGGCTATATAAAAGTTGACAGAAAATTTCATGCAATGAAATTATACTATAGTTTAATACAGTTAAAAAAAAGAAATAAACAGACGGAATCGGGTCATCTTCCTCATGGACAATGGTTCAGATTCATCCTGCCTAGGCCAACTTGATCCCGTGTTTTCAGCCACCTGGGCCACTGCCACCACAGTGATTGTCATCACCACCTACATTGAGGCGGTGGCTAGCGTTTCCCAGTGACATGGCCGTCGGAGGCGGCTCCTCCGGCGAACCCGAGCAATAAGAAAAGCTCGGAATTTTTCCCTTCATCTCTTATGGCATCGGGCTCATTTGAGTCTGATATCTCTCCTAGTGGATCTAGAAGACTATCACTGAGGGAGGGGAGGAGAAACAGACCTGGATGTGAGCTTGGTGGCGGGTGCGGTGGAGGTGAGCCATGGCTGATGACTGCTCCGGTGAACTTGCTCAATCCCTTATTTCTCCAGCAGAAGCTTATCTCTAGGAGTCATTTTCCACTCCTCTGGCTCAATGAAGGTGATGGCGGGCTTGGCAAGAAATGAAAGTGACAGCTAGGGTTCCTCATTTCTTCCTTTTTTATAAGAAGAATTAGGGTTTAAGTTGTTTTGCCACATGCCACCCTAATATTGGACCACCCATTATTGCTTTAAATAGGTCTATTGAGAATACCGAGTCCAAATGAGCCATCATTGCTTATCCCAAAAACCCGGTTCAACCCATACATATAAACCAGCAAACACAGTCTAGACCGAAAAAAATACTCTATGACAAAATCATCGAGTATTACTCGACGCTTTGTCGAATGGCGTCGAGTTCACTCAACGAACTCGATGCTTCGCCGAATGGCGTCGATTTCACTCAACGCACTCGATGGTTATTAAATCCAAACATTTTTCTAAGTTAAAATAGAATGGCATTAAGACAACTCAACGCACTCGACGCCTGTTGAATTCAGAACATTTCTAAGTTAAAGTAGAATAGCGTTGCGATAACTCAATGCACTCGACACTTCGTCTAATCCAGAACATATTTATGTTAAAGTAGAATGGCGTTGAGACAACTCAACACACTCGAAGCTTCATCAAATGGCGTCGAGCTCACTCAATGCACTCGATGCTTATTGAATCCAGAACATTTTCTGTTAAAGTAGAATGTCGTTGAGACTACTCAATGCACTCGACACTTCGTCGAATGGCATCGAGTTCACTCAACGCACTCGACGCTTATTGAATCTAGAAAATTTTTCTGTTAAATTAGAATGGCATTAAGACCACTCAACGCACTCGATGCTTTGTTGAATGACATCGAGTTCACTCAACGCACTCGACGCTTATTGAATCCAGAACATTTTTCTAAGTTAAAGTTTATTGAAACCTATAGTGGGCCCTATGCGGATCCACCCTAACTCCTTGGGTCAAACCTAGCCTAACCCCATCACACACCACATGTCATACCCTAACCTAAGTTAAGGGGTCTAAAAGAAAATGGGATGTTATAAATCCCAATAAACCAAAAGAATAATTTCATCCCTAAAATTCAAGTTCGGTTCTACGGGGTTCCTATGCACAAGAATTTAAAAACTTTTCAAAAATACTTAAGATATACCTGAGGTGAAGAGTCCCAGATATCGTTCCCATATCAGATCCATCAGCTCCCAGGTGTGCTCCTCCCATCCATGGTTGGACCACGACACCTTGACCAAGGGAACCTTCTTCTTTTGCAGTACTCTGATCGTTGTATCATCGATCCGGATTAGCTCCGAATGAACTGATCTATCAGGTGCTATTGGGCCTGCTATAGTTGTGATATGCTGCTTTAGCTGATATAATGCTCTCCGAAGCGAGGAGACATGAAATAAGTCATGCAGGTTCTCTAACTCTAGCTACAGGTCCAACCACTATGTCAAAGGACCGATCTGCTCTAGGATCATGTGAGGCCCATATATCGAGGTTTGAGATCCTTGTGCCTCGCACCCGCAATACCTCGTATATCGGACGTACCTTAAATAAGACTCTGTCTCCCACCTGGATCTCTACATTTCGATGCCTCGTATCATAATACTTGGTCTGTCGACTCTGAGCCTCTAGCATCCTGTCCCTGATCAGTCGTATGTGTGTGTCCGTAATCTCAATATAATCTGATCTGAGTGCCCGTAGATCCTCATTCTGGACCCAAGATAGCGGCGTCTGGCACTTCCTACTATATAGGCCTCATGGTAGTTGTTATAAGAAAACTCTATCAGAGCAACAGTCTCTTCCAGGTGTATTTTCGTTATACTTCATGATACTCACAATCAAAATTATGTGGGCATATTTCCAAGTCTTCTGACATATTACCATCAAAACTAACCTTAATCAAACATTGGATTGGAGTCCCTTACGACCAATGATCACTAAGTATGTGAAAATCAATAATCTTATTTATAGAATTGTGCACACAAATCTCAGATTCCTTTTCCAGAATCGCAACATGCCATATAGCTGATACCATATCAAATCTTCAAATAAAAGTTATCGTAGTTTTATTTATGACGAAGATCCAACTTTAGTATGCATGTAGAAATCCTTTCTATTCTTATACGTATAGATTATTACCTACCACCCAACGTGAATTTACAATCACTAAAATTATCATACTCATGAGACCAACACTATTATGTATTGTAATTAACCAACTTCAAGATTATGATGTGATGAAGAGATCATCAGTTTGTTTCTTCTAGATTCAAGACTTATTACACTTTTACATAAACAATAATACATACTTCATAGAGTGTTCACCTTTCAAGCATACATCAAGCGATCATTATTGATATTGATGTTCATACAAATGACTTCCAATCGCTTTTCCCATAGAGCTTGATTTATAAGATATAATGGTAAAATCCATTTGAAACAACAAGTCGACTTCAACATAAGAAAGATCTCAATAAAACTTATTATGTACATCTCGAGTGATCTCGTCGTGTACACATTTGCAAATCAAAATTGATCTCTTCATAGTCATGAATTTTCCTAAGGTGATAATGATGTTATCAACGTACGTGTCCTGGTTCTTGATGCTATCATAATCAAGGTCATACCTATGTGTATGCTTCAACTAATCATCCACCCCATTTTAATTTGCTGAGTCATTACATTTCCAATTCCATGCCTTGATAATTAATCTTTTATTTTCTCGAAGTTCAACTTAGGTATGCTCGTAGTAACTTTCCTATACATGTTCATAATCATAAGTTGCTCTCAAAATCCTTAATCTTTCTGAAGATGATTATTATATCATCAAACACTTTTGTTTTGATTCTTGTGATCATCAGAGCCACATCCAAAGGATCGTACTTATAATATACATCTTCCAATTCAATATGGCTTTTCACTTGATATTAAATTTTTTGGGTTCGTTATACTCCCAATGTTATGAACAAAATTATTCAAACATTTTGAATTCTCACTTTATGGGCTCTAACCATGTAATAGTTAAGTCCCACAATTACTTCTTCATATCACCATGATGTTACTCTATCTCGATCTATAAGTTTCCAATATAATGACCTGGGTATGTCAGGTAGGCGAGGATAAAAGTGATCAATCACCGTTTTTACTTCTCCCAATTCTACCCATTTAATATGTGATAGTCATGGTCACTTTCCTAAGAGCCCTAGCTATGTAAAATTTCCAATTATCCTTTTTACTTGTACTGAATTCTCAATTCACATTGGCTCTCTCTTGTGATATATCTGAGCTCATTAATCAAATCCTTAACCGACAATACATTCATTAATCGTGTGTTACATCGATTGGGTTAAGGTGCTAGAGCATCTAGGAACGTGCTTTGTTGAGGTAACACACTCCTTTAGTTATACATAGAGCCTTTGTGTCATCAAAACTGCTTTGATTTTAGTTTTTTTGAAAGCCAGATGTTCGAATTCTTTTGGATTGTACACAACTTGTTTAGTTCTTTGGATATAGCATATCATTATACATCTATGAAATTATGATCTCTCTTAAAGTTGTGCCAAGTAATCATCTGATTCACAAGCTCGAGAAAGTTTTTAACGTCTCATGACGACTTTCCTTGTTTCACTATATTTGCGATACAACGCTTTATAAACATCCCCCATGTATTTTGTGCTAAATTTCCTTAATATCCATATATACCTCAATCCTTAGGGCTAACAATCTTAGACTCAGAGCTCCATCTTGAGACGTATTGATATGTTGTATACCTTAGACCCTTAAGGTTACTATTTACAACAATATTCTCACGATCAACATGTGACCCAACCAAAATGGGTCTCTTCTAAAACTTGATTTCTTATTCGATCTTTGGTATTTGTCAGAGTGGTTGTCGCAACGTAATCAAGTCATCGGTACGAGGGTTAAGTTTACGAGCACCCTACTATTTCACTAATATATTATAAGTACCAATTATCCTTGAGGCGGTCTTATCAGCTTGGGTAAGAAGTGATAATATCACTCGATATGTGTAGTAGGGATATCGGAGTTTAAGCCTTAAGCAGTAAGTCTTGCATTAAATTCTTCCCTTATCCAATTTGGGTATCCTCGTACCTTAACAAATCTATACCCGAGGTCGATTATAGACTAAGATATGGCTCTAAATCCTCTTGGTAAGTCAAACTAAAGTGGAGTCCTAAATGGTTTAGTCTAACTCATTTTTAAATGGACTATTTTCTGTGACTTTTTACACATGGACACACCATTGCTTCCGCTGTATAGTTTGTCCGCAAAATAATGCTCAAGTGGGGTGACCTAGTTTTGTGGACTTCTTTCTCATATGATCGTTTGTTCAAGTGATTCCAGTTTGTAAGACCCCTCTCCCTTACAAAGGATGTTACTCGATCTTATGCCCAGAACTTCCACCTTATGTTGACACTAACACACGGTCTAGTCGACATCGCAAGACGTTGATCCTGCCAGCTAGTATGATCATTTAACCTGTAGGTCAATTCGAGAATAGAAGTAATGTTATAAAAGAAAAGTAGCAATTCCACATCACAGAAATGACATCATATATATATAATGAAAATGACATATTCCACAATGAGTGCAAAAATGAGAGAAAGGACTTATGCCCGGTACATGCCAAAATATAATAAATCTCACTCTCACGCACTCTAAGTGGAAGCTATAACTAAAACTCTCATCATCACCTGACGCAGAACTGTAGTAGTAGTAGTAGTAGTAGTAGTAGTAGTGTGCGGCAACTGCTCCTCAATTCCTGCCACCTCGTCCTGCTGGTCGTGTTGGTGTTCCAACTCCTCGAGCTCCTAAAATGATAGGTCACAACCGACCGTTAGTCATAAAGACTAAGCTATTTTGTCCTCACCTAACCCCCATGACTCCTAAGCACTATGCAGGATAATTAAAGTGGAAGACAACAAAGAAGTATCAAAGGAAGCAAGTGACAGTGGAACTACTCTATCATGAATAAAACTATCTAGCAGATGTAACAATATTCTAGCAGTTCTATATATTATAAATGACAGTATGGAAGGAAGCAGTAAAGTAAAGGTGCATCGCAGTGAAGTAAATATCTACAATTATGCTACAATTACAAGAGTACCTTAACTTATATTAATGTCCATACAAACTTATAAGTTAAGGTTTCATGAATATAACTTATCATATAAAAGTGCTCATACTAATTTATATGATAAGGATCTGCAGTGCATATGTCCTAAGTATGTATGTATACTTTGATGTGTTATAATGGTTATGATTCATACAAGTGCAACTCACACACATGACTCTGTGATCACAGACCATTAGTTCCCACTTTTTTGAGTTAGCTGAACCCTCTGGTACCACCATTGTGGCTATGGCAGCAGTAGAGAAGATGTCTCCACTTCTTAGGTAGGTATACATACTACCAGGCCTAAACCCTTCGTATGCATCTGTATACATCTGAGGTGCACTCTAGAGTCTCTGCGTACTAATTTGCTGGCTATCCCCACCAGTCTTTTTGGTAGGGTGTGCATTTTCGGGGATTGTCCTCTAGACCGCAGTATAAAATAACTACTGGCCCCTCAAACCCTCACACCTCACCGACCATACTGTCGTCATTGTGATGACTGTCCAGTACCACATGACCCTCTACTAATATGTTCTATGTACATGCAAGTTATTTCAAACCCGAGCCTCCAGCTCGTAGGACTAACCCGTCCTGTATCAAACACCTGAGCCTCCAACTCGTTGGACTAAACCCATCCTATATCCAAATCCCGAGACTCCAGCTCGCAGGACTAAACCCATCTTGTATCCCTCCAAACCTATACGAGTGAGTTTGTCGCATCGTTATCTTAACCTATTAAACTACTCTTGTCTAATTCTTATTATACATAGCAGTTTAGGGTTAATCCTTGGACTGCCTAGGACATGCCCGGTGAAGGGATCTCGAGGGCACTAGGAACTATGATGGGCTGAATCCCAAAGCTCCCTTTCTCAAGGACACTTACTTTTATTAGTGTCTACCCATTATATTATATCCCAATCTCGTTATTACTCTTGAGTAAACCTAATGACTTAAGGTATTGATTGGGAGAGCGACGATCTTTTGCCTGACCCCATTATAGTTGTTCTCCTTGTGACTTGCACTCTAACACTCATTACTATGTGTTGATATACTTGTGATACAAACCAGGGTTTCAACTTCTCAATACATCTTTTAATTTAACTATCTCATCACCCTGAGCACTCTAAAGCTTCTTATTACTTTTACTAAACGCATCTCATGACCCAATTCTAACTCATATGAGATGACTTCCAATTCCTTGGTCCAATGGCCTCCAAATTAATATCATGGGTTTATCATGTGATCATTATAGGTAATTCAGAATTCCATAATTTTCTTAATCATTTTGGACCATAATTAAAATTATTTAATGAAGTGACTTAGGTCACAGTGAACATGAACTACTCTAACCAGTGGTCCATTATGTCTAAATAAATTTTCTGATGTTCATCTAGGTTAAAAATGTCTTTTCACCAAAAAATCCTAATTTTCCAACTTGATTTGACCATTATTTTCCATTTATGATTAAAATTCCATTATCTTACTTTTTCAAAAGAAGTACTAAAAATAATTATGTAAAAATTCAGGGAAAATTCCTACTCACTAATATTTACAAGATAATGCTCAAAACAAATTTTAATACTTTTATCAAGTGATTTGATTTAAGATATCTACATGTTAAAATAATTACAAAATTGCCACTATTAAGGTAATCGCCCTAAATAATCATCCATGAATCTTAATAAAATTTACAGGGATTTACAATACAGAAATAAGGGTTCAGACATTTTATCTTCATTTTCCAAGCACTATTATCCATGTGATGCAGTGGACCAGAGCCGCCCCGCTCTGTCGGAGCCACACTGAGCCAGAGGAACACGAATGGCACCCACTGCCGGGCTGCAGCCCAAGCACCCCACCCATGACCGCACCTATTCTCAGCGCGGCGGGATGTTGAGGTGAGGTCTCGAACCCAGCCCCCTTAATAAAGAGCTTTCCTAACAGCTCTCATCACCAACTGAGCTGCAGCTCAGTTGGTGATGAGAGCTGTTAGGAAAGCTCTTTATCAAGGGGGCTGGGTTCGAGACCTCGCCTCAACATCCCGCAGCGCTGAGAATAGGTGCGGTCATGGGTGGGGTGCTTGGGCTGCAGCCCGGCAGTGGGTGCCATTCGTGTTCCTCTGGCTCGGTGTGGCTCCGACAGAGCGGGGCGGCTCTGGTCCACTACATCACCATGCTTTTAATCAAAATCACATAAGGGTAAAAATATAATTACACTATTTATACATGGAATAATTCTCAAAAATTCTCATAAATTTTTCCAAAAAAGTGAATTGACCTTTTAGGGCTTGTGTCAACAACTTGGAATTTTCTAAGGTCATTTGCCCTAGTTTTCCTTTTTATCACCTAAGTGTGTTATTTATGAAATAACTCTAACATATGGGATTTTCATTCCAAAAATCCCCATTTTCTCATGAGAGGAGTGTTATATCGACATAAGTATCTATCCAAAATTTCATGGACAAGCATTGGGCCTATTGGGCTAAATTCCCATTTTCTCAGTTTTACTATTTGCACACCATTCACAATTTTACCTTCACCAAGCATGTTGGATTCTCTAGCAGTCAGAGGTCCAAATCGCTTCAAATTTCTACCAAGGGCCTATAATGACATTAAAGCCATGCCACCCAAATTTGGCGGCATTTGGAATTGAGAATCTCCCTAAATTCCATTCATTTAATAATTCATATTTCTACTAAAACTATAAAAAAATATTCTCCAAAAATTCTGATGTTTTGACATAGTCTAAGTATGGTCTACACAAATTCATGACCTAAATTTGACTGTATATAGACTTATAGTTTAGCCTAGGCACTCCTTTGAATTTCTGCTAAATCCTAGGAGCAGTCCTAGGAGAATGGCCCTGCCAGGAGCTACAGTGCTCTAATTTGCATGTTTAGCGTGTCAAAATAAAGTAAAGAAATATGGCTACAATCTCTATGTTGAACACTTTCTCTGAATATACCTACAAGGCCTAAAATCATCATGCTAGAAAGTTGTATAAAAGTTGATAGAAAATTTCATGCAATGAAATTATACTATAATTTAATACAGTTAAAAAAATAAACAGACGGAATCGAGTCATCTTCCCCGATGGCCAACGGTTCAGATTCATCCTGTTTGGGCCAACTTGATCCCATATTTCCGGCCACCTGGGCCACTGCCACCGCCGGCAATTGTCGTCACCACCTCCATTGAGGTGCTGGCTAGCGTTTCCCGGCGACATGGTTGTCGGAGGCGGCTCCTCCGGCAAACCCGAGCAAGAAGAAAAGCTGGAAATTTTTTCCCTCTATCTCTTATGGCATTTGGGTAATTTGAGTCTGATATCTCTCCTAGTGGATCTAGAAGGCTAGCACCGAAGGAGGGGAGGAGAAATGGACCTGAATGCAAGCTTGGCAGCGGGTGCGGTGGTGGTGAGCCATGGCTGACGACTACTCCGGTGAACTAGCTCGATCCCTTGTTTCTCCAGCAAAATCTTATCTCCAGGAGTCATTTTCCACTCCTCTGGGCTCAATGAAGGTGATGGCGGGCTTGACAAGAAATGGAATTGACGGCTAGGGTTTCTCATTTCTTCCTTTTTATAATAAGAATTAGGGTTTAAGTTATTTTGCCACGTGTCACCTTAATATTGGACCGCCCATTATTGCTTTAAATTGGTCTTGTTGAGAAGACCAGGTCCAAATGAACCATCAACGCTTATCCCAAAAACCCAGTTCAGCCCATACATATAAACCAGGAAACACAGTCTAGACCGAAAAGAAAATACTCTAAGTCAAAATCGTCGAGTATCACTCGAAGCTTCATCGAATGGCGTCGAGTTCACTCAATGTACTCGACGCTTCATCGAATGGCGTCGAGTTCACTCAACACACTCGACGCTTATTGAATCCAGAACATTTTTCTAAGTTAAAGTAGAATGGTATTGAGATAACTCAATGCACTCGACGCCTGTTGAATTCAGAACATCTCTAAGTTAAAGTAGAATGGCATTAAGAACACTCAACGCACTCGACACTTCGTAGAACCTAGAATATTTTTCTGTTAAAGTAGAATGGCATTGAGACCACTCAGCGCACTCAATGATTCGTCGAATGGCGTCGAGTTCACTCAACGCACTCGATGCTTATTGAATCCAAAACATTTTTCTATTAAAGTATAATAGTGTTGAGACCACTCAACGCACTTGACGCTTCGTCGAATGGCGTCGAGTTCACTCAACGCACTCGACGCTTATTGAATCCAGAACATTAGTAGAATGGAATTGAGACCACTCAATGCACTTGATGCTTCGTCGAATGGTTTCGAGTTCACTCAACACACTCGATGCTTATTGAATCCAGAACATTTTTCTAAGTTAGAGTTGATTGAACCCTATAGTGGGCCCTATGTGGATCCACCCTAACTCCTTGGATCAAACCTATCCTAACCCCATTCACCCACCACATGTCATATTCTAACCTAAGTTAAGGGGTCTAAAATAAAATGTGATGTTACAGATCGCAAGGTCTTGTTGGGCACAGAATTCTTCTACATGGTGAGTGCAATCGTCTTGCCAACTTGTCGCTTGGTGTGCATTGTGGAGAAAGGTGTAACTTTCATGGTTCCCATGGTAAAAGAACAACCATGCCACATAGTCAAGCAAATTTAAGCTATGCAAATATCCAAGGGAGTACAGAAAGGAGAGCCTACTTTCCTAGCGTCTTTGATAAAGGAAACAATTGAGACTATGGAGGAGGTGCCTCTAATTATTATAGAAGTTCTAAAGGAGAATGAGGATGTGATGCCTATGGAGCTACCAAAAAGGTTTCACCCTCATAGGGAGTTGGACCATAAGATCGAGTTGGAGAGTTCTGCAATGCCACCAGTAAAGGCACCTTATTAGATGGCTCCACCTGAGCTTGAGGAGTTGAGAAATATGTTGTAAGAATTGTCTGAGGCTGGAATGATCCGACAATTAAAGGCACCATTTGGCGCGCTGGTACTCTTTCAAAAGAAGAAGGATGGAACATTGCGGTTATGCACAGACAGGCGTTGAATAAGGTGACAAAAAAGAATAATTATCTTGTGATGTTGATTGTTGACTTATTCAATCGGAAAGGGAGTGCAAGGATATATACAAAGATGGATCTACAAAATGTCTACCACCAAGTACAGATCACAAAAGGGGATGAGCCGAAGACTACTTGTGTAACAAGGTATGGATAATTCGAGTGGTTGTGTTGCCATTCGGCCTAACTAATGCACCCATAACTTTCTGCACATTGATGAATCAAATCTTTCATTCCTACTTGAGCGAGTTTATGGTGGTATACTTGGATGAAATTGTCATTTATAGTGACACAATGGAAGAGCATGCACAACATCTTCACATATTGTTCAAGGTGCCAAGGGAGAATGAACTTTATGTCAAAAGGTCAAAATTCTCCTTCGGCAAAGAGGAGGTACATTTTCTTAAGTATGTCAATGGGCATGGCCAACTACTGATGGATATGGACAAGGTGCGGTCAATCATCGAATGGGAGCCACCAAACAAAGTGACAAAGCTTCAATCATTCCTTAACTTGGTGAACTACTATAGGCAGTTCATCATGGGACATTTGAAGAGGGCAGTGCCACTTACAGACCTACTAAAGAAGGAGAAAGTTTGAAACTGGTCAGTAGAATTCCAAGAAGCTTTTGAGGATTTGAAAAGTAAGGTGAGCACGGAGCTAGTGCTTGCACTACCAGACTTTTGCAAAAAATTTGAGTTGTATACGGATACCTAAACTTTGTTATTATAGGGGTGCTAATGCAAGAAGGACACTCTATTCCTTTTGAAATCCGCAAGTTAAATGAGGCGGAGTGGTGCTATATAGTGCAAGAAAAGGAGATGATTGCTATCATCCATTACTTGTAGGTATGGAGACACTATTTGCTTGGGGCACAATTTATGATCAAGGTCGACAATATGGTGACAACCTACTTTCAAACTTAGAAGAAATTGTTTACAAAGCAAGCAATATGGCAGGACTTCTTGGTGGAATTTGACTTTGTCTTGGAACTGAAATCGGGCAAAGCCAATATAGTGGTGGATGCACATAGCCTCAATGCGGAGTTAGTGGCAATTTCTATAGTAATGAACAACTTGTTGGATCAAGTAAATAATGGGCTTAAGGAGGATCCCCTTGCCAAGTAGCTTATACTTCTAGTTCAGGAAGGGCAAGCAAAATGATTTTGGGTAGTGTACAGGCTACTTTATGCCTAAGGGATAATTCTATGCATCCAAAAGAGGGGAAACCTGTGAAGGGACTTAATCAAAGAGTGCCATGAAATAAAGTGGGCTTGACATCTAGGGCAAAACACACATTAGCTTTGATGGAGGATTTATACTACTAGACACATGTGAGGGATAACATTGAGATGTACATGAAGAGATATCTTATTTAACAATAAGATAAGGTGGACAACAAATAACTGGTGAGACTTTTGGAGCCACTTCCAGTGCCATAATTCCCATGGGAAACGGTGATGCTCGACTACATCTATGCCTTGCCCAAGTCTGAAGGGTCAGGGTCTATCCTGGTAGTGGTAGATCGCTTCTGCAAATATGGTACTTTCACACTCAGTACTAAGGGCATGATAACCAAAGAGATGGTGCGACACTTTTTCAAACATATGGTGAAATATTGGGGACTACACAAGAGCATTGCGAGTGATTGCGATCCCTGGTTTACTGGGAAGCTATAGGCTAAACTCTTTAAGCTACTTGGTTCAGGTTGAACATCTCTACCAAATTTTACCCTAAGTCAGATGGGCAGATCGAGAGGGTGAATGCACTGTTGGAGTGTTACTTATGGTGCATTACGAGTGCTAATCAAGTAGAATTGGTGAAACTAATGGATGTAGCACAATTTTCTTACAACTTAAAGTGGAGTGATGTTTGATGGCGACGATGCCGATGCGGTCGTTGATCCCTGTCATAGAGAGTTCGTGGATTGGTACGATCGTTGTCGCAAGCTCGAAGATGAAATTCTACCACGACATTTCTTCGCCAACGCCGCCGCCGCTACATGTTTTGCTCGACGTCCGCCGCCGCCATTAAATAAAATATATAATTATAAATTAAATAATTATATATTTTATATTCTATCAATTATTATTTTTACCATTTTTATTTCATTTCATGTATGATGGGTGCCTATAACCATCAAGAGTGTTTAATTTCATGCATTTAATTTTTGTACTGTTTTTATTTCATGAAGGGTGCATATAATCATCATAGTTTCATTTTGAATTTTGAATGGAGGAGATGGAGTGGTGTAGGCTATATATAGTCATGGTTATGAAGGATTTGATAGAGAATTGATGAAATAAAAAAAACCATAATCTTGCTTGAGATTTCCCTCCTCCTCTCCTCTCCTCCTCTCAAAAATTTGGCTACCCTCTTGCTCTCCCTCTTGGCCATCGGCCACTCTCTTCCCCCTCTCTCTAATCGACCTCCTCTCCACATAATCCTCCCTCTCTTTTCATATCTCTCAAAAACCCGACCACCCCCTCTAGCCGCCACCTTTTCTCTCTCCCCCTTCCTCTTTCTCTCGGTCAAACCTTTCACCACCCATCCTAGCCGCCACCCTCTCGCTTTCCTCCTCTCTAATCCGAGCAGCCCTCTCACCACCCCAACCTAACCACCCTCCACCAATACAAAACCTTACCTCCCTCCACCATAACAAAACCCGACCACCACCACCTTCCTTACCATAACTAGCCCTCAAATATCTTTGGGGGGATCTCGGCCAAGATGTGAAGCGATGAAGGTGAACAAGTTTCCTCTCCATTCCGGCGTGACTCTGGCGGAACCATTGAAGAACAATCCAAGTTAGTGAAATCAGAATCATCCATTCTTATTGGGTAACGAAAAACTTCTACCTTCGTGTGTTTCTTTTCCTAGATTTTTTTCCTGTGGTGGTAAACTTTAGCATTGAATCTTGATAGCCTTAAAATAATCGTGGTTTTCTTCGATTGATTTGTGTCTATCTTGATTGATTTAATTTTTTGAGAGGATTGGAGAACCTCGTTTACTTTTTATTGGGAGAGATCTACCATTTTTCGAATCATAATTTTTGGTAGATCTCTTTTTGTACAACCTTTGCTCGATCGGACCGGGTGGGTTCTTTTAGCCAGAAAGAATATTGGCATATAGCCTTTATTCGATCCTAATCGGTTTGGCTACCCGTATATTAGCATCTAATTGATATAATTGCATAGCGTGTGCACCGCATTGGAGAATTTGTGCGAGTGTAGAATTTGATCGTAGAGAGGCAATCGTGCTTAGTTCGTTGATTTTACGGTGTCGACATGTGATCCTGCATCAATATTACAGGTCAGAGTTCGTTAGAGCTTGATACCGGGATTCAACCACTCACACTACACATTAGCAACCACAATGGAGGATGGAAGGAGCCCAGGAACATGGAAGATGGTTATGTCATGGGAGGAACAAGCAGACTTAGCTAGGTCGTGCTTGGAGAAGGATAATAAGAAGATGAAGAAGTGGGCTGATATAATGAGATGATCAGCAAAGTAGTTAGTGGTAGATAAGGTGATGGTGAAGATCCTACCACGGTAGTTCAATACCTTGTGTAGTGTACATAACGGCTTGGTGCGGAAGTATGAAAGCCCAATTCCAGTTACAGCTAGGGCGGGAAGGTTTCTTATCCCCTTGATTTAACAAACTCTTTGAAGATACATCTGGTGTTTCATGTGAGTATGAGCTAGCCATAATTTAGAGATGCTGAAGATCCATAAATAGGAGAATCTCAAAGGGCACCTCCTATGATGACAAAGTCTTTTGATAAGGATATTGAAGAGGTGCTCACAAAAAGAGTGGTTTAAAGAAAAGGTGTCCAACCATGGACACAATACTTGATCAAATGGATGGGATTTATAGAGTCCAAGACTATATGGGAGACACTAGAAGACTTGTGACAGTTCATGGACATCCTTCAGCAGTATGAGGCGATTAGGACGTCACTAGAGTAGGTGGGGGCGGATGTCACAGACCACCATCTTGGAGGTTAATTTCCTAGAGGATTCTAGAGAAATATGGAGTCATGTATATAGGAAGAGTCAGGAACCTTCTAGAGAATTCATGTATCTTGTATAATATACTATAGATGAATGGAATAAACTAGAATAGTATGGGTCTAGAACCTTCTATACTTTGGTGGGAAACCTCCTTAGGGTCTATAAAAGGTCTAAGGCTCAATTGGATTCACCTAAGTTTTGACAATCAATAGAGCACTTTGAGATATTTCACTCATGAGCATTCTTTTGAGTTATTTTCACTCTTATTTCATCATCACCACTTAGTTCTTGAAAGAATGACTGACTTAACTTGGGTAAGCGGAGTTGCAAGGAGGAGTTATGACTGCACGAAAACTCTGAAAGAGAAGAGTCTGTGACATCGTGCTCCCAAGGAATAAAGGAGCGCCAAGAGTTCATAATTTTGTACCCCTTCCCCCCCCCCCCCCTAGCAAGGCAATTTTCCTCAACTAGCACTAAATCACCCTCCTGCCGGGCACTCCATTCGCAAGCTCTACTTACATGACGAAGAGCTCCCCAGCGCACGCAGCTCAACACACCCCATCTTCATGATCAGAAAACATGAAGCTCATCATCACCACAACTACCTGGAAGTAGAAGGATTCAAACATGTAATTAGAGGGATTACTCATGAGGGAATTTGTGTCTTGATTACAAAAAAATACAGACAAATTGAGCAGCATACCGCTTTGTCCCGCCACCCTCTTCCTCATTGCTCACTGTTGGCACCAGAGGTTCTGGTGCACCCGATCTTGCATGGCTTCAAGCTCCCAACATCGAGATGTTCTATGGAATAAATGACCCATCGGAGCTTGTACACCATTTTGTTGACACTAAGAGGTTCAATAATTCCCCCGATCAACTGGTGTGTCAAGTGCTCCCAACAACTCTAAAATGGAAAGCTCGAACCTAGTTCCACTCTTTGAACAAAAGAGGGATTGACAACTTTGCAAGTTTATCTTAGCTCTTTGTCGACCAGTTCATCACAAACTGAAAGAGTATACGAGACCCCTATAATATTTTAGGGATCCTCTAGAATAGAAGGCAAACCCTTAAAGATTTCTTCTGTAATTTTACCACTGAGGCGCAAAAAATCCCATGAGACAACAAAGAGATCCTACAAGGCTTTTACTTAGGAGGACTCCACCCTAGTCACTTCTACTCAGCATTAATGAGATAAGTAGTACTGAGTTATCCTGATCTATTGTGATGGTTTGAGGCCCAAATTGTCGCTAATAAAACAATCGAGGCACATCGAATATAGTTTGATAGAGAATCAAAGAGAAGGAGGGGGCAAGGAGCTTAAACAATCCCAAGGAAGAACAATGAGCATCACGACAGCCCACGACCTAGACAGTATTAGAACTATATGTCCCTTAATACCTCAAAATAAACATACTTTATGCAATCCAATGCAATGAGGCACTCTGTAAGTCCAGACCGCTTGGTTAGAATGCAGGTGACCAATTAAAGTACTGCGAGTTCTACTATAGATGAGGGCACAACAAAGAAAATTGCTACATGTTGAAGGAGAAAATTGAGCACCGCGTTAGGAAATGACTATTAGGGAGGTTCTTATAAGGCCAAACACTGAATCCACCATCAAGGGGTCGACCTTCCGCTTGCTAGGAAATACTGGGGGTAACCACTAAAGTAATCATCCCAATAGAAAGCTCCCTATCCATTGGCAGAGCTCTACTCGCACCACTACCCTGCTTTATCAACTTTATCTTTCTATAAATACTTCGTGAAAATTTCCACAATATCAAACTCGTGACTGTGACTCTAATTGTTTTCAAAGTTTGCTCATTTAAGGCTTTTAAAAGGCAAACATCATCCATATCATTAGGACTATATATGCACCTTACCCAAAAGAAAGGACACCCACTTATCCTCACAGCACCTGCTTTCAGCTAGTGTGCTCGCAGCACCTGCTTTCGGGTAGTGTGCTCGCAACACCTGCCTCCCAACAGTGTGCTCACATCACTTGTCTCCGGACAACGTGCACATTTACAACACCTTCTTCTAGTAACATGCTCATAGCACCTACCTTAGGGAAGCATGCTTATTTACAACACCTGTCTCTTGGCAGCATGCTCATAGAACCTGTCTCAAGATAGCATGCTCATTCATGGCACCTGAATCTGGGCAATGCACTCAAAACACCTGCCTTAGGGCAGTGCACTCACAACAATTGCCTCGAGGTAGAACACTCATTTATAGCGCATGCCTCCAAGAAGTGTGCTCATAACACCTGTCTCTAGGTAGTGCGCTCACAACACCTGCCTCAGGGAAGCTCGCTCATTTATAGTACTTATCTCCAGGCAGCGTGCTCACAACACCTACTTATAGGAAGCAGGCTCACATCACCTCCCTTTGAACTCCCACTACTGCAGCTTGAAGGTATTCCCTTCTCCCCTGCAATAGGTCTTTGGCACTACAGGGCATGCCTTCCTTATAGATGCCCAAGTTTGAAGGTCCTCCCATTGCCTCCTCACCTAGGAAATCGGCAACACAATGGCCTTGACCCTACAACCCGGCTCAGAGGTTCGACCTTCGCCTGCATTTTAGGTGATGACATCATTAGGGGCCAGTCTGCCTAGTCATGTTCAGATCTATGGACCTGACAACATCACTATGGACTTAACCATGCTACACCATCTCAAAGGTTCTCCCGTCACCTGTGTAGTAGGTTACGACATCATTTGGGGCCACTGGTCACATCTAAACCGCAACACAGTGACCTTGACCTCACTACCCCGGCTCGAAGGTTCTCCTTTCATCAACGTAGTAGGTTATGATATTGTCTGTGGCCAGACCCCACAGTCATGTGCATATCGTAGCACATTGGCTTTGACTTCACTACCCGGCTCGAAGGTTCTCCCTTCTCCCGCATAGAAAGTTACAATATCGTCAAGGGCTAGTCTATCTAGTTGCGTGCAACCTGCATCATGATGGCCTCAACCGGGTTACCTTGTTCATTAGTGACATGAAGGCAGGTGGCACGTTTGTCAGCCCAAAAGGCATTACCATGATGTAGAAGCTATATCGGGAGCTAAAGGTTATCTTGGGGATGTCCTCCTCTAGTACCCAGAGTTGATAATATTAAGATCTCAGGTCCATTTTAGAAAAGACGGGCACACCTTGCAGTTGATCAAACAGTTAATCGATCCTTCATAGAGGATAAGTATTTTGAATGGTATGCATATTGAGTTCCCTATAATCGATGCATAAATGCAGGATCCCATCCTTCTTCTTGATGAATGTTACAGGGGCTCTCTAGTGTGAGGAACTTGGGCAGATGAATCCTATGTCGAGTAACTCTTGAATTTGTAGTTTGAGCTTCGCTAATTCCTTCGGGTCCATCTAGTATAGTGCTCGTGACAATGGTTGAGCTCCAGGTACAAGCTTAATCTGGAAATCAACTTCCCATTAGGGGGTCAATCTTAAGAGGGACTCTAGAAAACATCTGAAAAGTCTCGAATTACTGGAACCATGGAGAGCACTTGGGTTTTATTCTCCATCTCAAAGTAAATAAGATACATCTCATTCCTTTACAAGACTGATTTGACTGCTTGTGTGGATTTCAAAATTATGTGAGTGATGGATGGAATACCTTTTAAGGTGATAGAATGCCTTTTTATTTGGGTTCTGTAGGTTGATCTCCATAGTCTTGCAATTGATTTGGGCATTATGTTCGGCCAGCCAGTCCATCCCAAAGATGATGTCAAACTCAATTATTGCTAGAATAGTAGCATAGATTTTGAACACCATGTCTCCTAGAAGAGCTTTGAATGAGCATTTCTCTGTGGATGTCATATCTAATCCATATAGTATTCATATCTGTATTGACATCCCGGATGATTGGATGACATTTTCCTTAGATTTGTTAAATTCCCAGGAGATGAAGGAGTGTGTGGCTCCGGTATCGAATAATGTTTTTATAGGATGACCATCTACCAATAGTAAACTTGGAACGATATATGTATACTATAAACAAGCAGTTTATGATGTATATATAATATGATATAGGTCCTTACTAGATACTAACACCATACTCATCATAGATGCCCAAAATATATACCTATAACTACATCTAGTGCAGGTCCATGTTGTGGATCTAAAGCATACCCCTCAAGTGGTGCTTCTCTACCCTGCCTGGGCCAGTCACTCCTACTTGCAGGAAAACCTCTACGGCCTCCTCATCCTCGACCTCTCTCAGTTGCTCCTTATACTACTCCCAAGCTCGGCCTTCCTGCGGCCTGGGGGCAAAAGTTCTAATATGCCCGAGCTGCTGGCATAGAAAATAGTTCCTTGTAAAGGGAACATCTCATCATACTGCAAGTACGGGCTGGGGTGCTGGAACAAGTCGGGGTACTGGATGTGGTACTAGTCGGGGTGTTGGAGGTGGAGGTGCCTGACAAAACTGCAATGCTAGTTGGTATAGCTGGTGGCGATGATGCTTCCTCCTGTCTTTATCATGTCGTCGAGGAACAACCCGTCTCTCTTGGACTCGAGGAGCCTCTACTTATCCCATTTATCGATGGGCAACCATCCTCTGGTCCATCTTTAAACCAGTAGCATGCATGGATAAAGTATGAAAGGTCGACTGAGAGAACTTGATCAGGGCATGTCGCAGGTCATCGTGCAATCCTCTAAAATCTGGCGGATTTATCCCAATCTATAGTCATAAGGGTTCCCATAAAGCGAGCAAGGTGTATGAACACGCGCTGGTACTCTGGCACGATCCTCTCTCCTTGTCGATTATGAAGGAACAACCCCTGTAATGCGACTCGATCAACTTCAAAGAAGAAGTGCTCCAAGAATGCATTCGTAAACAGAGAGGTCATCCTCTGAATGTGGAGCGGCTAGCTTCCCTCCACCAGTCTCGAGCATAACCCTCTAGCAATGTCACTACTTGGGATACTGCTGTAGCAGTGAGGCACATCTGATACGCCCAAAATAGATTTACGTATTAATGCAAGTGCACGTGTCAGATCAAGTAATATAAAGTGAGTTAAGATCGTTCCCATGAAGAAGTGATTAATTTAGTTCTCGCAAGTACTACCTCTACCTTTTCTTTAAATTCAAGCGAATTAATTAGAGTGAACTTGATAATACAAATTAAAAGAAAACAATAATTAAACTAAATAATGCTTACATAAGTTTAGTTTAATTAATTGACAAAAATAGTATTATACATTGATTTCCTTTGCTTATTGCGATGAGTTTTAGAGTGATCCTTTATGAAATGCTTGATTAACTATCCTACAATGATTTGAAAGTGAAAATCATTATCTCTCGACCTATAAAATCAGTTTATCCCAATTCCCCTAGTTATATCTAACTTAGGTAGGAAAAAGAATAACATGAAGTACGCAAATCAAAGTTGTTAACACAAAATGAAATCTCTTTCCCTCTTGATGTTATATTAAAATTTATGTTACACTTACATCACTTCTCTCTCGAATCTTGCAATGTAGTATAAAGATAGAATTTGGCTAAAGATTTAAATAGCACCTCCCTTGAATCTCACTACGCAAACGAAAGGATTCAACCCTAAATTAGCATAACACCTCTCTCGAATCTTGCCACACAACTTATAAGAAGAATACTTAATCCAAAATTTCCACAAAATGAAAACATAAATTGAATAAAGATAGTTTTTCAAACAATCAAAAAGGAAAAATTAAAATCACAACATCACAATAAGACAAAATACTCTCAACATGACTTAGAAATTTAGTTCATGATGGAAGGATCAAACCACACAACAACATAGAACTTACTAGACATGATGATGGAATTTTAATCGCTGTAGGAATTTAATTTCAGATCTCGCTCAAAAGCCTTCTTACTTCTTGCTGGTGCGTCCAAACCCTAGCCTCCTTTTCCAAGATGATGGTCATCTAGATCTCTCCCTCTAATGAATTTCGTATGACTTTTAGGAAAGAGATCCCCCTTTTAAAAATGTGCAGCCCTATCCCAATAGTAGTTTCCTTCTATTTTTGAGTTTGGCATAAAATTAAAATTCGTCCAGAACTTGTTGCAACAACTAAGACAGATTGTTGCAACAACCTGCGCAGACCAAAATATAAGTCTAGCTTTACTTCTCTGGATCAATTTCTTCAGCATTTCTAGAGATAAAATATAGGAAAATAATCAAATTAGTCACAAATAAAATAAATAAGAATTTACTTATATTTTTACTCATTTAAATTATTTTTTTCATTATGATGAATATTAAGTCAAAAATAAAGAACTAGATAACTTTTTTTGAGAAATTATCATACATCCACACTTAATCATTTGCTAGTCCCTAGCAAAGATAATTCATATCAATAACTTGAATGAAAAAACTAATATCAAGAAGTAAATTCAAATGATCCCCTTTTCTTGAAAACAAATTAATCAAAACATATTACAAAAATTCGTTTTACTCAACTGATAAGCTTACAAATCAATAAGAGCTCAATCATTAGCAAATCCATTAGTTTGATACAAGATAAAGCTCAATTAAGAATCTTAGTGCGGTGAATGTTTTCTTTTAAAAATACTTTACTCTCATGCAATATTTCTTATTGAACCTCCGTATTTATTGGAAAGTGTAAGAATAAGCTAAGCTTTTTATTTAGCCTCCACATGGGTTAGTAATTCAATTGAAAATAGGATTGACTTTGGCTTGGTTAAGGATTTATGAATAACTTTGATAGTGGAATGACATTTCCTAGTTAGTAATTTTAATAATTCACTATATTATGGGGTTTATCACATATTTTTTAAAAATATTTTTTATTCATAGTTGGGATCATTTCAAGTATAAGTGCACATACCTAGGTCACATATAATTATAATTTTTTTTCTTTTAATTTTATCATGGTTGGGATCATTCTAAGTATGCATTCACATACCTAGGTCACATATCTCTATGACACAAATTTCTTTCCCCCTTTTTTCTCTTTATTATTGGGATCATTCCAAGTATGTATACATATGCCTAGACCACATATCACTATGACATTTAACCATTTTTATGGAGAAATTTAAACACCCATAAATGTCTAACTTATTAAGACACCACTAGTAGGAATATGGGGAATTTAAGAGTAGAATAATGTGTATGAAAAATTTCAAGCTCAAATATTCTAGTGGATGATCAAAATGGAATACTACCTAAGCTCATGTTTAGGCTTATATCGTTGAATTAGTTATTGCTCACCCCTTCCCATTATTTTTAGAGGTAAGTATCAAAAGATTAGTAAACCAAAATTTTGTGCATAAAATAAATGCTTGAGCATGCTTTATCCAAAAAAAATCTTACTAACTTCAAATTCCTTAATTCAATTCTTAGGACTATTTAGCCTACAAATTAATTATCATTAAATAACTAGAATAGCTTATTAATTAATTAAAATAAGAATTAAGATCATTAGATTTGCATTTAAATACAATATTCTTCACCCAAATGGTAGGGGTTATAAAACCACCACCTCCACACTTATGCTCTTTGATAGTCCCTAGCAAAGAGACCATTTTACCAGGAAAATACTTTAAAATATTTTTACTAATAAACACATAATGATAAGGTAAAAAGAAACTGGGATTTAAATAACTCTCCTGAATTGGATGTGATAGAGTGGTTATCCATTGCTTCTCATTGATGTACCCATATTACTCCCTTTCTTAGATGTTCCTCAGCACTCCTAGTCAATTATTTTAGTCTGCATAACTTACATCCTCAAAATATACATAGATTATGACATGAGATATATTTTTGTCATATTCGATAAGTATAATCAAACCCACCTAAACATAGCACATGCTTGCAATGATCATCATAGAAAACCTTGTCATGCCACATCAACAAAATTCCACAACATTAAATCCCATTCATAATAATATGTCATAGGAGAAGCAGTAGCTGAACGTATTATTGTACAGAAGAATATCATGCCAAGATATTGTATCACAAATATAGATCGTAGGTTAGCTCATAGACCAGCATAATATGAGTGCAATGGAATAATCATCATAATAATGTCGAAACACATATCAGTAAACCACAAAATATAGCATCCAAAATGTCACAGCAAAAAATAGAACATCAATATGCAATAGCTCAGATCATAACATCAGGCTAGCAACTCAAAATGTAAATATAACTCTGAAAAAGGAAACTGGATCGAAGATATTACTACTCATCCTCCTCTTCCTCATCTTCCTCGTCATCCTCTTTCGACTCATCTTCCACATCCCCCTTTTTTACTCCCGTTGTCGGGTCAAGTTTAGACTAGTTAGATGTCATCAAATAGCCTTCATGATCCCATTGGGCCTACATCTTATAGCTCGGCTCTAGTATTGGAATCTTTGTCTTATCCATCAACATGATTTGGTTGGCATGAATATCATCGAGCTTCGACTCAAAATATAAGCGTTGGCACCTTTGGTAAACTTTCATGTACTCGATACTTGTAATCATAATCCTGGAGGCATTATTAATATCTGCCATGGGGAGACCAATGCATATAGGGTCGATCGCTGGTGGTCTTGTGGTATGAGCATCATCCTTTGACCTCCACTTGTCATGTCTTTCTTGAGCTCTCGTGGCCACCTTGATATTCACTTCCACTATTGTCTCTATGATCGGGTGCCCGACTTGAGTCACCATATCATCTTCACCTTGGAACTCTCCCACCATTCGACAGAGCTCTGTAAAAAAAGTAGGCAACCACATTTGCCTCACTTTCTCCTCCTTGACTTTTTGCTTTATAAGGGTAGCAATGAGTGCCCCCATGTTCAACTTTATCCCCCTCAAGATACTATAGATAAGTGTGACCATTTCCATCATCATCGTGTTCAAATGTTATGTGGGCATGACACACGCATTGATGAATATGAGTTATACCTTGGCTTCACAATTTAAGGATGTTGTATGCAGGGTCCTTTTTGACTTACTCGCTTGATCCGGCTCCAGTGTACAACAAACTATCGCAGTCATTTCCTTTACAAAAACATTTGACAGAATATTTGCATAACCATCTTGAATCTTGTTGTCCAAATCAAAGAGATCATTAATTTGATTGGTCGAAATGTCGACACTCTTTCCTCTCACTAACACCTTCTCTCCTTTTGAGTCTCTAGCATTGGCATAGAATTCATACACCCATGGTAAAATTTCCTCAGTCCCAGGGTGACAACATATTTGCCACTTAACAGCCCTAATTTGATTTACATATTTGAAACTTTAATCCCTAGCTTCCATCTTAAAACCCCGCTCATAGATGAAAGGGATGGTCTTGAGAGTTTCAAAACGATGTTAAGCACTCTCAGTCAAAAATCTAGCATTTTTCCCAGCCACCTCTTTACCTTTTCCTTTCTCTTTTCTCTTCGGTGCCATGATCTAGAATAGGAATAAAAGAGACAAAACTAAAAGGAATGGACATCAATATAGTTCCACATGTTCGATCTACTGTACAAAGAATACCTACAAAATTCCTCAAATCTTTGAATGTAGGAGCTCTCGCTTTCCATGTATAACTCAGTCAGTGTTCCTTATGTCACCGTGATTTGCCGGAGTTGCCACTTGCCTTCAACCAGATGTGCAATCGTTGACCTGCTCTGATAAGTTCGACACTGATCTTCTCTCTCCTCTTCACTCAGCTTGTCGATTGCCTCCCCCGTTCTCCCTTATTTCCTTGACCTAGCCGAAAGATTGGGAAAGAGCTTGCTGGGCTCAAAATTTTGTCTCTTTAGAAAGGAATAAAATATAATTCTGGCTGATTTAATTGGAGAGATTAGGGGATCAAATTAAGATTGAACCAATTTATAAATGAGTTAAGGTAATTAAGGTTGTAAAGCATAAGCCGGTTTGAACCAAAATCTGGTGGAGGAGCAGAAAAATGGGCCAGTTCACATGTACCAGTGCCAGTAAGCCTTGCAATGCTTCTCATAAGGTGCAGACAGAAAAAAAAATGTGTTGCAACAACCTTTTCCTGGTTGTTGCAACAACCTTATCCAGGTTGTTGCAACAACCTTATCCAGGTTGTTGCAACAAACTATTTTCGACAATTAATGGCCAGATTAAGCCCATTTTTTTGCTCATCCAGATTTTCACTCCTATAGATTTTTAAGCACGATCAAATTAAGTCATGTGGCTTTGCTCCCTCCAATATTTTTTTTACTACACTAACAAAAACAAACGAAATTTATTTATTTAATTATATATAATTATATATATTATAAGATACGGTTGGTTGCCTCCCACCAAGCTCCCTCCAATATTTTTTTGATTAGTAATGCGGGGGTCGAGTTTCGCGGAGGGAATGCGAGGAGACAAGTGCACCTATCGCGAGTAATACAGGATATTCGGGGGGAATATCGAGGTCGTATATTTCCCAGAGTTGGTTGATTATTTCTACTCCTCCTGGAGGGACTATTATCTTACCAAAAATAAAGGTGTCAGATTAACTAACTAACTAGGGCGGTTTTAAGAAAAGGCTAAAAATAGACTTTAAAAAATTGATGAAGAATAACGCTCGATATCGAATCGATTAAGACTAAAATAATTTTAGTTAACTAGATATCCTAGGTTCCAAATTAATTAAACGGGAAACTTGGCCGTGGTGGTTCCACAAGCATGAGCTCACCTATCTCTAGGGCTATCGCTCACCTGTACATCGAGACTATTCGTCTGAGCTCTCGTTCGGCCAAGGATTCCTCTTAATGCCCACTTTACGCTAAGAATCCTGTTATTGGGGGGACCTAATCCGGAAGAATTCTGCTCCTCCTCTCTCGAGGTTTAGTGTGAAAACTCTTTCTACCCAAGGGCGATCAATCCATACGCATGGCCTCTCGGCTAGCTAGCGTATAGATAACGAAAATAGAGCTCACACATCGATATGTGGTTCTACGCATCGTATACCTGGGGTAAACCTTAAGTGCTTTAATTAAAGAGAAAAAGAGGACCTTTAATTATTTAAAAAGATGTTTATGTCTCAATGCTCTTCGATACCAAGGGCTAAGTGCGATTAGCCACTCATCGGGATGGGGACGGCTTATGTGTTTCGTGAGGCATGAGTTCAAAACTAAATGCTGAAGGGTTGTAAAAAAAGGCATAAAAATAACACAATGTTAAAAAAGGTAAAGCTAGCTAAACAGTGAACGCACTCACTCATCAAAGCCATAATAAAAGAAAATGTTAAGTTACAAAAAAAATACATAATTGAAATTGCAATTCCTACTCAAACGAGTAGGTGGGAAAATTGCAAGTCCTACTCAAACGAGTATGCGGGAAATAAAAGCGGTAAATTGCAAGTCCTACTTAAATGACTAGGCGGGAAATGAAAGCGGTAAATTGCAAGTCCTACTCAAACGAGTTGGCGGGAAATGAAAGCAATAAAAGATATCTCATACACACACACTCTACATAAAAAAAGAAAATAATGAAAACCTAACTTATACTCACACACACAATAAAAAGGAGAAAAATAAAGTGATCGAAAAATTAAAATGATTACATTTTTACCCTTAGAACTTGTTAAAAATGCATAAAAAGAAGAAATAAAAATTAAAGAAGGAAAAAGTTTTTTCAAAATTAAAGCAAAATCAAAGTGATACAAAAAATTAAAAGATTACAAATCCATTCTTATAACTTCTTAAAAGCGCATAAAAAGTGAATGTACAACCCCGTGTTCGCCGAAGGGGCCCAGGTAGCCAGGCGGACCTCCCCCGACCCGCGCATCGAGGGGTTATCCTAGAGAGCCAGCCTGGCCCGCACCCTCCTAGGCGGGCCAGCTCGCACCCCCTTGGCGGGCCATCCCCCGGCCCGTGCCCTCCCAGCGATCCAGCCCTGCCCGTGCCTATTTTGGCGGGCCCGCCCCGCCCGCCTCTCCTAGGCGGGTCGGCCCGCGCCTTCCCCGTGCCTTCTCGGCGAGCCGGCTCTGGCCCGCGCCTCACGCCGAGTGGAGGCATTGAAGGGTTGCTCACTCGATTCCCAACAGGGAGGACCTCTTACTATCTTACCCAATTGGTCTGCCCCTAGCCGGTCAATGCAGCGGTGTCTCGCTATTGGCAGACCCAGGTGGGCTGCATATAGCTGTTTAGAACAGCGGAGTTCAGTTGTTGGCAGGCCAGCCCGAGGAACTTTTGGTAATTTTAAGGCGGCAAAGGTTCGTTATTTACAGACCATCCTCAAAATCCTATAAATAGGACCCAAGGGGTACCTCAGAGGGCGGGCTTACTTGCTCCCCAGTCTTCTAGCGCTCTCTGAGGTACCTTGGCCCGACATTTGGCTGAAGAGGGGAAGCGCTCAGTGATCTTTCGGGTTTGTGGTGGGACCTCCGAGCCGGGCCCTTGGTCTAGTCCTTCGCTCTCCTTTCCTTTGTTGTTTTTCTTGCAGGAGCGAAGTAGGTGCACGACCACCCCTTCCCCAAGGGTGAACTCCACAAGAGACCGATTTTTGGATTTCAACATTGAAAATAAAAGTTAAAAGAACAAAAAGGTTTACAAAAATAAAAAGAAAAACTAAGTTAAAAAAAACACTTTTAAAAACACTTTTATGAATTCATAAGAATGAATGAAAAGCACTAAAAAAACTAAAGTTAAACAAAGCTAAGGGAAAAGATAAGAAAAGCTATCATAACACTAACTAACTATAAGAAAACCTAAAACAAAAAAACTAAGTAAAATAAAACTATAAAAACATAAACTTAAAATTATTCTCATACACAAATACACCCATTTTAAAGAGAAAAACAAAGATAAACAAAGGATAAAAAGAAGAGACAAGTGAGGCACCCAAATGAAATCAATTACAAGGTAAGGAGGCAAAAACTAACACATTTTATTAAGCTAAAAAGAGGGTTACATAAAGCTAAAACAAACACTAAAGAGAGGGGGCAAAAATCTCCTTACATAGCAAGAAAATCCACTTAGGCAGCCCACTAACACCAAAATGGTCCAAAAAAAACTGAACCATTGGCCCTTACAGCAAAGTTCTATTTATAGGCAAAAATTTCGCATTACATACCCTGGTCACGGGCGTGACAGGGGGGCGTGTCGGGCTGGCATGCTGGTGAAGCCGAAAACCTGGTGAGTGGCGAAATTCTGGAAGGTTCTAGAAAATCCACATGGCGGTCACGGGCGTGTTCGACGGTCACGGGCGTGTAGGGGGTGTGACTGGACACCTGGCAGAAATTTGATGTCTGCAGCAACTATTTGAACCGGGTTGAAAGCTACAGGACCGACATGGGCATGTCGGGCTGGTCACGGGCATGTACTTTGATTTTTCAACATTTTTTCTGCAAAATTTCGGAAAACAAAATAAAGCTAAGTTAGAAGAGTATATAAAAAAAGGAACATTTTATTGAACAAAAGTAAGTAAAACAATGAAAATAAACTAAAATGACCTAAATAAAGAACGTAAAATATGAATATTTACAACTCATCAGATTCCCCCTGAGATTTCTCAAACCAAGCCAAGGGAGTTGAGTGACCATGCAAGCATAACCACGCATGTGCAAGCGCACTCGCATGGGGATCGCACCCGGGCATGGAAGACGCGCCCCTGCGTGCGCACACGCTAACGTGCATGCCTCCACATGCACGCCTCCCACATACACAGGAGTGCACCTCCAAAGCGCACGTGCGTATATGCTCGTGCGCTAGCCCGCGTCAGCGGCCTCCACCATTATCAGTAACCGCTGCCGCCTAAACCATCTTAGGCCATCACCGTCATCGAGCAACCTACCTAGGCTACCCAAGACGCCCGAGGGGCAAGTCCGTCACTTCATGAAAATTTGCAATCTAGATGACTGAAATAGAACGATGTCATTCGCCACCTCCAAATCTGCTTAGGCGCAATTACCAGCATGTCCCTCTAGAAAATTATAAAAGGACCCAAACCTTCATTTGAAAAGAAGCAACTCTACAGACTAAAGAGAGCTCCGAGATTTTCTGGCGAGTACGTGAGACTTAGATTATTTCTCCACTCGAAATATGATCCTTTCTCTCTTTCTAGTGTGCACGATGCCCGACGCTCATTGGATGCTTTTGTGAGCTCGAGAGAAGGGGTTGGAATTTGCTTCTGTGGGTGCTCGCGTGAAGGCACTACAAGGCTTCAAAGACATGACATTCGTCTCTATCGGAGCGCTCTCATCGAGGCTCTGACTTTGCGAGAGTACTCTCATCAAGGTTCTAAGGACTTAGCACTTTTCCCCACTAAAGCACTCTCATCAAGTCTACGAGGACTTAGTGTATTTTTTGCTGCATTTATATTCCAAGTTGTAACAGAGAGGTGTCATGTCACTCTCCGAGGAAACTCACAAAACTTATTAACTCGAAGCAAAATAGTGGATTTTAGCCTGACACAGATCCAGCCACGTATGTTTTTCACCCTTTCTCGGTTTTCCACGATAAAAAGCCCCCTCTATTGTTGTTCGATTTTCATTAACTATTTGCGCGCCCGGCCCAACTACGAGCTCAGGCAGTCTGATTCTTCGGGTCAGGGAAAAACCGGGTGACCCGCAACAAACTTAATTCTAGCCGGTCATCTCAGCTTTAATTGTCTCATGCTCCCAATCTAATCGCATGCCTCTTCATAACCTCTCGATCCCGCCCCCTACGTCATCTTCACCCAAATCGTGATTTCTCATCTGCAGATGCCCTATCAGGATCGCATCTACGACATCGTCCCTTCACCCACGTGACTTTGTGATCTCGCCTCCGTAGTATTGGCGGCTTTGGCCTTACAAGGCTGCAATGATTTTGCATTCCATCAATTGTCGTGCTCTTTGTGATACGCTAAAATGTGTATCTGAATTATAATTTGATAAGATAAGTGTATCTATCATGTTATTATATAGGATATTAAAAATATAATATCAAGGGTCATATTTCACAGATTTCCTGACTTCTTCTACTCACAAAATTACTATTATTTTATCTCAATATTCTAGATAGGTTATTTAAAAAATAAAGAAAAAGTAAAAAATAAAGATGAGAAAGAAATAAAAGAAAAGGTAGTACTTGATCTTGAATCCCTTAAAAATAAATATTAAAACTCAAATTGAATCATAAGCATTTTAATAGAATGATCATGGAGGTTGTCAAATTATGATAACACATCTCTCGAGAAATATTTCAACCTTACCTTTGGTTGATCTACCAAATTCTTATCCTATAATAGGAACTCATTAACTCATTTTACAAGGTAAACATATCCATTCGATTTGAGTCAAATCTACAAGATTTATATCTTCCTCCCTCGATGAGTGCATGTTAGAACCAGGAAAATCTCAGTCCCTAATGTTCGAAAGAATGGGGACCAAAGGCTACTTGTTTAGCGGTCAACCCAAGAGAATGGAGGCCAGGTAGAGACAGAGAGCTAAAATCTTCCAGAACTTCCTATAAAATGCACCCTTGGGCTGTAGCATTGAGGTCCCTCCGCTTACCCGAAAGTGTATAGGAACTTCCCTTCCAAAGCAATTCAAGGAAAGGTCTTCTTAGTTCGTCCATATTGGGGGAGGTCTTCTGAGCCTGTCCATACTGGGCGAGGACTTCTGAGCTTGTCAATATTAAGCAAGGTCTTCTGAGCTCTTCCATACTGGGCAAGGACTTCTAAGCTCATCCATAATGAGCGAGGTCTTCTGAGCTCCTCTACACTGGACAAGGTCTTTTGAGCTCCTCTATATTGGGCGAGTTTTATAACGCACGTCCATATTATGGGAAGCCTTCTGAGCTCTTCCATACTGGGTCAGGTCTTCTGAGCTCCTCCATACTGGGCAAGGTATTTTGTGCTCGTCCATATTGGGTGAGGTCTTCTCAACTCATCCTTACTGGGCGAGGTCTTATCAGCTCGACCATACTGGGGAGGTCTTCTGAGCTCATCCATACTGGGCGAGGTCTTCTGAGCTCCTCCATATTATGCAAGGTCTTCTAAGCTCCTCCATACTAGGCAAGATATTCTGTGCTCGTCCATACTGGGTGAGGTCTTCTATGCGTGTCAATACTGGGTGAGGTCTTCTGAGCTTGTCCATACTGGGCAAGATCTTTTGAGCTCGTCCATACTAGGTGAGGTATTCTGAGATCCTCCATACTGTGCGAGGTTTTCTGAGCTTGTCCATGCTAAGCGAGGTCTTCTAAGCTCATCCATACTGTGATGTATTTTGGGATCCTCCATACTAGGTGAGGTCTATTGAGGTATTTCTTATCTTGGCAATTTATAGGTTTTTCACAATCCCCTCTTTTTTGGGGCTCAACCTGAGCTCAAAAAATATTAAACCAATAGTTCAGAAAGATGGGAGTTAGTTGATATGCCACACAATATCCCTTCCAGGAGTGGAGCTAATTAAGTGAGGAAGAAAGTTGACACCTTAGAGGAGCAAAGCTCAATTGGAGATGGAGAAGAATTGACATCGTCTAGGCCATTCACTAGATGAATAAGCTCAACTATAAGTGGAGAATAATTGACACCACCCAAGAGAAGAACTCAACTGAAGGAGGTGGATAAGAATCGATGCCTCCCAGGCCATTCTCTAGATGAGCGTTCTCAAGTAGAGGTGGAGAATAGTCGACTTTCCAACCCAAGTAAATAAAGGCCTAAAGTGGCAATACTTGAGGGGTCAACGACCAACCCGAAGGTATGGACATAAGTTGTTACACACTGTTAATTCATTAAGACGATATCACTAGATGGTTCAAGGATAAACCCAAAGGTCTTGACTTAGGTTGTTATATATAGTCGAGTCTTCAAGATGATATCACTCGATGGGGCAACGGCCAACCCATATGTCTAGACTTTGGTTGTTACACATTGTTGAGTCTTCAAAATGATATCACTCGATAAGTCAATGACCAACGTTGAGGTCTGGGCTTAGGTTGTTACACACTATCGAGTATTCAAGATAATATAACTCGTTGTATCAACGGCTAACCCAGAGGTCTGGGCTTAGGCTGTTACACACTGTAGAGAATTCAAGACGATATCACTCGATGGGTCAATGACCAACCAAGAGGTCTAGACTTAGGTTATTACATATTGTCGAGTCTTCAATTCAATATCACTCGATGGATCAATGGCCAACCCAAATATCTGAACTTAGTATGTTACACACTATCTAGACTTAAGTTTTTATATACTATAGAGTCTTCAAGATCATGACACTTGATGGGTCAATGACCAACCCAGAGGTCTGGACTAAGGTTGTTACACACTATAGAGTATTCAAGACGACAACACTCAATGGGCCAATAGCCAACTTGGAGGTCTGGATTTAGGTTTTAGACATTGTTGAGTCTTCAAGATAATATCACTTGATGTGTCAATGGCCAACCCAAAGGTATGGACTTAGGTTATTACACATTGTCGAGTCTTCGGGAAGGGGAAGCATCTTACAAAACTGTCTAAACGATAAGTCCATCATCCTTTTTATGGACCTGTGGGTGTAAGTGGGTTAAGCTCTATGGGGGTATCAACTAGCGTACAATGAGGGAGTTGATCACAACCGCAATTACAGGGGTGTAGTCTTAGGAGAACTCGCACTACACAAGGAGTCCTTAATTTTCTAGAATAGAGGTTCAAAGCTTGGAGGTGGATATTCGCGGTCTAATTTGCTCGCGGAGATTGGACTCTCCTTGACTTGGCATTTGAAAAATCAAGCCAGAGTTTTTTTGCGGTTGATTAATGGGTCATCTCTTATAAGGTATTTCAGAGTATGAATCCAGACTCCCTCTAGTAACCTTATGACTAAGTGAGAAGAGATCTCGAGGGGTTATTCGGCCAACATGCAAGGGGGAGCTGATCTCAACCTTCAATGCAGAGCCTTGGACTTAGGAATACGCACTAAGGCCCAAGACATCGTCTTATCACTCAATTGAGGTTTTTAAGGAGTGAGATAGAGGTTCATGTTCTAGAACACTCGCGAAGATGGGTTACTCCTTAATGTGGAACCAAACCCAAAAAATATTCTTAGGTTTGCTTTATTTTAAAAGTAAGTAAATATTTGTAAGAACCGTAACTTGACGAGCTTATAAAGCTCCCTTGTCATTTAGTAGTTCACAATGAGGACCTCTTTAAGTCATCTGCACTCTAAGTGTTCCTTAGTGCTTCACATTCTAAGTATCAGTATAAGTTACCTCACAAGTGACAACTCCCGTTGAATGATAGCTTTTGAAAGAGATCAACACTAGTAGGAGCTCATAAAATCTGGATATGAATACCTTATGAGTTAGAACTCTTGTGAATGATAGCTTCTAAAGGAGATCATCATAAGTAGGTGCTTGAAAAATCTGGACTTGAATACCTCATGAGTTAGAATTCTCATAGAATGTCAGTTGTTGATGAGGATCATCGCGAGTAAGAGCTCGTGGAATGTGAACTTGAATATGTTGGAACCCTAGTTCTGATTTGGGAAAGGATCACTATTAGGATGTATTAGATTGACCCAATATGTATAGTCAAGGGTCATAGGTTTATTTCCAGGTTTGCTCCTTCAGAAAAATTCCAGAGAAATTTAGATTTGAAGTTCAGAAATTCAGCTCAAAGAAATTCTCTGAGCTCAGTTCAATGAACTCTGAGCTCAGTTCAACGATCTCTGAGCTCAGCTCAAAGAAAGCTGTGAAACTCAGTTCAACGATTTTGCAGTTCATATTCTCTGAGCTCAGCTCAACGAACTCCGAGCTGAGATAAATGAACTATGAGCTTAGTTTGAAGAAGCTTTAAATTTCAGTTTGACAATTTCTTTGTAGTATTCAAACAGAATTATTTACAGCTGGCAGAATTAATTAATGCAGAATTAATTAATGCTTAATTAAAGGCGATTATAGCTATCATATTTAATGTTATATATTCTTATGAATATAGTCGTTTAGAGGCTGCATTAATTATGGATTAAATTAGGATTTAATGCTAATTGATTCCCAAAGCAATTACCATTCTCGGGAATATTCAGCAATTGCAGTAAAAGAAAATTGAAATGCTTTTGAATTAAGATCAGACAATACATATAAATTCTCTCTTATAGAAGAGAAGTTACAGGAGAATTCTCAGACAAGAGGAGAGACAACAATAGACAAGAAAAGAACTCTGCCTTCTTCCAAAAAATATAAGTATCAGAGTTCTTCATCTGCTCCAAGCTTTCAAGAGACAAAAATACAAAATCAGTCTAAAAGGCTTGTTGGAGATCAACATCAATCTGAAGGCCTACACCCTAAAGCAAAGCTTCCATTTCCTAATCATCTAGTAAATCTCATGGGGAGCTTTGACATCATCAACATCCACTAGTCTTCTCTCAGATCATTGATAGAGAAGACAACATCATTTATTTTCCATTTCCTGTGTACAGGGTTATTACTCTCTTCAAAAGTAAAACCTCTTGGTGGCAGGGCACCTGATTAAAAACTTATGTGTTGGTTTTTGGGCACCTGATCAAAAGCTCAAAAGGGTTGTTAGATCTCCCTTGAAAAAATAAATCTTGTGGTGGCGGGGCACCTGATCAAAAACCTGTAGTGGATTCCTACTAGGGTGGTAGAAGAGTGGATGTACCCAGGTTATTGGGGAACTACTATAATCCTTGTGTTATCTGGATTGCTTGCTTTGCTTTCTTTACTTTTGTGTTATGCTTACTCTTTTATATAATATATATTTAACTAGAGTAAGTCAGATCTATCCCTTTCTTTCAGAATACCATATGAGTTTAACTCTCGTGAATCATCAGTTGCTTAATAGGATCATCACGAGTAAGATCTCGCAGAATATAAGTCAAAGCAAGTGTCACCATTGACATTAGATCTCCCTACGCAGAGTTTTTGGGGGTTCCTCTGTTTGGTAAACGGATAGGGTTCAAGGGTGGAGCACCCCTTACGGGATCTGACCTTGAATTTACCTCTCACCAATCTCATTCCCGTCTTGTCTGGATTGGAACTCGTTAGTTGAAGTCACTATCAAAACCACGCCTACCTAAACTCAATGTTCATTTGTTCTGGCAAGTTGAGCTCGCCTAAAATGAGCTTATAAGGAGGAGTTCGAGTACTTGAACTTGCCAAGAGGAGCTTGCTGGGAAGAACTCGCTAGGAGGATGAAATCTATGGGAGGAGCTTGTTGGGTGGAGCTCGCTAGGAGGAGCTTGCCTGAGCCTGGAAAGAGCTTGCCTGAGCTCTAAAACTGTTGATCTCTAACTTCTTCTTGTTGTCGTTCGCCATAAGAACTCGCACCAAAGTTTCTTCCTTTGATAGCAGCCCATGCTTACCGCACCAAAAATGTAGAAACTAAACAAATCTCAGTCCCAAATGTTCGACCAAAGAGGGATCAAGGTCTACTTGTCTAGCAGTCGAATCGATCGAATGGAGACTAGGTAGATCTAGAGAGCTGAAATCTTCTCGAGTTGGCCCCTAATTGTAGTGTGGAGATCCCACCGCTTACTAGAAAGAGTATATGAACTTCCCCTCTAAATCCAAAGCTGAGCATGTAAAAATTTGTTAATCGCGGAAATCAAGAAACCAGGCGCAGGAACACTCCAACCAAAATCAAGCTAAGTAAACCAGATGCAAACAGAAGAGCAATAATCTTGTACTATCAAAAATATTTATAAGGCGAGATATACATGGCGAGACGTGATTCGCCGATGTACCCAAAGGAAGCAAAAAGTACACAGCAAAAACAAGCCGCCCGAACTCAAGGACTAACCGTCAACTCTGCTGAGCTGCACTACGGGGTCCACTGAAGCCGCTAAGTTGCCAGGCCGCAACCTAACCATGCGGACAGCCCGTTATCCAATGCCGAAGAACTCTGTCTGCTAATCTGCAAGCCGACTAACCATGAGGATGCCTAGCTTCCAAATCTCCGTGAACTACTGCTGTAGAACTGAACAAGTCGCTAGAAGTAGACAACTTACTGAGCTGGGAAAGAGTGGACAAAGATAAGACTGTCTGGTCACAAGTCGCAACCTGCTGCTAACCATCGTTTGTTAACTGTAGAGTCCTCACTGATCCTTGACCAAAGTCAGAACCAAGTTCCTGGCATCTCAACTCTATCCGCACAACCTATACAGCAAAAACCGATCAACTCCTCAAACTGCACGAACACAAAATCATGTCTGCAGCATCCACCCGACCTCACTTACTATTCATTCGGTTCTACTGTTGATGTGATAGGGGGTCCAATTTATAGGCGCGGAGAGGAGTGTGATCACCGCCCTAGTCGATAGGATCACCACCCTATCTCGCGGCGAGTACTGAGTGTATCCACACAGCCATAGACACAAAGCCAGTCTGCTGCGACCAAGACGGACAGAGTGCGCCAAGGTCATACCACCAAGGTCGAATAGAAAGCCTATCCGCCTTGTCGTCATAAAGCCAAGCCAGGACTTGTCCGACAAACTTAAAGACACTACGGATACTCCACCAATCCGCACACATGTGAACATAGCTCCAGTCCGCACGCCGCTGTGGACTACTCTAGTCTGCACACCCTAAGCTCGCTACCATAGCACACAAGATTGATAGCTGCCGAACTCGGCCGACATAGAAACAATTAGCACAAACTGTGCGACCTCCCGGACTGAGCACACTTGGACTTGGTACAGATACAGACCAAGTCCTCACCACCAGCCATCCCTGGTGCGAACACAGCACTAACGGATACAACGCCCAGTCCACATAAACTGCCAAACTCCAAGATCAGTCCGCACTAACCGATGAACTCTGGCACCAGTCTGCACTAATCGACGAACTACGGCACCAGTCCGCACTAACCGGCGAACTCTGCGGTTACCACCAACTGAACCTCAAGATCAAGACCAAGGCATACACCATGCCGATATCCCGAGCTCCAGTCCATTCCACAACCTGGACTCAGCGAACTCCATACGAGTCTGCATCACACCAGTCTGAGCAAACTTCGCGGAAAACCAACCTATCCGCCTGGTTACCTTCTTGGAACACATTGTCTGCATAACGATTGCTGAATTGGCTATCCTCCATTTCTGTCCGCACAGACCGCGCAAATAGGCCTCCACTTTCACTTTAAAACTTTCAACACTCCCCCTTGAAGTGAGAAGTGGAAACCAGCCCCAGCAGTCCTCGTAACCGTGTGTAATGCCCCTCTGATAGCGGCTTCAAGAAGTTGTCTGTGATATAGTCCTCTCTCCGCATATGCTTGACCATAAGGGATCCCTCTAGCACCTCCTGAAAGGAGTAATGCTTCCCTCCACCCTCTTCTCCAGCTTCAACATCTACTTGTACGTCACAGTAGTAACACTAACGACCTTGGGAACAAGGTCCCAAGCCTCGTTTCCTCTGAGGGCAGTCATCTCCACATCCTTGACGTTATACCATTCCTTAACTCCAGTGGCATCTTTAAAGTTAGAAGGCTATCGCTCGACCATAGGGCCTATGAAGAAACAAGAGACCAAGCTCATTGTGTTTCCTTTGCTATATCGAGTTGGTGGGTTGATAATCCTCTTCGACCTCCGAAGAGCCTAATCACGGCTAACCACCTCCATTGCTTCTTTTGAACTAGCTCCATTCTCGAGAAAACCTGGAGCATCACTCCCCTTGCCTCCTTAATAAGAAGCCTCTGCCCTGGAACTAGAAACACCTGGACCATAGCTCTCCCTACTTCGTGAACCAGAAGTCTCCATCATGGAACTAGAAGCACCTAGAGCATAGCTCCCCCTACTTCTTGAGAAGCCTCTGCCTTGGAACTAGAAGCACCTGGAGCATCGCTCTCCCTGCTTCCTGAAACAAAAGCCTTCGCCCCAGAGCTAGAAACACTTGGAGCTCCTGGTGACACAGGCAACTCCACCAGAATATCCTTAGCAGCCTCCTCCTACCCGCCGTCCGACCTGTTTTCTTGTAGCTCTATAGACGAGCTACCTCCATATGACATTAATTAGTCGAAGACAATATCCCTGGAGACGACGAACTTCTTCGTCACTGGGCTCATACACTTCCATCCCTTCTTCCGTGTGAGAAGCGAACTAAAACAAGCCGGAAAAGGTATAACTGAAATTTTATTATCAGAAAAAGGTATCTATTACAAAGGTATGGCCTCCCTTATATAGAATGGAGGAGAGAAGAGAGAATACAAATAAGAGATGTGGGACTAAAACTATACAAAAAATTTGGGCGGCTAGAACAACAGACCGGAACAAGCCGCGCGGTTAGACAGATGGGCTAACCGCTCGGCCACTGCCAGAGAGAGAGACAAGCCGCCATGTGAGACCATTAGACCGCCCGGTCTCCTAGTCGCCAGTAACAGACCGCTAGACCGCTTGGACCTCAGACCTCAACACAGTAACCAAACCGCTGAAGGCAAACCGCCAGACCGCCCGGTCAATAACCCGCCAAGCCAGACCGACAGACCGCCCGGTCTCTAACTCCAACACTCCCCCTCAAGCTGGAGCATATATGTCGATCATGCCCAGCTTGTCACATATATGAAGAAATGAGGCGGATACTGGCTTGGTGAAGATGTCAGCCAGCTCTTTTTCAGAAGTGACGAAGGGAGTGCAAATCTGTTCCTTCAGAATCTCTTCACGAATGAAATGACAGTCGACCTCAATGTGCTTGGTTCTCTCATGGAAGACTGGATTTTTGGAGATGTATATAGCCGCCTTGTTGTCACAGAACATAGGTAGAGGATGTTTGTAGACCTCTCCTAAATCCAACATGAGAGCCCGTAGCCACTTTAGCTCGCAAGTGGTCGATGCCATACTCCGATACTCAGCTTCAGCACTGGACCTGGAGACAACAGATTGCTTCTTGCTCTTCCAGCTTACCAGATTGCCCCCAACAAAGGTACATAAACCGGAGGTAGACTTGCGGTCCCCTTTGTCATCAGCGTAACTCGCATCTGAGTAAGCTTCAACCCTCAGATGATCATTCTTCTGAAAGAGCAATCCTTTCCTAGGGGCTGCTTTGACGTACTCCAAGATCCGCAAGGCAGACTGCAGATGGCACTCCCTGGGAGCTTGCATGAATTGACTCACCTTGCCCACAGCATAGGAAATGTCAGGCCTAGTCATGGTGAGGTATATGAGCTTACCAACCAGACGCCTGTACCGCGAAGCATCTAAAAGAAGAGGCGAACCATCTGTCCAGGTTTTGTCTTCTCCAACAGCCATGGGACATCGGGCAGGTTTGGCCCCAGTCAATCCTGCTTCCTTTAAAATATCAAGAGCATACTTACGCTGAGAGAGGACTAAAGAGTTGGGCTTCCGAGAGATTTCGATCCCCAAAAAGTACTTCGGAGAACCCATATCTTTCGTGACTAGATGTTGGCGAAGATGCCGCTTTGTCAAGGCTACCCCTTTCTGGTCATCACCAGTGAGAAGAATATCATCCACATATACTGCAAGAACCACCAGTCCCGAAGAGGTTTTGCGAATAAATAGAGAGTGATCAGCAGCGCTGCGAGCAAAACCAACGGCCGCCACGATGCCGCTAAACTTGTCAAACCAAGCTCGAGGGCTCTGCTTGAGGCCATAGATTGCCTTCTGTAGCCTGCATACTCGTGTCTCCCCCTGAGCAACATACCCTGGAGGTTGCTCCATGTAGACGGCCTCCTGAAGATCACTATAAAGGAAGGCATTCTTGATATCCAGCTGGGAAAGTGGCCAGTCTTTGTTGACCGCCACAGAGAGAAGGACCCGTATAGTGCTGAGACGAGCCACGGGAGAGAAGATGTCAAAGTAATCAACCCCATAGGTTTGAGTAAAGCCCTTAGCCACCAGGCGAGCTTTGTAACGGTTCACAGTGCCATCTGGGCCAAACTTGACTACAAAGACCCAGCGACAGCCAACAACATCTGTATCAAGGGGAGGAGGGACAAGAGTCCAGGTACCCCGCTCTGTGAGGGTCGCCATTTCCTCATCCATGGTCAGCTTCTAGTGAGGAATGGCAAGGGCCTCCTGGTAGGAACGAGGTGTGGTAGTAGCAGAGATAGCCAGTGCAAAGGCCCTGCGAGAAGGAGTAAAACGATCATATGAAACAACAGCAGCAAGGGGGTGTAGGGTACACGTCCGCACCCCTTTGTGAAGAGCTACAGGAAGATCCAGGTCGGCGGGCTCCTCGGCATCCAGAGCATCCGTGGCAGAGAGAGCTGGCCCGGGAGGAGAGAGCGACGGCAGCGGAGATGAGGGAGATGGAGGCGGAGAGAGAGGCGGAGGGAGAGGAGTGGGAGGAGACGGAGGAGGAGCGGATATCGCAGTAGGAGACGAGGGAACGAACGGAATAACAGGAGAATCAGAGGTGGGGGGAAGAGAAGAGGAGGCATCCGAGAAGTAGGAGGCATTCTCGAAGAAGGTAACGTCAGCGGAGACGAACTGCTTACGAAGAACAGGATCAAAGCAGTAGTAGCCTTTCTGAGTGGCTGAGTACCCCAGAAAGACACATTTGGTGGAGCGAGGGGAGAGCTTATCACGGGTTGCAGATGGGACATGCACAAAAGCAGTGCACCCAAAGATTCAGAGAGGGAGAGGAAAAGGCTCCTTGCCTGGATAAAGGATGGAAAAAGGGGTTTTGCCCTTAAGAACGGAGGAGGGAATGCGATTGATGAGATAGCATGCAAGAAGAACAGCATAGCCCCAATATGAGCGAGGGACATGCATTTGAGTCATTAATATGCGAGCAACATCAAGGAGGTGACGGTTTTTGCGTTCCGCCACCCCATTTTGTTGGGATGTATAGACACAACTTGTCTGATGAATAACGTCATGTTGCACACAGAAAGAGGTAAAAGCATGACTTAAGTACTATTTTGCATTATCAGAGCGAAAAGTTTTAACACTAACACCAAACTGATTTTTGATTAAATGATAAAAGGAGGTCCATACATTAAAAAGTTCAGAGCGATCTCGTAAGAGATACACCCAAGTACATCTAGAAAAATCATCAATAAAGGTTACAAAATAAGAACTACCCCGACCAATAGTAAGGGTAGGAGCAGGTCCCCAGATATCGGAGTGGACTAGATCAAACGGACGGGTAGAGCCCCGACCTTGCTTCGGCGGGAAGGAGGAATGATGATGCTTGCCAAGTTGACATGCTTCGCAGTGGAGAGGAGTAGTGGAGGGAGGGAGGTGGGGCAGAAGCTGATGTAGAAGCCGTGGTGGAGGATGACCGAGACGGAGATGCCACTGGAGAAGATTCTTACAAGAAGAAGAGAAGGCGGACAAAGCGAAAACATTGTCGAGGAAGTAGAGGCCGCCGCTCTCAGTCCCAGTAGCAATCGTCCGCTGGGAGCTCGGATCCTGAAAAGAGCAAGAAGATGGAGTAAACGTTACAGAACATTGAAGCTGCTTGCGCAAAGAAGTAACCGACAACAGATTGCACGGAAACTTGGGCACATAGAGAGTGTCCTCTAGCCGAAGGGACGGAGTAACATGAACCACTCCTGACCCATGAACCGGGGAGGGAGAACCGTCTGCAATGAGGACCAGGGGCAACCGATCATGCTGTTCGAGGAGAGAGAAGCACTGAGGATTGCCCGTCATATGATTAGTAGCACCGGAGTCGATAAGCCATTTACCTTGAGTGACTACATGGGCACTACCTGATGATGTGACCACGGAAGCAGACGGCTTTGAGGAAGAGGCGGAAGAGTCACCCGAGGGGCGAAGATGGGGATGCTTTGTCTAGCAGCGGTCAAGAGTGTGTCCGGTGCGGCCGCAGTGAGAGCAGAGATAGCGGGAAGAAGGACGTCCACCAGACTGATGACTGCGACTACCAGAGCCACTCCGCTGAGTTTGATGAGCATAGTTATCTGGAGGAGAAGGAGCGGGCAGAAGCGGGCGCTGAAGGAGAGAGGTGACAGCGGCGATGCGAGCAGCGGTGGCATCTAAAGTAGGAGATTCCGCCTCACCTAGAATTTGTTAGCGGATCATGTCATAAGTGTCAGGAAGACGGAGCAGATAACACACAACCAGAAGCTCCTGGAAGTGCTTGTGTTGTTGAGTCAGATCCGCAGAAAAGGGGCGATTCTGAAGAATCTCAGCCCCAAGAGCTTGAACTTGTTGGTAGGCAGCAGCAGGAGACAAGGTAGGCCGGGCAAAGAGGTCCGCATACAACGTATAGATGCGGGACGTCTGAGCCCCTTTGGAATACAAAGCAGCAAGATGAAGCCAAGCGGCCTTCACCGTCTCATCATGACGGATGACGGGAAGGCACTCATCGGATAGACTGTTAGCGAGCCAAGTACGCACAAGAGCGTCACTCGCATCCCAGTCATCAAAGAGAGGTGAAGTGGTAGGAGGAGGGTCATCAACGAGATGGTGGCGTTTGCGTTGCGAGCGAAGGAGAAAGGTGAAAGAGACGCTCCAATCCGGGTAGTTGGAGCCGACAAGCTTGGAAACGGTGCCAAGGTTCCCGGAAGGAGTAGGAGGTAGAGGCAGAGCCGGATTGGCTACAGGGGTGGTGGCAGGAGTGGTGGCAGTTGAAGCATCAGAAAGAGCCATAAGAGCAAACAACAGGAAGCCGCGCAGTTAGAAAACAGGCCGCGCGGATAGGCAGAAGAGGAACTGCAGCGGTCAGGATGTCAAACACCAGCGGCCAGAAAGACCACGACCAAGCCGCAGTATCAAGCAAAGGGGAAGAAGTCGAGCGGCAAGCAGACAGTCCGCTCGAACAGAAGCACAAGAGAGGGCAAGGCACAGGGCGATAGGTCGCGGCGAACAAGGAGACAGATCGCAGTGAACAAGGCAACAGGTCGCGCACACAGAGGGCAACGACAAGGAGACCGCGCGGACAGGGCGCAAGCCGGAGAAGCAAGCCGCGCGGACAGAGAGAAGCACAGAATCAGGAGGAAAGGATCGATTCCTCTGATACCATGTGAGAAGCGAACTAAAACAAGCCGGAAAAGATATAACTGAAATTTTATTATCAGAAAAAGGTATCTATTACAAAGGTATGGCCTCCCTTATATAGAATGGAGGAGAGAAGAGAGAATACAAATAAGAGATGTGGGACTAAAACTATACAAAAAATCTGGGCTAGAACAACAGACCGGAACAAGCCGCGCGGTTAGACAGATGGGCTAACCGCTCGGCCACTGCCAGAGAGAGAGACAAGCTGCCATGTGAGACCGTTAGACCGCCCGGTCTCCTGGTCGCCAGTAACAGACCGCTAGACCGCTTGGACCTCAGACCTCAATACAGCAACCAAACCGCTGAAGGCAAACCGCCAGACCGCCCGGTCAATAACCCGCCAAGCCAGACCGACAGACCGCCCGGTCTCTAACTCCAACATTTCGCTCATCATAACCTACGAAGACAAGCTTCCTCGCCTTCACATCCAGCTTGGTCATAAGAGCATCTGAGACGTGTATGTATCAGGTTGACCCAAACACCCAAAGGTGTTCCACGCTAGACTTCTCCTTAAACATCATCTCATAAGGAGACTTCATGTTGATCGGACTCAGAGGCATCTGATTGATGACATATGCCCCGCAGGCTATCCCCTCTACCCAGAAGGACCAAGGAATGCCTTTTGCATGAAGCCAAGGCTTTCAGGTCTCCGTCAGATGACGGATATTGCGCTCTGCCACTCCATTTTGTTATGGAGTATACGCACAAGTGATCTCTCTCCGGATTCCGTGCTTCCTATAGAAGTTAGAGACATTGGTTGAGATGAACTCACCTCTATTGTATGTTCTCAACTTCTTAATCTACAGGCCAAGTCAACCCTCCACTAGCTCCTTAAACTCCATAAACAAACAAAACGCATCTGACTTCTCCTTCATGAGTACACCCAAGTGTACCTCGAATAGTCATTAATCAATACCAGCATATACATGCTACCTCCAAGACTGGCGGTGATGTTCGGTCCCATCAGATCAACATGATACACTCCAATGGTGCTTTAAATCTGGTCTACGACTTATCAAATATAAAACGATAAGCCTTTCCATATTGACTTCCCGCGCAAACATGACTGTCGTCGAAGGATGATAACCTAGGCAAGCCTTTCACAAAGCTCCTTACCACCATCGCTTTCAACTTGTCCATCCCGACGTGCCCCAGTCTTTCATGTCAGATAGTTGCACTATCATTGGGTCTCATTCGATCAACATAGGAACTTGTTGATAACACAACCAACTCCTTATCCTTACTCCCTATATGAGCAACATTCACCGACTGAAGCTTAACCTTACAGTCCTTCTTGAAGTGGCCAAGTTGGTTGCATTGATAGCACCTTGGCCCTTCCTTCTTCTTCCAATCACGCTTAAGAGCATAACTCATCTCTTATTGATAAGAATTTGAAGGGCAATCTCCATCAACATGCTTCTTCTTCTTCTCCCATCTCTTCTTCTTCCTTGAGAAGAGCGCCTCACTAACTCCTTCGGAGATAGTGACTCCAGCCATCTGTCTAGCCAAGCTCTCCTGCGAAGCCAGCAGGTTTTCCAGCTCTAGCAACGACGGCTGAGTGTCCCAGCCTTGAACGGAAGTAACAAAGTCCACATATTTCTTCTGCAAACCGTGGATAATGTGCCTCTTCAGCTTTGCTTTCTAAATAGGCTCATTAGGATACAACGCTGAAATCTCAGTGCACAAGTTCTTCATCTTCGGGAAGAACGTTGACATGGGAAGATCTCCATGAGTGGCTCTCTCCAACTCATTCTCTAGGAATTGTAGTCGAGCTACATTCTTCCTATTGAACAACCCATCGAGGGAAGTCCAAATCTCTACAGCTGACCGACATCCGATGATATAGTCGAAGAGTTCCGGTGAGATAGCCCGCTTGAGAGTAAACTCAGCTTTCGTGTTTTTCTTCCTCTAAGCTCTCACCGCTTTAGCATTGCCAACAGCAAAAGTAACTTCTTGCATGTCGTCTCCGCAGAAGACCTCCCATAGGTCCTTGCCCAGAAGATAGTTTTTCATACATGACTTCCACTTCTTAAAGTTGGTCGATGTAATAAGCTTAATTCCAAGACCCCTTGCAATTTCACCTTCCATTGCACTAACCCTGGTTCACTTAGAATTCCAGAAGCAAACTGACGGTTGATCGCTGCTCAAGCCTATGTTCCCTCTAATACCCTATAAAAATTTATGAATCATGGAAAATGAGAAACTAGGCGCAGGAACACTCCAACCAAAACTAAGCCAAGTAAACCAGATGCAAAAAAAAAGAGCAAGTATCTTGTATTATAAAAATCTTTACAAGGCGAGAGATACATGGCGAGACATGATTCGCCGATGTACCCGAAGGAAGCAAAAAGTACAAAGCAATAACAAGCCGCAAGAACTCAAGGAGTAACCACCGGCTCTGATAAGCTGTACTACGGACTCTGCTGAAGCCTCTAAGTTGCCAGACCACAACCTAACCGCGCGAATAGCCCGTTATTCTAATGTCGAAGAACTCTGCCCGCTAATATGTGAACCGCCTAACCGCTAGGTCTCCCAGCTGCCAGATCGCTGCGAACTGCTACTGCCGAGCTGAACAAGCCGCAAGAAGCGGACAGATTATTGAGCTGGAAAAGAGTTGCCAAAGAGAAGACCGTCTGGTCGCAAGCCACAATATGCTACTAATCCTCGATTGATAACCGCAGAGTCTGCACTGATCCTTGACCGAAGTTAGAACCAAGTCTCTAGCTTTACAGCATTATCTGCACAACCTGCACAGTAAAAACCGGTCAACTCCTCAAACCGCACAAACACAAAATCCTATTCGCAGCAACCACTCAAGCTCACTTACTATTCATTTGGTTTTACTGTTGATGTGATAGGGGGTCCTATTTATAGGCGCGGAGAGGATTGTGATCACCGCCCTAGCTGATAGGATCACTACCATATCTCGCGGCAAGTACTGAGTGTATCCGCATAGCTGCGGACACAAAGCCAGTCCACCGCGACTAGGCCGGACAGAGTCTGCCAAGGTCGCACCGCCAAGGCAGGACAGAAAGCCTATCTGCCTTGTCGCCATAAAGCCAAGTCAGGACTTGTCTGCCACACCTGCAAACACTACGGATACTCCACTAGTCTGCACACCTGAGAAAACAGCTCCAGTCTGCACGCTCCTGCGGACTTCTCCAGTCCGGGCACCCCGAGCCCGCAACCAAAACACACAAGGCTGATAGCTGTCAAACTCGGCGGACATAGAAAACTGTCCGCGCAAACCGCAGGACCTCCCAGACTGAGCACACTTGGACTTGGTATAGATCCAGACCAAGTCCACATCACCAGTCATCCCTGGTGCGAACACAGTACCAGCGGATACAAGGTCCAGTCCGCACAAACCGGCGAACTCCAGCATCAGTCCGCACTAAACGGCGAACTCTGACACCAGTCCACACTAACCGGCGAACTCCGACACTAGTCCACAAGAACCGGCAAACTCCGCGGTTACCACCAACCGCACCACCAGAGCAAGACTAAGGCACACACCATGCTGATCTCCCGAGCTCCAGTTCACTCAACAACTCAGACTCAGCAAACTCCATACGACTCCGCATCACGCTGATCTTGGCGAACTCCGCGGACAGCCAACCTATCCGCTCGGTTACCTTCTGGGAACATGCCTCCTGCATAACGCTTGATGACCTGGCTAGCCATCATTTCTGTCCTGTTGAAGTGTGACCGGGCGGTCTGTCTTGGCGAGTTGGAGACCGCGGTCTGGCGGTCTCCCTCAGCGGTTTGGTTGCTGTGCTGTTGCTGTCTGGTGGTAGCCGTGCGGTTAGCCCTTCTGTCTAACCGCGCGGCCTGTGCGGTCTCCCCTGGCGGTCTCTCTCTCTCTCTGGTGGTAGCCGTGCGGTTAGCCCTTCTGTCTAACCGCGCGGCATGTGCGGTTTGATCTGTATAGTCCGCTTAGTCCTGTAAATTTTTAGTCCCACATCTCTTATTTGTATTCTCTCTTCTCTCCTCCATTCTATATAAGGGAGGGCATACCTTTGTAATAGATACCTTTTTCGGATAATAAAGTTTCAGTTATACTACTTCCGGTTTGTTCCTGTTCGTTTCTCACATGGTATCAGAGGACTCGACCTTCTCCTCCTGATTCTGTGTGCCCTGTCCGCGCGGCTTCCCTTTCTTGTCGCGACCTGTTCTCGCGGCTTGCATCCTGTCCGCACGGCTTGCCCCTTCCTCTCGCGGCCTGTTTCCCGCGGCTTGTTTCTTCCGCCTGTTTGCTTGCGCCCTGTTCGCGCGGCCTGTTTCTGTTGCTTGCTTCTTTCTTGCGACCTGTTCTAGTCGCCGCTTCCTCCTTCTCTTCTCTAGTCGCCGCGACCTGTCTCCGCGGCCTTTGTTGCCTTGTTCGCCGTTTGCCTCCCGATTTCCTCCACTTCTGTTCGCGCGGTCTGTCTGCTAGCCGCCCGACTTCTCTCCCTCTGTTTGCTTCTGCGGTTTGGTCGTGGTTTTTCTGGCCGCTGGTGTCTGACATCGTGACCGCTGCGTTTTCTCTCTGTTCGCGCAAGTTCTTCCTTGTTTAGGCGGCCTCTTTGCCCTTCTTTCTTTGCCGCTCTCTCTCTTGTCCCCGCGACCTCTCTCTAAGTCGCGCGGCTTGTTCTCCTCTGTGCGGCTCTTCCTTTAGCCGCTCCTGCTTGTTAGTCGCTGCGACCTCCTGCTGAGTCGCGCGGCTTGTGCTTTCCTAACCGCGCGGCTTGTTTAGGCGGCCTAAGGCGAGTTCTTTTGTTCCTCCCTTCATGGCTTCCATATACTCCTCAGAGCCGTTCGCCTCGGTGGTCACGTCTTCTGGTAGTGCCCACGTTGTTACTCAAGGAAAATGGTTGATTGACACCGGTGCTACTAATCATATGATCGGCAATCCCCAGTGTTTTTCTCTCCTAGAAACACATGGTCGGTTTCCCCCTGTTACTCTCGCTGACGGCTCTTCATCATCGGTTCATGGGACGGGGATAGTTCATGTCACTCCGTCTCTTCGCTTGGAGGATACTCTCTACGTGCCCAAGTTCCCGTGCAACTTATTATCTGTTACCTCTCTATGCAAGCAATTACAATGTTCTGTTACTTTTACTTCTACTACTTGCTCTTTTCAGGATCCGGACTCCCAACGGACGATTGCTACTGGGACTGAGAGTGGCGGCCTATACTTTCTGGACAACATTTCCGCTTTCTCCACCTTCTCCTCCACCTCCACAGATCTTCTCCAATGGCATCTCCGCCTTGGTCATGCTCCTCCTCATCTTCTTCGTCAACTTCTGCCCCACCTTCCTCCACAAAGTCCACCGCTCAACTGTGAAGCTTGTCAGCTTGGCAAGCATCACCGCTCCTCCTTCCCTCCAAAGCACATTCGTGGATCCACCCGTCCGTTCGATCTCATCCACTCCGATATTTGGGGTCCTTCTCCTACCCTTACCGTTGGTCGGGGTAGTTCATATTTTGTCACATTCATTGATGATTTCTCTCGTTGTACGTGGGTGTATCTGTTAAAAGATCGCTCCGAATTATTCTCTGTATGGACGTCATTCTATCTCATGATCAAAACTCAGTTTGATGTTTCCATTAAAGTTCTTCGCTCTGATAATGCCAAAGAATATATCAGTCATGACCTTTCTGCCTTCTGCATGCAAAATGGGATTATTCATCAAACGAGTTGTGTCTATACTTCACAACAAAATGGTGTGGCAGAACGCAAAAACTGTCACCTTCTTGATGTCGCTCGCTTCTTGATGACTCAGATGCATGTTCCTCGCTCCTATTGGGGCTATGCTGTTCTCCTTGCCTGTTACCTCATCAATCGCATTCCCTCCACCGTTCTCCACGGAAAAACCCCTTTCTCCATTTTGTATCCGGGCAAGGAGCCGTTTCATCTCCCTCTCCAAATATTTGGATGCACTGCCTTTGTGCATGCCCCTTCTGCCACTCGTGATAAGCTATCTCCTCGCTCCACCAAATGTATCTTTCTGGGGTACTCCACCACTCAGAAAGGTTATTGTTGCTTTGATCCCATCCTTCGTAAGCAGTTCGTTTCTGCTGACGTCACCTTCTTCGAGAATACCTCCTACTTCTCGGATGACTCCCCTCCTCTTCTCCCAGCCTCTGATTCTCCTGCTGTTCCCTTTATTTCCTCGACTCCCACTACGATATTCACCCCTACTCCGCCCTCGTCCACTCCTCTTGTTCCACCTCTCTCTCCCTCTTCTCCACCTCCATCTCCCGCATCTCCGCCGCCGTCGCTCTCTACTCCCAGGCCAGCTCTCTCTGCCACGGATGCTCCGGATGCCGAGGAACCTGCTGACCTGGATCTTCCTATAGCTCTTCGCAAAGGGGTGCGGACGTGTACCCAACACCCTCTTACTGCTGTTGTTTCATATGATCGTCTTACCCCTTCTCGCAGGGCCTTTGCTCTAGCTATCTCCGCCACTGCCACGCCCCGCTCCTACCAGGAGGCCCTTGCTATTCCTCACTGGAAGATGGCCATGGATGAGGAAATGGCCACCCTAACAGAGCTGGGTACCTGAACTCTTGTTCCTCCTCCCTTCAGTACTGATGTTGTTGGCTGTCGCTGGGTCTTTGTGGTGAAATTTGCCCCGGATGGCACGGTGGACCGTTATAAAGCTCGCCTTGTTGCTAAGGGCTTTACTCAGACCTATGGGGTTGATTACTTTGACACCTTCTCTCCCGTGGCTCGTCTCAGCACTATACGGGTTCTTCTCTCTGTGGCGGTCAATAAAGATTGGCCGATTTTCCAGCTGGATGTAAAGAATGCCTTCCTTTATGGTGATCTTCAGGAGGCCGTCTACATGGAGCAACCTCCTGGGTATGTTGCTCAGGGGGAGACACGAGTATGCCGGCTGAAGAAGGCAATTTATGGCCTCAAGCAGAGCCCTCGAGCTTGGTTTGACAAGTTCAGCGGCATCGTGGCGGCCGTTGGTTTTGTGCGCAGCTCTGCTGATCACTCTCTATTTGTTCGCAAAACCTCCTCGGGACTGGTGGTTCTTGCAGTTTATGTTGATGACATTCTTCTCACTGGCGATGATCAGGAAGGGGTAGCCTTGACAAAGCGACACCTTCGTCAACATCTAGTCACAAAAGACATGGGCTCTCCGAAGTATTTTTTGGGGATCGAAATCTCTCGGAAGCCCAACTCCTTAGTCCTCTCTCAGCGTAAGTATGCCCTTGATCTTTTAAAAGAAGCAGGATTGACTGGGGCTAAACCTGCCCGGTGTCCCATGGCTGTTGGAGAAGACAAAACCTGGACAGATGATTCGCCTCTTCTTTCAGATACTACGCGGTACAGGCGACTTGTTGGTAAGCTCATATACCTCACCGTGACCAGGCCCGATATTTCCTATGCTGTGGGCAAGGTGAGTCAATTCATGCAAGCACCCAGGGAGTGCCATCTACAGTCCGCCTTGCGGATCTTGGAGTACGTCAAAGCAGCCCCTGGGAAAGGATTTCTCTTTCAGAAGAATGGTCATCTGAGGGTTGAAGCATACTCAGATGCGAGTTACGCTGATGACAAAGGGGATCGCAAGTCCACCTCCGGTTTCTGCACTTTTGTTGGGGGAAATCTGGTAAGCTGGAAGAGCAAGAAGCAGTCTGTTGTCTCCAGGTCCAGTGCTGAAGCAGAGTATCGGAGTATGGCATCGACCACTTGTGAGTTAAAGTGGCTTCGGGCTCTCATGCTGGATTTAGGAGAGGTCTACAACCATCCTCTACCTATGTTCTGTGACAATAAGGCTGCTATATACATCTCCAAAAATCCAGTCTTTCATGAAAGAACCAAGCACATTGAGGTCGATTGTCATTTCATTCGTGAAGAGATTTTAAAGGAACAAATTTGCACTCCATTTGTTACTTCTGAGAAAGAGCTGGCTGACATCTTCACCAAGCCAGTATCCGCCTCGTTCCTGCATATTTGTGACAAGCTGGGCATGATCGATATATATGCTCCAGCTTGAGGGGGAGTGTTGAAGTGTGACCGGGCGGTCTGTCTTGGCGAGTTGGAGACCGCGGTCTGGCGGTCTCCCTCAGCGGTTTGGTTGCTGTGCTGTTGCTGTCTGGTGGTAGCCGTGCGGTTAGCCCTTCTGTCTAACCGCGCGGCCTGTGCGGTCTCTCCTGGCGGTCTCTCTCTCTCTCTGGTGGTAGCCGTGCGGTTAGCCCTTCTGTCTAACCGCGCGGCCTGTGCGGTTTGATCTGTATAGTCCGCTTAGTCCTGTAAATTTTTAGTCCCACATCTCTTATTTGTATTCTCTCTTCTCTCCTCCATTCTATATAAGGGAGGGCATACCTTTGTAATAGATACCTTTTTCGGATAATAAAGTTTCAGTTATACTACTTCCGGTTTGTTTCTGTTCGTTTCTCACATGTCCGAACAGACTGCCCGAACAAGCCGCCCAGGCTGCTACTTTCACTTCAAAACTTTCAACATAGCGAGACACAAGAAAGGCAAGCTCTAGAGTTAAAAGGAACCTTGAGGGGGTTCAACAACCTTCTCTCTTGTGCCATAAGGTCATAATTATAGGAAATTCAGAGGGGGCGTTCTGAGCTGGTCCATACTGGGCGAGGTCTTCTGAGCTCGCCCATATTGGGCGAGGTCTTCTGAGCTCGTCCATACTGGGCGAGGTCTTTTGTGCTAATCAAAACTGGGCGAGGTCTTCTGAGCTCCTTCATACAGGACGACGTCTTCTAAACTCCTCCATACTCGGTGAGGTCTTCTTAGCTCATCCATACTGAGGGAGATCTTCTGAGCTCGTCCATACCGAGCGAGGTCTTCTGAGCTCGTCCATACTGGGCGAGGTCTTTTAACTCCGTCCATACTGGGCGAGGACTTCTGAGCTCGATCATATTGGGGAGGCCTTCTAAGCTCTTCCATACTGGGCGAGGTCATCTGAGCTCGTCCATAATGGGCGAGGTCTTTTGAGCTCGTCCATACTTGGCAAGGTATTCTGATACATTTCTGATCTCGACAAATTACATGTTATACAATGCATGCAACTCTTTTTACGTAAGAGTGATCTAGCCGAATTTACCAATCTCTTGAACAACTATAATATGAATCTTAGTTGACTATCATACACCGAAAATATAAAATCAATAATTAATAAATCTTAAGTAAATCAAAGATTTCTATGTAAGTGCATATGGAAAAAGAGATATATATGAATAATTCATATTAAAGTTTATTATGATCAAGTACTTTTTTTTTGAGAAATTGCATTCGCATTAGAATGGAAAAAGAAAAAAAAGACCGCAAAATCGGGTCAAAAAACAAGGATGTTCGTCCGGTCCCTCTGAACAACCTCAGAGAGAACCGGCGGGAAGTCCACAGAACATGACCACTGGAAGGTACAGGAAATAGCAAGGTGCGCACAAACATCTGCAGCCCGATTGGCCTCCCGCGGAACATGTCGGAGCAGGACACGAGAAAGCTCGAAAAGGAAGTCCAACGCATCAGCGTCCGGGAAGTGGGCATCCCAAAGACGCGAGTCAAAGCAGCGTTGACAATACTTGATCAAGTTGAGGCAGTCAGCCTCAATGATCACCCCTAAAGCATCGAAGCAGTCAACCGTGAGGTGGTCCCGAATGGCAGCCAGGGCCGCCATCTCCGTTCGGCCCAGATCCCATTGCAGAAGCGACCGGCCGGCCGCAAAGAGGACCGTACCAGAGGAGTCACGAGCCACAATCCCCACCCCGGCTTGGCGAGAAGGAAGAAGAGCGTCGTCGAAGTTGATCTTGAGCAAGCCAGGCGGGGGGCACCATAGGGGAGAAGACGGCCGGGAGGGCCGGGTGGTGTCCCAGTTCGCTTGGGAGGGGAAGGTCGCCGATCGAGAAGCGGACTCCAACACCCGCGTCACAATAAGGGTGGGAGTAGCATACTCTTGAAGGTGGATCCTGGCGTTGCGCGCCTGCCAACAATGATAAACCGCAAAACCAAGGAGAGTAAATGTGCTTGAGCAGGCCGAATTGGAGAGGCTATCCATGAGGTCAGTCCAAGAAGATACACGGGGTAAGGTCAGCCCCCACCGCTGCAGCGCCGTCCCAACAGCCTGGAGGCAGCTACATTCACCAAGCAGATGGTCCCGCGACTCAGGAGCGAAGCAGCCCCACGGGCAGTTAGTCTCAATCGCCATCTCGCGGTGGGCCAGCCAAGTCCGAGTAGGAATAGCATCCAAGGAGAGACGCCACCAGAAGGAACGCTCGCGGGGGCGCAGCCAGAGTTTCTTAAGCCAGCCAGCATCTTGCGATGGAGGCGGGAAGAGGTCCGCGTAGGCGAGGCCCGTCACAGTCCGCCCCGAGAAACGCAAAAGTAAGTAGGAGTATCTTGCAGCAGCTCCGGGTCCACGGTGACCTGAAGGATCAGAGAGATCAACTCAGGCCCAAACAACTGGCGGAGGCAGTCCAAACTCCAACCACCGTGATCGTCAAGGAGGTCCGCCACCATAAGGCCCTCTAGCCCACAACAGTCGATGAAAGTGGGCCACCGCGCAAAATCCAAATCTAAGAGCCAGGTCTGCTCGAGCACCGAGATAGAAGCCCCATCCGCGATTCGCCAGTGGAGAATAGGATTCAATTGTGTCATACCCTCATGAAGGATACGGAGAACAGACGAGTCCCCGCGCCGAGGAGTGCCCCTGAGAATGCAGTCGTCGTACCGATGCCGAACGATAGAGTGAAACACGTTGGCCGACGGTTGAAGAAGATCCCAAGCGTGCCGAGAGCGGAGAGGGTCTCTCCATTTGTCAAGGCTGTGTAGGCCGAGGCCACCATGAGAGGTCGGCAAGCACACGGTATGCCAATCAACATAATGCATCCCACGGGTATTGCGGTCCTTTTGCCAAAGAAAAAACCGGGCAATCTTGTCGATGGAGAGAAAGACGGAGCGAGGGACCTCCGCATGCGTGAGCTGGAACTGGGCTGAAGGCAGCAAAGCAGAGGCAATCAAGGTTGCACGTCCAGCAAGAGACAGGTGGCGATTACCCCAGGCCCGAACCTTAGACTGAATACGGATCAAGAGGTCGGAGAAATCCGCCGCCCGGAGTATGATCAAGTACTTTGAAAATTTAGTTAGTGAAGGAGTTCCTCAAAAATAGTTTGGTCTAATCAAAGATTTCTTTTCGCAACCTCAATCGGATCGTTGAAACAATTCCAAAATCCGTATTCTCGTGCAATTTCGATTCTGTTTGATCTTCTAAACGGATGACGAAACACACATACACGGGTATGCACGAGCCACCCACTCCCAATCATGTTTTTCATTAAACACTAACCACAAGCTTTTCCGGATTTCTCCCAAAAAAAAAAAAAACAAGTGTTGAGGAGAGCAAGAAGTTGAAAACGTGTACTGCTCTACTCCAAGTCATTATACCGGTTGTTGCTATCATTAGTCTGCCAAATTTTTCAATATAAAGACAGTGGAGATCATGTGGCAATCGTTAGTCTGCGAAACTTTTCAAAAGATAAATGAGTGTGCAGTTGCTATCCTTCTAGTTGTAAATTTATTATGAGGGAGTACGACCAAAAACCGCCACAAATTAATTGAGTGTGCAGTTGCAATTCTAGTACTAGTAAATTTATTGCGAGGGACTACGACATAAACCACACAAAATAGATACTAATGAATGTTCCAAATTCCAATAGCTTTGTTCATATTTCCAATTGTTTAAAAACCGGACTGGCCGGCCTGTTCAATTAGTGAACAGTGAGCCGAAAGCTAAGCCGGTCCATGAAACATACATTTGCATTATATATGAAAAAGTCAAAAGAAATCACAAGGGTGTTAGGTGAGTCTTGACTAGCTCAAAAATGTCCAATTGGTACAATCTATGTTAGAATAGTTTTACTATATTCACAAAATAATATATATTTTCTATTTGGGAAAACTTTTTCAATATAATAATTGATGGGGATTAACCTATTTTTAAGGAATTTGGTGTGCGCATAGCCGTTCCAAATGAGGGGATCATGGGGTTGACTAGTCAACCCACTCCCCATGATCCCCATCATGATAGGACGAGAGTGGGGGGCCCACTTCCCCATGATCCCCATCATGATAGAAGGAGAGTGGGGGGCCCACTTCCCCTTTTATCTCTCCACCAATTCCTCTCCCATCACAAAAGGGGGTAACCACCCACTACCGCACCACTTTAGTGGTGGGGCCCGTCATGATCCTCCCCGGGAGGCTATAAAAGACCCCCGGAGGCTCCTCATTTGGGACCTTTTTTCCTTCTCCGGTTCTTCTTCTTCTTCCTCAGGTGAGAGCTCTCCCGCCTCCTCCACCAAGTCGGCCTTCGCTCACCGCCGGCCACCAGTGGCCACCAGCATCCACCGTCGGCTACAGGCACCCCACCAGCGCGCAGTTAGCAAGGAGACGCCCAAGACTGCGAGGAAGCCGAACAAAGAAGACAGTCGAGGCCAGCAAACGCGCGCCGCCCCGAGCACACGCGCCAAAAGCATTCTGCACATTCCATCGTTTAAGTCACTTCCGCGGAGCAGCCTGTTGCCTGACGGAAGCTGCAGTCTTTCTCTCTCCCCTCAAGTTGTAACGGGAGCGGCCTGTCGCCCCGATTCACCCCGTGTACTGTAATCACCGAGAGCTAGTGGAGTTTGATCGGCACAGACCCGGTCACGTGGTTTTTTACCCATTTAAGGGGTTTTTCCACGTCATCAAGACTTGTGTCTACTATTCAATTGTTGGAGTTACCATGGTGATCTAGAAGTGGTCAAACATGTAATCTCACTGCCAACGCGATATGAGCCTGCAGGGTCGCACATAAGAGCATGTGGAGAAGTTTGTAGATTGACTGTTGGTAAGGGTTACCAATCACCATACCATATGGGGAGTCAGACAAATGTTGTTAAGGCAAATTCGTCGAGAATCGTCGAGTATGACTCGACGACTCTTGACGAGTTCGTCGAGAATGATTCGTCGAGAATCGTCGAGTATGACTCGACGACTCTCGACGAGTTCGTCGAAGATCATTCATCGCGAATGATTCGTCGAGAATCGTCGAGTGATACTCGACGACTCCCGACGAATTCGTCGAGAATCAAAAGTGTTTGATTCCCGGCGATTGGTGATACTCGACGATTCTATCCTTGATTCTCGACGAATCGGCAGATGATTCTCGCCGAATCTGTCTGCTGATTCTCGCCGAATCTGGATCTGATTCTCGCCGAACCTGTGCTGATTCTCGCTGAATGACTCTGAAACCCTAACTTGGGTGGTCTACGGATAGCGATACTTTTATGCTTTTAGTACAAAAGGGGACTTAGGGTTTTGGGATGATTATGCTCTCGTCAAATCAATCATCGGGATTTTCTTGTAGACGGATCGAGCCGACGGAAGAGTTCCGCCGATCTCCCGATCCGCCAAATCCCGACCCCGCCGGACGGAAACATTCCGCCGCCGGCTGTTCGCTCCGCCGACCACCTCCTCTCCGGCGACCGTCGCTGGTCTTGCTTTCCTTGGCGCGGACCTAGCAGTCCGTGGGAAGTGCAAAAGGTGCGGCTGATCTTCTTCCCGACCCTTCGTGCGACGAAACTCGGGGTTCTCCCGCTCGTGTGGATTTCTGCAGAGACGTGGACGTTATTCCACGTAGAACTCGCCACCGACAAGGACACGAAGCTTAGAGCATCTCCGTTGAGTTATGACTCAACGCCGCTTAGGTAATTTTTGCCTAGTTTTGTATTAACTTCTTGATTCAACATTCATGGCCCGATCCAATCTCTTTGGGTTGTTCTAGATTTTATTACTTTCGCTGCGTGCACAAGTGTTGTGCCAACCTCTTAGAGAAACCCAACATCAATTTCATTGACTGTGTGCGCGCTCGACGCTCCGTAAGCTATGACGGTTCAAGTTTATCCGGCCCGACCGGGGCATCGAGTTAGTCCGCAATAGTTTGGCGGCGTCTGTGGGAAATGATTTCCCAACATCCTTTGAAGCATAAGATCACCAGCATCGCCCCCTCCAAGTACTAACTTAATGACAAAGAGAAGAACCCGTACTGCTGAAGGCTCTGCCCTTGGCAGGCATGCCGAGCCTGCACGTTCCCACTCTTTGGTGGACGTACCACTGACTGCTGAAGCTGCATTTGCTCCTATAGAGGGACGTGTTCGCCAAATGGAAGAATAGCAAACCGAAATGCTCACCATGCTGCAGAATCTTGGAGCGCCTCCAGCTCCCCCACTGCAACCAGCTCGTGTGGATCCACCGCCACAACAAAATCAGGGCAGAGCCCAAGAGGTTCCTCCAAGGCAAGAAATATCCGAAGAATATTCTGAAGCTGCAAGTTCCGCTCACCCGGCCCAGAGGAGAGCGAGAGCGGACCATCATCATCATGAGCCCGCTAACGAAGTCCGTCTACCTCCGTTAGAAAGATTTACTCGGGAGGAAATTCGAGAGGTCATCGCCGAAGAATATCGTCAAGCAGGTGCAAGATATATTCGTACCCGCCGACCACCCTGCCAGGGTTCCCCACTGACACCCCAGATTCTGGATCATCCAATTCCTCACGGTTTCAAACTGCCCGATATCGAAACTTTCGATGGAACTGACGATCCGTTGGAACATGTCAACAACTTCACTACCATTATGAGGATCTACAGTGCACCTGATCAATTACTCTGCCAAGTGTTTCCAACACTCTCAAGGGGCAGGCCCGCACATGGTTTCACTCCATAAGAGCGGGCACTATCACCAACTTCACAGAACTAACGAGACAGTTCACAGATAAGTTTATAGCAAATCGGAGGATCATCCGCGACCCTTCTCACTTATCAGGTATCCGCCAGAACGAAGGGGAGTCTTTGAAGGATTTCTTCCGCAGGTTCTCCGCAGAAGCCCTCCAAATCCCAAGGGTCGACCCGGAACTATTAAGAGGAATGGTCCTCGGAGGTCTTCGCCCGAGCGGCTTATATTCAGCATTAATGAGGGAAACCATCGCTAGCTACCCCGACTTCGTGTTCCGCGTAGAGGCGCAGATCGCAGCCGACGAGGCTATTGAAGCTCATCGTCAACAGTTTGACGACAACCAGAAGCGAAAAAAGGGAAAATGAGTCGGCCCCTCAACACCAAGAAGGAAGATTCCAACATGACCATCAGAAAGATCAGCCACCCCGAGAATACACACCCCTCAACACCTCCAGGACAAATGTATTTTATGCAATCCAAGGCAAAGAGGTGCTCCGCAAGCCCAGACCTCTCACTAAAAATACTGGGGACCAGACAAAGTACTGTGAATTTCACCGTGGACAGGGACACGACACGGAAGATTGCTCAAAGCTCAAGAAGGAGATCGAGTATCTCATCAAACAAGGCCTCCTGGGGAGATTCTTACAGGGATAGACACAAAGTCCGCGGAAAGGAACTCGGCCCACCGTTTGCTAGACCGGACTAGGGGGCAACCCCTTAGACGGCCAATTCAAGAGAGGGCTTCACACCTCAGAAGGGCTCTATCTATTAGAGCGTTTATAAATTTTAATTTCCTATGAATTATGAATTCCCATAAGAACAGTTTCACGACTGTAACTCTAAAAAAAGTTAGCATCTTCTCATTTTACGCCTGTTGATGGCAAGCATCATCCGTGCAATTTAAAATACATACTCACTTCTCCTAAGTGCGAAGACATCCATTTATCCTCACAGCAACATCCTCCGCACAGCGCGCTCCTCACAGCCACTGCATCCGCGCAGCGCGCTCCTGACAGCAATTGCCTCCGCGCAGCGCGCTCCTCACAGCAACTGCCTCCGCACAGCGCGCTCCTCACAGCAACTGCCTCCGCGCAGCGCGCTCCTCACAGCAACTGCCTCCGCGCAGCGCGCTCCTCACAGCAACTGCCTCCGCGCAGCGCGCTCCTCACAGCAACTGCCTCCGCGCATTGCGCTCCTCACAGCAACTTCCTCCGCGCAGCGCGCTCCTCACAGCAACTGCCTCCACGCAGCGCGCTCCTCACAGCAACTGCCTCCGCGCTGCGCGCTCCTCACAGCAACTACCACCGCGCAACGCGCTCCTCACAGCAACTGCCTCCGCACAGCGCGCTCCTTACAGCAACAACTCGTGCAAACTCCCCGAGGGGGCTTGCCCCCTCGCGACAAAGCCGCGAGCATCCCTCGTGCAACTCAAGCCGCGAGCGACCCTCGCGCACTACCGTCGGGGCCTGCCCCCCTCACGAAGAAGCCGCGAGCATCCCTCGTGTAGCTTAAGCCGCGAGCAACCCTCGCGCACCACCGTGGGGGCCTACCCCCTCACGAGGAAGCCGTGAGTATCCCTCACGCAAACTAAGCTGTGAGCATCCCTCGCGCCAACTAAGCCACGAGTATCCCTCGTACTGGAAAAGAAGGGGCGCAAGTACCTTTCACAAAAAGCAAAAGTCACGAATACCATACGCGCAAACTAAACATCCCACGCCCAGTCACAAACCGCGCAAAGAAAAGTCACGAGCCAATCTCGTACGAGCAAGAGTCGCGAGTTAGCCTCACGCAAAATGACGTTGCGCCAAATCTACGCAAAACAACATGAACCTCGCCAACTAAGGTATCATTCTGCCCCAACAAAAATTAAGGCGCCGTGTTTGCATCCATGGTCCTCGCGCACACTACGCCCATCGTGCATATCAACGCAGAGGCATTACCATGTGTAGGATCTTTATCCCCAAACACGCACAAAGCATCATACTTGTGGGCCCCGTGAAACAAAGCACGCACGCACAAGCGTTTTAGCACACACACGCATTCGGACGCGAGCTCACAGTGTGTGCAGTAAGGTTGCGCGCACAGCACGCGCAGTTTGCGCAGACAGGCACACCGCGCGCGTGCAGCGCGCGCTACTTTTGCACGTGCAACTATACGCGCTACAATGCCTTGCTCGCACTGTAGTGCGCGCAGTGCGCGCAACGCACTGTTGCGTGCGCGCACTGTTGCACACGCAGTGCGTGCAACGCACTGTTGCGTGCGCGCACTGTAGCGCGCGCAGTACGCGCAACACACTGTTGCGTGTATGCACTGTAGTGCGCACAGTGTGCGCTACGCACTGCCGCGCGCACAGTGTCGCGCGCACAGTGCCGCGCGCACTGTAGCGCCTACAGTGTCGCGCGCACTGTAGTGCCTACAGTGCCGCGCGCACTGTAGCGCCTACAGTGTCGCGCGCACTGTAGTGCGCGAACTGATTCGCGCGCTCAGCTGCGCAAGCCTTGCTGCGCGTGCGCACCACTGCGCGCGTGGTGCCCAGGCACGCGCACACACCCAATGCGCGAGTGATCAAGGGCGCGCACGCGATCGGATGCGCTCCCCGTGCGACTTGGTACGCGCTCCCCCTCACATTCTGGCACGTAGGCCGCCGCCACGCCATCCGACCGTGGGCGAGTCGTCCCCCCCCCCCATCCCGTAGAGATTTTTTATCATGCTCGTCGGGCGCCCCTCGCGAATGTTTCTGACTTGTCGCTAGAACGCCGCCATTATCAAAAAAAGGAGGAAAAATCTTTGTTTCCTCGACTTGTACCAACCTTGGACAACAAAAGATTTGTGGGCAATTGATGGGGATTAACCCATTTTTAAGGAATTTGGTGTGCGCATAGCCGTTCCAAATGAGAGGATCAGTGGGTTGACTTGTCAACCCACTCCCCATGATCCCCATCATGATAGGAGGAGAGTGGGGGGCCCACTTCCCCATAATCCCCATCATGATAGGAGGAGAGTGGGGGGCCCACTTCCCCTTTTATCACTTCACCAATTCCTCTCCCATCACAAAAGGGGGTAACCACCCACTACCCCACCACTTTAGTGGTGGGGCCCGCCATGATCTTCCCCGGGAGGCTATAAAAGACCCCCGGGGGCTCCTCATTTGAGACCTTTTTTCCTTCTCCGGTTCTTCTTCTTCTTCCTCAGGTGAGAGCTCTCCCGCCTCCTCCACCAAGTCGGCCTTCGCTCACCGTCGGCCACCAGCGGCCATCAGCATCCACCATCGGCTACAGGCACCCCACCAGCGCGCAGTTAGCAAGGAGACGCCCAAGACCGCGAGGAAGCCGAACAAAGAAGACAGTCGAGGCCAGCAAGCGCGCCGCCCCGAGCGCACGCGCCAGAAGCATACTGCACATTCCATCGTTTAAGTCACTTCCGCGGAGCAGCCTGTTGCCCGCCGGAAGCTACAGTCTTTCTCTCTCCCCTCAAGTTGTAACGGGAGCGGCATGTCGCCCCGATTCACCACGTGTACTGTAATCACCGAGAGCTAGTGGAGTTTGACTGGCACAGACCCGGTCACGCAGTTTTTTACCTATTTAAGGGGTTTTTTCATGTCATCAAGACTTGTGTCTACTATTCAATTTCATTGACTGTGTGCGCGCTCGACGCTCCGCAAGCTAAGACGGTTCAAGTTTATTCGGCCCGACCGGGACATCGAGTTAGTCCGCAACAATAATGTTAGAATCTGAGAAGAAATCAATGAAAATAGAATAAAATTTAGTTGAGAAATTGAGTTGGATAAGTCGTGTTATCATCAGAAATTGCACCACTCTCAGATAACCCAACACCCAGTTAGAACCTCAAAACTCCGATATGTGCGTACACCGAAAAATATAGAGCACTTGAACTTTAACTTGATGAAACAAACATCAAAAAAACAAAATCGCAAGAGAACGATCGCGTAAAAATGAAAATCTATGTAAAATATTTCAGCAAAATCTCTTATATAGGAGTATTGTAAAACTGCAAATAATAATCATGTAATTAATTTCAAACGAATATATTACTTAAATTTGTTGTGTATAGAAATATATAGTGTATAGAAATATATATTCAATTTAAAATTTAATGAGACAACACGTAAAGAAAACGCATACAAAAATCACACAAGACTGTAGGAAAAAATCGATGCAAGTCGATTTCTATTTGATGCACAGGAATTGCGAAATCACCGCACGGCGAGAAAGGAGAAAAATTGCAATCCAATTCAACTTGTTTATAATCCAAATTAGAAATCCGGATTTGGGACAGTGTGCACGTGTCTGTGTGATTCATGAATTCTACTTATGTTTCTTTCAACGTAATAAGGATGAATGAATTTGTGTACATACTCACTTCTTTTAAGTTGATTTGACAAGCTGAAACTGATTTCATCTTTTTCTATGAAAAGGTTTCCTTCCAAATTTGTTTTGAGTTCTTTCATATCAAATAATCTAAGCCAAAACATCAAACACTATGAAAACTTCATTAAATATTAATGAAATAATTATTGCATTCAGTGGCGGATTCAGAGGGGGGCAAGGGGGGCGCCCCCCCCGGTCGGGCCTCACTCTGGTCCGACTGATTTTGACTGATTTTTCGTTGTTCCGGAAATGCCCTCCAGCTTTTCTCGCGATACCCTACCTTCCCCGCTCGAATTTCTCCCTCTCGCCATTCATCTCCCGCACCCCTCATGCTCTTTCTCTCCCTACTCGACGGGAGCCCCCGACGCCCCGGCAACAGCCCGTCGCCCGCCCTACAGAAGCCACCACCGCTGCCTCCGGCTCCCCCCTGCTCGACGATGTCTCCTCCAGTACGGCAACTGTCAGGTCCCCTTCTTCCCCGACGGACGGAGCCATAATGAAGGTATGGGTGTAATCCATTTGATCTGCTATTTGATTCTGAGGAGAGTATGGGTGTACCGCCAATTCCAGGCTCAGCTCCTTCAGTTTTGCTTCCCAGAAGAAATCCTTTCGATCTACCTTATGATCAAGATGAAGAAAACAGCAAGCTCGCTGGTGACAGTTCTAAGCCCTTCAATGAGCCCAAACTAAAGCCTTATTTTGTTTTGGAGAAAAATATTGGGACAGATTTAATATCTTTTAAGAGACAATTAAGTGAGAAGAGTGATTCGAAAGAGAGTTCAGCTTCTGAGTCTAACTCGGTTTCAGAAATCAGTCAGGATCACAACTTATCCGAATCAGAAACACACGAACGGTTATCATCTGTGAACCAAGATGTTGAAACTGTTGATCAGGAAAGTGATTTATCAGTACAGGTTGGTTCCGAGCATGAACAGAACGTAGCAGATTCAGGTATTTTAATTTCCATTGATTTGATTATTCCTTATTAATGAAGAATTAAGTTGTTTTTGTTGTGTATGCAGTGGAAATTGGAGAAATGGAATCTAGTTCACCAGTTTCAAGTACTGAAAATTTAGAATTGATTGATGAGAGGTATCATGGATCAGGTACTTCTTATTCTGAAGAAGATGATAAGTATAATGCACCAAGGAATCATATAGAACCAGCTAAATCTGTCCTTCCAGTTAAAGGATCTGGGGGTGCTGATGATAGTCAAATAGCTTGATCGGTGAAAATAAGTCCCCCCAAACGGAGCCATAATGAAGGTAGAAGTGCTTTACGCCACTGCATTGCAATGAAATATGTAGTCTTCCTCTCTTGAGAAATTTGGCTACAACCGATAATGAATCATTTTATTTCTCTTTGAAGCATGTCCAACAATTTTAAGTTAGTTTTTTTATGTGTTCCTTTTTGGATTAACAATTTATTGATACAGCTCATGACCAAAAGCTTACAAGCTATGTGTTTAAGTGATTTCAGGCTTTATTTTATTGACCTGTCCCTCAAGTCATACTAAGTCATGGATTTAGTGTTTGTTGAAATCTTTATATTAAGGATTTAATTTACCATTAATTACTCTCCTTATCTTGACTTCATTATTGATTACATTCTTGATGATTTCTTAGTTCTTCTACCAAGGGATCAACGAGGTTTCTCTCTTGCCTTCTTCCAATTAGCACTAAGGCTTTTCCCCTCGAATGCAGGCAAATCTTGAACATAGTCGCAGGGAACCGTTGACTCAATCTCTTCAACAGATTGCAATTACATGTACAACTTGAAGAAACCTTCCCATCATCGTTGTTTCCATTTCACTGAAAATTGACTTTGCATTTCAATAGCTTCTCATTATTTAATCATGATTTATATTATAATTTTGTGTAGCATTTTAATTGCATTTAATCATGATTTATAAACAAAAATTAGTGTTATTGAACATAACAACGACACGAGTGGAAGGGAAATTAGCTTGAAAATGTACATGTTGGAGGTCCACCTTTACCGCAAAAGCGCATTTGAAACTCCCACATTTGAAAACCAAAATTATGATGACCGTGCGTGGGAGAGTGAAATTTTTTCATGATCGTACATATCGCTTCCATAATGTGACCTATTTGAAGGATAACTCACATGTCGCCATGGGAAGATTTTGCCTATGATGTTGGGAGGCAAATTGGACATCATAGGCAAAATGGACATATGCTGCTCAAATAGGACACAATGGTCAGTTATGAATTGTATTTAAACATGTCAGCAAGTCAAACACCTGAGCTTATTAAATCAAACCCTCTCCTGACCAAAAAAAAAGCCCTTGCACCTGATTTTTTGAGTTTTCTGCTTTGTTTATTGGCAACATTACTTGAGAAATATAAGCTTTAATGAATCAAAGTCGATTCAAGGATCTTAGATGAATTTCTATTTTGCATATGCTTTTTTTTCTGTAGAATCTTGATGATAGCAAAACAATTGAGATTCATAGGAAGTTGACTAAGGATAATTTGGTTTTATGCAAAGGAAAATCTACAAGAAATTAACACATTCCCAAACTTCAAAATATTTAACTAATTGGGGATGAAGGCTATTGCTATTGTTGTTGTCATGTTGTTTGGGTGAAAAATGGAGTTGAAAATTTACGTAGAAAAATGTAGTGTATGTTTGGCATTGTGGCGGAGTTCTTGAACGAGATGGTTATTAACTGTTGTTTGTGAGTGCCCGACTTCATCTAAGAAACTCCATTCACTTTTATGTTCAACTTTAGTTTTTTTTCTCAGTGACGGACCACGCATATTTTACAAAGTTAGTGTTTTTTCCAAACTCAACGGAGCAAACCGCGGGGCTCATTCAATCGGCCATAGATTGGATGCTTATGTTCAAATACAACAATATCTAAGAAACCTCATTCACTCTTATGTTCAACATGCCCTTCATATCATATTTGCAAAGTAACAATAATATCTAAGAAACTCCATTCTATGTTAATTTTAGCTAGCTATTTCTTTGAACATGCCCTTCATATCATATTATTCATGTATATGCGCATCTTAATGGCCAATGTTGCGGCAAGGGTGGTAAGAGCTGATGGGAGCCTGTTTGCTCATACTTTTGGTGGCAAGTATACGGGTCGGGACAGATTTCAGCCCAACCGACACCAATCAAAAATCTGGAAGTGTATTTCTCTTGGTAGCGAGCTTGTGGAGAGGCAAACCCTCTGGATGGTGGGGGATGGGGCTGCAATTTCAACGATGGATGATACCTGGGTTGGTGCTCTCCCTCTCAAAATATGGCCAACCTTTATAGACATCGATGCCATGCCCAATGTTGTGGCTAATTTATTGGACCCAAACTACAACTGGATGACCGAGAAACTCGTAAGCTTTGGCAAAATTTTAATTGAGGTTATCTTAGGATTAAAAAGGGACAATATTGGGGGGCCGGATAGACTCATATGGGCGCATTCCGAGAAATCAGCAATGGATGCCTATGTTATCTACAACCTGGAGAGCCCGCAGAGTACGCTTATTGGACAAGAAATTTGGAAGATTAAATCCCAGCCGCAGTTTCTAATGATGATTTGTCGAGCTATGAATGATATGTTACCCACGAACGATTGGCTATACCAACACCGGCTCCGCTTGAATGCTGCTTGCCCGTGGAGATGCAATCAAGCGGAAAATACAGTGCATGTTTTTGGAAGCTGCTCCTTCATGGCTTGGATAAGGTCAGAGCTCGAAAGAATGAATTTCCACATCAACCCAAATTGCAATAGTTTGTTGGATGCACTGCTTGACGAGATGCCAATACGCATGCGGTCAACAAAAATAAAGCTCCTATCCTCCATAATTTGCAATACCTGTAAAGCCAGAAATCAACGTGCCCATGGTGAGCCATTTCCACCGCCTTCCTCCATTGTGTTAAATGCTATCTTGGATGCTTCCGATGGTAACTGGGCAACCCATTTAAACCTTGATTCCTCTTGGTTGTCCCGCCATTAGGATGGCTAAAAATCAACTTTGACAGGTCCGTTCATCCAAACAATTGCGCGGGTCTCGGGTGCACTATCAGAAACCACGCTGGCGAGCTTTTGTGCGGGTCCGTTCATCCTTCCCTCATGGAGAAATTAACTATATTAACTAAAGTGTGTATTTGTTTTTTTTGTGCATGTATTGAAGGCTAATCGAGCCCAATGGTGAACACCACCTGGTATCTTTTGTTCTTGTTTCTTTTCACGTTTTGTTTTTCTTTTCTTTTTTTGGTGGTTTTTTTTTTGTTTTCAATCCACTGTCAGCATTGTTTCCTAGCGTCTTATTGAAGAATGTGGTCGTCCAGCTCCTATTCATCTAAAAATGGAGTGTAGTAAGGATTCTTCCACATTGACATTTTTTGTTTAGATAGTATCTTTGAGTTTCTCTATGGATTGAACTCATAATATGATTATCAGAGTGCAGATTAATATTTCCTTTCAAGGTTTGATAGGCTTTGATATCAATTATTCTACATATTAGATCTTTGTTCTTCTGTAGTCACATTAGATCTGCTTGAGTTCCCTACAACTTCATGTGCACAAGTTCTTGAAGCCACTCAAGTATTGCATATTAATATGCCCACAAAAATTCTTAAAATGCTCCTGAGTTGTTTGTTCTTCCCCTCCACCATATACTTGTGTGTTTGTGCATAATCCCGCTGCTAGAGAATAGGTGAAAGCTGACTTAGCTATTACAAATGGTGCAAAAAAAAAAACTAAGCCAACACAAATCAAAGTTTGAGCGTAGGACCAGCACCGCATCCGGGACACGAAGCAAACCTCGGTGAAGCTGATCTAGGCTTCACATTTTCACTCCCACTCCGAGTATCTGATTGTCCAAACTCTTGATGGGTTTCATTCAATTGCAAAAAGTGATTAGGGTGTGTTCTATCAAGGAGAGGAAATTAGTGGGTTATTGATCTCGGAGGCAAACATGAAAAAAAATAGAGGAGATAAAATAGTTGGGGCTTTGGAGTGTTGAATGTTATTATCAAAAAAAACTAAATTTGGTGTTAATTTAGTTGTATTTATAGGGTAAAATGTCAAGCTCCAATTTTTGGAAGGTTGGACTACATTTCTCTGGGGAGGTAAATCAAAAGCTCCACCGGAGCAATAGGAAAACACCAAACATGGCTTTAGCTTCAACCTATATTGCTAGTGTCTTGATTTAGGTGATTTCAGTGGATGCTATTAACATTAGCATTGAGTGGAATAGCTGAATTTAGTCAAGCTTATCATAACTTCTTAAGTTTTATTATCTTTTATTTACCATTCTACTGTTGAGATTTTTTGGCCTGGTTTTTTATTTATTTATCTTTTATTTATCCTCTCCAGGTATTCTAAGCTCTCATTTGCAAGAAATAATTGATATTGGTTTCGGCCATTGGGCAAAGGTGGAGTCGTTACTCGCAAGAACTGCTTGTGTTTCTCTTGAAAAGACTAACCGAGGATGACAAGGAGAAGTTGAGGTTCAATGGAAGCAAGATTTTTTGTGTGCTGCAGAGTTTAGTGACTGGATTTTTGCTTCCTGAAAAAATTTGGTATGCTGCTGCAGACAAAGTCATTAGTAACCTTTACAGTATACATTATGCGCCTGAAACCTTTGCTGCTGACTTGGTGAAAAAGTCGTTGACTTCTGTGTTTAATCACACTGCAAGTGATGAAGCAGGTTGTCGCAACAAGCTATATGATATCAAAATGGGCTAAGCTAAACGACACACTCAGACTTGCAAACATAGTTGCACCGTCATGCATTGAAGAGGAGATTCTGAGTCGCTCTCTTTGTAGAAACTTAGAATAGAATATTTGCCAAATTCAAAACAGGTGCAAACAAATTACTTCATCCTCAATTCTGATTTCATGTGAATGAATCGCCTGCAGCAGAACCGTGGAAGGGTACATGATGCGGCCGATGTTTATAATCATTGAAAGCTTATGTTACCTGTGTAATCTTGTGGGTGATATCAACATTTTCATGTTTAATGCAGTTATGCAGTATTAATTTAGTTTCTTATGGAAATTCTATAAGTTTTGTATAATGAATGTTAGAAAATGTATCAGCTAGACTTGCAAACATAGTTGCACTGTCAAATGATTAAGGCTCTGTTTGTCACATCGGCAGCGCTCATGAACATGGTGGTCATGGACCATAATTTGTGAACATCCGACCTCACCTAAAGAATTTCATTTCCTTTTATGTTTAAAACTAGTTTTATTTACTTGATAGCAGGCTTAACTAGTGTAATGTCAAGCATACATTCTATACATTCTATGACAATGACATTTTTGTTCAAACTCATCGGAGCAAAAACATCATGTCAAACAGAGCCTAGGTAGAAGACTAGAGGGGGTAACCTTGTAAGTATTTCCTGGGTTTAATATCTCAGGCAGCAAGCCCGACCTTAATTATTTAGGGTAAGATTATTTATGATGATGATATTATGAAAATTCTTAGTTGATTGGATCGAGGATACTATGTTTTAATATCTCGGGCAGCAAAAATGTCATGATGAATGAAGTTTCTTAACTGGATGCTAACTAATGACAATTTCTCCAGGAATAAACTCACATGCCAAAGTTTTGATTTTTATGTTTTCATGGGATAAAAACATGACTTTCTTCTTCATTTTGGTCCCTAAATCTAACATGAAATGAGCCAGAAGTAGAAACAAGCCAAAGGAAAAAAAAATTATACATGCATATAAATATATAAAGATAATTTTCAAATTATTTAGCATTTTACTAATAAAATCTGTCAATATTTATTTTAACAATCATGAGGGAGGAGTATTATAAGTCTAAGGAACATCTCAAACATCTTTTCATGCAACCAAAGGCATCAAATAAAAAAAATCTATGTATTTGATTCTCATGGAGTGGGTTGTTATCCATGTTCGGCTCATCTACGGGTAGATATAACCACAAGTAGAACCAAACAAGACTTTCTGTCTCATTAATGAACTCGAGTTTGTTCATATTTAGCTCAACCATTAATGAACGGAAACAAACAAAGTTTCATCTTGGTTTGAAATAGTGTTCAAATGGCCGCTTCCCAGTTTTCGGGTTATCGTCGTCACTCGATTGATGCTGATATAAGAGCTCTAGTCCTGAGATTTGGCGAGGATTGCGTGCTAGTTTGGTCAAATGATAAGAATTTCATGACTTTTCTGAGTGATCCTGCAACTGCAACGAGACTGTAGACCACCGCTCAACTTCTCCGGGTGCAGCCGTGGTGGTAGAGGCTCTGGGCATGTCTGCATAGGCTTCACCCATGATTGTCTTCTCTATTTCTCCCTCCCCCCTTTTCTTCTACTCCCCCTCTTTTTCTTTTTCTCCCCCCCCCCCTCTTTTCTTCCCCTCCCCCTCTTTTCTTTCTCTTCCCTCCCCCCTCCCCCCTTTTTCCCCCTCATACCGGAGTGGAACCCGGCGGCCCCCCCCCCCCAACCAAGAATTTTAAAGTTTATATAAGTTTAGTTTTTATTAATTATAAAATATAAGTTATGTATATAATATAAATATATATATATGTATATACAATTAATAACTTCTGTGAACTTATTTTCAGATCCAATTTTTCTCTTCTAGACAGAAAGAGATCTTCTCTCTCACTTCTCTCGTCTGAGTCGTCTCCCTCTCCCATTTTCGCTAGGGCTCGCTGAGAGCCTCTTAGGAAGAGCTCTTCCTTGACAGTGGCCGCTGGTTGAGAAGCTAATTTGGCTAATTTTGACAAACTAATTCGGCTAGTTTGACACTTTTGATCTCAACAGCGACTACAGAACGGTCATTTTCTGTTATGAAGCTTATTAAAACAAGACTGCGCAACAAAATGCAGGATAAATTTCTGGCAAATTGTATGATTTTCTACATAGAACGGGAAATAGCAGAGAAGATCGAGAAATATGTGATCATTGATGATTTCTATGAGTTGAAAAAATGGCGTGCACAACTAAAATAAGGTAACATTTATATTGTAATTTTTTTTTATTGTTAATGCTAAAATTTTAAATTAGAACATTTTTTGCTTATTATATTTTGATTCACAATTTTTTTGGGTCTCCCCTTACTTCAAATCCTGAATCCGCCCCTGATTGCATTTAATAAATTTCTAATAATCTAGACTAGTCCAATAAAAAGGAGAAGACATAGCAAACTTGGCACAAAAGTCAGCAACACGGTTGGTAGAAGAGATCAAGAGAGCTTTAGGGAAGTTAACCAAGAAAGAAACCACGTCATCACCATTCGAGATTAATTAGTACAATCTAAGCCGGTCCAGTCCAGCATAAGTAACATCCACAATTAGAAGCCATTTTTGAATCAGTTGAAAGTCGATTAAACCGCTGACCCGCTAAACCATAAGCGAATTTCATAAACCTGAAGAGTCTTGTGCAAATAATAAAGGACATTAAAGTATACATATAACCCTATAAAAATATATAGTATGTTTGTACTTATATAAGTACGAAATACAATATTATAAAAATACATAAAAATATTTTTAATACTTTCTTTCTCTCTGATATACATTTATATTTATATATATATATATGAATATATATCATATGCGGGCATGCCTGTGTGCGGCCATACGGGCAGGTCATTTTGGGAGTCAAGATGATTTCAAATCGAAAAGTGATCAACATGAAAGTTGTAGAAATCGGCGATACGAAACATTTTCATGTTGATCACTTTTTGATTTGAAGCAGTCTTGACCCTCGATTTGGGCCTCAAAATCTGGGGCGGCGAGATTGCTACAGTAGGAATCTCGCCGCCCCAGATTTCGAGGCCCAAATCGAGGGTCAAGACAGCTCCAAATCAAAAAATGATCAACATGAAAGTGTTTCGTTTCGCCGATATCTACAACTTTCATGTTGATCACTTTTCGATTTGAAACCTCCTTGAGTCTTGCTCGTACGCCCGTACGCCCGCACTAGATACTTCCCCTATATATATATGTATATATATATGTATACATATATATATACATATACATATATACATATATATATACATATACTGATATACATATATATATATATGCTGAATATTTCATGTCCCAGCGTTTCGAGACCGATTCGATAGTGACCCGCAGGTTTTGTGTCTATCTACGGCAAGACTCTACGTTGGAAGTATTATACATACTTATTCCAAACTTTATATGGCAAAAGTAGAATACATTGAGCGACTGAGCCGCCCTAACATTCTCATGGTAATTGATTAAGGCTTCGTTCCTCGTGTTCTCTCCTGTTTCGCTCTTGTTGAAAATTGCGCTGCTCCTGTGCGAATCCTGCTCTCTCGTACTCTTGTTTCTGGCACTGCTCAGGATCGCAAAGAATGCCATCGTTTTCCTACTACCACAACTCGCAAGTGAGAAGTTTGTGTATCTCGTTCGCATGTAGATCTAGATTGTCGAAGATCTGGGAGGTTACTCTCTTGTGCGTCATTCGTGAATCGGGGAGGAAATCGATCGAAGGGAGGAATCACCAAACCCGTCGATCTTGTCGATCACTAGGAGGAAACTCTGCCCATTGTTCGCTCGCCTATGACTGATCTCGATCTAGGGCAGCCATAGATTCCTACACCATTTTTCCTTTTCACATCATCGGCATGCCAGAGGAGATTCTGCCGCTCGAAGATCTAAGATGTCGTTCTTAGATCTTTGCGCCGCTCGACTAGGAGGCTTTCTCTCCACCTCCTAGGTTTTTGGCCATCGCTGATCGTGGTGTTACTTCTCACCTCTCGATCTGGTTGCCGCCTTTAACAAGATTTTTAGATTTTGGCTTATTTTTGATCTCAAATTCTAGGTTGTTGCCGGAATCTATTTTGTTACTGAGATCAAGGTGCTAGAAGATTTATATCCAGATCTGAGAGTAGTTAGCAATCCATCCTTATCTGATCTAGAAGGAGAAAAGCAAGGAGATCCTCACTTCTCCGAACTCCCAATCAACCTCATTGAGTTCATTGGATCTCCATTGGTGAAGGAAGGTGTGAATTTTGTTGGTTGTTTGCAGATCGGACTTAGTCTTTGGTGATTGCCTTTAGTCGGAGAGTAGGAGCAAATAAATCTCTGGATTGGATCTGAAGTGGACTGGAGTGACTCTACTCGGATCAAGAGATATTTTTTTATTTACATTTTTTATTTAAAATGTCAAAGCATAGCACATAAAACAAGATGAAATTGCAGACTTTCGATCACACTGAATTCCAGATTGGAAACTCCACCTTCAACTCAACATGAAAAAACAGAAGATTTAATGCACATTGTTCAGTTATTTTGAAACGTCCACTGAAGACTTACACGAATTGCAGTGGAACAAAGACGAGGATTTCTATAGGGATTATATTCTGATTTCCTAAATCATCACCTCGCAATGACATATAGTGGACTCAAAACCGCAAAGGAAATCTTGGAGCGCTTGTGCGCGCACTTCCAGAAGCAAGAGAGATTGTCAAAAACTCTTCATGCTGAGAAGTTTTTTAATTTTAAATTTAATGTTAATTCATCAATCCCCTCACAATTGATTGAATTAGAGAATATGTTGAACGAGCTAGATGACAAAAAGTCTGTTATGTCTGATAATCTCTTTGTCGGTCTAATGCTTAGCAAGCTGCCTCCTAAATGTATCACCTTCAAGATTGAAATACATAGACTGAAGCAGAAGATTGTGTTTGATGAAATCATGAGGTTCATCCCCATTGAGGATAAGAATTCTGCCAAGAAATGCGCGGAGCAAGCTAGTCAATCTACTCAACTTGCTAACTTAATTTCACATCTTGACAAACCTGATATGAAGCCACTGGTACCTAAAGGTGAATCCTCTTCACATTTCCAAACCAAAAAACCATATTTCAAAAAGAAGAATGGCAAGTACCATAATTGTGGGAAGTAGGGCCACTGGGTTGTAGATTGCATGTCTTCGAAGAAGCTTAAGGAGATGCACCACACAAAAAAATATGTTGTTGGATGTCTTTGGACCCGATCTTTTGTTTCTATGATTGGGAGTGGTCACAACAGTGCATCTTCTGAGTGGTGGATGGACAACAGAGCTACTTATCAGGTTACAAATGATAAGGATCTACTCACTAAGGCCGCAAAGGTCAATGATAAGGTAGAAAACTATAATAGAGAAGATATTGATGTGTCTAACACTGGGATAACTGAGTTAATACTCTCTTCAGGTAAAATTTTAACTCTAAAACATATTAGAGTATTTCCAAATTTAACCAAAAATTTGATTTCTATGAGTTTGTTAGATAAGGTTAGAATGATTTCACAACATTAAACGGTATGATATCTTTAAAAGTTAATTCACAGTATTTTGATTGTGCATATATGATCAATGGAATGTATAGACTTAGCTTAAACAATGGTAGCATGCACCAAGTGAGTTCAAACTTAATTGATCCTAAGTTATTACACAATACACCTAAACATGTGAACTATAGGAAAATGTGATATCTAGTTAAGAGTCATAACATTCATGTAGATCTATCAATTCGATTTGATAAGCATGAGGTGTGTGCAAAAATGAAGATCACTAAAAAACCTTTTAAGTAAATTTCTAGAAGCACGCAACTTTTTGAATTGATATATTTTGACCTCTATTATTTCAGGAGTCATGTCACCACAAGGGAAAAAGTATCTATTTATATTCACAAACGATTATTCCAGATATTGTCATGTGTATAAATTAAATGATGAAGCATTTAGGACTTTTAAGATATTCAAATCTACAGTTAAAAATTAGTTAAATCTGAAAATTAAGAGATTGAGAAGTGACCGAGGAGGAGAATACACTACAACCAGGTTCAAAGAATTTTGTTCCTCTAAGGGTATAATACACTACACTACAGCTTCATACTTACCTCAATCAAATTGTGTTACTGAGCGAAAGAATATAACTTTAACAGAAATATTAAATTTCATATTACTTACAGCTGACATGTCTACCTCCTATTGGATAATTTGTCTATATCGTCACATGACACTTCTTGTACCCCCATAGTTTCTTATCCCAAAAAATCAAGAAATATTATTTTACTATGAATTTATTAATTTTATGGGAACATTGGCCGAAATAGAAGAACATATTTCCTCTCATACTCTGCCTGAATCCACTCCTATTTTTCTTGAATTTTCAAACAAACCCAATTTTTGTTTTCAACATGAAATTGAAAGTCATAAAAATATTGTGTCCCATGAATTTATTCTGTGACGTCGTGTAAAATTATTACAGGTATGTTTTATTAAAATGTTATAATTTCATGTCAATTGTGTTAGGAGAGAAGAGTTGTTTAAGTAGAAACCGGTTGGAGGAGGTAAAATAGACCGGTTGGGGTTGTAATAGACCGACACCAAGTGGTTTTACTCGTGTGTGTCGTGAGGAGGCCATGCGGTGTTCGGGTAAAAAGGAAAAAATCAATCTCGAACTCTTCATTTCTCCCTCACTCATCCGAGAGAAGCCGACTCGCCCGACGGAAGCTGCACAGTTGCCGCTCGATGCCGATCGCTCCTGCCACCTCAAATCTCCTCCATTTTTCTCGATTTCTCTTCCTAAAGCAAGATAATCTCTTCCTCTCAACTCTTTTTGAGTTTGGTGTAGATTGGAGACTCCGTTTGTTAGGTTTAAACTTTCTAGGTTAACCTAAAAACTCTTCGGTTCACTAAAGCTTTCTTCTCTTGAGTTTCAGAAGATTATTAGGGCTTACATGGTTATATTCTTGTATGATTTCGAAAACCCTAGATGGAGAACTACTGAGTGCACTTTAATTTCAGTTATTTAATTTCTCTAAAAGGTTATCGAAGGTAGATTCTTCGTGTAATATGAAATTAGGGCAGAACCCCTTGTTATCATGCTAGGGCAACCACCAATCATAAAGGGTTGAAGTTATTTAGTTGTTGCATGAGCCCTTATATATTGTTCATAATTTAATTAGAATATGTCGGTATATGTAGGTTTAAGGGAAGCAACAAAAGGGGCTTACCAACACTATACATAAGTTCAAAAAGGTAGCACTAAATAACAAAAGGGGCTTACCAACACTATACATACACAACTGACATACAACTAATATGTACATACACATATATCATGAGTAGAACTAATGACACTACATAAAAAAAAAATTGGAACTCCTCATGGGGGCACTCTGGGTCTCTGCACCTCGACCTGTGGTCATCCAAGACGTCGAACACCGCTGTCACGACTTTAACCCAAAGACGATACCTCTTCTCCTAGCGAGGAGAACATGGTTGACGCTGACTACTGGTGGCTGGGACCGTCTCTTCATTGACCTGTTTAGTTTTGTTTTCTATTAGTCAAAAGACTATGTGAATTCTTACTTTTCCTTCTATGATCAGTTCTTATTGTCTTGCATAGTTCTTTCCTTTTATTTTCAGTCCTATAATGACTTATCTTTTTTATTCATAACCTTTATTTATTCGCTTTTAAATTAATTTGCCTTTAAGTTAATTCGCTTCTAAGTTAACTCGCTTTTGAGTGTGGGCTATATAAAGTGTAAATTAAATGTCCTTATCTCACACTTATAATGTAATATTTTCTCGTTCTCTTGCATCGCACGCATATATTACCATTCATGCCCTTAGCTCACACGATGAAGGAAGATTATTCTTCCCATCTTCCAATTTGGGTTAATGCTTTCTATAGCCCATTACTCAAAGTGTTTTTTTTCCTTTTTTCCTTTTATTTCTTACATTCTTACAGTTTTCTTGAGGCTTAATCACGCAGTGTCTCTTTCTTATTTATATTGCTTACTTTTCATTATATTGATTTAATATGACTTACCATCTTATATTATCTTGTTATTTACCATAAGATGTTAGAACAACTTAAATCATAAATAAACAAGGTAACTTGCATATTATAGGGAATAAGAACTCACTCCTACTTTCTTTTTGCTCTTATCCTTGCGTTGATCATTTTCTTGTACTTTTTCTTTGCCTTTATCCCTCCTTCCTTCGTCATTGCGTCTCCTACTGCCTTGAGATGTCACAACATACAACATACCATCTAATAACTTTAAATTTGATGCTTTTGGTGTATGTTAATTACACTACAAGTCATTTAAAGGAAACTAAATAAACTAGAAGATTGTTTCCCTTAAACCTACATATATCAACATATTCTAATTAAATTATGAACAATATATAAGGGCTCGTGCAATAACTAATTAACTTCAACCCTTCATGATTGGTGGTTGCCCTACCATGATAACAAGGGGTTCTGCCTAGTACATGAAGAATCTACCTTCAATAACCCTTTAGAGAAATTAAATAACTGAAATTAAAGTGCACTCAATTGTTATCCATCTAGGGTTTTCAAAATCATGCAAGAATATAACCATGTAAGCCCTAATAATCTTCTGAGACTCAAGAGAAGAAAGCTTTAGTGAACCGAAGAGTTTTTAGGTTAACCTAAAAAAATTTAACCCTAACAAACGGAGTCTCCAATCCACACCAAACTCAAAAGGAGTTGAGAGGAAGAGATTACCTTGCTTTAGGAAGAGAAATCGAGAGAAACGGAGGAGATTTGAGGTGGCAGGAGCGATAAGCGTCAAGCGACAACTATGCGGCTTCCGTCGAGCGAGTCGGCTTCCGTCGGGTGAGAGAGGGAGAAATGAAGAGTTCATGATTGATTTTTCCCTTTTTACCCAAACACCGCATGGCCTCCTCACGACATGCACAAGTAAAACCACTTGGTGTCGGTCTATTACAACCCCAACCGGTCTATTTTACCTCCAACCGGTTTCTACTTAAACAACTCTTCTCTCCTAGCCTAATTGACTTGAAATTATAACATTTTAATAAAACATACATGTAATAAATTTGCGCGATGTCACAATTCTCCCCTCCTTATTAGATTTTTGTCCGCGAAAATCTTCATTCCGCATCTTCATCAAATAGGAAGGGAAAAAGGTCACGCATTACTTCTTCTTTTTGCCAAGTAGCTTCGTGTACACTGTGTCCTTTCCACCAGACTTTGACAAATCAAACTTCTTTGTTTCAGAGTTGCTTATTTTGCTACTAAGTTTTCCAAGTCGACGAATTCACGAAGCTCCTTTGAGTGATTTTATTTTCAGGCATACCATATTGCCCACATTAAACTCAACCTTTCGATGTCTGACATTATAATATTTTTGTTGCCTGTCTTGCACTACTTTTAACCTTTCTCGCATAGTTGCAAATTTATCATTTAGTTTATCTACTTGTTCCTTTTTGAATAACTTTTGTTCATCATCCTCCGCCCAACTTAATGGGGTGTGGCACTTCTGCCCATATAATGCTTCAAATGGTATCATCTGAATATTTGATTGGTAGTTATTGTTATAAGAAAATTCTACCAATGATAAATATTTTTCTCATGATCCTCGTAGATCTAGTACGACCATCCTTAGGAGGTCTTCTAACATTTGAATGGTTCGTTCGGACTGATGATGAGTCCTCTTTATATACCTATTTTCGGACTCATCTAGGCTTATTTTCTTGTCTTTGCACACCGTTTAGCGTCATTTGCACTCCTTTTGGTTCGCTACGGTTTTCCACGTCTTGTGCACTTCTTTTAGCCTATTTCTGTGCGTGTGTGTATTTTCCCTTTTTGCTTGCATCTTATTAATGTCTGTGACTGCCATGATCGACATCCCGTCCAGTTTTCCTGCAGGTTCTGGGATCGTGTGGGCGTCCGGCATCGAACTTTCCCCATTTTTGGCAAAGGAGTCAATGGTCGTGCGTTTTTACCCACGCACGACCATCGACCTCTTTGGCGCACGATCATCGGTCGTGCGCAGTCATGACCTCTCCTGGGAAAGTTCTGTCCCGCCATATCGCACGATCACCAGCCATACCGCGCACGATCACTGCTCGTGCGTTGCCGGTCGTGCGCAGTCATGACATCTTTTTCCACTTTTCTGCCTCCATATCGCACGATCACTGACCATATCGCGCACGACCATTGGTCGTGCGCCAGTGATCGTGCGCGCTGTTTAAATCTGTTTTCTATAAATAGCGCAGGTCCGCCCTAATTTAGATAGATCCGGGATCACGCGATTTTTCCGCCGTTTCTCGTCCCGAACGAGGGTTTCCGCCGTCTTCCTCCATCTCCCACCTTAGGGAGGGTCTCCGGGCAAGCTTACAACGCCAAATCAACGCCGGAGCATCCTCTCGGCCTCCTCCTTCATCCTCAAGCTTCAAGCGGAGTTTTGACCGAGCTTTCTCCATCAAGCAAGGAAGGGCCGGAGCCGCAATCTACGGATCATTTCAACGAAGAAGACGGGTCCATTGGGAGTGAGTGACAGCCTCCTCTACCCCGGACGCAGTTGAGGACCGAGCTTGGACTCGGATTGACAACCCGGGATTCCAACCGTGAACCCTCAACAAGGCTTCGGATTCGGTCGATTCGCACACCTCTTCCTCTTGTTGTTGTTAGCTTAGTTATTTTCCATGTATTGATGAAGAATGTTTATTTGTAGTTAACATTTACTCTTATTCATATCTATGTGAGTTAGTGTTTGTGTTATATTTACTTGAGGTGCGCCATATTCCATCCACCACCATCCACCCTTGCCGCACTAGCAATTGCTAGTGGCGTGCGTTGCGAAGAGGTGCTCACGACCCTCATTCCGCCGTTCTAACCACCTCATCCGCTAGCCTACTCTTCCATCCGCCAAGCGATTCGGTGCATAGCGGCCCGTGTAGTTTCCATCCCGCCTGGCGAAGCAGTGCATAGCGGCCTGCATAGTAGGATTTCCGCCGTTCTCTCCACCTCATCCGCTAGCCTACTCTTCCATCCGCCAAGCGATTCGGTGCATAGCGGCCCGACTAGTCTTCCATCCCGCCTGGCGAAGCATCGCATAGCGGCGTTGCATAGGAGTAGCTTGTAGATTTTACTTTCTGTTTCCGCCACCATCTAAACCCCCCTTTTAGATCCGACCCGAGGACTTCAATCTCAAGTCCGCCTCGACATTAACTCATCCCTTACTGTGTTCCTCAAGAGACCGACACTCGGGGATTTATTCCCAAACTTTATTACTTGTGCGACCGGTGCGCTTGCCGTAATCCACGCATCAAGTTTTTGGCGCCGTTGCCGGGGAACACAGTCGTTTGAGTTTTTGAAGAGGTAGATGCGAGATAGTCGCCCTTGTCCATTTGTTCATACCCTGTTTTGTCTTTATTTTAGTTTTTGAAATTGTTTACTTTATTTTTCTTGTCCCTTCCTTGTTTTCCTTTTTTTTAATATTGCAGATCCTAGTTATTTTATTCTTGTGTGCAGTAATTTCCGGTAAATATTTTTGTTCGCGATGGATTCTGCTGCCGAGAGTCGTATTATTGACGCTTTGCGGAGATGCATCGATGCCATAGCTGTTTCTAATGCCGAGCACTGTTTTCGGTGTATTCTATGTCAAGGTGTGGGCCATATGTTGAAGGATTGCCCTCGCTTGTGCAAGCCTTCTACCTCTGTGGACGCATCCGTAGCAGTCCCCTGTTCGCGGGAGACTACTATGGATAGGCCTACTAGGGTGTTGCCTGGCCCATACATTGACATGGCGCACCTTGCTCGATCTTTGCCCGTTGAGATTACGGAAGAATCTCTCGCCGCATATAGTTCCTTCATGGGTTCCTCAACCCCTTTTTACGAGCTTCCTCTGAGTGATCATTCTCACTCGGATGTTAGCCCGCAAGGAGTGGATCGGGAACTCATGGACGATCCTGTATGGGACGATGAGAGTGTTCCGATCGTCGACGGGGTGGCATCTGCGGATGATGTTGCGATGGGGCCTGCGCATTCTATGCCTGATTTTGAGAGCAGCCTTGCCCCTCCGCAATTTTTGCCGGAGTTTTCTACTCCTTTTTCTTGTGAGTCGGCTGATGAGGCCGTTATTGTGGATGATTCGGTGCCCGAGGTTGCGCCGAAGTGGGATGAGGATTCTAGTATCTCCGACGGAGAATGTGGATCTTCGGAACACTTCTTCGCACCCCGGTGGGACGAGGAGTATTACCTTTCGGATGAGGAGGTTTGCACCCCCCTATCTGACGAGGCGATCCCCCTTTCCATCGCGGACTTCGAGTTCTCGGATTCTCCCCAATACGACTCATATAACACTGACGATGATCATTGTTTGGATCCTGCTGGGAGTGATACCGGGATCACTCCCCCGATTTCTGATTGTTTTTGTCCTTCTTCTCTTTTATTCCTTGATCCCCCTTCCATATCTGAGCCTGTGCGGGTTGATTCTCCGCTGATGTGCTGGGATGACGATGAGCCTTGTGCTCAAGCCGTTGACTCCTACGCGCCTGTGTGGGATGACCCCTTGCTAGGCAAGGATATTTTTTGTGGTAAGATGAGTGAGGACCAGTGCTTCTCCTCATCTTACTTCCTATTTCCTCTACCTGTGCGTCGCAGGTATTATTACTCAGGTAGAGGGGTAACTGCTCTTTCTCCGTATCGGTACTTGCTACCGCAACGGATAATGGAACAGTTACCTGTTCATCTTCTCTTTCATAGGCCCATTAGCTAGAACTTTTCTTTTGCTGAATAAGTCGTGCTGGGATGACAATAACCCCAGTACTTATCTTTCATTTTCTGCATTTTTATTTCTTTTTATGTCAGCTTAGTTTAGTATTTCTTTTTGTATATTTTTTCTTTTGTTTTTGCGGAGCTCACCCCTGCAGGTTTCTATTGCAAATTCATTCTGGCGGGGTTGTGATTCTTCGTATGGCGGGCCTGCTTCTAATTTTCACGCGTCTTCTGGTATGCTCACTTGCTGAGCATTGGGTAACCTCTTCCCTTAGCTCATTCTGATTTTAATTTCTATATCATTTGCTGTGTTGTTTAGTTTAAGTCTGGGGGAGAGCATGTTTACCTTTTGCACGCGCACCTTTCCTGCGCATACTAGAAGCTTTTATAGTTATTATTTTGTTTAGTCCATTTCTTGCACACCACTGCACCCACATGAGCGCGAGCTTAGCTGTTAGCGTGCCGCGAGTTAAACTTGTGTCTTTGATAGACTTGGTAAAATTATGGTGCTGGCTTAGGATTGTGAGACGGAGTAAAATGTTGGCCTTGCTATGTTTCTAGTCAACTGCTCTCGTTTTGTATAGAAATTTGTGTAGATTTAATTTTTCTGTATGCTTATAGTTTTATATTTTTTTATTTGCGTACATACTTTTTATTCTACTCAAAAGTTGGTGAATCCGGTGTGAATCAAACGGTAGCGTAGGAATGTGTGTAGCCGCCACTAGACTCGTATTGCTTGAGTCGGGAGGAAGGATTATCTTTCTCGGTTGCTAAGAACTTGCCCCAAGCTATTCTTGAAGCATTGGTACTCGGTTAGTCTAGCGTGAGAGTGATGTAGGCCACCTTTTGGCCCGGTTGAGCTTTGTACCCATTCCTAACATCGCCCTTGCTAGCCCCTTTGTGCCTACCCTTCCTTTTGATTCAGCTCCACTATATTCGCCAAAGCCTCATAGCCGATCCTAGTCGCACACCCAAGTCGAGCTTAGTGTTTTATATTTTCATGTTGGGTTGTGATGTGGTGTTATTATTTGTGAAAATGTGGAAGTGCTTCCAAGTTATATCTGCTGAAATTATGAAAATAAAAAGATGAAAAAGAAAAGAAAATGATTTAAAAAAGAAAAAGAGAAAAGAAAAAGAAAAAGAAAAAGTTTAATTGAAAATCTTTATTTGAGATGATTTGGATTTGGAGTAGGCGGTGCACACACCCATGTTGCAAAAGTTAAGTCTGGGGGTGTGGTGCACCCGTGTTTATTTTGTGGGCAGCGGGTACTAGTTTTGTACATTCGCTCATTTGGGTTAGGTGCATACCCTTCATGTTTACCCTTGTTTTCCTCACCGTAACCCAAGCCCCATTATTACCCGAAGTCCTACGGACTTGCGCTTGAGTTGACTAGTGCTGTGGAGAGAGTGCGAACGGGCAAGCTTATGGTTTCCGACATTGGTGGATTCCTTTGGGGGTAATCTTGAGCCCCGGTCTTCGGCAATGCTCACCTTAGTGGCCTGTCTACTTTCTCCCTGCGTAGGACCGGATGATTCACCGTGATTCCACTTTTGAGTAATAATAAATATTTGATACGCATTGTGAAAAATATAAAATATTTTGTATACTTAAAAATTTCCTCTACTTTATTTTTATGCACGCGAGCATGCGACTTCGCATGGTACTCTGTTTTGCAATTTCTTTGTTAGCTAGTTCATTTTCCCCGTCTGCTTAGGTTTTGTTTGCTCGGGACGCGCAAACGGTTAAGTCTGGGGGTGTGATGAGTCCTCTTTATATACCTATTTTCGGACTCATCTAGGCTTATTTTCTTGTCTTTGCACACCGTTTAGCGTCATTTGCACTCCTTTTGGTTCGCTACGGTTTTCCACGTCTTGTGCACTTCTTTTAGCCTATTTCTGTGCGTGTGTGTATTTTCCCTTTTTGCTTGCATCTTATTAATGTCTGTGACTGCCATGATCGACATCCCGTCCAGTTTTCCTGCAGGTTCTGGGATCGTGTGGGCGTCCGGCATCGAACTTTCCCCATTTTTGGCAAAGGAGTCAATGGTCGTGCGTTTTTACCCACGCACGACCATCGACCTCTTTGGCGCACGATCATCGGTCGTGCGCAGTCATGACCTCTCCTGGGAAAGTTCTGTCCCGCCATATCGCACGATCACCAGCCATACCGCGCACGATCACTGCTCGTGCGTTGCCGGTCGTGCGCAGTCATGACATCTTTTTCCACTTTTCTGCCTCCATATCGCACGATCACTGACCATATCGCGCACGACCATTGGTCGTGCGCCAGTGATCGTGCGCGCTGTTTAAATCTGTTTTCTATAAATAGCGCAGGTCCGCCCTAATTTAGATAGATCCGGGATCACGCGATTTTTCCGCCGTTTCTCGTCCCGAACGAGGGTTTCCGCCGTCTTCCTCCATCTCCCACCTTAGGGAGGGTCTCCGGGCAAGCTTACAACGCCAAATCAACGCCGGAGCATCCTCTCGGCCTCCTCCTTCATCCTCAAGCTTCAAGCGGAGTTTTGACCGAGCTTTCTCCATCAAGCAAGGAAGGGCCGGAGCCGCAATCTACGGATCATTTCAACGAAGAAGACGGGTCCATTGGGAGTGAGTGACAGCCTCCTCTACCCCGGACGCAGTTGAGGACCGAGCTTGGACTCGGATTGACAACCCGGGATTCCAACCGTGAACCCTCAACAAGGCTTCGGATTCGGTCGATTCGCACACCTCTTCCTCTTGTTGTTGTTAGCTTAGTTATTTTCCATGTATTGATGAAGAATGTTTATTTGTAGTTAACATTTACTCTTATTCATGTCTATGTGAGTTAGTGTTTGTGTTATATTTACTTGAGGTGCGCCATATTCCATCCACCACCATCCACCCTTGCCGCACTAGCAATTGCTAGTGGCGTGCGTTGCGAAGAGGTGCTCACGACCCTCATTCCGCCGTTCTAACCACCTCATCCGCTAGCCTACTCTTCCATCCGCCAAGCGATTCGGTGCATAGCGGCCCGTGTAGTTTCCATCCCGCCTGGCGAAGCAGTGCATAGCGGCCTGCATAGTAGGATTTCCGCCGTTCTCTCCACCTCATCCGCTAGCCTACTCTTCCATCCGCCAAGCGATTCGGTGCATAGCGGCCCGACTAGTCTTCCATCCCGCCTGGCGAAGCATCGCATAGCGGCGTTGCATAGGAGTAGCTTGTAGATTTTACTTTCTGTTTCCGCCACCATCTAAACCCCCCTTTTAGATCCGACCCGAGGACTTCAATCTCAAGTCCGCCTCGACATTAACTCATCCCTTACTGTGTTCCTCAAGAGACCGACACTCGGGGATTTATTCCCAAACTTTATTACTTGTGCGACCGGTGCGCTTGCCGTAATCCACGCATCAACTGACCATCAGTTTGTGGGTAAAATGCAGTGCTATACAATAATCTTGTTCCCAATCTTTTATGTACTAACTTCCAACTATCAGATATAAAGCGCTCATCTCTGTCAGAAACAATAGATTGGGGAATTCCATGATATTTCATAATACTATCAATGTACTGGTCGACTAATTTTTGAACTGGACTGTCATTCTTCATAGGAATAAAATGTGCAACTTTTGTGAGTTGATCCACAATCACCCATATACCATTATTTCCTGCTTTGCTCCTTGGTAACCCCATGACAAAATTCATAGTGATATCTTCCCATTTCCACTCCAGGATGGGTAAGGATTGCAAGTATCTGCTAGGCTTCTGGTGTTCTACCTTTACAAGTTGACAAGTATGACACTTGGCAATATATTTGATGACATCAGTCTTCATTCTTGGCCACCAAAACTCCTGTTTGAGGTCTTGATACATCTTGATTTTTCCATGGTGAATTGAATAGGTTGTATGATGTGCTTCGTAAAGTAGTTCAGATTGAGTTGAATTGATATTAGGAATACACAATCTTCCATTTAGATATAGCAACCCATCATTCTCTGCAAATGCGGTTGATTGGCCACTCTTAACCTTTTCCAAAAATTTCACAAAGATAAGATCCTGATTCATCACCTTTCTTACCCTTTATTTAAGTGAGTGTCCCTCTGTCAATTGAAAGAGTAAGCTTTGAGTCTTAAAGGTAGTGATGCATGTAAGCAGTTCTAAATTTTGTAGATCTCGCAATAACTCTTTTTACTCTATTATTGGTACAATCATGGGCGCTAAATTCTTTCTGTTGAGTGTATCAGCTACAATATTAGCTTTGTCAGGATGATATTTAATATAAACATCGTAATCTTTTATCAGTTCCAACCATCGCCTTTGTCGCATGTTGATTTCCTTCTGGGAAAAGATGTATTTCAAACTTTTGTGATTCGTAAAAATCTCACATTGGGTACCATAAAGATAATGTCGCCAAATTTTTAAAGAAAACACAATTGCTGCTAATTCCAAATCGTGAGTTAGATAATTACGTTCAGCATCTTTCAATTGTCGCGGCATAAGCGATTACTTTACCATTTTGCATTAATACGCACTCAAGGCCTTTCAACGATGCATCACTATAAATTTGAAAACATTCACTATCGCATGGCATAACCAACACCAGTGTTGTTGTCAACCTTTCTTTTAATCCTTCAAATACCTGCTGACATTCATCAGTCCATATGAAAGGGACGTTCTTTCTAGTAAATTTCGTCAGTGGTAATGCAATTGCTAAAAAGTTTTTTTTATAAATTTATTATAATAACCTGCCAATCCAAGGAAACTCCGAATTTCTGTGACAGAAATTGTTTTTGGCCAATTCATAATTGCTTCTACTTTTGTTGGGTCTACAGATAATTCATATTTTGTAACTACATGACCCAAGAAAGAGACTTCCTTCAACCAAAACTCACATTTTGATAATTTTGATATAAGGCGTGATCCTTCAAAGTGCTTTGCGTGCTCCTCCTTGTCTTTTGAATATATCAAAATATCATCAATGAATACAATAATGAATTTGTCTAACAAGTCCATGAATATCCGGTTCATTAAATCCATAAATACGGTTGGAGCATTTGTTAATCCAAATGGCATAACTATGAACTCAAAGTGTATATCTCATACTAAAGGCAGTTTTATAAATATCATCTTCCTTGTTTCTCATTTGCTGATAACCTGATCTCAAGTCAATTTTTGAAAATACTTTTGCATTAACCAATTTATCGAAGAAATCATCAATGCGGGGTAGTGGATATTGATTCTGAATCGTCAACTTATTTAGTTCGCGATAATCGATACACAATCGTAGCGAACCATTTTTCTTTTCACAAATAGCACCGGGGATCCCCACAGTGATGTGCTTGGACGTATGAAATCTTAATCTAATAATTCTTGTAACTGGCTTTTCAATTCTGTCATTTCCTTGGGAGCTATACGGTATGGTATTTTTGCTACAAGTGTTGCTCCTTCCACCAAATTAATGGTGAACTCAACTTCTCAAAACAGAGGTAACCCTGGTAACTCTTCCAGAAAGACATCAAGGAAATCACACACCATAGGAATTGCAGTCAATTCACATTTTACTGTATCACTTCCCTTCAGCATTACAAAAATTGCCTCACAACCTTTTCTTAATCTCATCATCGCTTTCAATGATGATATCATGATTTTTGAAACTTCACTTATTCTTGTAAAACTACATCGTGCACAATTGTTCAATGTAAATGCAATTTCCTTCTTCTTACAATTGATTATAGCTTCATGTCTGGTTAACCAATCCATCCTTAAGATGATATCGAATTCTAATAGGGGTAGCACGACAACATCTACTTCGACTGGCTGATTATCAATTATTAGACACACTGTACATCTAAGTCTTGTTTTCATTTCTGTATTGTTGGGCATTGTGACTTTTATGTCATTATAGGACTGATGAGGTTCTATGTTGGAATGTTTTATTGTCACTGAAGCTATGAAAGAGTGGCTCGTTCCAGTGTCGAATAGGACTTTCATAATATGATTGTGAACATAAATCATACATGTTATCACCGTATCATGTGCTTTTGCCTCTTGTTAGTTAAGATTAAAAACTCTTGGTTGCACTTGCCTTTACTCCCTGGGTTGTAAGACGGATCATGACGCCAATGATTCAATGTCCTTTCCTTTGTCAAGAGAATGTAAGGTTGATCTTTAACCTGGGCCTCCTCTAGTATCCTTTCCAGCTTCTGTTTTCCACAAGGGACATTCATACTTCAAATGCCCTAGACGATGGCATTTAAAACATACCTCTGATCCCTTTAAACATTCTCCTAGGTGAGCTTTTCCACATTTCCCACAAATGGGATAACTTATAGTACCACTAGTTGCGGGGGCTGGCGTCGGAGGACCCCTTTTAAACTTTTTCCATCTTGAGCCTCCATTTTTACCTGAAACAGTCTTACTTTGTTCTTCCAGCAACCTCTTTGGTTGAACTTCATTCCTCCTCTGCGAGCTCTCCACATTCCTTTTAATTACTTTTGTTGTCTCAACCAACTCATTATAATGTTTAATTTACTGGGAAATTAGATGTACCCTAACATCTTCTCGTAGACCTGGCTGAAAGCGGAAACAATGTTCTTGCTCATTTGGAACCATGTCACTCGCATAATATGCTAGCTGAGTAAACTCAATTTCATATTGTACTACCGATCGATTTCCCTACATCAAACGAAGAACTTCTCTTGAAGGATCTATTTCGGATGGCGGCACTAACCAATTGATGAATTCATCCAAAAATTTATCCCAAGGAATATCAGTTGGTAACCGTCCGTAAAATATTCCTTGTTTCAAACTATCCCACTATCTACTAGCCTCTCCCTCGAAGAGGGGAAGGTAACTAGCTCAATCTACCGATCTTCTGAACACCTCATTGCCTGAAAGATGACTTCAATCTTCTTAATCCAATCTTCGGTCTCCATTGGTGTTATAGCACCACGAAAGGTTGGCGGCCTCATGTCCAAGAACTGCTTAAGTGTATATCCACTGCATCTTGAGCTGGTAGTGATGCAGTATTTCCATTCGAATTGCCTCCGCCAAGGCTTTCATAACCTCTACTAAGAGAGGATTAAACCATCTGGAGCTATAACTCTCTTCTATTATCGCAGCTCGCTCCCTTTCTAATTCTTCCCTTTGCCTTCTACTCATATATGTTCGGGTAAGCTCCTGAAATATATAAAGTAAATTCAGGAATCAAAAAAGACTTATATATATAAATATCAGAAACTTTATAATGAAATGTAATGGTTTTATTCTGTCATGATATTTTATTTCTCGTACTCTTTCATATACTGTTGTACTCTAAATGTTCGTACCTTGCTCATTATGAAATGCTAAGATAATTTATAGCGATAGCCGTAAGGGGGTCGTTATATATTCCACCTGGTATTCCACTACAATTATCAGATAATAATTTTATTTTTGAAAATAAATAACCTGCGCTTAATCCTTTTCTTTCACACAACACTCCTCTATATGAAGATGTTTATGACTCGCTTACGTTTGGATCTTTTTCCACTAATGGTTTTTTTTGTAGATGATGAGTCATTGTAACCTAATATCTTTGATGATCCATTTGCTGCTCATCTCTAGCAATCCAAATTACCTCAGGTATGTATAGGTAATTTGAATTCAAAATTTTAAATCGACGAACACAAGAAGAATCAAGATTACAGTGGAGGAGTTGTCGGACAATGGAGTTCGACATATTCACCGCGGAACGAAATAAGCGAGTTTCCTATGCATTTTAATTTTAAATATCCTTTTTGCTAACATTTAATGTCTAGCTCAAAGATGTTTAAGAATGTGCTCTTAGGAGGCACCACCTTCTTATTCTTATTTTACTTACACTATTTTATGCATTACATTTTACTAGTTTTCTTTTCCTCTTTACTTTATAAATATTGAGGATAATGTTTATTTTTAAGTATGGGGTTATGCCCTCTTTTATTCTATTTTTATTAAAAAATTCAAGAAAAATAGAAAATCTTTAAAAATATAAGAAAGTGCTCTTAGGGTTGCCTAGTTTTTAATGATACCACTCTATCAAAGTAATATCGTCTTGACGGGATATTATCGATCCTTCTCAAATTAAATCTCAGCAATCTGATCTTAAATAGATCACAACTACAGGTACGAGGCTCCTCAATTTCCATATTTTTGAGATATATTAAATATATATATAAGCTAAAGGGTTTAGTTTTGAACATAAACTCTCCTGCCCTAAAATATCATCGTCAACTCTTCGTCTCTCGCAACTACTCACAACGACAAGGCCTTCAATCAAATGGCTCCCAAAACAGAGAAATCACTTCATAAAGGTAGTGAGGTTGTTCGATTTAGATTTCAATAGGTTAGTAATCCAATAGTCGAATGACTGCAGGCTGGAGTATATTCTGTTAGAGCCATATCCAATTCTAAGAGAGGAAGTAATGGAACTGTATTTGAATGCCAATGTATCATCTGCTAGTTAGTCTATCAAAATCAAGATTGGTGAGGTAAAGATCAAGATCAAGATCAAAATCAAGATTGGTATGAGTTCATGCAACCCTAAAGCTTCCGCTAGAATGCTCTGAGTTAGGATTCGAGTAAATTTTAATATTAACCTGTGATCCCGCCGCCTGTTTGTGGAATATGGTGTGGGGCCCCGACCGGACGCTCTATTATATTTCACGTGACAGATGAAGATGTTACAATTTGGTATCAGCCTGTCTTGGTCTTCCTCTTGCAAATTCGTGGTCGAATTCTTTTGATGGGTGGCAAGCACGTGTAAGTTCAGACCGTTATAACATAAATGAACTCAAGAATGTCCACTTAGGAATGAAAATACACACGTTTGAGGAACCTGCACGTTCCAATTTATTGTTGTTGCTTTTGCAAAGTTGTTAAAGTGTGTCTTTTACACATATATGTGACTCAAAGTGGTGCAGGGCAGTCTGAGCCCTAGCGTTCTGCTGAAAGTGCGACACCAGTTGAGGTGCCCACACCTCCTCCTTCTACGGAGACAGTACGCTTAGTTGCTGAGGCATTGTTTGTGATGATACAAGCACAGCCTACTGGGCAGGCGCCCCCTACAATGGTGCCAGAACATATTGGTATGAGGCCAGAACCTATTGAGGCTGTGGTAGATATATGAGCAGCCGAACGGAAACTGAAGCAGTTCATGAGTTTCAGTCCTCCTATGTTTGCGGGGGCAGGATCCCCAATGAAGGCAGAAGACTGGCTTGCGCGAGTCAAAAGAATTTTGACGGCTTTACGAACTAAGGAGGAACAGAAAGTCACTTTGGCCACTTTCATGTTGGAAGGAGAGGCTCGGCTTTGGTGGGACGATATGGAGCTGCACCACTTTGCAGGTAGACAACTAACGGAGGTCTCGATAGAGGAGTTTTCGAGACTATTCTTGGCGAAGCATCTGTCGTCGGCGCAGCGCATAGCCATGGAAAATGAGTTTTAGTGTCTAACTCAGGGCAAAAGTAGTGTCGATACCTACTTACATGAGTTTGCAAGGTTGGGACGCTATGCGGGATCTACCTTCGCTGAAGAAGAGCGTAAAACCAACAGGTTCTACGAAGGGCTGCAGGATGAGCTGAGATTCCTGCTCTCGAGCTCGGTGAACCAAGGGTTTCAAGCATTGGTGGATACGGCTCGTGCGCTGGAAAAAGACTTGAAGAGGGTTCAGGGTAAGAGGGACTTGGTCGTAACAAAGCTCGAGTTCAAAGTGCCGCACCCGGGAAAATCTAGCTACCGAAAGAAATGGGGTAGAAAGTCCAAATCTTCTAGACAAACTCCCTCTATTGTTGCTTCTGGAGCAACGTCTGGGCAAGGCCCTCGGACATATTATACCTGTGGCAAGCCAAGACACTTTGCCCGTGACTGTCAGAGTGGTCCTCCGAAGGGTGATAAGAAAGCAGGAGCAACATATGCTGAAAAGGGAAGGCGGTGGAATCCACTGTATCCCAGTATGCCCCAGCTCAGCCAAGAGTGTACAATCTTGGCCAACAGGAGGCCATAAAACAGAGTGATATCGTCACAGGTATGAGTTAATCTACAGTTTTATTTCTTTCTGTACTTCATACCTTGCGTGTGGCTTGTATATGATTTTTTATATTAGGCTTTGTCCTTATTTGGGACTACCGGCGAGGACACTGTTTGATACGGGTGCTTTACATTCATTTCTATCTGAGGACTTCGTATCTCAGATTGGAGTGCCTACTTGTGTGACGACAGTTAGCCTATCGATATTGTTGCCTAATAGATGCGTGATGCGGGCAAATAAGTCTTTTTGTATTGAGGTGCACATAGGAAGTCGAGATTTCGGATTTGAAGCATCTGTGCTGCTGATATCAGAGTTCGATGTAATCTTTGGTATGGAATGGATCTCGGAGCAGCGTGCCTTTATTGATTACAACTCAAAGGAGATCACACTGGGACAGAACACCGAGGTAGAGACTAAATTCACTGGTATGCGAGGATCGAGTAAGATATTGATGTTTGCTCTCCAAGTCATCAAAGCTGTTCGGAAGAGCGCGGAGTTATTCTTCACGCTTATAAAGGCTGTTGAACCAAAAGCCAATGTGAGTGGCATTCCGATTATATCAGATTATACTGATGTGTTTCCTAAGGATCTTCTAGGGTTACCTCCCCAGGGGGAGATTGACTTCTTTATTGAGTTGGTGCCAGGTGTGAAACATGTGGCCCGCTCACCGTACCGTGTAGCGCCAAAGGAAATGGCGTAACTGAAAGTCCAACTATAAGAACTACTAGAGCAAGGATATATAAGCCCAAGTTTGTCACCTTGGAGTGCATCGGTTTTTTTTGTGAAGAAGAAGGACGGTAGCTTACGTTTGTGCATCAATTATAGAGAATTGAACAAGCCGACGGTAAATAACAAGTATCTGATACCACAGATTGATGACTTTTTCGATCAGCTATTTGGATCAACTGTATACACAAAACTAGATTTGACATCTAGCTATTACCAGTTGAGGATTCGGGAAAGTGACATTCCCAAGACAGCGTTTGGTACACGATATGGGCACTACAAGTTCACTGTAATGCCGTTTGGGCTAACAAATGCGCCATTGGTGTTCATGGACCTAATGCACCGAACGGTTCAAGAGTACTTGGACTTATTTGTAATCGTCTTTATTGATGACATTTTAGTGTACCCTCGGTCTAAAGATCATGCGAACCATTTGTGTATGGTGTTGCACACCCTGAGAAGAAGCAATCTCTATGCCAAGTTCTCAAAATGTGAATTTTGGCTGTCGTCAATGGCCTTTCTGGGCCATGTGATAAGTGGAGAAGGTATTACGGTGGATCCGGCGAAGATAGTTGCGATACGGGAGTGGCCGGTTTTGTCTTTTATGGCTAAAGTCCGAAGTTTTCTTGGACTTGTGGGCTACTACAGGCACTTCGTAAAGAACTTCTCGAGGATAGACTTGCCTCTCACCACACTGATGAGGAAAGATCAGAAGTTCGTTTGAACTCGGGTGTGCGCGTGAGCTTTTAAGGAGTTGAAAAGACATCTGACTACGGCGCCAATCTTGATGTCTCCATGTGGTTCAGATGGCTATGAGATTTATAGTGATGTATCAGGGAGCAGCTTAGGCTGCATTCTTCTACAGTTCGGAAAAGTAATAGCTTATGGCTCAAGCAGTTAAAAGTGCATGAGGGAACTATCCCGTCCACGACTTGGAGTTCGCGGCAGTGATATTTGCACTTAAAATATGGCGTCATTACTTATATGGCGTGAAAGTTGACATCTTCACGGATTATAAGAGCCTTAAGTATCTTCTGGATCAGAAAGATCTAAATATGCGACAGCGGAGGTAGATGGAGTTCCTCGGGGACTACACCTTCAAGATTTATTACACACTCGGGAAGGGAAATGCGGTCGCATATGCCTTGAGTCGCAGGACTCCGGCAATGGCTAATTGGTTGCAGATGCATGATGAGCGTCTGATCCAGGAATTGGAGAACTTAGACATTTCTTGTGTTGACAAGAATGCCACTACAAATGCGTGCCTGAACTGGATAGAGGTTCAATATGACATCGCAAATAGGGTTTAGCGAGCAACAGAACTCGATAAGAGTCTACAATACTATGCAGTGGATGGGTCAAATGCCCAATTCTCCTTGGATGATGGCCTTTTGCGAAAAGATGGTCGTTTGTGCATCCCGGATGTGGGTAAACTTCGTGAGGAATTGATGTACGAAGCATATTTTATAAAGTATACAATTCACCCAGGGAGCACAAAAATGTACAAAGACATGAAAAAGGCGTTCTGGTGGTTAGGTTTGAAGAAATACATAGCTCATTACGTGGAAAAATTTCAAATTTGTTGAAAGTATATAGTGTCGACTAAATCCACCTATGGGGGGGAATAGGTGACGTGCAGTCTTTTGCGGAATTAAATTAACCTGCACAAATTAACAAACACAGCACAGAAAAACACACAAAAAGTTATAGTGGTTCCCCGATTTGGGTACGTCCACTTTCCCCCTTCGACCTATCTCCCACCAAGGGACGACTCGGTCACTTCTCCAAACGGATTGAAATCAAATCCTCACACTATGGAAGGAACCCTTCCAACAACGGAGTCACAGCTCCTCGCACCCAACCCTTACAACTAGGAATAAAAATTCCTTTACAACAAAACCGAAAATATAATATATAAGAAAATACAAACAACGCTTTTGGAGATCCCGATGCCCTTCGTTCTTTGAAGCTTGCTTGAAGATAACGAAGAATCCACAACCGGACTTCTCTCTTGGAGAGGATCTTGTCAAGATCGGCGGAGGCAAGTGATTGCGGCGGCGATACTTTGTAGATCCAAACTTCTTGACGAAGCAAGCAAGGTCTACGAACGATCTCAGTCGGATCAATCATCTCAATCGATTTGGAATGAAGAACTAACCTCGTTCAACGAATCGAGAGACAAGAGATCTCAAAAGAGATGCGTGAGACGCTCGTCTTGTCTCGGTACTGTCGTCGGAAGATCGAAGAAGCACTGAGATCAACGATCAATGGCGACGACGACTTTGCGAGCGGCTACAGGCGATCGGCCGTTTCCGCGATCTGCTAGGTAATGCTCGGCCTCCTTTCGTTTTTCGAGAATGGATTATTGTTCATGTTCAAAATACGCGACTATATATACCATATCCAACCCTAATGACCGTTTTGGGGCCCACAAGGAAAGCCCTAGCCCCGGCCGAAAAAGCGTAAAACATCTTGGTTCGGTTCAGCGAATGAAGAAAATTGCCTAAGGCAAAATTGGCGAGAATCGTTGGTGATTCCCGTCGAAGTCGGCGGGAATCATTCACGATTCTCGTCGATTCTGCCTTAGCAGAATCCCTGTCTGGGAAACAGTCAGCTGAAAGAAATCGGCAGGAGAGGCTAGCTGATACTCGACGAATCGGCAGGAGAGGCTAGCTGATACTCGACGAATCGGCGGGAATCACTAACAATTCCTGTCGATTCTTCCTTAGCAGAATTCCTGTTGGAAAATCATCAGCCAGAAGAAGTCGGCGGGAATGTAGGCTGATTCTCGTCGAATCGGCGAGAATCACAAGTGACTCCCGTCGAAGTCGGCGGGAATGACTTAGTGATTCCCGTCGATTTTGACTTAGATGATTTTTCTCTTCCTTCCTATGAACTTGGTCTTTGACCCATTTTTGCTCCTCTTCTGCTCTTGATCTACCTCGACCCTGTACTTGAAAATAAGTACACTCTGATAGAGAAAGCACACATGAGTCAACACACTGATCTACTCAACGAGGGATTACGTTGCGCAGACCCGTGTATATTGACCCACTGCACCCTGACATTGGTGTGTACTTAACATGGAATAGCTGCAAGCACAACTTGATAGAAGATCGTCAAATACATTGTCAATTCAACTTAGCTTGTTCAGGGGCTTCTTCAAATCAGGTCTATTGTGGATACAATACCCAACAATATCCCCCTATTTGAAGAAGTCTAAACCCTACAAGCTAAGGTGAATAGAACAGATGGGAATGAAAAATCATAAACTAAAAAAATTCAGTTGAGAGTGAAATTCATTACCATTTTCCTGAGAGCATACTTAACATTGGCAGCCACCTTAGCCAGCCACCTTAGCCTTAGCTGAGAGGGTAATCTCCCCCTTTTCGGCTTCTGCAAATCTGGGACTTCACTTGGAGCATAAAGCTCCCCCTCAGTTCTTGCATCCGTGCCCGATCTTGAATTCATAGCAGATGCTCCCCCGTGATCCAAGAGCCTTGAGCCCTTCAGGCTTCAATCTTCATAGTTCAGCATGCCGAGTTCAGTTTTGAAGAGACTGAACTTGGCCTCGTCTAGGGGCTTTGTGAAGATATCTGCAATCTACTTATCCGTGGGGATATAGCAAAGAGAGATATCTTTGTTTTCCACATGCTCCCGAATGAAGTGGTAGCGCACTTCAATATGCTTTGTTCTGCTATGCGACACAGGATTGTTCGCAATTGCTATTGCGCTTGAGGAGTCGCAATACATAGGAACTTCTCTGAACTGCAAGTCATAATCTTCGAGTTGATTTCTGATCCATAGAAGTTGTGCGCAATAGTTGCCTGCTGAGATGTACTCAGATTCAGCCGTAGAGGTTGCGACACAATTCTGATTTTTACTGTTCCATGAAATAAGCCTTCTTCCGAGGAATTGGCACGTCCCGGAAGTGCTTTTCCTATCATCCCTGCTTCCTGCAAAGTCAGCATCTGAAAAGCCTATCAGCTCGACATCATTGTTTCTTGGGTACCACAAGCCAAGATTTGGTGTACCTTTAAGGTATCTAAGAATTCGCTTTGCAACGACATAATGAGATTCCTTAGTATTCACCTGATATCGGGCACAAACGCATGTGGAAAACATAATATCCGGTCTATTAGCAGTAAGGTAGAGTATGGATCCAATTATGCTTCTGTATTTGGTTTCATCAAAAGGTTCCCTTTCTCATCCTTGTCCAGAGACATAGTGTATCTCATTGGAGTCCTCATAGAGGTTGCATTCTCCATTTCGAATTTCTTGAGGAATTCATTTGTGAACTTCGTCTGAGAAATGAAAATTTCATCCTCAGACTGTTTCACTTGAAATCCCAAGAAATACTTTAGCTCTCCCATCCTGCTCATTTCAAACTTTCCTTGCATAAGTTTAGAAAACTTCTTGCAAAGATTGTTGTCCGTTGAGCCGAATATTATGTCATCGACATAGATTTGCACCAGCAGAATCTTGTCTTTGACTTCCCTAAGAAATAATGTCTTATCTATTTTTCCTCTCGAGACTTGTTCTCAAGAAGAAAACTAGACAGAGTCTCATACCAAGCTCGAGAAGCTTGTTTTAAGCCATATAATGCTTTATTAAGAAAATAGACATGATTAGAGAGCGATGGATTAACAAAATATGGGGTTTGCGCGAGATATACTTTCTCTTTCAAATTTCCATTTAGAAACGTAGATTTCACGTCCATCTGATTGACAGTGAATCCTTTATGAGAGGCATATGCCAAGAATAATCTGATCGCCTCCAGCCTTGCAACTGGTGCAAAGGTTTGGTCGAACTTAATCCCCTCCTCCTGTCTGTAACCTTGAGCCACCAGTCTGGCCTTGTTCTTGATGATGACACCGTGTCCATCCAGTTTGTTCCTGAAGATCCACTTAGTGCCGATCACATTCTGTTTCTTTGGTCTGAGAACAAGCGTCCAGACGTTGCATCGTTCGAATTGATGCAGTTCATCTTGCATGGCCAATATCCATGACGCATCTTTGTTCACTTCGTCGAACTTCTTTGGATCAACCTGTGACAGAAAACTAAGGTGCAAAATCTCGTTAATTGTACCTCTGCGAGTTCTGACACCGTCACGAGGATCTCCTATGATCTGATCTCTAGGATGATCCCTCACGTGTCGGAGCTCTAAGAGTCTGGCATCTGGAGCTCTAACAGCTTCTCGGGCTCCTCCCTCTTTTGGGAGAATTTCTCCATCCTGATCGTCCTCTTCTTCAGTTGGTGTTGAGGTGGAGACCTTGACGTGCTTGGGAGATTCATCTTTAGTAGTCTCATCTAGACTTAACTGTTCAAGCCTTGCACCGTAGTTAACATTATCTCTTTTCCCATAATCTTGTTCCATAGCAAGCCTGGAACATCTCTTGTCTAGGTCTCATCATGTTCATGGGTACCTAGACTATCCTGCAAAAAGAATTACCTTACCTTAGGAACCCAATAGGTATTGGGTCCTAGGTTCTTGTCAGCATAAAATATAGCATGCCTTCCTACAGGATTTCTGTCAGGAAGGATGTCTCTTGCCAAAGGATGTGGACATACCCTTGCCCTTGGCACAGAAGGATTGTGCCAACAATCTATGGCAAAGTGACCCACTCTGCCATAACACCAACACTCATGAATATTGTACCTCCTTTTCTGACCAGGTCTATTAACGGAGTTAGTCATGACCCTAGGTCTGAAAGAGGCAAAGATGGAACTGCTCTCAGACTTACCCTTTCCACCGAGACTCGAGGGGGTATGATGGTGAACATGTGGTGAGTATCATGAGGCCTGGGGGATGGTGCTTTCTTTTCACCCAGCACACATTCGGGGCCCCCCTTGATGCTTGCTACATGTTTGCCAATTCCCTTTTCCTTTGTCCTAGGGTGGGAAGATGTTTTGTGAGAGCTGGTTCCAGCAATGTCATGAAGTGAGGGGGCTGAGGCCGTAAATACAAACGGTTCATGATGAGCCGTGTGTATTTTCTCATGGGTAGCCATAACAGCACTTGCACTATGGGTGTTTTCACATGAGGGCCAATCATTCTTGCAGTGACCATAGTTGTTCTTATGATCATACCTGAAGGAATGATGCGTGCCCTTCCTACTCGGTGTGGGGGGTCTGAAAACAGTTTCCCCATTTCTCCATGATTTTATAATTCATGAGATCCACCCGTTTTCTCTCTTTCTCTTAATAGCATTTACCATGGAAAAGTTAGATACTAATCTCTTCTCGGTCTCTAGAGAAAACTCTAGATCCGAGATCTTTGAGTCCTTCATCTTGATGGATTCCAATTAGAGATCCATCATGGTCCTCAACTGAGCAATTTCCATAACTTGTTTCTCAACAAGCAAGTTGCTCTTCTGAAGGGCACAACGAAGGGAATCAAGAGTTTCAATCTTTTGATTGAAACTGTCTATTTCCCTAGCATCAAAAGATGGACAAACCTCTGAACTTCTCCTGTCTTCAGGAGATACAAGAGGAAGGGAGCAAGAAGAGGAAGATACCTGATCCTGATTGTGCTGATCAGGGTTAGAGTTATGGTCTGCAGATACTGAGGTTTCAGCTTCATCACAACTGCATTCCTCAATCTCTTCTTCAGTCTCAGATAGAGACACTAGAGCCCTGATATTGAGAAGTTGTTCTTGACTTTCATCATCAGAGACGAGGACCCCTACATATGCTTCATCCTCTTGCAAACATTCAGTCCCGGTAGTCTTCTTTCCCTCCATGAGGTCAGAGATTGTTTCCCGCATGGACTTTACAGTCTTGCACTTATCCAATCTTGTAAGAGAAGATCCTGACCAAATATTAGAGATGATCTGTCGTACCAGCTTGTCCAAGTTGAATAGTAAGAGCTCAGTTTCAGACATCTCTGCGGTACTCTTAGGGATTTGGAGATCTTCTCCAGAGTCAGAAGCCTTCATGGGAATGAAGTGACCCTCTTCCACAATGAATAAAGCACGGGGGTCAATGGCTTCCAGATGAAACTGAACTCTCATTTTCCAGATGGGAAAATATTCTTTTGTGCATGCAGGCAGTCTCAGGGGAGAGACATCAGTGTATAGCTTCATGTTTGAGTCTTGTTTTCTTCTTGACACTAGATGCAGGATCTTACTCAAGGTGTTAACCTTATTGATGAGCAACCTCCCTCTGATACCACTTGAAAGTATCTAGTGTCGACTAAATCCACCTATGGGGGGGATAGGTGGCGTGCAGTCTTTTGCGGAATTAAATTAACCTGCACAAATTAACAAACACAGCACAGAAAAACACACAAAAAGTTATAGTGGTTCCCCGATTTGGGTACGTCCACTTTCCCCTTTCGACCTATCTCCTACCAAGGGACGACTCGGTCACTTCTCCAAACGGATTGAAATCCAATCCTCACACTACGGAAGGAACCCTTCCAACAACGGAGTCACAACTCCACCACCACGGGTTGCACCCAACCCTTACAACTAGGAATAAAAATTCCTTTACAACAAAACTAAAAATAGAATGTATAAGAAAATACAAACAACGCTTTTGGAGATCCCGATGTCCTTCTTCGTTCTTTGAAGCTTGCTTGAAGATAACGAAGAATCCACAACCGGACTTCTCTCTTAGAGAGGATCTTGTCAAGATCGGCGGCGGCAAGTGATTGCGGCGGCGATACTTTGTAGATCCAAACTTCTTGACGAAGCAAGCAAGGTATACGAACGATCTCAGTCGGATCAATCGTCTCAATCGATTTGGAATGAAGAACTAACCTCGTTCAACGAATCGAGAGACAAGAGATCTCAAGAGAGATGCGTGAGACGCTCGTCTTGCCTCGGTACTATCGTCGGAAGATCAAATAAGCACTGAGATCAATGATCAATGGCGACGACGACTTTGCGAGCGGCTATAGGCGATCGGCGGTTTCCGCGATCCGCTAGGTCACGCTCGGCCTCCTTTCGTTTTCCAAGAATGGATCATTGTTCATGTTCAAAATACGCGACTATATATACCATAGCCAACCATAATGATCGTTGTGGGGCCCACAAGGAAAAGCCCTAGCCCCGGCCGAAACAACGCAAAGCATCTTGGTTCGGTTCAGCGAATGAAGAAAATTGCCTAAGGCAAAATCAGCGAGAATCGTTGGTGATTCCCGTCGAAGTCGGTGGGAATCATTCACGATTCCCGTCAATTCTACCTTAGCAGAATCCCTGTCTGGGAAACAGTCAGCTGAAAGAAATCGGCGGGAGAGGCTAGCTGATACTCGACGAATCGGCGGGAGAGGCTAGCTGATACTCGACGAATCGGCGGGAATCACTAACAATTCCCGTCGATTCTGCCTTAGCAGAATTCCTGTTGGAAAATCGTCAACCGGAAGAAGTCGGCGGGAATGCAGGCTGATTCTCATCGAATCAGCGAGAATCACAAGTGACTCCTGTCGAAGTCGGCGGGAATGACTTAGTGATTCTCGTCGATTTTGACTTAGATGATTTTTCTCTTCCTTCCTATGAACTTGGTCTTTGACCCATCTTTGCTCCTCTTCTGCTCTTGATCTACCTCGACCCTGTACTTGAAAATAAGTACACTCCAATAGAGAGAGCACACGTGAGTCAACACACTGATCTACTCGATGGATTATATTACGCAGACCCGTGTATATTGACCCACTACACCCTGACATTGGTGTGTACTTAGCATGGAATAGCTGCAAACACAACTTGATAGAAGATCGTCAAATACATTGTCAATTCAACTTAGCTTGTTCTGGGGCTTCTTCAAATCAGGTCCATTGTGGATACAATACCCAACACTTGTGCCTTGGTGAAAGTTGAATGCTAGAAACCTGAAGGTTTATTGAAGTCGTTGCAGATTCTGGTATGGAAGTTCGATGACATTTCTATGGATTTCGTGCATGGACTGCCGAGATCTCAGAGCAGAAACAATGTCATGTGGGTGATCGTTGACCGGTTAACCAAAGCGTCACACTTCATACCTAATAGGAAGGATAATTCAGTGGAAAAACTGGCTAAGTTGTACGTGGATAATATCGTACGATTGCACGGTGTTCCCTATAGCATCGTAAGTGATCGAGATGAGCGCTTTAATTCAAATAATTGGAGGCTAATCCATCAGTTGTTAGGGACTAAACTAAAGTTCAGTACGGCCTTTCATCCGCAAACGGATGGCCAGACTGAGAGGACTAATAAAACAATGGAGGATATGCTCCGTATGTGCGCTCTAGATTTCGGGAAGAGGGTGGGAGGACCATCTTTATATGATTGAGTTCGCCTACAACAATAGCTATCAAGCTAGCATTCAGATGTCACCCTTTAAAGCTTTATACGGTAGGAAGTGTCGCATACCGTTAGTTTGGACGGAATCTGGCGAGTCAAAGCTATATAAGCATAAAGAGGTCGAAGATGCAAATTCGACCATACGTACTATACAAGAGTGACTACTGATAGCCCAAGACAGGCAAGCGAAGTACTACAACGCCAAGCACCGAAATGAGGAGTTGCGGTTGGCGATTGGGTATACTTGAAGATCAAGCCATTCAAAGGCGTGTCCAGGATTTAGCGCTTGAAAAAGTTGAGTCTGAGGTATCTTGGTCTGTTTGAAGTGGTTGAACGAGTTTGAGAAGCTGCCTATCGATTAGCTCTTTTAGCGGAACTAAGTGGATTGCACAATGTGTTTCACATATCGGTGCTAAGAAAAGTTGTGAAAGACCCAACACAAGTGATTGCAAATGATCGAGAACCGGTCGATCATGGGCTAACGACGAAGGTGTGAGAAGTAGCGAACAAACGACTAAAGTAGCGAACAAACAACTAGAAAACAAGTCGGAACTTTGAATAATTGAAATTTTATTATCCAAAAAGATATAATTTACAAAGGTATGACCTCCCTTTTATAGAATGGAGGAGAGAGGATAGAGTACAAACTAACAATGTGGGACTAAAGCTATACAACAGGTCTGGTCGGCTAGAACAATAGACCGGAACAGGCCGCGTGGTTAGACAATGTTCTAACCGCTCGGCAATACCAGAAGAAGAGAGAGATGCGGTAGGAGACCGCTAGACCGCCTGGTTTCCAAGCCGCTGGAGATAAACTGTCAGACCGCCGGACACCACACAGCAATAGCCTGGATTTCTGTTGGGTACATTGGAAAATGTGTACCTGATTTGAAGAAGCCCAACTTAGCTCAATGATATACATCAAGGTGTATTTGATGTTGTTTTGAGTTGACATGTGCAGGTGAAGAAGTATTAAAGAATGCAGAAAAATATTCTAAGTCCACATGTCGACACCTGAAGAAATTGTGTCGACACTTTAGAATATTTGTGTCGACACTTCAGAATATCAGTGTCGACACAGAGAAAGATAGTCGACCACATTTATGTCGACACTGGGAAGCAGTGTTGACACATAAAGAAAATCGTCGACCTCAGCACTGGGAAGCAGTGTCGACACAGTGAAAGATAGTCGACACCCAGAGAAAGTTAGTCGACTAGTGAAAGATAGTCGACCAGAGAAAAATAGTCGACTAGTGGAAGATAGTCGACTAGTGAAAGATAGTCGACACTGGGTGGATGTGTCGACACCTTGAGATTGAGTCGACACATATTGGCAGAAGTCGACTATGCTTGTGTCGACACCAGAAGACTGAGTCGACACATTTTGGCAGAATTGAAGATTGATGTGTCGACACCTGAAGGCTGAGTCGACACATACTGAGTTCTGAATCTACAACAACTGTGTCGACACACAGGACTTGTGTCGACACACTGCAGGGTCTAGACCAAGTTATTTTCTAAAGAAGCTGTGTCGACTTAAAGGCAACTTTGTCGATATGATCAAAGACTGTGTCAACACCAAAGTCACTTGTGTCGACACAGATAGACAGATTGGTCTCGACACTTTCTAACAGACTGTCTCGACATTTTGCTGTCCAAGGCTAAGGTACAGGAACTGTTTGAAGACTTGACAGCTGCGGGTTGCCACCGTTTAACTGAAGCTGTCAGACCTGTCAGAAAACAGTTAGAAACCGGATCAGCCGGTTACCATGAAGAAAGTCTATAAATAGACATATTCAGAAGGAAAAAAAAATAAAAAAATAAATAAAAAAAGAAGATCTAAGAAGAAGAAACAAAAGGATTACGATCCTATTGAAGTTTCAATTCAAGAAAGTGCTAAGCTCTAAAGAAGATCTTCATCAGAAGATCTAAGAAGAAGAAGTCTGAAGTATCAGAAAAGGTGTTGGATAGAGAGGGATCCAGTCATCTTGAAGAAGAAGAAGGAAGCCATCAGTGGTTTCTCAAGAAGCTGTTTGTAAATCAACTCAGCTAAGTTCAGATTCAAGAAGCTTTGAAGAAAGCTCAGATTCAGTTGATTTCATCAGCTGATCAAGAAGTGTCTTGTCCTCTTCTCTCTCAACAAAGGCAAGACATTAAAATATCTTTTCTAAATTTCTGTAGGATCTGTTTACACAGATCTGAGTTGTAAGCCTGTGTTATAAAGGCTGAGTGTAGGAGAGGTGATCTCTGAGTAATAGGGCTATTTGCCTGAGTGTAGGAGAAGGTTCTTCTCTGAGAGGTAGGCCTTGAGGCAAGGCTGAGGTAGGGCTGTTGAGCCTGAGTTGTAGGAACCTATCCAGGTTCTGAGCTATAGGATCTGAGGATATGAGAATAGTGGAAGTTTGGCCGAATCTAGCATACTGCTAGATAGGTGAAGGGGGAAAGTGGATGTACCCAGACCTTGGGGAACCACTATAAAACATTGTGCAATCTGTGATGCTTAGTTGTCTGTGAATGTTGTGCTAGATGTTTTAATTTGTAATTGAATTCTGCCTAGAAGTATAAACAAGAAATTAGAACCTATTCACCCCCCCCTCTAGGTGTTTAGGTTATCTTGAAAGTAAAACTATCAATTTCAACCCGCCAGACTCAAACCGCCAGACCGCCCGGTCTACAACCCGCCAGGCTCAAAACGCCAGACTTCCTGGTCTCATACTTCGACACTCCCCCTCAAGCTGGAGCATAGATATCAATCATGCTCAAGTTGTCACAAATGTGGAAGAAGGAAGTAGAAACCGGCTTGGTGAAGATATCTGCCAACTCTTTGTCGGAGGTGATGAACGGAGTGCAAATCTGTCTCTTCAAGACCTCTTCTCGGATGAAATGGCAGTCGACCTCTATATGTTTCGTTCTCTCATGGAAGACCGGATTTTTGGATATATATATAGCGGCCTTGTTGTCACAGAACATAGGCAGAGGATAGTCGTAGACCTCTCCTAGGTCAAGCATGAGAGCCCGCAACCATTTTAACTCACACGTGGTTGACGCTATACTCCGGTATTCAGCTTCTACACTGGACCTTGAGATAACAGACTGCTTCTTGCTCTTCCAGCTCACAAGATTACCTCCAACAAATGTGCAAAAACCCAATGTAGATTTACGGTCACCTTTATCATCCGCATAGCTTGAGTCTGAGTAGGCTTCAACTCTCAGATGACCATGCTTCTGAAAGAGTAACCATTTTCCTAGTGCTGCTTTGACATACTCTAGTATCTTCAAGGCAGACTGAAGATGGCATTCCCTGGGAGCTTGTATGAACTGACTGACCTTGCCTACAGCATAGGCGATGTCGGGTATGGTCACCGTGAGATAAATGATTTTGCCCACCAGACGTCTATACCTCGTGGCATCGGATATAAGAGGTGAGTCATCTGTCCATGTTTTGTCCTCTCCAGTGGCTATGGGATACCGGGCCGGTTTGGCACCGGTCAATCATGCCTCTTGTAGAAGATCAAGAACATACTTCCGTTGGGAGAGAATAAACGAGTCGGGCTTCCGAGAGATTTCTATCCCAAAAAAATATTTCGGGGAGCCCATATCCTTCGTGACTAGGTATTGACGGAGGTGTTTCTTTGTCAAGTCCACCCCAGCCTGGTCATTGCCGGTAAGAAGAATATCATCCACATACACCGCCAAAACCACAAGGCCCGATGCGGTTTTGCGAATAAACAATGAGTGATCGGCTGAACTTCTTGTAAAGCCAACGGCAGCCACAATGCCACAAAACTTGTCGAACCATGCCTGAGGGCTCTATTTTAGGCCGTAGATGGCCTTCTTCAACTGGCATACACGTGTCTCCCCCTGAGCAACATACCCAGGAGGTTGCTCCATATAGACGTCCTCCTGAAGATCCCCATACAGAAATGCATTCTTGACATCAAGCTGGGAAATAGCCCACTCTCTGTTGACGGCCACAGAAAGAAGAACCCGGATGGTGCTGAGGCAAGCAACCGGGGAGAAAGTATCAAAATAGTCAACTCCATACGTCTGAGTAAAGCCTTTGGCCACCAGTCGGGCTTTGTAACGATCCACAATGCCGTCTGGGCGAAACTTCACAACGAACACCCAGCGGCAGCCAACCACATCAGTACCTACCAGTGGAGGAACAAGGGTCCAGGTACCCCTTTCAGTAAGAGTGGCGATTTCCTCATCCATGGCAGATTTTTAATGAGGAATAACAAGAGCCTCCTGGTAAGTGCGGGGAGTGGTAGTAGCCGAGATAGCCAAAACAAAGCTCCTGCGAGAGGGAGTAAGCCGATCATAGGAAACAACAGCAGCAAGCGTGTGTTGGGTACACGCCCGCACCCCTTTGCGAAGGGCAATGGGAAGATCCAGATCGTCTTGTGCCTCAGGGACCGGAGCGTTCGTGGCGGAGAAAGCTGGCCCGGGACTAGAGAGAGACGGCTGCGGAGAAGGAGGGGATATAATAGGGAGAGGAGGAGACGGAGTAGGAGATGATATAGGAGGGGAGACGTCGATATGCGTGGAAGGATCACAGAGAGATGGTGGAGAGTCAGAGACAGTAGGAGAAAGCGGGGATGGAGAAGAAAAGTAGGATGCATTTTCGAAGAAGGTGACGTCCGCGGAAACAAACTGTTTGCGCAGAACGGGGTCGAAGCAACAATAGCCTTTTTGAGTGGTCGAGTATCCCAAAAAGACACATTTTATAGAACGGGGGGAAAGCTTGTCACGGGTAGCAGACGGAGCATGCACAAAAGCCGTACACCCAAAGATATGGAGAGGAAGAGGAAAGGGTTCCTTGCCCGGGTAGAGAATGGAGAAGGGGGTCTTGCCGTGAAGAACCGAAGAGGGAATGTGATTGATGAGATAGCAGGCAAGAAGAACAGCATAGCCCCAGTAGGAGCGAGGCACCTACATCTGCGTCATTAGAGTGCGAGCGATATCGAGAAGATGACGCTTTTTACGCTCCGCTACCCCATTTTGCTGGGAGGTGTAAACACAGCTGGTCTGATGAATAAGACCATGTTGCATACAAAAAGACGAAAACTCATGACTGAGATATTCTTTAGCATTATCAGAGCGTAGCACTTTAATAGAAATATCAAATTGAGTTTTAATCATATTGTAAAATGATTGCCATACAGATAATAGTTCAGAGCGATCTTTTAATAGATATACCCAGGTACATCTAGAGAAATCATCAAAAAAAGTTACAAAGTAAGAACTACCTCGACCAACGGTGAGAGTAGGAGCAGGACCCCAGACATCAGAATGAATGAGATCAAAAGGGCGGGAGGAACCACGGCCTTGCTTCGGCAGGAAGGAGGAGCGGTGATGTTTGCCAAGCTGACACGCATCACAGTTGAGCGGAGGACTGGTCTGAGGTAAGTGGGGAAGAAGCTGACGAAGAATCCGAGGAGGAGGATGTCCAAGGCGAAGATGCCATTGAAGCAGATCAGTAAACGAGGAAGAGAAGGCGGACAGAGCGGAAACATTGTCGAGGAAGTAGAGGCTGTCGCTCTCAGTCCCAGTAGCAATCGTCCGTTGGGTCCTCGGGTCCTGAAAACAACAAGAAGTAGGAGTAAATAATATAGGGCACTGAATTTGCTTGCATAAAGTAGTAACTGAGAGCAAATTGCAAGGGAACTTCGGGATATAGAGAGTATCCGCTATGCGAAGCTACGGGGTGACTTGAACCATGCCCGTCCCGTGAACCGGGGAAGGCGAACCATCCGTAACAAGAACCGGGGGTAACCGATCATGCGTCTCTAGGAGAGAGAAGCAGTGAGGGTTTCCAGTCATATGATTTGTAGCACTAGAGTCAATCAACCATTTACCTTGGGTAACGACGTGTGCACTACCTGAGGTCGTGGCCACAGAAGTAGATGGCCGAGAGGAGGCGGAGGTTGAGGAAGAAGTATCACCGGAGGGACGAAGATGAGGATGTTTCTGCCAGCAGCGGTCAACAGAATGGCCGGTACGACCACAGTGAGAGCAGAGGAACCTTGACGGACCGCGCGTGCCAGACTGGCTGCGGCCACTATTGCCACCCCGCTGAACTTGGTGAGCATAGGAGTCCTGTGGAGGAGGGGAGGACAACAGAGGACGTTGGAGCAGTGAAGTAACAGCGGCGATGCGAGACGCGGTGGCATCCAAGGTGGGAGACTCTGCTTCGCCCAAGATCTGCTGGCGGATCATATCAAAAGACTCAGGGAGCCGTAGAAGATAACAAACAACCAGGAGTTCCTGGAAGTGTTTGTGCTGCTTGGCCAAGTCCGCGGAGAAAGGGTGATTCTGGAGGATTTCGGCGCCAAGAGCCTGAACTTGCTGATAAGCCGCAGTAGGAGACATAGAAGGGCGAGCGAAGAGATCCGCATAGAGAGTATAAATGCGGGATGTCTGGGCCCCCTTCGAGTAGAGAGCAGTAAGGTGAAGCCACACGGTCTTGACCATCACATCATGGCGTATGACAATAAGACATTCATCGGAGAGGCTGTTAGCCAATCACGTGCGGACAAGCGCATCACTGGCATCCCAGTCATCAAATTCAGCAGAGTCTGGAGGAGGAGGGTCATCGGTGAGGTGATGACGTTTGCGCTGAGAGCGAAGAAGAAAGGTGAAAGAAATGCTCCAATCCGGATAGTTGGAGCCAACAAGTTTAGAAACCGTGCCAAGGTTGTCAGAGAGAGTAGGATGCGGCGCCTGAGTGGCGATAGGAGTGGTGGTAGTGGAGGTTTCAGAAAGGGTCATAGGAGAAATCAGCGAGAAGCCGCGCGGTTAGAATCCAAGCCACGCGGATAGGAAAAAGAAGAGCTGCGGCGGTCACGATGTCAGACGCCAGCGGCCAGAGAAGCCATGACCAAGCCGCAGATCCAAGCAGGGAAAGAAGTCAAACGGCTAGAAGATAGACCGCGCGAACAGAAGGGAGGAACAAATAAGGCGAAAAAGACAGCAGGTCGCGGCGAACAAAGTGATAGGTCGCTATGACTTAAAGGCAGGAAAAAGGAGGACGCGCGGACAGGGCGCAAGCAGGCGGAAGAGACAAGCCGCGAGAACAGGTCGCGAGAACAGGTCGCGAGAGGAAGGGGCAAGCCGCGCGGACAGGGCGCAATCAAGCGGAAGAGACAAACCGCGAGAACAGGTCACGAGAAGAAGAGGCAAGCCGCGCGGACAGGGCGCACAGAATCAGGAGGAGAAGATCGAACCTGGCTCTGATACCATGTGAGAAGTAGCGAACAAACGACTAAAGTAGCGAACAAACGACTAAAGTAGCGAACAAACGACTAGAAAACAAGCCGGAACTTTGAATAATTGAAATTTTATTATCCAAAAAGATATAATTTACAAAGGTATGACCTCTCTTTTATAGAATGGAGGAGAGAGGATAGAGTACAAACTAACAATGTGGGACTAAAGCTATACAACAGTTCTGGTCGGCTAGAATAATAGACCGGAACAGGCCGCGCGGTTAGACAATGTTCTAACCGCTCGGCAATACCAGAAGAAGAGAGAGATGCGGTAGGAGACCGCTAGACCGCCCGGTTTCCAAGCCGCCGGAGATAAACCGTCAGACCGCCGGACACCACACATCAACAGCCTGGATATCAACCCGCCAGACTCAAACTGCCAGACCGCCCGGTCTACAACCCGCCAGGCTCAAACCGCTAGACCGCCCGGTCTCATACTTCGACAGAAGGTTAGGCCCATTCGGATCGAGGATACAGAGATCAAGCAACTGTGGAATAAGACAATCGGGATGGTCAAGGTCCGTTGGGACAACTGTGACCTTGAAGAGCTGACATGGGAGCGAGAACAAACCATGCACGAAGAATATCCCGAGTTATTTGTAAAATGATTTTGTAACATTATTTTGTGAAAGGAAAATATGTTTTAACATATTAGTTGCTGGTTTTCCTTATAGATGCGTGCAATTTCGGGACGAAATTTCTGTAAGGAGGGGAGAGTTGTAACACCCCCCCCCCAAAAAAATAAGAAGTGGTCATTGGAGTTTATCGCGCAGCGATAGGCTTATCGTCGACGATAGCTTAGTGAATTAAAAGACCAAGGGCTCGGATTGTTACCGCCTGACGGTACGAAGCTAGCGCGTTGCGGTAGCACTCAACGCTTTCAGGTTCTCGACGAATCGTTGAGTGTGCTATCGTGCGACACTAGAGAGTTATCGCGGGGCGATAGCTCTGGATAGCGGTGCCGGCTGGTCAAAGCGGTCACCTCCTGTGCTACCGCGCGGCAGTAGGAGTTATCGCGCGACGATAGCTTTTAGATAAAGTCTGGATTTGAGATTTCATTCTCATTTTCTCTCACACACTCTCTTGCTTAGTTCTAAAGAGGGAAGAGGAGGAAAAGTACAGGAGCTCAAGAGGAGATCGATCCAAGGTGTGCTTGTGATCGGAATCATAAGTCGACACTAGATCTGCGGAGAGGAAGTTGTGACAATTAATTCCATCCGGATCAAAGATCAAGGTCATGGATCCGAAGAAAACTACAAGGGTAACGATCTTCCTTCTTAGACAAGTGAAGTCCTTCTTTTGGCATATGCATGGAATCCCCCACCAAAAGGTGGAAAAGCGAAGGGAATTCCTTTGGGTCGATTTGTGAAATCCCTAGTGAGTCTTGCATATAGATCCGAAAATGTGTAGTACAGAATATGCATGCTGTGTGAAGCCCATCTGGACAAGTTGTTCTGGATTGGTGATGTTTATTTTGCGTGCCGGATAAGACTCCGAGTATAAACGAGTAATATATGGGGTCTGCGGGGTTTTACCTGTGAACTGAAAGTAGCAGGAAGTATTGGAGTTGCATTCCAGGAAAATACCCTAGAAATTCCACGGTTTTAAGATATGTTGGATATCGCCGGGCGATAGTGAGTATCGCCAATGGCGATACCTCTTGGTGAGCTATTTGTGTTGTGTGCTTTGAAAAGACCAGTGTTTATGGGACTATAGGATGCTGCAGGGTTTTGGGTTGAGTTTGGGCGCAGAAAGAAAACTTATGTTGGTCCCTCCAAGCGATCGTGAAGAACGCTGGCAATAACTCCCTTTTGATTGTAAAGCCTGTCTCTGGGCGACTGTGAAGCTAATCTATGAGCTGCGAACTCCTAAAGGCCATCGAGCCGAACGGACAAGAAGAAGCCGACCCGCGTCAGTTTAGACATTAAATTGACGATTTAAGCAACGGGAAATGGCTGAATAGTATCTGCGTTATGGTTGTCTAACTCGAGTGCCTAAGTGAATGGCGTTCGTTAGGATGGCATAATGAGAGTCTTAGGTTGTATGTCGTCAAGACTAAAGTCTCAGGTCAGGGGCTGTGCAGACTGTGAATGCTCAAAATTAACCGTTATGTCTGGGACCTCTGAACGGTGATGAGACCCTGACAATAAGTACACCGAAAATGTGCCCTGAGTGCACGAAACGTTTGGCCATTGAGACATTCATTTGTGATATATTGAACAGTGCGTGAGTGCACGCTCTTGTGATATATCTGCTTGTGAAAAGTTTGTGCCTACAGGGAAGGAATACCACTACCCCGGGAAAGGGGTAGGGTCGTTATAAATTGGTCAGTTGAATGCTGACCGTTGTCTTGTTTGCCACCCTTGTGGTGGATTGTCCCTGTGTAGGTGCTGGAGAGCCGAGCGGGAAATAGCAGGCTGAATCCCTTGTTGTTGTTGGCCCTCGAAGGCCGAGCAAAAAAGTTTTACTGTTTTCACGTGTGGCCGGCCTGCGTGCCGATGTTTGTAAATCACATTTGTGAAGTATAACTGTAAGGCCTTAAGGCCATATCTTTTGTGTATTTGTAAGTGACATTCCATTTATATATATAAATGATATGATTTATAAATAGTGGACATTCATTTGGTATGAGTTCATGCAACCCTAAAGCTTCCGCTAGAATGCTCTGAGTTAGGATTCGAGTAAATTTTGATATTAACCTGTGATCCCGCCGCCTGTTTGTGGAATATGGTGGAGGGCCCCGGCAGGACCCTCTATTATATTTCACGTGACAGATGGTGGTGTTACATTTACCAACTGCTTCTATTATATTTACTATTTATACCTTGTCCATCCTTTTCCCTCCTTTCGCCCGGTGCCTAAGAGTTGTCATTGGAGAGGATGTGAAGCCACTTAGTCTTTATGACTAACAGTTATTATAACCACATTTTTAGGAGGACACCCCGCAGATGGAGTAGCAACAACACCCCATACAGGAGGGTAGCCAGGCTAGAGGGACAGCCAGTCTAGGGGGACAGGGCTTGACACTATGATTCCATTATTTCCCTCTGTGATATATACAAATGAGAGTTTTTGATGTTGCCCTTGGGGAAATTTTTGTACTATGATAGTTGAAGGAGCTTTTGTGTAACTTCCTGACATATATTTTGTTTGGACTTTCTTATTTTTGTGGATCATGGCTTCTGTGTTTTCTTTTATTGATGGGTTGACAATTTGATATTAAAAATAACTGGCAGAATATGCATCTTCTTGTACAGATTAACCCGTGTGCTGATACTACCGAAGGGCGACTATTCTGGGCATAAGGCTCCCCTCGGTCGTGTCTTGTGTTCTAGGAGGGGGTCTTACATCTGATATCCTCCAAGCTAAGCGAAAGCCCTTGCTGAACCCCAGATAGAATACGACATCATGCTTATCCTCCAAAAGCGAATCAACCTCAAATGCCATCATCTCAGAATGAGTCTTCTCTACAATCCGGGTATGCTCACCCTGAAGTTGTAGAACTCCTTATACTCTACCACAACAAAAGCTCGTGTAGCCTTAATGTCCTTCTACGCCAAGGAAAGCTGGGCTCTCTGCTCCTTCAACCGCTCCACTTCTGCTTCAAACTTGGACATCTCTGCTTTGGTTGCCTTTGTGCAATGAAGTGACTTAGCAAGGCCCACCTTGACCGCATCGAGCTTCCCTCAGAGCTTATCAACCTCGGCCCTAGAAGCAGCCAACAAATTGAGCGGGTTGCGCAGATGCCGCGACGTGTAGCCTCTATCATGCGCGGATGACGCCGCCTGAACCCACTCAGGTTCTGCCACACGCGACCATGTTAGGCAGTGCGCCAACATCCCCCGGTGCACCCATTTTCCTCGTTCACTTCTCCTTCTTTGGACTTGGATTAATTTTGTGGAAAAATGCTAACCATACTAGAGGGAGACATGACGATGAGGGTGTAGAGACCCAAATCCTGGTCTCTTCAAAATTAAGGATCGGACAACAGTTTTGAATAAAAGGGTCACAGTACCAAGTACAATGAACATCCATCAAGTCTTTTATTTCATTTGTTACTTTATTACAAGAGTATTACATGCAAATTAACACATACTATATAGACTTTATACAATAAATACACGTAGATCCAGTACAACGAGCTCTGTGCCAATCCCGAGCTTCGATTATTGCTTTTGCCAGTTCAGTTGCTAGGATTCTTTGTGTTCCACTTGAGGTTGGTTCCGCTGTCTAAAAAAAATGGGTCCACAAGGGGTTAGTCATAAAATTATGACTAAGTGAGATAAATATTTCATGAAATGCTGTACATGCAAACAATGGAAATACTATCAATATGCATACAGTACAATAAAATAATCACTCGATTATTCTCAACACTAATTCGTAAATTATCCCTTAATGTTAGTTACATAAGATGAGAAATGCTCTACCGATGCAAACTTGAATTGGCCACCGCCCCCGAAGGACGTAATTATAGGCTCACCCCTACTGGTGAATCCATCCGTAGATTCCTCTACATCATAAGATTCAAAACCATCACATTTCCTCATGCAGAGTTTTAAATGAATTTTATCTTGACGGTGATATTAAGAGTTTGAATATAATAGATCCCCTCAGAAATATATCTATATCGCTTTTATATTTTTCCCTCACCCACATTTATTTCTTAGCGATATTTCATTAAGGCGAAATCCATATGCACAGGCACTTGTTTACTTCATAAAAATGCAGCAGAATAGGAAAGTAAGTGAGTAAACTAATTCAAGAAATAAGAAACTCACCACAGCTTTTCCTTTATTTGCGTTTCCGTCACGATTTTCTTGTGACGCCATCCTCTGTCTTTGAAGTCTTGGAAACCACTAAAATTGGGTTGCGTCACAATTTATATGTAACATATAGTATAAAAGGTTTAGAAAACATCGGAAAACTAAAACGATAAACCAACCAGGACAAATCTGATTTTATACTTTGCCGGACAACTAAAAATATGCCTCAACATGGCTAAAACCAGCCCCCAACCAGACTTCCTGTCCGCTTAAACAAAATTTTCCAGCAAGGTATAAAAGAAGCTTGGCTACCTATGAAACTTCCAAAAATCAGCAATGTCAACAGTCCAAAAATAAATAAATAATCACTTAGAGAGGTAGTAACCAAATCAGCCAAGGAGAAGAAGAAAACAGTGGCTCGGAAGCAGTAATAGGGAGGCAGCAGCTCGGGAGCAGCTGTAAGGAGCGGCAGTAACTTTGTAGCGACAGCAGCTACACAGGAGCAGCTCGAGAGAAGCAGAACCCTAGACCAAAAGTAAAAGAACAGCAGCTGAAGAATAGCAAAAGAAGTAGAGCCACATAAGCAGGGAAGTACTCGGGTACAGTAATAGAAGAAGGATAAGAGGCGAACATAAATAATTGGCCAGAGAAAGAAAGAGAATAAGGTGAAAACTTGGAGGAGAAGGCAATATTAGCAGAAATAACCCTAATCGGCACAACAAAGTTAACCAGCAGCGATAGTACAACAACAAGAAGGAGAGGAATGGAGCAGCGGCAGCCCTAATCGGCTGAGCAGACCCATCGGCCTAGAAGAATCGACGGCACCGTTGCAATAGAGGCAAGGCAGCGTCGGCACGGGCACAAGACAGCAACGGCACAAGTTGCTCGGCACAGAGAAGGGGATGAAGGAGGGGAAACACTTCTCTGTTGTCGTAGAGAAGCAAAAGGAAGAAGATGGGAATCACAGAAGTAGGAAATCGACGAAAGACAGTGCGGGAGAAGAAGAAGCGACCCGGGCTTGTTTTATACAGTGAAATTAGCGGTTAAGCGGCAAGATCACGCCAATGCACCGCTCCAGGTGCCCTTGCTGGAAACCAAAATCATACCCAGCCAACACTTAGATAGCCAACACAACACATAGCCTAACCAGCAAGTACAACCAGCATTCTACAAAGCTAGCAAAACAACTCAGCCACCGAACAAATCAGCCCAGTAAATCCACAAGGGAAGCAAACAATTTATCAAGATAGCTAGCTCCACTTTGTCCAGCCCAAAACGTTTGCCAAAAATAAGTCCACAAATGAAATGATACCCAAAGCCAAAGAAGAATATAACCAAACATAAATTCGTCAAAATATACGAAAACTTTAATGTGCATTTTCTCATCATTGGGGAAATTAAAAATGACCGCGCGAAAAATAAATATTTTGGTTCGTCACAGAGGGAACTCCACAAACTCCGGATAAGAACTCCCAAAGGCTTCACAACAATGTAAATGAGAAAGCATGGGTACTCCCTAATTTATAAAACATGCGAAGGAGCTCATAATGGAGGACTTCATTAAGGCCGGAAAATATCCATCCAGATTTTATCCTTCTCAAAGAGGAAACAGAGACAATCATAATCCAATCAATAATTTCATCGAAATGGTAAAAAATATACACTAATCATGATGGATATTCGATAAAATCGAATAGATTCCCCTAAATTCAAAACGCATGTGAATAATGATTCATGACATTTGCTTATGATTATGCCCAGAGATGTCACGAATGGCAGAAAAATTTCCGCGTTTGTCACTTCGTGGATTACGATTCACGAAGATTTGAGGACATTTTATAGGGTTATAGGGTTCCCCCTAAAATTTCCCAAGCCGAACCGATGGAGCTAAACACCAGCGCATCAAAAAGCACGCACGCACGCAACTAACGCGTACAGAGACCGCACAAGCTCTATGCACGCAAGCGCCCACAAGCGCACATGCACAACCATCACACGCACAGTGGTCAGCGCACACATAATGTGCGCGCGACCAGCGCAATGCGTGCATGGAGCGTGAGCCTTCCAAGCGTGCCCCAGCGACCGCCACTGCCGTCGGCCGCCTCCGCCGTTTCTGGCCACTTCCGCCACCGGGCAACCTGCCCGGGCCAGCCAGACCGATCGGAGGGCATGCCCGTCATTTTATAAAAAATGATGATCTAGGTGACCAAAACGGAGCGACGACATTTGCTAGCTCAAATCCCAGTCAGACGCAATTACCAGCACGTCCTTTCAAAAAACTATAAAAGGTCCACAGACATTCATTTGAAGATAAGAAACTCCAGAAACTAGAGAGAGCTTTGAGGTTTTCCAACGAGAACGTGAGACTTAAATAGTTCATTCACTTTGGATTTGTTCGGCTCCCTCTTTATTCTGCTCAACACTCGAATGCTTCAGTGAGCCTAGTAGAAGGCACAAGCGAACGTTCTCATAGACGCTCTCAAGAACGCATCGTGAAAGCTCCGTTGACTTAGTATTTGTCTCTTCTCTTTGTACTTAAAGCTTGTAACAAAGAGGTAGTTGTCACCCTCTGATGAACTCCAAACATTTTAAACAAAGCTAAATAATAGATTTCGGCCTGACACAGATCCAGTCACGTGATTTTAAGCTCTTTCCTAATTTTTCACGGTAAAAAAAGCCTCTTGTCATTGCTGTTTAGTTTTCACTTGACTGTTTGTGCACCCGATCCGACTAAGAGCTAAGACGGTCAGATTCTCCGGACCGGAGGAAAACCGGACGACCCACAACAAGCGTATAGATGAGCATGGAAGCTTTGTTCTATCTTGAGCTTCTTTATAAGAAGTAAGGGGGGAAACCTGCACTGTAAGTTGAAACTCTACTCCTTTGTGTGGATTGAAACTCTGCTCCATAAAACTACTACTCTTCCTATCAAGAAGACTAACAATTCTAGCAGTAACAAAGGAAAAGTGATCAAAAATATTGTCATCGCTTTAGTCATTTTATCACTAGTTCTCCTCCTATTTTATGGAATTCCCAGAAAAGGAATCCTGATTAAGAAGATATCATCACAGTCCTCCTCTCTAGCGTTCTGCTCCGAGTGATTCTAGGAATCGCGACAACAGACACGACAGAATCCTCCCGGCCACCAAAATTTCTTCTCCCATGGTTGTTCGTAGAGTTGAGAACTAGTTTCCCTTCTCATTTCTTTCGGGCGAATAGGAGAACAATAAGAATGCCCTAGGCGTGAATGAACAGGAGACCAAAATCCTTTCAGGCGGTGTGTGGGCAAAGCAAAAGAGAATTAGAAATTAGAAGCTTTTATGTTTTTTAGGTTAATTTGTGGTCTGAAGGAAAAAAAGGAAAAATTAAAGGCGATTGATATACACACCTAATTTGGCTATTCACAACCCTTAAATTAGTTTTTAAAATTAAAACTAAGAAACCCTACCTCTGTTAACCGCAACCCCTCCCCAATCACTTGCATCTCTCCCACTGTCGTGCCGGAGCCTGCCGCTTCGCCGGAACCCGACGCCTCGCCGAAGCCCGAAAGGTAAATTGGTGGCTGAATTGGAGCTTTATAAATTAGGAAAACTCTTATGCGATCTTCAGATAGTGATCATCAAATGCATGGTCAGTTTACTACTAATATTTGACTTCAGGACATAAATGATGAAACAGATGCAGACCAAAACTTCAAGGCCATGAAGGAGTGAGGTCATGGAAGAGCAATTTCATGGCCAAGAAGGCTATGTGAGCTCTGGTTCTATTCTTAGTTTTAGGCTTCGTTTGGTAGGGTGGTGGCTGGAGCAATCGACGGCTGGAAAGGGAGGTTTGGGATTGGAGGGGGGGGGGGGGGGCTAGAAACAGAGAGTTTTGGGGACTTTTCCTCCTATTTGCGGAAGCAAACGCCGCCAACGTCAGTTTGTTTTCCCACTATCCGGCTGCATTTGCTCCAAACACCAGCGTGAAAACGCCGCGCCAAATAAAGCCTTAATCTGAAAGACGAAGAACGTTTCACTATAAATAGGATGGTGATGCCATATTTGATCATTATTTAGTTATACCTCTTCTACAGTAGGTAATTAACTTGATCATATTTATACTGCATTGAAATCTAAATGTATTTTTGTTTTGTTTTGAACTACAAATAGTAATATGATATACAAATAACGGTTTAGAAGTTACGTATATCAACTAGCTGCGTATATTCAATTAACATGTGCATATATAAACCGACCCAAAAAAAAAGGTAACTGTTATTAGCACTGCACTTTTGGATATTCGCACTTTATTTACTCTTAATTTTCCGCGCCTTTTGAAAATACTCCTTGTACATGCTTTTTTAGGAAAAGTGTTCAACACAAAATTTGTAGATCTCGACGAGATCTACAACTTTCGTGTTGAACACTTTTCCTAAAAATGCATGTATAAAGCGTATTTCTAAAAATACGCTCAGATTTTGCGCCTTTTGAAAATACTCCTTGTATATGCATTTTTAGGAAAAGTGTTCAACACGAAAGTTGTAGATCTTGTCGAGATCTACAACTTTCGTGTTGAACACTTTTCCTAAAAATGTATGTACAAGAAGTATTTTCAAAAGGCGCGAAAAATTAAAAGTAAATAAAGTGCGAATATCAAAAAATACAGTACTAATAACAATCACCAAAAAAAAATAGGGAATTGTTAAGGGCACCGCAGTTTTGGCTAGCCGCACCGCACTTTCTCCTAATTTTTCGTGTCTTTTAAAATTACGTCTTTTACATGCATTTTTAGAAAAAGTGTTCAACACGAAAGTTGTAGATCTCGACGAGATCTACAACTTTTGTGTTGAACATTTTTCCTAAAAATGCATGTACAAGGCGTACTTTCGAAATACACTCAGATTTCACGCCTTTTAGAAATACGCCTTGTACATGCATTTTCAGTAAAAGTGTTCAACACGAAAGTTGTAGATCTCGTCGAGATCTACAACTTTCGTGTTCAACACTTTTTCTAAAAATGCATGTACAAGATGTATTTCCAAAAGACACGAAAAATTAGGAGAAAGTGCGGTGCGGCTAGCCAAAACTGCGGTGCCCTTAACAATTCCCAAAAAATACTCGGCGCATTTTTTCTTTGAGAATGTTTTTAATGTTACCCCTCGCGGCCTCGCCACTCCCCGAACGAATCCCGTGGCCAGTCCAATCAGTTCTAGGTTCCAAGATTCCTCTAACATGACCGCTTTTATGCGCACCCGGTGGGAGCTAGTCCGCCGGTTCTCTGGCCGGACGTTTGATCCCTCGCCAGCAACTCCTCGCCGCCGTGTCGTTGTTACTGGCCTTGGGCTGGTCACACCCGTTGGCTGCGGGGTGGAGACCACGTGGAGGCGGCTTGTGGAGGGGCACTGCGGCGTGAGAGCGCTATGTCCGGCCGACCTGAGAATGGAAGGGTTCGATGAGGAAACTGTGATGTACACGTACGAGCAATTGGCTTCCAAGGTTGTCGCCTCCGTTCCCTGCGGCAAGGAGGAGGGAGAGTTTGACGAAGAAAAGTGGCTTCAGGCAAAGGTAGTGTAAACTGGGAGAAGTTATCAGAAGTTGATGGCTTCAGGCCTGAAAAATGCTATCAATGTGATATAATTTAACTTACATTTGGATCGCGTTCAATAGAAAAGCATGCTATTAATGTTGATTTTGAATGCTTATTCTATGTTCTCTTTCACGTTTTAGACTTTGGATGGTAAGGATGTGCTTCTAATATGCTGCGAACTTATTTGCTGGGAGATTTGTAGAGCTATGACTCTTTTTTGTATAACTTTTGACTTGTGTAAATGAAAATTTTGCAAGCACGTTAAGATCTGCGCATTGGGCTTGCGACAAGAGTGCTCAACATCTGTGACCAACACTGACTTAGGGTAAGTCTCTAGATGAAGATTAAGGCTAAATATAAATGCAAAAGGCCGTCGAATTCGAACTTGCAAAATAATGTTTATAAACCATATAACTTGATTTCTCCACCATTGAATTATAACATTTTAAAACAAGAAAATATAAGAGTATGAGCACGATAGTGCGCAAAAGCTAATACTATTTAAATGAGAAATCACAAGACCAAAATGACTGGAAAAAACTTACAAACCACTATCTCGACAAGTAGAGCACAATCACGAGATCCAACGCTAAAAGAAAACAACAACACACCTTGGATTTGCAAACGGGTCCGGGGAGAGTAAAGTGCATTCGCTGCACTTTACCGTGCCGTGCGGGATCCAACGGATGTGGATGTTCACGCATATCTCAAAGCAAGCTCGCACACATCTCAAAGCGAGCTCGCACTCATCTCAAAGGGAGCTGAGATGTGCTCGCATCTCAAAGCGAGCTGAGATCTGCGGACATCTGTTGGATCCCGCACTGCACGGTAAAGCGCAACGGTTGCACTTTACTCTCCCCAAACCCTTTGCAAACTCCCAAAAGGAGAGGGCTATCGGGGAGGCGAAAGCGCGATCCATGACCATTTTTTGACCACAAGAGCGATGTCCAACCGCTGGACAGCAATGACAGCAGCTGGAAAGAACTTGGGGAGCCAGGAAATGGGGTAACAAAGGCAGCAATCAGCAAACAACACTTAACAGTTGCTATCCAGGAAACAGGACAACAGTTTTGCCCTTGCTGGAGAGTATTTTAGGTGGCCGGCAACAAGTTCCCTGTGGTCCGGAGGATGGGGAAGTTGTGGGGGATGTTTGGGCACTGTTCACTTGATTGTTTGGGGATTCCTGGGCAGCAACAATGGATTGGGCAATGTTTGCTGGTTGTTTGGGGATGCCTGGACACAATAATGGATTAGGGGGGTGGGAAATGAGAGGGGAAATGGCTGGATGTGGAGTTCAGGTTATGGTAAGGGGTGGGTATGATGGGGTGGTGGAATTAATGGGGTGGTTCCACGTGAGATAGAGGGGAATGAGTAGGGAAAATTCGACCAACAGTTATGTGGGGGAAATGTTGGTGATTAGGAAGATGTGAGGGAAGGCTTTTCATGTGAGAATGGGGGTAATGTGAGAGAGGGGTCGGCTGGGAGGATTAAATGGGAGAGGGGTTCAATTATGGGTAGAAATTGGGCTAGGAAATAGGGGGTGGCAGGGGAGGGGGCCCGCCAAATAAGTGAGAGTAGTGGGGGTGGTTACCCTTAACTGTAGGAATTAATTCCTAAAGTTTAGGAAAGTGGAGATGGAGTAGTGGGTAGTTATGGTGATTATGAATGGTGGTGGAGGTGGTTGGTGGCTAGTGGTGGCCGGAGGTGGCTTCTGGTGGTGGTTGCTGTAGATGTTTTTCGGCGACCGCCAAAAAACTCTAAATGATGAAAATAGGTTGAGAGGTATAAGAGGACCACCGAAAGGGCCAGAGACGTACTCTGGTGATCGCCGAAGAAGGAATGAATGGGGTAAAGGGGATGTTTTTGTGGGGAAAATGAAGGCGGTGGTGGATCCAAGACAAGGGTGGGGTGGATGAGTGGGTCTTGGTTATGTAAAGGGAAGGGAGAGGGGGTGGTTAACTACTTGGGTTGGAGGGGCTAACCTCTTGGCTGGCTGCTACAAATGAATGATAAAGGAGTTCAGTTGGATGTTGCTAGTGGAGGAAGAGGGGACTTGGCAGTGGCGTGAAGGGGGATGGGAAATGTAGCTAGCTATTGCAATGGGGGCGGAGGAAAAATGCCTTAGGCCGTCTGCTTTCAGGGGAGGGGAGGTGTGTTGGCTGTTTCCAGTGGAAGTAGAGGAGGAAGGGCCCTATGGGCCGATTGCTTCAAGGGGGAATGAAGATTGACGGGTATTTACTTATGCAGGAGGAGGGTGGTGATGGAGTGGCTGGCCAGGGGGTGGTATAGTAGGGGCCAGTCAAGTGGAATAAGGAAATGAAGGGGGTAGACCCGAGCTTCGCACTCGGGGTTCGACTTTGGCACTGAGATGACCAAAAAATGACTTCTATGCTCCAATCCTTCCATCCCTAAAATGAGAGCCCTTACTCTCTTTTTGTAGTTTTCTAGGTTTCTAGGGAACAACAAACAACTATGATTGGCCAAATGCTCCGACTTAAAAAACACCAAAATATAACTCGAAGTAAAACACGACAAAAGACAAAAATACTATGATCGACGAGCCGTCCAAAATGAGCGGTCCCGATCGTCATTACGCCTGAGGTCGTCATGAGTAGACCCAAATAGGTCGGGCGGGCTACTACCCATCAATTCCTCCATCTCAAAATCATTCATCTCCGTAGAATGAAGATAATCATAATGTCGTTTTAGTGAGGGGGAGGGTCTCTTGAGCTTTATTGCGGGGATCTAGGTATTATTAGTAAAATGACGGCCCTGCCAATGGACCAAGTAGTGGACTCTGTCCAGTGCAGGTACAAGATCATGGACCACGATCTCTGTAATGACGTCTAACGGGCTGACGGCCGAAGAAGAAGGAACTACTGAAGTCGACAGAACTGCTGATGACAGCCGAACTGCAAAAGATGATGGAACTGCTGAAGACGATAGAATGGATGTAGATGATAGAACTGCTGAAGACGGCGGAACTGCTGTAGACGATGAAAATGCTGTAGACGGTGAAACTATTTGTGTTAGTGCTGCACTCCTCACAATATCACTCATGCTCTCAACTCTCACCTCTTCTGCCATTGAATCCAGAAAATCCGGTAGAATCAATGGAGGTGCGGAAAAATCCGTGGGTGCTCATCCAAGGTAATCATGGGAAGTGTGAAGCTGTAACTGGAAGGGTATCAAAAGAAACTCAAGGTATGGGTCCCTGGGGGGTGTCAAAGAAGTTTGAGGTATGTGCCCCTATGCTTAAGAGGCTCAAAGTAATGTGCCAAATTTGCATATTAAATACGGGATGAATACCTATATCTACAGAGAAATCGATCTCGCAGGCATTTGTCCAACTTTCTTTATACCCTATAAGAACTCATTCACTTAAGTTTTAGTTTAGTAACGACTCCTTTTGGGAGCCCCTCCTTGCAAAGTCCGACCATGACATACTCGCACACCCAAAAATATTGCTCACGCTTGTGCATATCTGCTCACGTCTTATACATTTCAATATTGCTAGCAACGTTTAATTCCGGAGTAATTTCATGCACGTCATGCAAATGATGCAAAACAAACAACATGTGTGATTCACACAACACAGATGAATCATGCACTGAATGTAAATGAACAAACAACAAATGTAAAATATGAACTACTAACACGATTAACTTCGTACACCGGAGATTTTATATACTATAAGAAACTCCTAAAGTAGGTACGTGATCAGGAGGTTCAGAAGGTGGGTCATAAAAAAATTCATTACGGGGGACGATGAACACACAAATGAACATCCGAGACATCAATAGTAAAATGTGTCAATATAGTGTGCGAACTATTCTGCAAGTGAGAGTAGTAGGACATAAGATCAGCGAGTCAGTGAGTGCACTCTCAAACTCGAATATCTTACTTAAGATGGATATCTTCCAAATGAGCGGTGGATTGACACGTGGTTCATCCGGGTCTCTTATATAAATGCTGATAACCAAAGTAAAAATCATTGGCATCTACACTACGATGCGAATTTAGTGTTTCACTTACATGAATCTCATCCAGACGAGGACGAGGTGGGCTCATTTGGAGGCTCAATAGGGGGCGGGGGGTCGCGAAATAACCCATAAATAAAGTGACGGTCCTCCATAAGCAAACCATCAGAAGGGGCCGTGTTTCATCCAGACGCTGGATGTTAAGAACGCCTTCCTCAACGACGATCTGCAGGAGACTGTTTACATGAACCAACCTCCCGGGTTTGAGACCACGGGGGAGTCTCGGGTCTGTCTTCTTCGGAAGTCTATTTATGGTCTCAAACAGTCCCCGCGGGCTTGGTTTGACAAATTCAGCATGGTTGTCTGTGATATTGGCTTTATTCGGAGCTCGGCTGATTTTTCTCTCTTCACCCGACACTGGGCAACCGGAACTGTGATCCTTCTTGTCTATGTTGATGATATCCTCATTAATGGCGACGATACTACAAGGATACAACATATCAAGGAACAGTTAAACTCTGCCTTTCAGACCAAAGACCTTGGCAACCTTCGATACTTTCTTGGCCTTGAGGTTGCTCGATGCCCTGATGGTCTTGTGTTATCACAAAGGAAGTACTGTATGGATTTTCTTCATGATGCCGGCTATTCTGGATGCAAACCTGCGGATACTCCTATGGACGCTAATCACAAGCTCTCGGCACACAGCTTTGACTTCGATGAGCTGCTTACAAATCCAGAATACTATAGACGCTTGGTTGGGAAGCTGATCTATCTCACGGTTACTCGCCCAGACATCTCTTTTGCTGTAGGAGTCGTGAGTCGCTTTATGCATGCTCCCCGGACATCTCATTTTCAGGCTGTTGAGCGCATCCTTCGATATCTTAAAATCGCTCCAGGACAAGGGCTGATGTACAAGCCATCCACATCTCTATCTCTTGTCGCGTACTCTGACGCTGACTATGCTGGATCCATTGATGATAGACGCTCCACAACGGGTTTCTGTACCTACTTTGGAGGACATCTCATAACTTGGCGTAGCAAGAAACAAACCGTGGTTGCTCGCTCTTCTGCTGAAGCCGAGTACCGGGCTATGGCCGCTATCGTTTCTGAGTTAACGTGGCTTGAGGGCCTTCTGAGTGACTTAGGTGTTTGTCTCTCAACACCGGCGACCCTATTTTGTGACAGCCAAGCCGCCATACATATTTCCAAAAATCCGGTCTTTCACGAACGCACATAACATATTGAAATTGAATGTCATTTTATCCGGGAAAAAGTACAGTCAAAGAAGATAGAGTTGGAGCATGTCCCTGCTACAAATCAAGTTGCTGACATCTTGACTAAAGCTCTCTCCCGACCGCTATACCATCAATTTTTATCCAAGCTTGGTGTCTACGACTTGTACGCTCCAACTTGCGGGGGAGTGTTAGAGAAGCCTAGTTAAGGGCCCATATAGTGGCCCATTTTTCCTCTTTTTCCTCCTCATTGTATTAGTCCCACATGTTAGATTGGGATTTCTCTTCTTTCTCCTTTCCTATATAAATGTATTCATACTTGTAACTATTAACTCAAGAAATATATACAAGGTTTTTGGCCTCTCTTTACAGTCTTTATCAAAGCTAATCTACCTTGATGTTTTGAATCAACCTATAATATACTTCATGATTCTGCTTATTGTACTTCTATGAAGAGATCTTTCTTAAATCTTAGTTAATTCTTTCTTAAAGTAGTCCTTTTTTCATCTTTGTTCGATTTTATGTTTTGATATGAATAATTATTAATCAATGATGTTAATTTTACTAGGTGTGATAACTTTGATGTCTTCTATCATGCTTGGGAATGAGGATATGGTTTATAGAGTTATGGCTGAGTGGATTAAGTGGAGTAGATAGCTCTAGGTTGTAATACGATAAGAGGATATTACAGAGACTTAAAGGCATATTTATGGAACTGCAATCAGGTTGACAATATTATATGGATCCAAGTTTTGACAATGAAAAGTCATTAGTAGTTAAGTTGGGTGTGATTCAAATGAGAACCAAAAGTTGATAAATGAAAAATATTACTAAGGATATATTGAGAATTGATTATATGAGAGAAAAGATTAATGTGTCATCTATTTATTTGAAGATAATTAAAAGTAGACCCGGGTGGGTAGACATACAACTAAGATTAGAAAATGCATCCATTAGATGTGGATAAAATTAGTGTCAAATATCTAGAAAAGACATGACGTAAGGATGAATGATGATTGATGCGGGGACAGGAGAATGCTTTATCAAGGAGGTCGGGGGATCTAGCCCTGGCCTCAACAACTTATCGGCGCCTGTTGTGGGCCCGGGGATGAGTTGGGGTGTATGGCCCGCGGGCCTGATAAAGCCGCCTGGTGCTGACTCCAGGTGGGCCCCTTGGTGCTGATGCCAAGGTGGCGGGGCAGGTGGACTCCTGTCCCCGCATCATAAAAGTGCACTTTTATGATGCGGGGACAGGAGTCCACCTGCCCCGCCACCTTGGCATCAGCACCAAGGGGCCCACCTGGAGTCAGCACCAGGCGGCTTTATCAGGCCCGCGGGCCATACACCCCAACTCATCCCCGGGCCCACAACAGGCGCCGATAAGTTGTTGAGGCCAGGGCTAGATCCCCCGACCTCCTTGATAAAGCATTCTTCTGCGAATGCTCATCACCAACTGATCTGATGCGGGGACAGGAGTCCACCTGCCCCGCCACCTTGGCATCAACACCAAGGGGCCCACCTGGAGTCAGCACCCGGCGACTTTATCAGGCCCGCGGGCCATACACCCCAACTAATCCCCGGGTGCAGAAGAATGCTTTATCAAGGAGGTCGGGGGATCTAGCCCTGGCCTCAACAACTTATCGGCGCCTGTTGTTGGCCCGGGGATGAGTTGGGGTGTATGACCCGCGGGCCTGATAAAGCCGCCTGGTGCTGACTCCAGGTGGGCCCCTTGTGCTGATGCCAAGGTGGCGGGGCAGGTGGACTCCTGTCCCCGCATCAATGATTTTACATCCCAAGCATAGAAAAGAACCAATGGAAAATGAGGATTCTTAAAGTTGGCACCGTATATTTGGGATAAGGATAAATGATAATTGAAGTACCAGTCCTGAACAACGATTAGGTTACTTCCACTGTGATCTTGAGGTCACGTGCTTTAATCATGGAAACAATGTAAATCATCATATATGAATCCTTTCCAAGATTTTGCACGTTCAGTATGATATTAGACTTGATACAGTTTTTTTCATTAGAAGTTGTACAGTGCAATGAAGGAGTTTTTCAGAATAGTGACCCCTAAACCCTGTAAGAAGATATTTGAAATTCTGCCATAATTTGTTTGTGCAAGCTACACAATCTGAAACAATATATTTCTTATTTCTGTGAGCTAACCATTTCAGTTTTATAATTTTCCGTCTCATCTGAGTGTTTTATTGTTTATGTTTAATTGTGAAAGCTGGAGGATCTCTTTTCATATCTTATTAATATTGTTTGTCCTTTTCTACCCTTTATTGTTTATGTAGGAGAACAAGTCTGTAGCAAGGTTTATAGCGTATGCTCTATGTTCGGCTGATGAAGCTCTCCGGGATGCAAAATGGTACCCGGATGATTTGGAGAGCAAGGAAAAAACGGTATTTGGGTTTTGGTCACTTGATTTTCAGTTTATACCATGTTGCACTTTGATGGCTTACTTCCTGTTATAAAAGTTGCCAGGGCGTTTCCATTGGTGGAGGCACAGGAAGCATATCTGACATTTTAGATGCAGCAAAACTGATCTGCGAGAAAGTTGGTTATTATCATTATTGCTTCTCTCATCATTCCAGTTCTTTACAACTCCTGGCTTTACCACAAGAACATGCATGATCATATTTTAATTGGCACACTTTTCTTTGTCAGTTAATTTGATTATTATATTTTTTGCGCACAGCGTATACGTCGACTTAGCCCATTTTTTATTCCCCGGATATTGATCAACATGGCAGCAGGGCATATCAGCATGAAATATGGGTTCATGGTACTCTAAACTCTTCCTATTTCTCGTTTTTAGCTTTTACTAATCTATATAGATGTTTTGATATAGGGACCAAATCATGCTGCTGTGACAGCTTGTGCCACAGGTGCTCACTCTATTGGGGATGCTGCACGGATGATTCAATTTGGAGATGCAGATGTTATGGTTGCTGGAGGGACAGAGTCAAGTATTGATGCATTATCAGTGGCTGGTTTTTCTAGGCAAGCATTAACACTATCTCTAGTGTATAATATATTGTATAATTTATTATTCTTGTTGACGTTGAGGCTATGCTAGAAAGTACAATCACGCAATATATTTGCCTATATGACAGTTTGAAATATAAATAATAATTATTTTAAAGAACCTAACTTATTACATGAAAACCCCCTCTTTATGTGAAGTAGAGGAAGAAGAAATCACAATAGGAGATGTGAGACTAAATACAAGGAAAAAATAATGTACAGTGGGCCTCTTAACACTCTCCCTTAAGCTGAAACAATCATGTAACATCCGAAATTATTAATGCTAAAATAACCGTAAAATGCAGGGTCTGATTGTAACAACCCGATTTTTATTATGATAATAATAATAATAATAATTAAACCTAATCTCCCCCCCCCCCCCCCCCCCCGATGCAGCCCGCCTCCCGCTATTCTCCCACAACCCGTCTCTGTTATTTCCCGCAGACGCACGCCGACGCCCTCCCGTCTCCCGCTCAGCCCGCAGCTGCCAATTCCCCCTCCCTCTGCTCCCGTGCCTCCCGATCCCGCAAACGCCGCACCGCCCTGATCGCCGCCTACTCCTCTCCTCCTTCCCGTGGATGGAAACCATCTCCTGTAGTGCCGACAACTTCTTCTCCTTCTCCGTTCAACAAAGTCAGTCCTTCTTCTCCCTTCTTCCAATGGCATGCAACAGTCCTCTTCTTCTCCTCCCCAAGCCGTGGCAGCCTCCTCTCCTAGGCAGCAACATCAACCCTATTTTTCCCGGTTTCTTGGCCGGTGATTTCAAGAGAGCGCCTAGGGTTTGCTCGTTTTTCGCCTCTACTCAGATTTAGAGCCCAAATTCAATCTCCTTGGGTAAGGTTTTCCCTCTGAAGTATCTAGTTGCCTACCTAAATCACCTAGAGGGGGGTGAATAAGTGAGTTCTGCGTCTTTTGCGGAATAAAAACTTGAGAGTAATCAACATAAAAAATCACCAAGCATAACCCAGACGACACAAGGAATTTATAGTGGTTCCCCAATCTTGGGTACGTCCACTTTCCACCTTGCCTATCTAGCACCACGGCTAGCCTCAGCTACTTCACTAAATCTCAGATTGCAACAATCCTACAACTCGGAGCAACGCTCCTACAACTCGGAGATAACACACTCCTACAAACTCGGAGAACAAAGCTCCTACAAACTCGGAGAACAAAACTCCTACAAACTCGGAGACAAAGCTCCTACAAGAGTTAAAATAATTGTTACAACAACAATAAAAACTTTATACTTTCAGATCTGAAATCTTTAAGGTTCTTCCTTCTTGAAAATTGAAAATCTCTGTGAAGAAGTTGAGGAAGAAATCCTGAGAAAACTTTGATCTGAAACGCTTAGGACCCGACACGATCAAGTAGATGTTTGAAGAACTTGAATCTATGATCTGTCGAATCTTTTCTTCTTGGAATTGCTGGATCGAGAGAGGAGCGACAAAGAAGAATGATGATGACGGCGCGACTTCTCCCGATCTTAAAATTGCGATTGCGATTCTGAATAATGTTAGGGTTAGCGATTTCTCTGAAAGGACTTCTTATAGGACCTCGTCTAACGGTCTGAAATTATTAAGGAAGGATCCACGTTGACCAATCATGAGGAACTTAGGTTATATTGAAATCTCGTCAGACGGTTTAAAAAGAAGTTTTCTGCAACCCTATTTCTCGAGAAGACATATAATTTCTCGAGAAGGATTTGCTTTCTCGAGAAATGGCATAACCTTCTCGAGAAAATACTTAACGCAAATTCTTTGAACTCAAGAACTGATTTCTCGAGAAGGAACATGACGTTTCAAAAAAAATACTTAGCTTCTCGAGAAATAATTTGACTTCTCGAGAACTGCTTTGCTTTCTCGAGAACTGCTTTGCTTTCTCGAGAACTATTCTTGGCATCTCGAGAATTCTTCAGGTCTTTCTCGAGAAAAGACTTAAAGATTGTTTCTGAGAATTTTCCGAGAAGTCTTAAGGTTTCTCGAGAACAACTTTACTTTCTCGAGAACTATACTTAGACTTCTCGAGAAATACACTTCATCTTCTCGAGAAAAGTACTTAGTAAATTTTTCTCTGAAAAATTAATTCTTCTTTGTTGAAAACCAACAATCCTTCCTTTCTTCCATTGTTTTAGTACTTGAAAATGAAGTGCATCTCAATAGAGGTTACACATGAGTCAACACCATGGGTTACACAATGAGGGATTACATTGCATGGTCCTGTGTTTAATGACTCATTGTAAACTAACATTAGTCTACACTTAGCAATAATGACCTGCATGCACTCAACTAAAGAATAACATCAAATACATAATTAATTCAACTTAGTTCAAGAGTGACTTCACACAAATCTAGGTTATTGTGAATACAATACCTAACACCCTCTTTATTCATAGTTGCTTGACCTTACATTTGCAAAATTGTGCCCTAATTTGCGTATATTTTTGTGGATCCAAGTTTCTGTCTCTCTCGCAATCAACTAATCTCATCGTATTTGTGATTTCCAGCGCAGCTCCTCGACTCAAGTGATGAAATTTCTCCTAAGCCCTCAGAATTAGGGTTTCTCCTTATCCAAGTGCCGTCAAGCCTCCGTTTCTGCGTGGTAGTCTCTTCTCCCCTCTCTTTGAGAGAGGTAAATCGCTAACTCTCTTGTGCTTTAAGATTTATAAGTAAGTCCCCGTGTTAGCGTAAATTTCCGTCTTGCCAAATATCAATTGTGATTGTTCTTGAACAGGTTCGCTTGAGGAGTTTCAATTTTGCTAGTGCCGCTAATTTCAGCTTCTTTAAGACAAATAGAGATCTCTCTCTTGCAATCATTGAATTTCAATTACTTGGTTTGTTCTTATGATTATACGAATTCACCCCTGTCTGTTTGTGTTGTCAAATGAATTGAAGTATTGAATGTCTAATCCAGCAAGTTAATATCTTAGGGTTAATATTTTTGGAATGTCATGAGATTGTGATCGCAGACAATTTTATTTAAATGTTCACTTAGATGAATGGATTCCTCATCTGATGTATAATTCGAAGTATGATGGATTTTTGGGAATGATTAACAAATATCATAATGAGAATTATTAAGAATTGCATGAATTGTATCATTCGGATTCGCACTTGTATGAATTTTATCTCATTTGATGGATGATTAGAAGACCTATAGTTTTTGTGAACATGAGCAATAATTATTTTGAAGGTTAACGGTTAAGATTCCTTGCTACGATTAAATGATTGGTGATTTGTGTCATGCTCGTATATACATACAGTTTTACTTGGAAGATATTTATGTTTGAAAATTGTTTAATCAAAATGAATATTTGGTGTCCAGGAAAGTAGCGTATTGTAATCGTTTCACTCGTAAATACTTGAACTCGTAAAATATATTGCTTCCTATCTAGTTTTGTTTGTGTCATCGAATCTTGTTTTTTATGTCTGTCTGGTTGTAAGTTTTGAGTCAAGTCAGTCATTCACCTGATCTGTCACTTTTAAGTGAATTCGTTTTCCCAAAAAGCTCTACAATGTTAATCATGCAACTTATAATATCATAAGTAAACATTGAAACGTGTTGGGGTCACTTGAGTTGCAGCCTTCACGGTGCCACTTGGGACCCACTAAGACTCCTTGAGCCGGGCCTGGGCCATGATGAGGGTCACGACAAGCAGGAAGTTTTCTGATAAAGACTTGTTTCCGGACTTAGTGCGAACTATGCGCACCACTCAAAACACCTACACACTTCATTGATTGCTGCTTATGGTATTACTTGTTTCTATTATGTGTTATACTCCGGAGTAGTCTAAATAACTAAATTGTTTTGTTTAGCTCTTTTATTTGCTTGTCTCGAATAGTTTTGTTTCATGAGAAACCAATACACTCATATATTTATGCTTCTATTATTGTTCTGTACTTTATTTTACTCACTCTGCTTATTTCAATGTTCTGAGGCTTTACCTTTATGTTTTGGAAATGTCTTAGCGTTCGTGACAGCGCCTCCAGGTACTCGAGCCCGATCTGCTTAAAGTTTCAGGTTCTATGTTTACATTTCTTTTACTGTCAAATATTTCTTTTATGTAATAATTGCAATTAAACATTTTCTCTGGTATCATGGACAACTGCTAGGCTATTTAAACACTTTATGTACTAGAATTTGATGTTAATGCATGTGCATTCTCTTTTGAAACATAATTGCATGAAATCTGTAGAAATTTCCTGGAAAACATGAATTTTACAAAATACATGTTCATTTAAATTTCTCACTGTTTTAAATCTCTAAAGGCTTCCGCATAACAAAAATCAAACTGTTTTTACTTAAACGTAATTATTTTAATCTATAAGCAATATCTTTGCATCTGCCTTAGCAGACATGGTTTTCTTTCCGCCCATATCTGTGGCATCACGGCCCGCCCGAAACGCACTCTGACTTGTCGAGATGGGTCGTGATAGTTGGTATCAGAGAGAGGTTATAGATGTTAGTTTCAAAGGATAAAGTATTTTGTATTTATCAAATATTTTGAAATTTATTATAAAAAAATAAATATGCATGCATCATTTCTTCACTCACTTGTCATTATCTGTTGTTTGCGGCTGAAACACGCACACACTCACTCATAAACATGGGTAGTATGCACACGAATGTTAAGGGGGTTATGGACAAACTTAACATTTTTGTGCATATGAATTTCCACTAGGATATACATCGCTTGAGAATATTAAATTGTATGGACGGTTTAATATTTTCAAGTGCGCTGACATTAGAGTCCTAATATGCATGACATGTTAAGTGATATGGGCGCTTAACATGACATGTGTATCCATTCTTTTGCATTCATATAATAAATCATTGCACAAGTGTTAAGCTAGGAACAACAATAATGATTGCACACTCATGATTTTACTATCTGCTTGACATCGCACATGATCTCATTGTTGCACTTGCATGATTATTACCTAGAGGTGTCCAATGAAAATGCTGTAATTATTACATAATTTATGTACCTGACAGTAAGAAATTTGTTAGAATTTCTAATTTCTAGTTCCCGATATGTGTAATTAGTCTTTCTTGTTTCGCGTGTTTATCAATCTTATATGGTCCTCCGGATATTCTTCTAGATAGATTTTGAGTGTCTGCAAGAAATGAGTTTCTTCTTGTGAAGCTATGCTGTATTTCCTTAGTGTTGATTTGTGTTCTTCCATCTCTGCGATGACTTGCTTCTGTCGATACTTAATCGTCATTCAGCTTCTTTTCTTCTGGTGTTCTATCTTCGCTTCGTGCAAGGATTTTCTCGCTCTCAAATTCTCGAGTCTTATCTTTCAATTTTGAGTTAATTGAAGCAATTCTTGTGCTCCCTGAAGCCAATCCTTTGTATCTGAGCGTACCAGCTAAGTCTAGAGAGTTCTCCCGTGAATTTGAATCTGACCTGCATTGCAAGTATCTGTACCTTTTCTCTTGATCATAGTAAGTCTTCGCGTTTGTTCTCCTCTTTGTTTCTTTGTATTCATAATCAACTTCCATGTCTTGATTTGCAAACCTTGTTGGAATGAATGTCATCTGAATTTTCGCCCTAAGAGTTTCCATTCAGAGAGTTCCTCGGAAAGTTTCGGGACGAAACTTCCCAAGTAGGGGAGAATGTAATAACCCGATTTTTATTATGATAATAATAATTATTAAACCTAATCTTCCCCCCCATATAACCTGATCCAGCCCGCCTCCCGCTATTCTCCTACAACCCGTCTCTGGTATTTCCCGCAGCCGCACGCCGACGCCCTCCCGTCTCTCGCTCAGCCCGTTGCTGCCAAATCCGCCTCCCTTTGCTCCAGTGCCTCCCGTTCCCGTAAACGCCGCACCTCCCTGATCGTCGCCTGCTCCTCTCCTCCTTCCCGTGGATGGAAACCATCTCCTCTAGGGCCAACAACTTCTTCTCCTTCTCCGTTCAGCAAAGTCAGTCCTTCTCCCTTCCTCCAATTGCCTGCAACAACCCTCTTCTTCTCCTCCCCAAGCCGTGACAGCCTCCTCTCCTAGGGCAGCAACATCAGCCCTATTTTTCCCGGCTTCTTGGCCGGTGATTTCAAGAGAGCGCCTATGGTTTGCTCGTTTTTCTCCTCTACTCAGATTTAGAGCCCTGATTTGATCTCCTTGGGTAAGGTTTTCTCGTTCCCCCACTTTATTCATCTTTGCTTAACCTTACATTTGCAAAATTGTGCCCTAATTTGCGTATATTTTTGTGGATCCAAGTTTCTGCCTCTCTCGCAATCAACTAATCTCGTCGTATTTGTGATTTCCAGCGCAGCTTCTCGACTCAAGTGATGGAATTTCTCCTAAGCCCTAAGAATTAGGGTTTCTCCTTACCCAAGTGCCGTCAAGCCTTCGTTTCTGCGTGGTAGTCTGTTCTCCCCTCTCTTTGAGGGAGGTAAATCGCTAACTTTCTTGTGTTTTAAGATTTGTAAGTAAGTCCCCGTGTTAGCGTAAATTTCCGTATTGCTAAATATCAATTGTGATTGTTCTTGAACAGGTTCGTTTGAGGAGTGTCAATTTTGCTAGCGCCGCTAATTTCAGTTTCTTTAAGGCAAGTAGAGATCTCTCTCTTGCAATCATTGAATTTCAATTACTTGGTTTGTTTTTATGGTTATACGAATTCACCCGTCTGTTTGTGTTGTCAAATAAATTGAAGTATCGAATGTCTAATCTGACAAGTTAATATCTTAGGGTTAATATTTTTGAAATGTCATGAGATTGTGATCACAGATAATTTTATTTAAATGTTCACTTAGATGAATGGATCCCTCGTCTGATGTATAATTCGAAGTATGATGGATTTTTGAGAATGATTAACAAATATCATAATGAGAATTATTAAGAATTGCATGAATTGTATCATTCAGATTCGCACTTTTATGAATTGTATCTCATTTGATGGATGATTAGAAGACCTATAGTTTTTGTGAACATGAACAATAATTATTTTGAAGGTTAACGGTTAAGATTCCTTGCTACGATTAAATGATTGGTGATTTGTGTCATGCTCGTATATACACACAGTTTTACTTGGAAGATATTTATGTCTGAAAATTGTTTAATCTAAATGAATATTTGGTGTCCAGGAAATTAGCGTATTGTAATCGTATCACTCGTAAATACTTGAACTCGTAAAATATATTGCTTCCTATCTAGTTTTGTTTGTGTCATCAAATCTTGTGTCATCGAATCTTGTTCTTTATGTCTGTCTGGTTGTAAGTCTTGAGTCAAGTCAGTCATTCACCTGATCTGTCACTCTTAAGTGAATTCGTTTCCGCTGAAAGCTCTACAGTGTGAATTATGCAACTCATAATATCATAAGTAAACATTGAAACGTGTTGGGGTCACTTGAGTTGCAGCTTTCACGGTGCCACTTGGGACCCATTTAGACTCCTTGAGCCGGGTCTGGGCCGTGACGAGGTTCACGACAAGCAGGAAGTTTCCTTGTAAAGACTTGTATCCGGAAAGTGCGAACCATGCGCACCACTCAAAACACCTACACACTTCATTGATTGCTGCTTATGGTATTACTTGTTTCTATTATGTGTTATACTCCGGAGTAGTCTAAATAACTAACTTGTTTTGTTTAGCTCTTTTATTTGCTTGTCTCGAATAGTTTAACTTCATGAGAAACCAGTACACTCATACATTTCTGCTTCTATTATTGTTCTGTATTTTACTTTACTCACTCTGCTTATTTCAATGTTCTGGGGCTTTTCCTTTATGTTTTGGAAATGTCTTAGCGTTTGTGACAGCGCCGCCAGGTACTTGAGCCCGATCTGCTTAAAGTTTCAGGTTCTATGTTTACATTTCTTTTACTGTCAAATATTTCTTTTATGTAATAATTGCAATCAGACATTTTCTTTAGTATCATGGACAACTGGTAGGCTATTTAAATACTTTATGTACTAGAATTTGATGTTAATGCATGTGCATCCTCTTTTGAAACATAATTGCATGAAATCTGTAGAAATTTCCTGGAAAACATGAATTTTACAAAATACATGGGCATTTAAAATTCTCACTGTTTTAAAACTCTAAAAGCTTCCGCATAGCAAAAATCAAACTGTTTTTACTTAAAAGTAATTATTTTAATCTATAAACAATATCTCTGCATCCGCTTTAGCATGCATGGTTTTCTTTCCGCCCATGTCTGTGGCATCACGGCCCGCCCGAAGCGCACTCTGACTTTTGTCGAGACGGGTCGTGACACTGATCTCGAGCAATCCTGATCCGAGCCATCTCTCGGCGAGATATGAATTAGGTATGGTTGATTTTTTTGCATGCATTTGATTAATGGACTAACTTTAGTCCTTGAGATTTAGTTGATACGTTTAGTGTTTTCGCGACGCCGTAGCATGTAGAAATTTTAAGTGAGGTTGAGAAAAGGTGTTTTGGTAAATTTGAGTAATGTCTAATTGTTTTTCCATTATGATAAATGATCTGATTTTCCTCTCCTACGGTTTTAATAACCGTTCCTCACGCCTCTTCCACTCAAATAACCCGTAACCCTAATCATTCCCCCCAGTTGCGTCTGTCTAAACCGCTGCATGATCTTTCGCTGGCAGATGTCGTCCCATCGACGCAGATCCTTCTTATTCCCGTTCGTAGCAGTAGCTGCAAGGAGTAGACACATAGGAATCGGCTACGCCACCTCCTGAAGTGCTCGACGCTGTGACTGCTCCCTCCTAAAGACCCGTCGACCTGCCTCGTCAGCACTAAGGATCAACGACATACAAAGTTGTCGTCCTCGCCAGGAGTTTTCCATAGCTTCTGAGAGGTACATACGTTGTTAGCCCTAGCTGACTCTTCTCCCTCATGTTCTTCTTCCAGCTAGCGGTTTTCTGTCCCGAGTGTATGCACTAGATTGCCGACTAAATTTTTCTTTCACCTTCCTGAGTCGCAGCGGTGTTTTCCCTCCAAATTTCTGTGTCGAGGATTACCAGAGGATTTTATTGGGCTTTCCGCTGCGTGAAGTTCAACCCTACTCAATTAATGAGTTGAGATCTTAATAGTAATCCCTTGGTGTTTAGTGTTGTAGTTAGAATTTTTCTTCTCCTCCAAAAATGCAGAAATTGTGGCCCGTGCAGTAATCTTTGTTTTCGTCGTGATCCTTAGCCAAATTCAGCAAGTGTCAAGCCGTCCGATTGCTTAGAGCCTTGTCACTTTCGAATCTCAGCTTTCCTACTCTTATAGCGTTCAGGTAACATGGTTATTCTCCTTCTTATGTGAGTGCTACCCTCCTTATAGCAAGTGATTCTCATATGTTGGCTTTACTTCACAACTTTTCCCTTAGGGTTTGTGGGGTGTAATAAGGAAAGAGAACCCCGAGTCAAATCAATGATTCTAAATATTTTATCTAAGGAAGTTAAGCCGCCGCGTCAGGTGTACGAGCGTCGCAGCAGCACTGTAAGAAATCCTTATTCTTTTTGGCTAGACATATCAAATAGCTTGTTTAGCAGTGTATATTATAATTCGGTAAAATAAATATTGTCGTATGGAACTGCTACTATTGTTAGAGATTTGTAGTTCTATTATCACCTAGCTAGTATATGTTGTTCGTATTTAAATTATAAACATGTCAAACAGTTAGACCATACAAATCACATATAAATGTACTTGTATAGATTTACGAACATGAAATATTAATTTCAGGAATATGATTTATATTCGATTAAGTCAATATGTTGAACTGACTATATCACGCATATATGTTTGCAAGCAGAGAAGCACTAGATAGTAGATGTTTAGTAAGCACGATTGAAACCTCTTCTCGTGCTAGATAGATGTGCACTGTCTTTCTCATAGGGTATAGTGTACCTTATGATTTTCAAAGTTTGGGAGATGTTATCTCCATTTTAGAAGATTATTAGGTTCGAGTCTGTGTCCGTGAGACATTAGAACATTTGAGTTTGTTAGTAGGACTCAGATTGTTAGTCTAGTATTGCACGATAGAAGCTACTCTGACTAGAGCTTTAAAGAAGGACAAATTTAAGTGATTTTAGAACTCAAATATAGACCAAACGTTAGTGAATATTTTAGACAACCAACTTTCGAAACTTGAGTAAATATGCTAGATATCTGTAAATTTAGAACCAGTGTTGTAGATGTCGGCCGACATATCCGACATGTCGGCCGACATAAAGGTTTTGAGTAGAAAGCGCCATGACATTGACATTTTAAGCAAAAATGTCGTTTTTTGAAAATATCCCTGATATATCGGTCTTCAAGCCCCGATATATCAGTTTTACACGATATATCGAGCGATATCTCGCGGACGATATATGACGAGTATTAAAAATATATATTTTTCATTTCTTTTATGCGCCCGAGCGGTAATATTTTATTTTGTGTTATATTTTGTGCGTCTCTCTGAGCCAGATTTGACTTCTTTTTCATCTCGCCTTCATTTGGTGCTCTTTATGTCGTTTACTGTCGTCAACGCTTCTTTTTGTGTAATTTATAAACATACATTATGCGTATATATGTTTATTGTATAATTTATAAACACACATTATGTGTATATATGTTTATTGTGTAATTTATAAAAGTACATTATGTATGTAACTGCACTTATTTACAAAAAATGTTTATATATATGAATAAATTAATTTAAATATTAAAATCCGATATTGTAAAATATCCCCAATATATCTCCCGTAAATGGACATACGGTATTTCAAACTCAAACCGACATGAACCCGACATCCGACATCCGACATCTGCAACTTTGTTTAGAACAGATATTTTATGTTACCAGTAATACTTTACCAGAGCATGCATAACACACTAGTATAAAGTTTTGCTGTAGTATAAAACTTATTTTAAAAGTATGCATACTTTTATTTACAAATAATTTTAGTGTCATTAGGTGAAATAGTTTTTCTTATTCTACCTTTGGGCTGATCTATTCTTGAGCATGTTTTTACATGGGACTCAGGTGGGAAGTTGCCCATAGGATGAGCGTGTTTATGGAGTCGCTCCTATAGTTTGTTTTCCTTTTTAGTTATTTTACTTTTAGTACCATACTGTTTAGTATTGGACGCTTGTAATATTATTGTTTAAGAGCTTTCCTTTGTGACAGACATGTTATAGTATTTCGGATATTCAGTTATTTGGCTTTTCATCTTTCTAGTGACTCTGTGAATTCAGCATGTTGAGGTGCACTTTACCATTAGTTGCACCTTCTAATTCCGCTGTAAGTTTAATTTCAGTTTTTTTCATTTATGTCTGCTTTGTATTAGTTTGATACCGTTTCTTAGTTTACTGCTTATCGTTGGACTTGGCCGGACTGCTGATTTGTTGTTAAACTAGGATGAAGTATTACAAGTTTGAAATATAAATAATAATTATTTTAAAGAACCTAACTTATTACATGAAAACTCCCCTTTTTATGTGAAGTAGTGGAGGAAGAAATCACAATAGGAGATGTGAGACTAAATACAAAAAAAAATGTACAATAGGCCTCTTAACGCTCTCACTTATGCCGAAACATATATATCTAATATTCCTAGCTTGGTACTAATATTCAGAAAAATGAAGAAATTGATTTGGTGAAGATGTCGACTTGATTTGAAGAAACAAAAGGAGTGTATATTTGTTTTTTAAAATATCTTCTCTGATGAAGTGACAGTCGACTTTAATATGTTTTATTCTTTCATGGAACACTGAATTTTTAGGTATATAGATTAATAGTTTTGTTATCACAAAGCATTAGTAGAGGATCGTCGTAAATTTTCCCAAGTCTTTTAGAAGTGTTCTCAACCACTTTAACTGACAAGCAACCCGAGCCATACTTTTTTTTTCAAATTATGCACTTGACCAGAGCACTACTGCTTGTTTCTTACTTTTACAAGTGATTAAATTTCCTCCAACATCCGTGCAAAATGCAGATGTGAATTTTCGACCTCCTTTATCATCTGCATAGCTTACATCAGAATATACTTCAATGCGTAAATGATTATTTCTTTGAAACAACAATTATTTTCTTGGGGACAATTTGATGCATTTTAATATTCTTAAAGCAACTTCTGGATGGTGCTCTCCGAGAGTTTGCGTGAATTGACTGACCCTCCCAACAACATAGGAGATGTCAGGTCTGATTAAAGTAAGATAAATGAGTTAACCGACCATGCACCTGTACCAAGTAACGTCTTGTAGAAGAGTGGATGTCTCATCCAAAAGTTTGTCATCACCCATAGACATAGGATTCTGAGCAAGGTTTTAAGCCAAAACAATCGATTTCGTTGAGTAGATCTAGGGAATACTTGCGTTGGGATAGAACTTTGGAGTTATTGCATCTTGCAATTTCAATTCCCAAGATGTATATTGGGGAACCCATATCTTTACTTGCAAAATGTCTCTGAAAATATTTTTTTGTTCTCTCTATTCTAGCGGAATCATTTCCAGTACGAAAAATGTCGTCCAAGTATACAGCTAGAATAACAAGCCCTTGATTAGTCTTATGCATAAAAAGAGTGACCGACATTGCTTATGGAGAAACCAATGGTAGAGACGAGCTGACTGAATTTGCCAAATCACACTCGGGTTTGTTTGAGGGTGTTAGAAAAGCCCAATTAAGGGCCCATGTTTTCTCCTTTCTCTCTCCTTGTATTAGTCCCACATCATGTATTAGGATTTCTTTCTTCATTCTTCTCCTATATAAGTGTATGTATACTTGTAACTATTCATTCAAGAAGTATATACAAGGTTTGAGGCCTCTCTTTACATGGTATCAGAGGAAGGTTTGAGGCCTATATAAGTGGAAGGGCTGGTCTTCGCAAACAACATCGTTCTTCTTTCCTCCCTGCCAGTACTAGGAGTAGTACTCCTTTATCTTTAATTCATTCTGATGTATGGGGTCCTTATAGAGTCCCCAGTATTTTTGGCTTTCGCTATTTTGTAACGTTCATTGACGATTACTCGCGTACCACGTGGCTCTATTTACTACATGATCGAACTGAACTTACCTCTGTGTTCCGCGCCTTTTTACTTGAGATGCGTGCACAGTTCGCCACCCCCCTCAAAGTTCTTCGCACTGATAATGCTCACGAGTATATGGGTCGCACCTTCTCCAATCTCTGCACCGAATTTGGTGTCATCCATCAAACTTCATGTGCGTATACCCCTCAACAAAACGGAGTGGCGGAACGCAAAAATCGTCATCTTCTCGATGTTGCGCGCTCCCTTATGTTCCAAATGCACGTTCCGATCGAATATTGGAACTTTGCTGTTTCCACCGCCTGTCATCTCATCAACCGCCTTCCCTCATTTGTGCTTAATTTTGTCTCACCCATCCAACTCCTCTAGCCCTCCACCAGCCTCACCTCTCTCACACCGCGAATCTTCGGGTGTGTTTGCTATGTCCACCTTCTTGGCCCTCCTTCCGACAAACTTGCTCCTCAGGCCGCCAAGTATATGTTTGTTGGCTACTCCTGCACTCAAAAGGGGTACGTCTGCTAATCTCCTTCTGACGGCAAGCTGGTCGTTTCTGCGGATGTCACTTTCTGCGAAGACCAGCCCTTCCACTTACTTAGCACCACCTCGTCTTCTTCTCCATCTATTCCCCGGCCTGCCGTACCAGTCACGCCATCTTTGCCGTCCTCTTCCTCCTCTCCCAACGTTCCTCCTCGGGTTCCTCCACCACTTATCCGTGTCTACTCTCGTCGCCCATCCAAGGATGCTCCTGTGACCCAGCTCCCCGCTACCAGTGATACCTCGGCTACGACAAATCCCGCTCCCCTCTCTACAACTCATCCCTTGGTTAACTACGTCTCTCTCCATCGGCTGACGCCGCCTCTCTTTCCTCTATTTCTATACCTAACACTGTGCAGGAGGCGCTTCAACACCCAGGGTGGCGGGCCGCTATGAACGATGAAATGCGGGCTCTCTGGGCTAACCAGACCTGGGATCTGGTTTATCTTCCTGAAGGCCACACCTCTGCTAGCTGCAAATGGGTCTTCGTTATTAAACATGCGGCGGATGGCACTATCGACCGTCTGAAGGCCCTCCTCGTGGCACGGGGCTTTACTCAGCAACAAGGCTTTGATTACGAGAAAACCTTCTCTCCCGTGGCCAAATTGAACACGACCCGCGTTCTTCTCTCCTTGGCTGTTCATCGTCACTGGCCCCTTTATCAGCTGGATATTAAGAATGCCTTCCTTAACGGCGATCTACAGGAGACAGTTTATATGCAGCAACCTCCCGGGTTTGAGACCACGAGGGAGTCTTTGGTATGTCACCTTCGGAAATCCATTTATGCTCTCAAACAGTCTCCGCGTGCGTGGTTTGAAAAATTCAGTAAGGTGGTTTGTGCTAGTGGCTTCACTCGGAGCTCGACTGATTTTTCTCTCTTCACCCAACATCGGTCAACCGGGACTGTGATTCTTCTGGTCTACGTTGACGATATTCTGATTACTGGCAACGACACGGCAGGAATACAACAGATCAAGGAACAGTTAAATTCCGCCTTTCAGACCAAAGATCTGGGCAGCCTTCGGTACTTTCTTGGGCTCGAGGTCCCACGACGCTCCGATGGTCTTGTGTTATCTCAAAGGAAGTACTGTATGAACATCCTTCACGATGCAGGCTATTCTGGGTGCAAACCTGCGGAGACTCCTATGGACGCCAATCACAAGCTCTCGGCTCATAACGCTGACTCTGACAAGCTGCTTACAAATCCGGAATATTACAGACGCTTGGTCAGAAAGATGATCTACCTTACAGTGACTCGACCAGACATCTCGTTTGCTGTGGGAGTTGTGAGTCGATTCACGCACGCTCCTCGGACATCTCATTTTCAAGCGGTCGAGCGCATCCTTCGATATCTCAAGATCGCCCGGACATGGACTCGTGTACAAGCCATCCAAATCTCTATCTCTTGTCGCGTATTCAGACGCTGACTATGCAGGATCTATTGATGATAGGCGCTCCACAACTGGGTTCTGTACTTACTTTGGTGGAAACCTCATAAATTGGCGTAGCAAGAAACAAACTGTGGTTGCGCGTTCTTCTACTGAAGCCGAGTATCGGGCTATGACTGCTGTTGTTTCTGAGCTAACTTGGCTTGAAGGCCTTCTGGGAGACTTGGGTGTTCGTCTCTCATCTTCGACAACCTTATTTTGTGACAGTCAGACAACAATTCGTATTGTCAAGAATCCAGTTTTCCACGAACGCACAAAGCATATCGAAGTTGACTGTCACTTTATCCGGGAAAATGTACAGTCAAAGAAGATAGATTTGGAGCATGTTCCTGCTACCGACCAAGTTGCGGACATCCTGACGAAAGCTCTCTCCAGGTCGCTATACTATCAGTTTTTATCCAAGCTTGGTGCCTACGACTTGTATGCTCCAGCTTGCGGGGGAGTGTTAGAAAAGCCCAATTAAGGGCCCATGTTTTCTCCTTTCTCTCTCCTTGTATTAGTCTCACATCATGTATTAGGATTTCTCTCTTCATTCTTCTCCTATATAAGTGTATGTATACTTGTAACTATTCATTCAAGAAGTATATACAAGGTTTGAGGCCTCTCTTTACAGAGGGCATAAATGATCTTCCAAAACTTACACACCTGAGACTCCGCCCGAGCAACATAACCAGGAGGTTGCTCCATATAGAATTCTTTGTGCAAGTTACCATAGAGGAAAACATTTTTGATATCAAGTTGAGACATTTGCCAATTTCGGTTGACAACAACATAAAAGAGGACCCGGATAGTACTGATACAAGCAACTAAAGAGAATGTGTCAAAGAAATTAACATCATATGCTTGGGTAAACCCCTTGGCAATTAGACAAGCTTTGTATCGATCCACAATGCTGTTTAAGAGGAACTTGATGACAAAAACCTAATGACAACCAACAATACCGCCTCTAGATGGGGTAAAGGACAAGAGCCCAGGTCCCTGTGATGTCATGGTAGAGATTTCCTCATTTATATCTGCTTCCCATCAAGGCATATGCAGAGCTTCATGATGTTTAATAAGAACATTTGTGGTAGAGAGTGCCCAAGCAATCCCGTTGCATGAAGAATTGAGATCAGCACATGATACTACATTAGTAGGAGGATGTTGTGTACTCTCCTTACCCTTTCCGCCTGTGTTATTAAGGCGAACGCCTAGGCGCGCCTGAGGCGTCGGGCACACCAGACGCACTCCGGTGAGCCTCAACAAGCCTTAGGCGGGCGATGTGTTTGAGGCGCGCCCAGACGCACCTAGGCGCATCCAGGCGTACCCAGGCGCCCAATTCGTTGAAATTGAGCGAATTGGGCGCCCAATTCGCTGAAACTGAGCGAATTGGGCGCCCAATTCGCTGAAACTGAGCGAATTGGGCGCCCAATTCGCTGAAACTGAGCGAATTGGGCGCCCAATTCGCTGAAACTGAGCGAATTGGGCGCCCAATTCGCTGAAACTGAGCGAATTGGGCGCCCAATTCGCTGAAACTGAGCGAATTGGGCGCCCAATTCGCTGAAACTGAGCGAATTGGGCGCACAATTTGCTGAATTTCCATGAATTGGGCGCCCACTTCACTAATTTTATTTTTTCCACATTTTTGCGCCTCACGTGCTTCAGCCGCGCGCCTGCGCCTTGCACCTAGGCTCCAGGGCCCCTTTGCGTCTCAGTGCGCCTTGCGTCTTTAATAACATAGCTTTTTGCAGAGCAATGAGAACATCCAGGTCTGAGTCTGCCGAGGTGACGGAACCTTCCAAAGAGGATAGCACTAGCCTGAGAGCTGATGGCAGAGACTCTAGAGTGGAAGGAGCGAGGACAAATATGGAAGCAGGGCTACGACGATAATGATATGGAAAGGGTGAAAGAGGATCTATATGTTCAAGAGGTGGTAATAGTTGTGGGATCTATATGTTATGGTTGCGCATGCGAACGGGACACACACCGACGAGACGCCTTTGTGAGTCCGCATGCGGAGAGAGATGATGATGGGTCCATCCGGAGGAGGAGAGACCGAAGACTCCGCCGACGTGATCATTTTAATTGCATTTGTTATGTTATTTTCATTTATGTGCACTCTTTATTTTATTTGTACTGTTTTTTCGTTATCCGCACCTTGCACTTATAAAGGGTTGCGTTGTACTCTTTATTTTATTTGCACTACTGTTTCGTTATCTCCGCCCTCTGTTTTGGCTCATCTTTTCTTGGTTTACCTGTTGATTGATCATTGATTTTATGAAGAGATTAATATTTGAGAATTTCATATTGGTTTTCATTTGTGCGTGGATGAATATGGTGCATAATTCTGAGTAGCTATTTCAGATTTTTTCCTTGAATTTGGATTTAGCGTTTCAATTTTGACTGTAATTCTACTGCTTTGATTTTCACATGTTGATATCATCTCTCCTTGATTTATGGTGTTTATCCCCTGATTTGGCACTTTGTATTTCTTTCTAAATTCAATAATTCAAAGAAAATTCATGAAAGTATCCAAACAGTGGCTTAAAATACAGCCTATGTGCTGATATATCACGTCCTTTCTTTCCTAGTAACTTTGAACTTTGTGTTTGAACTCCAGTAATTATGAAATATGGGTAAAACTGAGAACTGAATCGGAACCGAACCGCACCGAACTGAATTGGGCGGATCCGGTTCCACGATTTAGAACCGCGGGTCGGTTTTGGTTCCCAAATTTTGGAACCAAACCTACATGGGTCGGTTCTTGGTTTTTTGTGGAACTGAACCGAATCGATACCAGTTGCACCCCTAGAAATTAGGTTTGCTCCCTAGCTCTTCGTCTCATTTTCTCCTCCTTTTCCTCACCTCCGTCGGCCCTTTCCCTTGCCAAATTCCTTTCCAGGATCGTATCAATTTGGCTTGACCTGTCTCACTGCCTGCTATCAAGCCGCCGGTACTCCATTTCACGTCTCGTCGCTTACGCGACCTTTCGTCCGCAATATTCTGTTTTCGCGACCCGCCTGTGTGACCACCTTCCGCATTTCCCCTGATTGGCAGGTTTCTGCGCGTCTCCGGGCTGTCCTACCGCCGTCGTCCGCCAATCCTCCCCTAGCGTCGCTTCCCCGCCGATCCACCGATCCGCGCGTGCCACTTCCGCACCTGTGCGACGCTACCCCACCGATCTGCGACTGGATAGCCTCTAGCCACGTGTTTCCACTGTCCTCAGCCAGATCACGGGAGCCCCCTCCGCCCACGTGCGTCGACAAGCCTTTTGCCAGTTCAGATCTACCTTCAAGCGATTCCATCCTCTTCCGACCATCCACCATCCGCCGATTCCATCCACTTCTGTGACACCCAGCGCTTTCGTCCAGATCTCCCTTCCAGTCGCTCCCTTCCGTTCCGTCGATTCTAGTCCATGACTCCCAACACTCGCTCGGTCGGAGATCTTCTTCCGGATGCGGTCGTCGAAGCCCTAAACCGCCGCTTGGAGGCTCAAGAGCAACTCGTCGCCTCTTGCACACCTCGCTCCTTGCCCTCCACTCCAAAATTGACTCCCTCCAGGAGTCCACCGCCGTCATCTCTGCCGCGTCCGACTTCGGCCCTCCCGCGAACGGTGGCTCTCCCCTTGGTGTCAGACCGCCTTCCATTCCTTCAGGGACTACTCCCCCGCCCATTCCGGGCCGGTTAGCCCCCTCCCTTGACATTCTATCCTTTGTTGGCGTTGACCCGATGGGTTGGTTCACCAAGGCAGAGGAATATTTCGACCAACTACACATGGGAGCACGACAAGATGTTTACGACGGTGATTGGCCTAGATGACTCGACACTTCACTGGGCTCGGTGGTTCTGCCAATCCAACCAGTGCCTTTCCTGACCTGAGCTCAAGCGGGGAGATGATCTGATGGTATGACACCCGCTACTCTGCCTCCTCCGCTATCGAGCGTCTTTGCGGCGTCCGCCAGACAGCCGGCCTGGACCACTATGTTGAATAGTTCGTCTCCCTGGTCTCCCACGTCCCAGGGCTACCGCCTGATCATTATCTGGGCTTCTTCATGCAGGGTCTACTTCCACATATTCACTCCCATCTCCGCACGAACCATCCTCACACAGTCTCCGACGCCATGGACTTAACGCGTCTGGTAGAGGCCGACCTCTTCCCCCAGACCACTTGCTCCTACGGCCGTCCACCACCAGCCTTGGCCGCCTTGGCGACCACCAGCCTTGGACGCCTTGGCGACCACCAGCCACGAATCCACCTCGGCCGCCGCCTTGGGAAAACCGGCTGGGCCGCCCACCGCTCCTTAATGACTCTCGAACGGTGATTACAATGAGCTTCACAACAAGGGTCTCTGCTTTCAGTGCCGCCAACCGTACTCCCCTAACCATGAGTGCTCCGTGAAGGAGTTCCACGCCATCATTAGCGACGTCGACCCAGAGGTTACCCTCGCTGACTTTGAGGCCTTGGAGCTCTCATCGGGGGATACACCTCTTGACTCCACCGCAGCTACGTTCGACCGGTTGGAGTTATCTTGCGTCTCGACAGGCTGGATCTCCGGCTAGCAGACCATGCAGCTCTCGGGCATGCCGTGGGATCATCCGATCATCATCATGTGGACAGTGGCGCATGCCACAACCTCCTCTCTGAGCGCCTGGTGTAGCAGCTCCGTCTTGCCTCAGTTCTCTCTCCGGATGTTGTGGTCCGTCTGGGCGATGGACGTCGCCGACCAACTCAGGGCCGTTGCACTGCTATGGCTATTTCCGCGGGGTCCTGTTTCATGATCGCAGACTTCTACACATTCTCCCTAGGTGGTATCGACACCATTTTAGTGGTGGCTTGGATCCGCACGCTCGACGATGTACGCGTCAATTGGTGGACTATGACCATTTAGTTCCTCCACGCGGGCCAGCCATATAATGTCGACGGTGACTCCCCTCTCCTCCGCTCCCCGGTCTCCCTCTGCACGATTCAACGGACCACGAATGTTGTCCTCTCCGTGGGGCTGTGGGCCTTCTCGGGCTAGTCGAACGTGTCTTTCTCTTCCCTGAAGGACCATCAAGAGCTTTCTGCTCTGCTTGTCGACATCATCCAGCCTCTGGCAGGATTGCTACCAACCCAGATTTCTTTGGTACAGAAGAAAGATGACAGGTGGCGCCGTACTGCCCAACCAAGCTACTTGATCTCCGTTACTACCTTCAGGGGGACTCTGGCTCGCAGGAGGTCCCTGTTGCTGGGCCTTACCTTCTGGAGTTCGAAGCTACGTGGCCGCCCCAGGATCACTTCTGCCGCCACACCTCCGACTACTGCCTTGGGAACACAACATATTTTTCAGAAGGTGACATTGTTACGGTTGCGCATGCCGACGGGACACGTACACGCCGACGAGACTCCGTGGCGAGTTCGCACGCGGAGGGAGACAATGATGGGTCCAATTGGAGGAGGAGAAACCGAAAACGCGCCGCCGACGTGACCATTTTACTTGCTTTTTTATGTTATTTTCATTTATGTGTGCTCTTTATTTTATTCGCACTGTTTTTTCATTATTTGCACCCCGCACTTATAAAGGGTTTCATTGCACTCTTTTAGATTATGTCTTGGATGTTTGGAAATTAGGGTTGCTCCTTAGCTTTTCATCTTGTTTCCTCCTCCTTCCTCTTCTTCACCTCCGTCGGCCCTTCTCCTTGTCTGATTTCTCTTCGGGATCGTATCAGAATTTGAGGTGGGAATGATAGGGGGAGGGATCTCGAGACTAAGACTCTCTTTGTTGGTGGAGGAATACGGGATAAATTTAAATAATATGATATCAGCAGTGACATATTGACGTTTGGAGATAGGGTCAAAACAACAATCTCCTTTCTGAACTGGTGAGTACCCCATGAAAATACATTTGGTGGCGTGAGTAGAGTGTTTATCATGACCAGGTACATGTGTGTGGACGAAAGCATTACAACCAAACACATGCGGGTTGAGTGGAAAAGGCGTACCGGTTGGATATAAAAGTGAAAAAATGTTTCTTATCCTAAAGAGTAGAAGAACGTTGATGGTTAATGAGAGAACAAATGAGAATCGCATGACCCTAGTAGGAGCGGGGAACATTCATCTGACATAGGAGTGTCCGAAGATGACAATTTTTCTTTTCTGCCACTCTATTTTATTGAGACAACTAATCTACTGAATAATACCGTTGGCGGCGCAACAAGATGAGAACTTCTAGCTTATGTATTCCTTCACATTATCAACGCGAATAATTTGTAGAGATAAACCCAATTGAGTGTAAATTTCATTATAAAATTTTGAGAAAACAAAAAAAAATTCAGAACTTTCCTTCAAAAGATACACCTAAGTACATTCAAAGAAATTATTAATGAAGGATACAAAATACATACTTCCTCCACCAATAGACTTGGTGGGACTAGGACTCTAGATATTCGAATGGATAAGGTCAAAAAGACGAATTGAACTTCTATAGAGTTTAGCAGCGAAAGTAGTACGATCATGCCATACTAGCAAGTCTCCCATTCTAAGGTGAAGTCTTTCTTGAAAGGTGACGAGAGCTGGTGGTGAAGTAACGAAGGATGACCAAGATGATGATGCCAATGTAGTAGAGAAGTGAAGGCGACAAATGCAGAGAAAGTGGGAAGATCATTGAGGTAGCAGAGACCCCCCGTGTTAAGTCCCAGTAGTAATCATCCTCTGTGATTGAATGTTTTGAAAATAACTTGCAGTGGGAGAAAATTGGATAGAGTTTTGCAATTGTCGTGAAAGAGCACTTACAGATAAGAAATTACAAGGAAAATTGGGGAAAAAGAGAGTATTGTCCAACCTGAGAAGAGATGCGTTAGTCACGACTCTAGATCCACAAACAGGAACAAAAGAGCCATCAACCACAATGGCTGGTGCTAACCTGTTATGTTTCTCGAGGTGATAGAAGACAAGAGAGTTTCCAATCATATGATTGTTGACGCTGGAATCGATGAGTCACCTACCCTGAGTTGCAACATGCGCGCCACCTGAAGAAGTGACAATGAAAATAAATTGTTTGGAGGAATTGATGAGAACTTCAATATATGCCGAAGAGAACCAACGATCGGACTCGGACAGCTCAGTGGACATGGAGGTAGAAGGCTCAATCGCAATAGTACTGACATGGGCTTGATGACAGAGGTGATAATGCTTCACAAAGCATTTCTCGACAAGATAACCAAGTCATCCACATTGGGAGCAAAGACGGCAAGCTCTCCCACGACCCCCATTTTTCCCCCACGACCGACCTCATGAGAAATTGTCGAAGGGGGAGGCGCCATAATCGAAGGTCACTGTAGAAGGTTAGTAATAACAAAGGGGGTTGCATCTAAGGTGGGAGTGTTAGGTTCTCCTAAGATTTGTTAGTGTATCATCTCATAGGAATTTGGAAGGCGGAGAAGATATTAAACCACACGGAGTTCCTTAAAATGTTTATGCTGCGTGGCAAGGTAAAAAAATGGGTTGATGCTGATGAAGTTCTGCGTGGAGAGATTGAACTTCTGATATGCAACATTGGGAGATGATGTTGGCTGAGTGAAGAAATTTGAATGGAGTGTAGTCGTGTAGATACAAGAGATTTTCACACCCTTGGAGTAAAAGACAACTAGATGATACCACGTCACCTTTACAGTGTCATCATATGGATGATGGGAAAAGATGCATAAGAAAGACTGTTTCTAAGTCAGTTGTGAACAAGAGCATCATTGACATCCCAATCGACATAGATAGGAGATGCGGGGTCAAGAGAAGCGTCAGTGAGATGCCGCCGTTTGTGTTGAAAGCTCAAAATAAAGGTGAAAAATATACTATAATCGAGATAATTTGGTCAAGTTAATTTTAACGTTGTACTGAAATTACCAAATGCTAGCGGGAGTAGGAAGGAACAGTTGATTGGTGATAGTTTAATTCTAGGAAGTTCGATGAGCTTGCAGGATGAGTTGTCGAGTTCGCAGGCAGAGCTCGATGGAGCTCATGTGAAAAGCTCAGAGAGGAACTCGCGGGAGGCGGGGGAACTCACTAAAGGAGCTCGTCAACATACGAATCGTAGATGGTAGTGAGAAGGCCTCGCGGAAGGACAGTTCATGAGAGGTTCCTAGAGCTCGTAGACCGCTCTGAGACTGAGGATTGCAGTGGTTCAGCTCACACAAGGAGGCTGATGACAACATCAATCAGAAGTGTTGAGCGTAGTCGGAATTCAGTAGTTGGTGAGATCGATGATGCTGCAGAAGTTGCTCGCAAAAATGAGATATCGCAGGCTCACACTGAGATCGGGGTTGATGATAAAGTAGAAGAGGACTCGCTAGAAGAAGATCGTAGGCGCAGGACTCATAGGCGTTCGCAGGCGAAAGACTCTGTTACGCCCCCGGATGGCGCCCGACTATTTGGGCGTCAATACGCGCGCTAAGTTATCAAAGTCACAAGGCGCACCGAGGCACAAAGGGACCCTGGAGCCTAGGCGCAAGGCGCAGGCGCGCGCCTGAGGCACGTGAGGCGCAAAAATGGGGGAAAAAGGAAATTGAGCGAATTGGGCGCCCAATTGACCCAAATTGGGCGCATTGGGCGCCCAATTCGCTGCAATTGGGTGAATTCGCGCCCAATTCGCTGAAATTGGGCGAATTCGCTCAATTTCAGGGAATTGGGAGCCCAATTCGCCCAATTTCAGCGAATTGGGCGCCCAAGTGCGCCTAGGAGTGCGTCTAAGATCATGTTTTTGCCCATTTCATTTTTTTTAAAAAAAACTCCTTGAAAGGCCAAGGCGCGCCTGTAAGGCGCGCGCCTAAGGCGCGCCTGGGCGCGCTTGGGGCACATCGCCCGCCTCAGCCGTGCTGAGGCGCGGCGGGCTGCGCCCGACGCCTCAGGCGCGCCTAGGCGCGCGCCTTGGCAACTAACACACGCAGAAGAAAAGAGAAGACATGTTACAACGGGATTGAATCAACCAGTTGAGCCCCCTCTCACTAAATCATACGGTTTGGGGCTGAACCACCCGATTCAGCCCCATGTGGGGGGGGGGGGGGCTCTTGGCCCCGGGGATAAATATCCTCGGGGCGGTTCTCTTGGTTTATCATGCAAGTACAAGGTATTCTTCTCCTCCCTACTCCAAACCCTAAACCCTAAAATCCAAGTGGGTTGGTTGAAGTGAAGAGGCGCGCCAGGGATCTTATGTGATTGTAAAGTACCATTAAAACTTAAGGGAAAGTTTTACCTATGACAATTAGATCAGCGGTGCTTTATGGTTCTGAATGTTGGTCAGTGAATTGTGTACATGAGCAAAAAATGGGAGTTGCGGAGATGAGAATGCTTAGGTTGATGTGTGAACACACGAGATTGGATAAATTTAGGAATGAATTTATCAGGGATAAGACAGGAGTAGGACCAATTGCAGAGAAGATGCGAGAAGCTCAAATAAGATGGTTTGGACACGTACGATGGAGACCATTAGAAGCACCTGTTAGGCGTTGTGAGAGTTTTGTCACTGGGCATGTTAAATAAAGGAGGGGTAGACCAATAAAGACTTGTAATGAAACTATAAAGAAAGACATGATGTACTTAGAAATTCGTGAGATTATGACACAAGATAGGGCACAATGGCGATAAAGGATCTATATAGCTGACCACACTGTAGTGGGATAAAAGCTGGAGTCTTGTTGTTGTTGTATTGCTACATTTAGGATCTTCACACGATGAGAACGATTGCTACAATGACTGAATTGGGTGACTTATACTACTTGAATGATACATTTTATTCCTCTAGTACTTCTACTAAAGTCTCATTCCTTCAGTGACATCAACGCCTTGGTTATCCACCTACTCATCTCCTTCATCAATAAGTCTCGTCTTTTTTGCCGAATTTGTATTAGAGTGTGAAGCTTGTCAATTTGACAAATATCATTGTACTTATTTTCCTTCTAAAAATGACATTAAGAATACTGCTTTTCTTGATCTAATACATTTTGGTATATGCAATCCTAACACCATTAGGGCCGTAGCTCAAAGAAATTTGTATTTTATCAGATTTATCGATGACTTTTCTCGATGTACTTAGGTCTACCTCTTAAAGAATAGATTCGATTTTTTCAATGTATTTTGGTCCTTTTAGTATGAAATGAAAAATTAATTTAGCGTTTTAGTAAAAAAATTCTCCTTACTGATAATGTCAAAAAATATATTAGTACTATTTTCTCTTCTTTCTATACTCATGTAATTATTCAACAAACCAGTTGTGTTCATTTATCATAACAAAATGTAGTATAGAGGAAAAATCATCATTTTCTTGCCGTTGTATGTACCTTGCTATGTTAAATGAATGTTCCTAGATACTTTTGGGGCCACACCATTCTTCTCTCTTGCTATTGGATAAATCCTATGCCACCCTCTGTCCTCAAAGTGAAATCACCCTTTTCTATTATTTATCCAGATGCTTCTCCTTTTCCATTCATCCTGTGTTTGAATGTATTGCTTTTGTATGTCTCCTATCTTGGCTGAGACAAATTTGGTGGCTCGTGCAACCAAATGCATTTTCTCGGGTTACTCTCCAACCCCAAAAGCGTATCGTTGCATCAATCTCTCACTAGATGTCAATATATGTCCGCCGATGTCACATTTTTTGTATCCACCTCATATTTCTCTAAGAAAGGCAAACATATTCTCCTTGAGCCTACTATAACTTGGGACATTCCATCCTCCATCCTCTCTACCTCTATACTAAAATTTATTCCTTACATTATGATCCTACTATTCATTCTCGTCATTGTTGGCCTTCTACCATTCATACCTTCTGATGCAGACCGGAGGAGTGGACCTGTAACGGTGGACGAGTTTTGGGCCCGCTCTAGGATGATTTGCGACTTACCATAAATGGTGTGGCCGGATCGATGATCCGACTCCGCGGATGCATCCGGATGCGCGTTGCGAATCAATTTCATATATCACTTTGTTATTTTTGCATTTTATTTGATGTATTTGAGTGGCCCCACCTTCGGCCAATCATATCCGTCGATGGTGGGATGCCCCAATTCTCTTATTATTATAAATAGATGTGTAGCGGGCTGATTAGAGGCATTGCAAAATTTGGAGAAGAGAATTTACGGATTCCCGCGATTCCACCATGGTGCCGATTCCGTGGAATCCTAGGTGACGACTCCTAGGTGTGAATCTTCCCTCCCAAGGTATCCCCTAACCCTAGACCCCCGTCTTCCCCCTCCCAAACCTTCATCCGCAGCCAAAACCGCCGGCCGCCCACTGTCCAACAACCTCCGTACCAGCCGCCCCTCCCCCTCCAGAAATCCCATCGCCGCCACCCCTATTTCCCCTCCCAGCAGTCTCCGACCTCCCCTCATCCAGCCCTCCCACCACTGCCTAGAACTTTCCCAAAACATCCACCTGTTGCTGACCGCCTCTTCCCTAACAACAACCGACCCTCAACTCAGCCACCGCCTCCCTTCTGCTTTCTCGTCCCAGCAGCCGCCACAACCTCCAGTTCCCCTTCCTAGTAGCCTCTAGCCACTCTTCTGTTTCGTACAGCCACCACCATCCTTTAATACCTCCCCTACAACAGCCGGTTTGCTGTTTGCAACCAACTTCAGCCATCACCGCCCCTCCCCTCTCGTGGAACCACCTCCATCAGCCTCGTCCCTTCCAGATCAGTCCAAGATCTGGACGTTCCAGCCACAATCCACCCATTCCCCATACCCGTTCCTCATTCCCTAGCCCAGATCCGCTCTCAAATCATCAGATCTATCGTCCCTTGCCTGGATCCACCCCTACGTAGCAGGCTCTACTAATTTCCGGTCCGTTTCCACCTTCCACCGCCGAGCACAACCACCTACGTTGTTCTCCCTCCTCTGGTTCCACATTGGATCGCCATCAAAACGCATCCGGCTCCGAAATTTTCATTGCCTTGGTCAACCTACTACTTGACGAGTTTTGTTGTATTAGATGATTATTTTTCAGCATTTATTTATTAGATTGAAAATCATATTTGCTTGAATATATTGTATTGTGGTGGTTTGCTTTTAGATTACTATTGTGATTTGCAGGAACTATTCGCCGCACGCTCTCTTTGGTCCTCCACGCGGAGGAAAACCTAACTCACTTGCTATAATGAATTATTTTTGTTTTTTTCACAAGCATGCGTGTGCGATTAAATTATTTAATGCTTAATTTGAATTATCTGTCGGACTTTGCATTGCATGTAGGGTTAAATCAACATAAAATCCACCACCTATAGATTCGTCCCGCGTCATTTGGTATCAGAGGCAGGTTACGAGCACTCTCTTGATACGCATTGTTAGAGTCTATAGGTTTTCATCATGTCTATGCTTCACTAATATCCCCCCTCAATTTGGAGGTTTCGAATTCACTTACACCCGCTCTCATAGAGCCCCATCAGGGAAATCCTCACGTTACTACGATGATTATTCTCAATCGCAGCACAATACTTTCAGAGATGGTGTTGACCCACCTACACTACCCCACCATGTTAGAGACGATCAGTATGTTGATTGTCGTCGTTCATATCCTTGCACGCGAGCGGATCGTGTTGATCCTTCGGCACGAATCGATTATCTTAGAGATGATTATTATTAGGATCGACATTTTGAGAGAGATCTTGAATGTCAGTTTCATACTATTACCCCTTCTTTTGATGACTTATCGAGTCCCGAGTCTTTCAGTTATTGGCTCGTGGATATGGAGTATTATCTCTATCATTTTAAGTTATTCGGTGAGCGTCACATCAAGTTTGCGAAACTTAGGCTTCTAGATCAGACAAGAGCATATTGGTCTAGCATTGAGAGGACCCGCGAGCGAGATCGTCTTCCTCGCATCATGAGTTGGGTGGATATGAAACGTATGTTGTGTCAGAGGTATTTGCTTTCATCGTATCAGAGTTGCTTGCTCGAATAATCATTTTCCCTTCAGCAAGAATCTATGTTTGTCGCTGAGTACATGAATCGTTTTGATGAGTTAGTTGTGAGGAGTGATATCCGAGAGGAGCCAACCATGACCACTTCCCGATTTCGGTTTGGATTTCGATCTGACATACGTACTGGTTTGGCTTATCACAGCTCGAAGAACCTTGAGCAGACATTTCAGCTCGCCCTTCATCATGTATAATCCTTAAGACCCACAAGAGCTGGTCGGTTTGGTTCACACATTGTCCTTTGTAGTACGATCCCCTCCCATACCGAGGTCACCACGATGCCTTTGTCTTGCCAGACACGATAGAGATGATACCTGACACGGATTTCTCTCACCCCAGTGAGGTGCTTAGTCCGGTGAGTGGTCTATATTTTGTTTCCGACTCTTCTCTGGTGACCTCGACTGATAGTGAGTCAGAGCGACCTATTGATTCTGTAGTGTTGTGTTCCTCACCTGCACCTCTTCTTCTGCCATGCACTGAGTTAGTTAGCACCTCTACTATAGACCCATTTCTTGACACTGCACCTACAGACCCATTCTTGAGAGTAGATCTATATCCCTCTTCCCTTCTCATTGTTCCGAGCCACGTCCCGACCACGACCATAGAGCCTGGTGCTGATCTCGTAGTGGTTATTTTACCCATTCATGGACACACTACCCCTTACAAGGGTACTCATCTGGAGGAATTTGACCCTAGTGACGAGTTTTATATCAAACCCCCTGTTGAGCCTCCTAACAATCCATCATATCCCGGTGAGGATGAGACTCAGGTGAGCCACTCATGTATGAGTATCAATTTATTCACTGATCTTGCCCCAGAGGATGAATATTGTGTGGAGCATCAAGTGTTTAGGGCCTTCCTCGAGTAAACGTGAGCATACCCCTAACATTTTGGGATCCTATCTTGTGACACATCGCACTCTCGATGAGTTTTGGGACTCACCGCCTGCTGACCCACCAGCCGAGTTCTCTATTTTCGGGGAAACTCACCACACTATCGATCCACGTCTTCTATTCGGTGTACATGATTTTCACCCGGGTGGTCGTCGCATTCACGATGACTTTTCATACGTACCTCCTGGCGAGCCCCCTGATGTGCCACATTCCCTGAGAGATACTTTCCTCTTTACGAGCTCGTATTTGAGTGTTGATGTCTCACACGGTCACCTGAACACTCGTTACACACTAGATGAGTTTTTCTACACTCCACCGAGAGAGCCTTCTGATAGGCCACCTCCTTTTGTAGATTTCCGGTTCATTGTCAAACTGCCTCATAAAGAGTGTGTTGTTTCTGTCGTGTTTCATTTGCATCATTTGCATGAGTCTGTTGAGTCGTTCTTTCATCATTTGCATATGTCCATTGAGTTGTTTGTTCATCGTTTGCATGCGTGTCATGAGTCGGTCCGACAAAAAATCAATATTGGTAATAAATTCTATAAATCACATGTGGATGTTCATTGGCAAGTGCAGGTAATTCATGAAGGTGAGCTGATGATGGTGAGAATCCGGGTTGTGATGCTCCGTGTGAGGCCTGCTAAAAGTCTGAGCGTTATTCGAATGGATCCCTATATAATCGTGAGACGGATCGAAGCAAATATCTATGATCTTGATATCCTTGCAAGTATGGGTATCCCCTCGGTACTTAATGTTGAAGATCTGATGCCATACTACGAGCCTCACGAGTATTTGGACTCAAGAAGTGGGGTTTCCCAACCGCCCACACCTCCACTCCCATTGCCTTACCACCCTCATAGTCCACCCACGTCTGATGGCCACCACAGTTCACCCATTTCTGACACTCACCCACCTGGGGACTCATCTTCTTTGGTTCCATCTACGACACCGCCGATCGCACCTGGATCCACTACTCGTGAGTTGAGTGATGAGAGCATTCAGAGACCAGCTTCCACTTGTACGTTCCTACTACAGATGCTGATGACACCTGGATATTACCAACAGAGCTTGATCGATTGTCCCTTGGACTTCGACTTCGGTACGACCATCTCCATTCATCGGAGATGGAAGCTTTTCGGTATGAAGGAGTTGATTGGCGGGGATACTTTCCCATCGACGACACTTGGATGACTTCTGATAGACCTCATCGAGTCTTACTTGACATACATCAAGAGAATTCCGATCCCTATTCATTGGGAGATGAATTCATTCAAGTCGTGGAGAATGATGCAGAGCGGAGATGTGGACCTGCTGTGGAGGACGAGTTTTGGGCCCATTCGGGGCTGATTTGCGACTTGCCATATATGGCGTGCCCGGATTGATGATCCGACTTCCCGGATGCGCCCTGATGCGCGTTGCGAATCGATTTCATATATCACTTTGTTATTTTTGCATTTTATTTAATGTATTTGAGTGACCTCACCTTCGACCAATCATAGCCGCCAATGGTGGGTGCCATAATTCTCTTATTATTATAAGGCTATGTTTGGGAGCCTCTTTTGACTCTATTCCGTTCTAAATGGACCGGAGGAGAGGTGTTTGAGAACAACTAAAATGTTGTCATTTTAAAACGGCCGGTTTAAAACCTATTTTTTCCTTCGTTTTGAAAAGGCCACCAGGGAGACCTCTATTCTCCCTTTCAAACGTCCATTTAGAATATTTTTTAATTTTATTTAATCAATTTAACCCATATAAAAATATAATTATATCCATAAATTTGTAAAAAATCTCAAATATAATACTTTTGTTTTTAAAAATTCAGAAAAAATTGGCCCAAAATAAATAAAATCATGTGAAGATAATTTTGAAAGTAATTTAAACCATCACCAAAACAGAGGTTACCCAAACAAAGCCTCAATTTTAAAACTACATTTTTAAAATACAGTTTAGCACCTCCCTTTTGAACTTCATCCTTTTAAAATGACACCGATATCCTAAACAGGGCCTAAATAGATGTGTAGGGGCTAATTAGAGGCATTGCAGAATTTGGAGAAGAGAATTCCCGGATTCCCGCGATCCCACCACAGTGCCGACTCCGTGGAACTCTAGGTGACAACTCCTAGGTGTGAATCTTCCCTCCCAAGGTATCCTCTAACCCTAGACTCCGTCTCTCCTTCCCAAACCTTCATCCGCAGCCCCTACGTCCCCCAAATTGCCGGCTACCCGTTGTCCAGCAACCCCCTTATCAGCCACCCCTCCCCCTCCAGAAATCCCACCGTCACCGCCCCTATTTCCCCTCCCAGCAGCCGTCTACCTCCCCTCATCCAGCCCTCCCACCGCCGCCCAGAACTTCCCCAAAATAACCACCCGTTGCTAGCCGTTTCTTCCCCAAAACAACTACCTGTTGCTAGTCGTTTCTTCCCCAAAACAACTACCTGTTGCTGGCCGTTTCTTCCCCAACAACATCCGACCCTCCTCAACTCAGCTATCACCGCCCTTCTGCTTTCTCTTCAGCCTCTAGTTCCCCTTCCTAGTAGGCCGCCAACCACTCCGTTCTCTATAGCCGCACCGTCCTCTAATACTTCCCCTACAGCAGCCGGTTTGCTGTTTGCAGCCAACTTCAGCCACCAGCGCCCCCCTCTCGTGGAACCACCTCCATCTGCCTTCCTCCTTTTAGATCAGTCCAGATCTGGACGTTCCACCCTGATCCACCCAATCCCCATACCCGTTCCTCATTCCCTAACTCGGATCCACTCTCAAATCATCAGATCTATCCTCCCTCGCCTGGATTCACTCCTACGTAGCCGGATCTTCTCATTTCCGGTTTGTTTCCACCTTCCATCGGCGTTGACAGCCATCCACACTGTTCTCCCTCCTCTGGTTCCATATTGGATCGCCGTCAAAACGCATCTTGCTCCGAAATCTTTATTGCCTTAGTCAGCCCACTACTTGATGAATTTTGTTGTCTTGGACGATTATTTTTCAGCATTTATTTATTGGATTGGAAATTATATTAGCTTGGATATATTGTATTATTGTGGTTTGCTTTTAAATTACTATTGTGATTTGCAGGGTCTATTCGCCGCACTCTCTCGCTTTGACCCTCCACGCAGAGAAAAACCTAACCCGCTTGCTATAACGATTTTTTTTTGCTTTTGTCACAAGCATGCACATGCGATTAAATTATTTAATACTTAATTTGAATTATCTGTCGGACTTTGCATTGCATGTAGGGTTAGGGCAACATAAAATTTGCCACCTATAGATTTGTCTTGCGTCACCTTCCACAAGCGTCATCCTCTTATCCCATTCCTCCATCTACCCCAGCTCTCTATTCCTAGTTCCCTGGTCAACATCACCCCCATCTGAAGATTTCGCTCCAACGATAGCTTTAAATGTTGATCTCCTTATTGCTCTTTGCATGTGTATCAAGAGTTGCACTCAACATCCCATGAATAATGCCGTTTCTTTGTGGAACTTGAGAATTTCTAACAATAAATTTGTGACCATTTTGTCAGCCACCACTATTTTTTTGACGTACTTATATGCATTGGCCATCCCCTGTTGGAAGTCACTATGGATGAAGAAATATCTACTCTTTTTTGTCGTGATACATGAAGTCTTGTTCCTACACCCCCAAGTGTGACATTGTTGGATGCCATTGAGTCTATAGTCTACGCCATCAAGTTTCTTCCAGATGGACAAGTTGATAGGTACAAGGCCATACTTGTCGCTAAGGGCTTTATGCAAACATATGAAGTTGATTTATTTGACACTTCTCTTGTGGCTCATGTTAGTCCTATATGGATCTTATTCTCTACCGTTATCAACAAAGACAGACCTATGTTCCTACTGATGTTAAAAATGTCTTCTTCTATGAAAATCTCAAAAAAACAGTGTACATGCTGCTATATCCCAGGTATGTTGCCGAGGGAGAGTTTCAGGTATGTAAACTTAAGAAGACAATGTATGGATTTAAACAGACCCTCAAAGCTTGGTTTGACAAGTTCATTCTGGTCATTAAGGTTTTCATCGAAGTAATGCAGACCATTTAGTGTTTGTGAGAAAGAAAGATACATGATTTATTGTTCTCACAGTCTATGCCGATCATATCTTTATTGTATGTGATTATGCGTTTGACATAAAAACATCAAAGTGTATCTAAGGAAGTACTTAGTGACGAAAGATATGCGAGTCCCTCAATACTTTCTCGGTATTGTGATTTACAGAAGCAACAAAGGGATTTGTGTTATCACAAATAATATATTCTATGGATCTCCTTATGATTACATACTTATTATGAACAAAACCCACTCACTCTCCTATTGCCTTCGATAATGGACAATCAATGGGATGAAGCATCACCATTACTCCAAGGTGTTACTTTGTATAAACGCATAGGTGGGAAGCTAATATACCTCGTTCAAATAAGACCTGACATCCCATTTAATGTAGGGTAGTCAACCAATTTATGCACTCCAAGAGAAGGTCACCTTAATACATCTATGAAAATTTTAGAATACACCAAAGCATCTCTTGACAAATATTTGTTGTTTAAGAAAAATGGTCATTCACATATCAAAGAATACTCGTACATTAGTTATGCTAATGCCAAGACTGATAGAAATTCTACTTCTGCTTACTGTACCTTTCTTGGGGGAAATTTGGTCATCGAACGAAGCACGAAACAAATGCTATTTCTAGATTTAGTGCAAAAGAAGAATGTTGTGGAATTACACAAACCTCTTGTAAATTTGAATTAGCTTAGGACCTTTTTGAGATTTGAGTAAACTTACAATACACATTTGCCTATGTCTTGTGATAACAAGGCAAACATCTATATTTTAAAAAATCTTGTATTTCAAGAAAAAAACAAAGCATATAACAATGAAATGTCATTTCGTCGGAGTAGGCCATCAATGGGTGTATATGTACTCTGTTCGATCAGACAAAGAACTGGTCGAGATATTCAAAAAACCTTCTCCTTTGTCCTTTTCTGATACATGTATCAAAGTGGGAATGCTTGATATATTTGCTCCTGCTTGAGGGGGAGTGTTAATGCCCATTGCAAATCTTGTAAGTAGGCCCCTCTTATTACTTTTTCTGGTTTGATAGTGTGGTAAAAAATGCTAACATGGATGTGCGACAAAATTGAAATATAGATTAACGAATGATTATATTAGAGAAAAAAATGAAAATATCATCTATTAAGGACAAAGTTGTAGATGTTGATTTTGTAGTTTTTCAAGTCGGTTATAATGTCGAGGGATATATTGGAGATATATGAGGGATATATTGGAGATATTCATATATTAGATTTCAATATTTAATTATTTATGTACGTAATTATATATACATGTAATCATTTATTTATTTATATATATTGATATATTAACAATGTAACATTTTTTTGAATTCTAAACTTGCTAAATTAGTACATTTTATGTTGCTCAATTAATAACGGTATAATACAAGGAAGAAAGCGAGCGGAAGCTGAAAGTCATCGACGATGATAGAAGATAAGGAAACCTCAGTCCAAAATTCAAAGACCAAGCAAAATCGACATCGACGACGAACACATGCATGAAAGAAAGCCAGAGAAAGTAAAGAGCTAGGGCACAAAAACATATAAAACAATACAATTTCATTTTGTTATCTATTGTCGTAAAATAGAATCCAATAAATGTTCAATACAATTTCTCCTTAATATATACGAGTAAGAGATACAGAAAAGGGAAATACGCAAAAAAAATACATTTAATTTTAAATACATTCTCCCACACTCCCCCTCAAGTTGGGCATGTGATATCTATCATTCCTAACTTGCCCATAATTTTTCAAATGGAACTCAGATTCAATCCCTTAGTGGGCATGTCCGCCAGTTGCTAATCGGAAGGAACAAATGACGTACTGATGATTCCCCTCACTATGTATTCTTTGATGAAATGTCTGTCAACTTCCACATGTTTAGTATGATCATGTTGGACAGGATTGTGCGGAATGCTGGTAGTTGCCTTGCTGTCATAGTACAAGATTGACCCCTCAAATGGATTGGATCCATAACCGTTCACAGATTTCCCGTTCTATAACTCTAAATGCTGCTTCAGCACTTGGCTTGACAATCACGTGTTATTTATTTTTTTGCTTCTCCAGGTCACAAGATTGCTACCAACTAGAGAGCAATACCCAGACATAGACCTCCAATCATCCACGGATCCCGCCCATTCAACATATGTGTATAATTCTATTATCAACTCTTTATCGGGTGAGAACATGATACCCCTTCCTGGAGAGGACTTGAGATAATGTAAGATCTCGTGAGTAACATCCAAGTGCCGAGATCTCCGTGAATACATGTGTTGACTGATAACTCCGACCGCGTATGAGTTGTCTGGACGGGTATGTGATAAGTAGATAAGCCTCCCCACCAGTCGTTGGAATCCCATAATGTCATCAACAACTTCCCCGTCAGCTCTTCTAAGCTTATGGATGGCATCAATAGGGGTGTATGCGGGTCTACACCCACTCATTTCTAATGTATCTAGCGTGTCGAGTATGTACTTTCTCTGAGAAATAAAGATTCTATGCCTAGGTCTGGCGACTTCAATACCCAGGAAATACTTGAGATCCCAATGCCTTTTACCTCAAATTCCCTTGCTAGTCTCTCCTTAAGATTTTTGATCTTCCCTATGTCATCCCCTCTTATAACAATATTGTCTACAGATAATAAGAGTGGTCAATTTTCCTTGTCGGTCCTTTATAAATAAGGTGTGGTTGACATTGCTCTGCGTGTAACAAAACATTATCATGGAACCATGAAACCTCCCAAATCAGGCTCGAGGATACTGTTTCAAATAGTATAGAGTCTTCTTCAACTTGCAAACCTTTCCTCCCAATCCTTCTTGAGCAAGACCAGGAGGTAGGGACACGTAAACTTCCTCCTCGAAATCCCCATGGAGGAAAACATTCTTCACGTCTAACTGACTGAGGTTCTATCCTTTACACGTCGCACAAGAGAGCAAAATTTTAATGGAGTTCATCTTTTCTATAGGAGCAAGGGTTTTCTGATATCAATCCCAACTGTATGAGTATAGCCCGTACCCACCAATCTTGTCTTGTATCGTTCAAAAAGTTCTTGTGAATTTTGCTTTACGTAAAAACCCACTTGCTCACAACCACATTCTTTCTTGGAGGAAGTTGCACTAGATCCCACGAATATTTTTTTTGAAGAGCCATCATTTCTTCAAGCATTGATTCCTTGATCTCATGGTGTTTGTTGCGGGAATGAAAAATAGATTTAATTACTAAGAAGGAGCCCTAATCCCCTCTATATATGGAGGCAAATCGGATAACAAGAACAATATTACAAGACACATTAAAGAAGCCGCACATAATAACACATATTGTAACACCCCCCTCAAGTTGGTCGCGAGATGTTAATCATGCCCAACTTGACAACAATTCTTCCAAAGATACTCCCACTCAGTCCTTTCGTGAGTATATCAACAAGTTGTCTATCCGAGGGAACAAAATGAGTACATACCACTCCCTTTTCAATATTCTCTTTGATGAAATGACGATCCACTTCAATATGTTTAGTTTGATCATGCTGGACCATGTTATGGGCGATGCTGATAGCAGCCTTGTTATCACAATACAGCCGAATGAGCTCATCTTCTGAGAGTCCCAGGCCACTTAGCAAAGAGCGTAACCAAAGACCTTCACAAACACCAGAGCCATAGCCCGAAACTCTGCTTCAGCGCTAGATATTGCCATAACATGTTGTTTTTTACTTCTCCAAGTAACAAGATTCCCAACAACAAAAGAACAGTATCCTGAGGTAGATCACCGATCATCGACTGAACCAGCCCAATCAACATCGGTGTAAACTTCAATTTTTAGAGCTGAATTTGGGGAAAACAAGATCCCACTCCCAGCTAAGGACTTGAGGCACCTGAGAATCCTGTGGGCAGCATCTGCATGATGAGTCTTCGGAGCATGCATAAATTGGTTGACAACACTTACATTGTAAGCAATATCAGGACGGGTATGCGCAAGGTAGATCAGCCTCCCTTCCACTATTTGAAATTCAGGAACATTTTCAATCTCCTTTCCATTATCACTACCCATTCTGTGGTTTAATTCAATTAGGGAATCAGCTGGTCTACAACCACTCATCCCAGTCTTCTCAAGCAGGTCCAGAGTATACTTCCTTTGGGAGATGAAAATTCCATGCTTGGACCTTGCCACTTCAATACCCAAGAAATATTAGAGTGCACCCAAGTCCTTGATCTCGAACTCAGAAGCCAATTTTTGTTTTAGGAGCTTGATTTTTTTCCACATTGTTGCTTGTTATAACAATATCTTCAACATAAACAATGAGAGCTGTGAGTTTATCGGTCCGATGTTTGATAAACAATGTATGACCGACATTGCCCTGGCGATACCCAAAAGACATTATGGCTCTATGAAATCTCTCAAACCAAGCTCTTGGAGACTGTCTCAGCCCATATATGATTTTCTTTAACTTGCAGACATTTCCTACTGAACTTTTAGGAGTAAGGTCTGGTGGAAGAGACATATAAGCTTCCTCATCAAGATCCCCATGGAGAAAAGCGTTTTTTACATCAAATTGCCAATGGTCCCATCCTTTGCAGGCAGTACAGTATAAAAGGACTTAGATAGTGTTTATCTTTGTTACAGTGGCGAACATCTCCTGATAGTCAATCCCAAGGGTTTGGGTATACTCTATTGTTATTAGTCTTGCTTTACACTTTTCAACAACACCTTGAGGGTTTTGTGTAATAGAGAATACCAATTTGCATCCAACCCGTTTTTTTTCATGGGGAAGATGCACCAAATCCCATGTGTTGTTTTTTTTCAAGAGCAGCCATTTCCTCAAGCATCGCCTCTCTCCACACGGGAATCTCCAGAGCCCAAGATGCTGGTATGGACAGGGAAACGAGGGAAGACACAAAGTTCTCATGGTAAGTAGAGAATGAGTCATAAGAGACATAATTGGAAAAAGGATGTTGAGTACATGATCGAATACCTTTCCTGAGAGCAATGAGAGGTTCAGAAGGCCCTGAGTCAGGAGCCGGTGTTTGATCTGGTTTCACAGTCAGGTCAAGTGTGCTGGCGGTCCTCTGTTTCCTCATCGTGTACACCTATAAACTAGGAGAAGTAGGAGCAGTAGGACGATGTTACGCCCCCGGACGAGGCTAGATTGTTCGGACAACATTACAAACGGCGGCAACGGCGGGTGCATGACAATAATGGGGCTGAACCAATGGGTTCAGCCCTCTCCTCTTAAATATATCGGCTCAGGGGGGCTGAACCACGTTGGGTTCAGCCCCATGGGGGCCGGCCGGCCCCCCTTGGTCGGCCGGCCTTGGGTCCGGGGGTATATATACCCGGACCCCTCTCTTTTGGAGGCTATGCAAGGATTATTCAGGTTATTTTCTCTTCTCTCCCAACCCTAACCCTAATTCCTCTCTACTTTCTCTCTACTTTCTCTTCTCTTAGTTCTTCCTCTAGTTAGTGCTTAACAGACGAGGTGCAGGAGAATCACTCACTTCCAATGGTATAAGATCCCCCTGAAGTTAGGGATAAGGCGGAGCAACGGGTAGCGATATAAAAGAAGGCAAAGGAGGAGAGGGAAAAGAAGGGGTGTCACCCAGGGCATGATAACAGGCCTTAGATTCACGGAACGTGACATCCATGATGGTAAAGACCTTCTTCGTAGGAGGATGAAAGCACCTGTAGCCCTTTTGCATAGGAGAGTAGCCAATAAATACACATCTTAGTGCACGAGGATCAAGTTTGGTGGGAGGAGGGTGATGGATATGGACAAAGTAGACACAACCGAACACCTTAGGAAGAAGCTAAGAGGAAGGGACTCGAAGAGTGCCAAGGGGTGTGATATTACCAAGAATGCGCGATGACATGTGATTAATGAGATATGCCGCAGTAAGGACAACATCACCCCAATAGTATTTAGGAAGATGCATGGTAGATAAAAGGCAGCGAGCCACCTCCAACAGGTGACGATTCTTACCCTCTGCAACACCATTCTGAGCAGGAGAGTAAGCACACGTAGTTTGATGAATAATGCCATGATCAGCCAGGTACTGAGCAAACTACGAGTCTAGATATTCACGACCATTATCACTGCGAAGAATCTGAATGTTGGTGTGAACTTGAGTGCGGATCGTATTACGAGAATTTTTGAAAGTAGTTCGATAGTGTTTGTTAGCAGCACAAACATCACACACAAAGGAATTAAAAACAGTAGTAGACATAACAGGAAACAATAACTTCATAACAGGAATAGACGGGTGGCCTAAGCGACAATGCCAGGAATATAAATCAGATGTGCTAGAGTGAAGAGCCAATTGTGGTGTCACTGGGCCGAAGTCAAGCACATATAGACCATTGACCAAACTACCATGAAGGATCAAGCGCATACCCAACTGCACCAAAAGCCCGGACTATTGGAGAGGGCGCTACTTATTTTTTTTTATATAAGTAGCAGAGCGCCACGGGTCAAGTGAAGGAACGCCGGACCCAACAATCCCCCCCCGACATCCAGCACAACCCGTCGGCTCAGAGGTGGGGTTACCACATGGCCCACACGGCTCAGAGGTGGGGTTACCACATGTCCACGGTTGCCGGACCCACATAGGTAGAAGGGAAAAATCAGGATTTAATAGCGCCCCCCGGTCTTGAACCCGTGACCTCCTCTGATACCAATTGAAGGATCAAGCGCATACCCAACTGCACCAAAAGCCCGGACTATTGGAGAGGGCGCTACTTAATTTTTTATATAAGTAGCAGAGCGCCACGGGTCAAGTGAAGGAACGCCGGACCCAACATACCAGAGCCAATCACCGTCCCCGTCTTCAGGTTCTGAAAAACACAAGAGAAAGAATGAAAAGTTATAGAACAGTTCATGGAATTAGTCAAATGTCTAATAAAGAGTAAATTACGTGTGAAATATGGGACATGCAAAACGGATGATAAGGTGAGGGAGGAACAAGAGACGGAGCCCTTCCTAACAATAGAAGTAAGAGACTCATCAACAATGCTCACTTTATCATGACCAGAGAGAGGAGTATAGGATGTGAAACCTGAGGCGGAGCCAGTCATATGGTCAGTGGCTCTGGAGTTAATAATCCACTGAGGGGAAGTAGCAGAGTGAGCACCTGGAGACCCTGTGTGGGTATACGAGGTCAAGGCAGCAGACTTCGTGGAAAGCCCTTACATCATGCGGCGAAGTGCAAGAACTTTATCAGCTAAAAAAGCACCATGGAGGGTAGAAGGGTCAGCACCCGACAGAGCAGGAGAAGCATTCATAGCAGCATTAGTAAGATGGGCAAAACGAGGAGTATGTCGACCAGGGAAGCGCCCGAAGCCACGACCACTACGAGGAGGAGCACCACCTCTCGGTGGAGGAAAGCCATGGAGTCTGAAGCAGGTATATCTGGTATGATGGGTCTTCCCACAATACTTACAGCGAAGATGGTCTTTATCACTACCCTTCAACTTAGAATCCAGGGTATGATGAGCCCCCAACAAAGAAAGGGTACCAGTAGCAAGAGCAGAACTCTCAGGAGTATGGGTCAGGAAGTAGAGTCTGGCGGTGATCAAACTCCTGTTGAACGATGCTATAAACCTCCAGAAGAGACGGTAACGACAAACACCCCAAAATCTGAACACTAATCTGATCAAAATCCCGATGAATATCATGAAGGAACTCAAAGATGAAGTTGCAATCCTCCCTAGCACGGACCATATAGCCTCATCCATCCGGCTAACAAAGTGGAGGAAATCAAAATGATCATATTCCTAATCCAACTGAGTAAACTCCAAATAGTAAACTAATGGAGGACGATCACCCTGACGGAGTAAGGATATCTTTCGTCTCAACTGGAACATCTGGGCAATATTACCCTTTCGAGAATAAGTAGCCTCTGCGTGCCGCCAAATATCAACAACAGTATCCAAAAATAAGTACTTGCGAGCGATGAACTCTTGCATGGAATTTGTTAAGCAAGACATGACTATGGAATTTTCTGAATCCCATTGAGGCTAATCAGGGGCAGTCATCTCCGGTTCCTTAGTTTGCCCATTGATATAACCAAAGGGGCGGCGGCTCTTAAGTGCAAGGGTGATAGAGTGAGACCATGAGAGATAATTAGAATCATCTAACCAGAGAGTAGTAATCTGCGGAGTATTGTGATCATGAATCCCACAAAGAGAACTTGCAGGAGGAGGAACCGACATGAAAGAGGCAGTAGAATCACTGAGAGATGACATAGTGACTCAAGAATAAAACTAGAGACCACACTCCACGTAGGGAAGCAAAGAGCGGCCAATTACGCCGAACACATACAAGTGTGGAAGATGAGAGGAATAAAAATCCACTCCATACAACAACGGAGATGACAAGCGGCGGCGGAAGGAAGCAAAAGCTTCACGACATGTCCGACACCCGAAGGAGAGGGGCTAAAAACTCTTGAGAGTAGAAGGGGAAGGAGAAGAAGAAGAGGAACGAGCCAGAGAGATTGGAGGTCTCGGGAAGGCCGACGAAGGAGTTTTGTGTGAAGCCGACGAAGCAGGGCTGCCATAAGAGGGGAAAGGGAGGCGCCGCGGTCAGAAACCGGAGAGGAATCGGCGACGGGATTAGCAGGCGAGGGCGGAACTGACGCGCACAACAACAATCCACGAACGACGAAACAGAGTGGGCGGCAACTTGGTCACAGGAGAACCTGGCTCTGATACCATGTTGCAGGAATGAAAAATAGATTCAATTATCAAGAAGGTGCCCTAATCCCCTCTATATATGGAGGCGGATCCGGATAACAAGTACAATATTACAGCTTACAAGACACATAAAATAAGCCACACATAATAACACTTATTGTAACAGTGTCCAAGAGATTCTTGCCAAGAAGAGGGGGTTGATATGGAAGACAAAGAGGTGACAAATACTCTATGCAAAGAAGACAGTCATTAGTCACAAAGTGAGATAGGTGATACTGGATAGAAGTATGATTACCTCTTTGAGTACCAAAAAATGAATTTGGTTTTGGACTAGGTATCATGGGCAAAACCTATGTATTTGTGCCCCTATGTCTTGGAGTATAAATTTGCAAAGGAGGGGGTGATATTACCCAACCAATGGAAGTAGGACTAGGAGGTTGAAAGGAAGGAGAAATTGGATGTGATTAAGAGGAGCTGAAAAGGGGAGCGTACTTCCATAGTAAAGGAGTCCCCCTGAAGTAAGTCCTTATAGTAAAAGCTTCGAATTCCCGAAATGTGACATTCATAGTAAGTAGTAACAAAGGTCCTCTTGGTCACATGATGAAAGCATTTATAGCCTTTTTGGGTTGGAGAATAGCCAATGAAGATACACTGCGGAGCACGGGGATCAAGTTTGAATTTGTAATGCATATGAATGAAGCATAGATATCCAAAAATATAGGAGAATTTTAGTGGTAGTAACATGAAGGGTGTCTATAGGAGTTTTATGTCCAAGGACACGGGTAGACATGTGATTAATGAGGTAAGCAGAGGTAAGAACCACATCCCCCTAATAGTATTTATGAAGGTGCATCTTAAGAGGCACCGAGCAACCTCAAGAAGTTGACGATTCTTGTGCTCAGCGGAGCCATTTTGAGCAGGGGTGTAAACATATAAGGTTTGGTGGATGATTCCCAGGTCATTGAGGTAGCTCTCATACCTAGAGCCAGTGTACTCACGTCCGTTGTTGTTACGCAAGACTTTAATAATAACATTGAAATGGGTAGACATAATTTTATTGAAGCATTGAAAGAGGAAACACATCACTTTTGTGTTTCATCAAGTAAACCCACGTGCAATGGGAAAAACAGTCTAAGAAAGTAACAATCTAGTAACAACAAAAAATAAATGCAACTTGGCAAGGGCCCCAAACACCAGTGTGAATAATAACAAAAGGCATAGTACTAGGTAGATAAACATTAGGAAGAGAAGCATGGTGATGTTTCCTAAGTTCACACACATCACAATCAAAAATATTTAAAAAATTGTTGACACAGTAAAAAAACAAAAAAATCATGGTAAAAATAGAAGGATGGCATAGGCGGCAATGCTAAGAAGCCAAATCAGAAGACTGATTCGCATGAAGAGCCTTTGGTAGGGCAACAAAGCTTAAGGTAGTAAAGTCGGAGGGATCAAACACCTAGAGTCCTTCACACAGTCTTCTAGAGCCAATTACTGTATTCATCTTCAGGTCCTGAAAGATACAAGAAGTGGGAAATAAAATCATGGAACATAGGGAGAAGATTGCGAGTGAATTTTAGAAGATGGAGAACAAAAGAGTGAGTGAGGGAGGAGCTGGGTATGGATCCTTTCCCAACAATAGGGGAGAAGGATCCATCGACAAACTTTGTCCATACACGGTGGTGTAGGACAGAACCTGTAGCATAATCTATCATGTGGTCTGTAGCTCCGTGGTTAATGATCCACTGAAAAGAGGGGTGATTGGTAGTAGAATGTGCACCTGAAAGGCCTCGGTGTGCATAGAATATGAGGAACTAGATGGATCAGAAGGAGGACCATGCATCAGGAGGCGAAAGGCTTGTATTTCTTCAGAAGAAAGTGCCGGTAGGATTTGGGCAACTATGGAGAGAAGAGTCTTCCATAACATCCAAAAGATATGCAAATCGAGATGAAGATGGGTGACTATGAGAACGGCCATAACCACGGTCTCCTCGAGGAGTAGGACCGCCTCGTAGAGGAGGAAAGCCGTGAAGCTTGAAGCTTGTGTCCTGAGTATGATGAGTCTTCTCGCAATAATCACAAACTAGATGGCCCTTCTCCATGAAATTTGTCCTAGTGTCGTTGGTAGGATGACCACCATGCCTGAACTAAATAGCAAGAACTGAGCCCTCTGAGCCAGAGTCTGGAAGTAAAGTCTGTCCACGATCAAATTTTTGTTGCACAAGACTGTAAACTTCTAGTAGAGAGGGAAGTGGGAGCGCCCATGAATCTAAACACTAATAAGATCAAAGTCACGATGCAAGCAATGATGTAATTCAAAGATCTGGTTGCGTTCTTCCCTAGCCCGGACTAACACTTCATCTTCGGGAGACACAAGAGCAAGTTTGCATATTCAGATATCGGGGATGCATCGGTTTAGGTTTTTAATATCGGTTTTAATATGTCGGGGGATATATAGCAATATTTCATATATAAGGTTTTAATATTTAATTCTTTATATGTGTAATTCTATATAAATATAATCATTTTAACTTATATATATTAATATATTAATAATTTGATGTTTATTTAACTTATAAATCTACCAAACTAATATAATTATTTTATGCTATACAAGTAATAATGGTATAACGCGTGAAATAAAGCAAGAGGAAGCAAGAAGTTGGGAAGTTGTTGATGACAATGAAAGATACGGAACTTTTAGTCCATAATTCAAATCTCATGTATAACTGAAGTCGATGACGAGCGTGAGTAAGGAAGAAGGCCAGATGAATGGAAAAAAGAACCCCCAACAATGAAACAATTTCAATTTATTGTCTATTAGGCCGTCTGACACTAGTTAAAATAAATTGAAAAAAATCAGTCGATAAAATGTCGGGATATATCGACCTATATATTGGCGAATATATCGGTCACTATCAAATTTATTGGGGGATATATTTCATAAGGATATTTTGAAAAAAATATTGGAAATGTGCTGACATGTCGGTCACTATCAAATTTATGTCTGCCGACATGTCGGTCATATCAGAGGATATCCACAGCACTACACAAGAGTAAGTAAATCGAACTGATCTTATTCCTGATAAAGTTGGGTAAATTTCAAGTAGTAGGTTGATGGAAGACAATCACCCTATCGTTGAAGAAATATTCGTCGCCGCAATTGAAATATCTGAGTTGCATTCCCCCGACATAAGCAGGTGCTCTCAGCTTGCTTCCATAGATCAACAACAGTATCCAAAAACAAGTAATTTCGGGCAATAGATTACAACATAGAGTTAAGAAGCCATAAAATCACTAAGGAGTTTTCAGATTCCCATTGCAACCACTCTTACAATGACGATGCTGATTCTCTTGTGGCGCCATTAACATATCCAAACATACAGTGGCTCTTTAGGGAAAGAGTGATGGAGCGAGCTCATGAGAGATAGTTGGTGCCATCCAGTTTCATTGTGGTAATTTGGGGGGGGGGTGCTATGATCAAGATTTACGCGTCTAGATCCCATAGAGGCCATTGGGGTAAGATGCCTCTGCTGGATGATGTATGCGGATAATGAACACTACTTGATATAGCAAACCTTGAATAGGAATCAAAGGTTTGCTGAAATAAAGGGTAGATGCACAAAAACAAGGTTTCATTCAAAGAAAGAGATGAAAACAAACTCGATCCCGACAATGGAACCCGCCGGGAAGGCCAAATCAGTTTTAGGAAGGAGGAAGAACTATCCCCTCAGGAATAGGAGAACCAAACGTCGAAATGAAGGGAATCAAACCCCCATGTGTCTGATGCCCACTGTCATCGATCGACACAAAAATACGAGTGAAGGCGGGTCAGGGACTGCTACGCGAGCGTTGACGGAGGCAGGAGGCGGGACACGCGCGACTTGGGTCGCTGGGGAGCGGCTGAGGCGGGAGGCACAAGGGTTGGGAGCGGCTGGGTCGGTCAAGATCACAAACAATGATGGGGAGCGAAACGGGCGAACGAGGATTAGGTCGACTCTGATACCATGTCATAAATTAGAATCAATACTTGTTCAATACAATTACTCCTTAATATTAGGAGTAAGAGACACAGTACTGGAAAATACAAAAAAATAAATATATTTAATATTAAATACAATCTCCAACATCTATTAAATCATATACGCTTAATAAATTAATTAAAAAAAGCCTGCTAATATACTGCCATGATATATCGGCCGATATATCGATTGATAGCTGATATATCAGCCGATATAATCCAAAATGGTATTTAGCAAGACAATTTCGGAAACATGTTTTGTCCATGAAATATTTATGTCGGCCATTATCCACAACATTGATTAAGGATAAGAAACTAGACTAAACTTAGGTGGACATGAAATATGAATGTTAGAAATGCATTGGTTTTAATGAGTAGTTGAAGTGTTATTTAGTAACAATTTTTAACGATGAGAAGATGGAGTTAGTGTTGAATGATTAGGCGGGAGAAGAGGTAGACCCAAGTTAACATTGATGAAATGTTTGAGATGATTTATGTAACACTCAACAACAAAAACAAATTAAAACTGTGGATTTAAACTGACCCAGATAGTTGGGATAAAGTTGTCGATGACGATGAATAATGATGATGATGACAATTTTGAATTTGATGAATGTTCTTAGATTACTAAAGCTTTCTGAGAGGATTGTTTTTAAAAAATATGATCCCGAACTACTGCTTGATCTTGATTTCTATATACTTACGTTTTCTACCAACATTTACTCAAAGGTATCAAACACTATAAGTTTATTTGTTTGATTCTTGTAAAAAGGCTGTTGATTCCTATTTAAAATAATAAGGAGAGTTGAGCCATGAGTGCGACAACCTTAGGTAGCCACAAACATTATCTTGCATGAAGCTTGGATTTGAGGAATTTTTTCTTTTCTAGTTAATAAAGATCATATGTTGTGTCCATCTTAAAGGCATTGACAGCTTTATCATTCTTTTGTAGGTCAAGAGCATTGTCTACCAAGTATAATTCTCTTCCGGAAGCTGCATCACGACCTTTTGATTGCGGCAGAGATGGATTTGTGTATTACATTTGTAATACTGTATTTTTCAGGATTATGTTGAACTTATCATTCAATCAACTCATTTTCAATGCAGGATAGGTGAAGGCTGTGGTGTCGTGGTCTTGGAGGTTAGTGTTAGAAAGTAGTTCTAGATTTTAGAATACATTATATTCCTTATATTTTGAATTGCACATGTAAATTGTATAATAGGTGAAGTATACAAGCTATCCTGACCAAAAAATGTATGCAAGCCATGAGTGAATCAAATATTTCAGTTTATGCTTTTAGCTTGTCTTGGGTGAATTGCACCAAGTAAAGTTTTCCAGAGTGGTCGTGAGCGCACTGGCGTGACGAGTAATGCTGTCGCTTTTCTAGGAAGGAGGAGAGGTCGACACTGAAACATGCTTTCCCTTGTCGTTCCACTGCATAAGCAGCTTGCCGACAAGGTCCTTTATATGGCTGCTAGAGCCGATTAGTGGAAACAATTCGTCAGAGAACTCCGCTTCCTCGTAATCGCCTCTTGCCTTCCTTTCTTCCTCTCTTCTTTTCCTCACTTCCCACTGAGTGAAGATCGCCTCCATCGGTCTCTGCGCTTTATTCAGAGGAACCTTCAAGGTTGCTGAGCCATCAAAAAGAAACTTATTTAGTAAAATGTGGCTAATGCGGTCAAAATTTCTTTTGTCCGCATGATGTGTCATACTATGTTCAGGAGTTACATTCTCCACAGCAGGTAACGACAGACGGTGAATATCTAGCCGCTCATCTGCAAGAAACGACACGATCTCCTGACATTTTCGGCAATTTGAAGGACTTGAATAAACTGTCATCGCGGCCTTGGGGCCAAAGAGGCAGACCGCCGAGATCGCCCTCGAAGATCAGAAATCTTTCATTCCAGTTTTGGACCTTGTTCTGCAAGTTTGTGATCTTCATGCTGCTGCTGCCGAAGTACAACTGTCCCTTGAACTCTTCCTTCTTCTTCTCCTCCTTCAGAGATCACGCAAGGATCACATTAATGAAAATGTTCATTGTGAAGTGAACGCCTTTTGTTCGCAGGTATATGACAAAAGAGAATATTGCGGCTATAAAATTTGGTGGAAGCTGGCCGGGAACTACTCCATAGCGGTTGAAAATCTTGACGAACTCCCAGAGGACTGGAAACTTGAACCCGTAGTCAAAGTGATCTATGAGGATGGCGATTAGTTTCTCAACAACCGTGTTAATTTCTTTATCTTCTTGTGGGAATCGCCTGATCACGCCCGTATGATTTTTATACTTGCTGACAAAGGCTCGAAATTCTGAGTTGGAAACTCGGGAAAACTTGTGTTCTGCAGTTAGGAAGGCTTCAACATCTATTCGCGCGGAGACCATTATTGGAGACCGCCCAGACTTATGTTTTGGTCACATTAACAAAATTTCTATCCTAACTCAGAAAGCAACGCTATTTATTGATTTTCAAAGTCTAACCTTAGCTAATGATTTCGCGTGGCTATTCCGCAAACCGTGCGAACATAATGGACATCTAATCGCTCAGACAACAAAAACCTTTTCACAGACATCTAAAAGGTAACAACATTTAAAAACATATTTCAAATAGATAAATATCTTATACAGGCACAACCCAGGAGTTCGAAAAATATCATTACAAAGTTATTAACATCAAAAGGAAATGTGGTTAAAAGTGCGGCGCCAGCCAGTCTTTCCCTATATGGTCCGCTTCCTCTTGGAGCTGGTTGATTGCGGTAAGCGCCAGAGAAAGATAATGACTTGCTTGGCAAACCGACCAGTGGATCCGCGAATCATGTCTCTCTACACGCTCAACCGGAATAGAGGAGGCGGCGGCCTGCAATGCTCACTCTCCGGAATGGCCCGCTGAGGTTTGACCGCTGTACTCGCCATAGCCTCCGTCAACGGTGGAGTCATCCTTGCTGTCGCCAAAGTCCCTTGCCGCAACTTCTCGTTCTCTGCAGATAAAGTCGGCGCCTTGTTTCAGTAGTATTACACATCCTTCTCCCGAGACTGCTTTCTCTTGTCGAACTTGTTAGCTTGAGACCGCATCTTCTCCTCGAAGGTCTTCTCTTTTTCCCTCATTGCCCTCATGTTTTCCAACATAAGGCTCAAGATTTCCTTCAGCAACGGTGGCAATAAAGTCGCGAACACGATTGCACTTGCTGCAAGAAACAAAACAATGCGATAAGAATTATTTTCATAACGATTATAATGAGATGCACGAAGATCGGATGTACATTCTGATGCGGAGCAAAGACGAGGACGAGTTTTGGGCCCGTTCGGGGCTGATTTGGCGACTTATCATATATGACGTTCCCAGATCGACGATCGAACTCCACAGATGTGTCCGGATTCGCGTTGCGAATAGATTTGATATATTATTTGACTATATTTGCATTTATTTTGATGTATTTTGGTAGCCTCACCTACGACCAATCATAGCCATTGATGGGGGATGCCTTAATCCTTGTTTTATTATAAATATAGGTGATAGGGGGTGATCTAGACATTCCAGAATTTGGAGAGTTGATTCCTGGATTCCTGTGATCATCCCACGGTGCCGTGGAACCCTAGGTGACGACTCCTAGGTGTGTATCTCCTTCCCCAAGGTTTGCCCTAACCCTAAGCTTCATTTTCCCTCCCAAACTCCCTCCCACAACCCCCTACAGCCCCCAAAACCAGCCACGTTTTTTGTCTAGAAAAATCTTTTCTATTCATTTCTACTGTGCAAAAATGAAATTCACTGTGCAGTTATAAAGTTTTTTTCCCTTAGGCCCTGGAAGCCGCCGGTTCCTTTTGGCCCTCCCAGCAAGCTGTCGGGCCACCCCCTCCCTCCCCCTGCCTTCCGCCTCCCCCTCAGCCCGCTGCTCCTCCACTACCTGAAGCCTCTTCCGGCCACTCCCACTCCACCCCACCGCCTCTAGCCACCAGCCTCCCTTCCCTCCTCCCGTGGAGCCACCATAGCAGCCTCTCACCCTTTTCCGGCCAGATTTGGGCAATCCAGCCCAACCCCGCCTTTCCCTCCACCCGTTTTTCTTTCCCTAGCCCGAATCCATTCTCAAAACATCGTATCTATCCACCCTGTCTGGATCTATACCTACGTGGCCGGATCTGTCCATTTCTGGTCCGATTCCACCCTCCACCGCTGAGGACAGCCACCATCATCATTTCCACGTCACCGGTTCCACGTTCGATCGTCGTCCTACACATCCGACTCTGAATTTTTCAGTGCCTTGGTTAGCCCACTACCTTGCAAGTCTTCGTTGTACTGGATTATTGTTTTCAACATATTTATATTGGATTGGATCTTGTGCTTGTTGTGGATCTCTTGTATAACAGTTTGTTAGATAATTATTGTGATTTACAAGATTTATTCACCGCGTTCTCTAGCTTTGACCCTCCACGAGGAGGAAAGTCTAAAGTTGCCTCACTTAAATTAATTATTTGCCTTGCTGTGAATTTGTTTGCGTGGGATGTTGAAATTTATTATCTAATCGTGATTTAATCCGTCGGGCGTTGCATGACATTTAGGGTTAGGTCACCGATTTTTTCGCCGCCTATAGATATCTCCTACTTCAATTGGTATCAGAGGTAGGTTTCGCGTAGCCAGGTTGCGCGTAGCTAGGTTGCGCGAAGCCAGGTTGCGCGCAGCTAGGTTCCACACTTTTTGATACGCTGTTGTAGAGTTTATGGGTTTGCTCGTCATGTCTAGGTATCACCACTTGTCCCCACCTCACTTTGGAGGCCTGGAGTCCACTTGGAAATCCTCACATTACTATGACGATTATTCTCGATCGCAGCACACTACTTTTAGAGATCATGTTGACCCACTGACAGGACCCCACTACACTAGAGACAATCAATATGATGATTGTCGTCGTTCATATCCTTGCACGCGAGCGGATCGTGTTGATCCTTCGACTCGACTCGGTTACCCTTATGGATGATTATTATGAGGATCGTCGTTCCGAGAGAGACCTTGAAAGTCAGTTTCGTACCGTTGCCCTTTCTTTTGACGGCTCATCGAGTCCCGAGTCTTTCAGTTATTGGCTCGTGGATATGGAGTATTATCTCGATCGTTTTGAGTAATTCGGTGAGCGTTGCGTCAAGTTTGCGAAACTTAAACTTTTAGATCAGACGATGACATATTGGGCTAGCATTGAGAGGACCCGCGAGCGAGACCGTCTACATCACATCACTAGTTGGGTGGACATGAAGCGTACTTTGTGTCAGAGGTATCTGCCTTCGTCGTATCAGAGTCGCTTGCTCGACCAATTATTTTCCCTTCAGCAAGGATCCATGTCAGTCGCTGAGTACATGGATTATTTCGATGAGTTAGTTGTGAGGAGTGATATCCGAGAGGACCCAATCATGACCACTTTCCGATTTCGGTATGGGCTTCGATCTGACATTCGTACTAAGGTAATTTATCATAACTCGAAGTCACCCGAGTCGACATATCAATTCGCCCTTCTTTATGAATAGTTTTTGAGATCCGCAAGAGCTGGTCGATGAGATTCTCACCTTGACCACCGCAGTATGAGTCCCTCCCATTCTGAGGTTACCACGATGCCTACCACTGTCCTGTCAGCCACGACAGAAGTGATACCTGATGCGGATTGCTCTCACCCCAGTGAGGTGCTTAGCCCAGCGAGTGACCTTTCTCTTGTTTCTGGCCCGTCTCTTGTGACCCCGACTGAGAGCGAGCCTGAACGGCCTATTGAGTCTATAGTGTTGTGTTCCTCACCCACACCTCTTCCTCTGCCATGCACCGGGTTAGTTAGCACCTCACCCACAGACCCATTCTTAAGGATAGGTCTACGTCGCTCTCCCCTTTCCATTGTTCTGAGCCACATCACGACCGAGACCCCAGATCCTGGTGTTGATCTTGTAGTGGCTATGCCACCCATTCACGGGGACACTACCCCTCACGATGGTCCTCATCTGGAGGACCATGACCCTGGTGATGAGTTCGATGACGAGCCCCTAGTTGAACCTCCGGATGATCCGCCACGTCCTAATGAGGATGAGATTCAGGTGAGCCCCGCATGTGTGAGTATCAATTTATGGATGCCTCTTCCATTATCATGCCTGACCCCGCCCCAGAGGATGGATATTATGAGCAGCCAATATTTAGGGCACCACTTGCTGACACATCGCACTCGTTGAGTTTTGGGATGCACCACCTGCTGACCCATCAGACGAGTTCTTTATTTTTGGGAATACTCCCCACACTTTAGAGTAACGCCTTCTACCCTGTATACACGATTTTCACTCAGGTGGTTGTCTCATCCGCGATGACTTTTCTTACACCCTTCCTGGTGATCCCCTTGATGTGCTATGTTCTACGAGAGACATTTGGCTCTTTAGGAGTTCACACTTGAGTATATACGTCTCTCACAGTCATCTGAGCACTTGTCTCATGCGGGATGAGTTTTTCTACACCCCATTGAGAGAGCCTCCTGATAGGGCACCTCCCTTGATAGATTTTCAGGCCATTAGTAGATTTTCCCATAGGGAGCATGTTGTGTCGGTCATGTGTCATTGACATCATTTGCATGAGTCTGTTGAGTCATTTCGTCATCATTTGCACGAGTCTGTTGTGTTGTCTGTTCATCATTTGCATGTGTGTCATGAGTCGGTCCGACGAATAATCCATATTGGTAATAAAACTTGTAAATCACATGCGGATGTTCATTGGCAAGTGCAGATATTTCATGAAGGAGAGCAAGTGATGGTGAGAATCTGCGTTGTGAGGATCTATGCGAGGCTTGCTAAAGGTGCGCGCGTTAAGCGAATGGATCCCTATATAAGCATGAGACAGATCGAAGCAAACACCTGCGATCTTGATATCCCTGCAAGTATGAGTATCCACCCAGTATTTAATGTGGAAAATCTGACGGTATACTACGAGCCTCGCGAGTATGTGGACCAAAGTAGTGGAGACTTCCAGCTGCCCACACCTCCACTTCTGTTTTCTTACCACCTTCATAGCCCACCCACGTCTGATGGCCACCACTACTCACCCACTCCTGACACCTACCCACCCGGGGACTCGTCTTCTTTGGTTCTACCTTTGGCATCACTGATCGCACTGGGATCCAGCACTCGAGAGATGAGCAATGAGAGCATCACAGAGTTCAGATTCCACCAGCTTGTTCCTACCTCAGATGGGCCGCGCTGTCGCTACTTGGTACATTGGCGGGGCCGCCCCGATGCAGATGACGCTTGGGTACTTGCAACAGAGCTTGATCGATTCGCCTCTGGACTTTGACTTTAACACGACCGTCTCCATTCACCGGAGACGACAGTTTTTCAGTCAGGGGGAGTTGATTGGCGAGGACACTCTTCCGTCTGCGACACTTGGACGACTTCCGATGGACCTCTTCGAGTTGTACCTGACATTCATCGAGAGAATTCCGATCACAATTCATCGGGGGATGAATTCTTTCAATCCAGCAAGATTGATGCGGAGCAGAAACAAGGACGAGTTTTGGGCCCGTTCGAGACTAATTTGGCAACATACTATATATGGCGTGCCCGGATCGACTATCAGACTCCACAGATGTGTTCGGATTTGCGTTGCAAATAGATTTGATATATTATTTTACTATGTTTGCATTTATTTTGTTGTATTTGGGTAGCCTCACCTCCGGCCAATCATAGTCGTTGATGGGGGATGCCCTAATCATTGTTTTATTATAAATAGATGTGATAGCCTGATAGGGGGTTGATCTAGACATTGCAGAATTTGGAGAGTTGATTCTCGGATTCGTGTGATCATCCCACAGTGCCGACTCCGTTGAACCCTAGGTGACGACTCCTAGGTATGTATCTCCTTTCTCAAGGTTTGACCTAACCCTAAGCTTCATTTTCCCTCCCAAACTCCCTCCCGCAGCCCCCACAACCCCCAAAACCAGCCACGTTTCCTGTCCAGAAAAATCTTTTCTGTTCATTTCTACTGTGCAAAAATGAAATTCACTGTGCAGTTATAAAGTTTTTTTTTCCCTCAGGCCCTTCAAACCGCCGGTTCCTTTTTCCCCTTCCAGCAAGCCGTCGGGCCACCCCCTCCCTCCCCCTGCCTTCCGCCTCCCCCTTAGCCCGCTGCTCCTCCAATGCCTAAAGCCTCTTCCAGCCACTCCTCCCACTCCACCCCACCGCCTCCGGCCACCAACCTTCCTTCCCTCCTCCCGTGGAGCCACCATAGTAGCCTCTCACCCTTTTCCGGCTAGATTTGGGCAATCCAGCCCAACCCCGCCTTTCCCTCCACCCGTTTTTCTTTCCCTAGCCCGGATCCGTTCTCAAAACATCGGATCTATCCACCCCTGTTCGGATCTATACCTACGTGGCCGGATCTATTTATTTCGGGTCCGATTCCACCCTCCACCGCCGACGACAACCACCGTCATCATTTCCACGCCACCGGTTCCACGTTCGATCGCTGTCCTACACATTTGGCTTTGAATTCTTCAGTGCCTTGGTCAGCCCACTACTTGGTAAGTCTTCGTTGTATTGAATTATTATTTTCAGCATATTTATATTGGAATGGATCATGTGCTTGTTGTGGATCTCTTGTATGACAATTGTTTGTTAAATAATTATTGTGATTTATAAGATTTATTCGTTGCGTGCTCTAGCTTTGGCCCTCCATGAGGAGGAAAGCCTAAACTTGTCTCACTTAAATTAATTATTTGCCTTGTTGTGAATTTGTTTGCGTGAGATGTTGAAATTTATTATCTAATTGTTATTTAATCCGTCGGGCGTTGCATGACATGTATGGTTAGGTCAACGATTTTTCCGCCGCCTATAGATACCTCCCGCGTCACATTCTATATCGAAGGAGGGGATATCGCAATATGTGATGATCCTCCTATCTCTTGGTTAGTCGTTGTAAAGCAGGGAACACGGGGCATTTCCCCTGCTTGAGGTCCATAAGCGCGAGTTGGCGCTTACGTGACCGCTCTGCTTCCTTCTGCCTCTGCTTCACCTCCTCGTGGCTCATTGGAATGATACCTTTCAACAAGATGATAACTATTTTTAACCGCTTAGTAGGCGGTAAAGGCTTAAAAGCCGCTGGAGGGATTTTAAGTAAAGGATCTGATCCAGAGGCCGCACTGGCTTTACTTTATTATCTTATTGTTTTCTCTTTCTTTGCATCGTGAAGCATTGCCTCCTGGTTTCTCCTTAGTTTCTCGGCAGCAGTGGATGCTACCTTCTTTAGCCCCTCACAGACAACCCTTGCATCCACATCATGGTGGGTCGGCGAGCCCGCACGCTGACCGTCGCCAGATGTATCTGTGGTTTCCTCCACCCTCTCCAACATGGATACAGTTTTTTCAGTATCAAAGATGATGGTCAAACCTCGAAGGCCCAAGATGATCTGTTCAGAAGACGGAGTGTTGACGATCTCAACATCTTCATTGACTGTCGGCCTGACCGCATCATGCTTTGTAGCGGGCACCACCTTTCCAGGATTCTTTGAGCCCTCGTCGACTTCACGCTGAACCACCTTCTTGGCAACTGTCTTCTCCCTGCGGGGGGAAGATCTCTTCTTATCCTCATCGCTGAAGTTAGACATCAATGACATTCTTCCGGACCCAGACATTGCGGATTGGAGAAGTTTGTCCGTAAGTGGTTAAAAGTGTCCTGTTGCAGAGAGTGCCCTGAAAAATCTAAAGACCCCCAAACATATTTATTTTGCAACATTAAAGGCATATCACATTCTCCGCCGTTAAAGAGGACATTTTCGAAGTTTCATAAAACTTGGAAATGTGTGGGGATCATGTTTACGCTGAATCCTGCGAATAGTTTCCTCCCAAACCAGTCGAAGCGGTCTGACCCTTCGGTGACCGCACAAGTCGCACAAGATAGTTCAACAACAATCTCCAGAAAGAGCAGAGACAATCGCCCAGTTGACTGCCATACCGCGAGGTCAGAGTTTTTTTTCTTATTTGCACACCATGTAACCTCTCATCTCTGCTGGGTTCTCCAGTGCCCCGGGCAGCCCGTAATTTTAGAGCCTACTTGTTCGGGCAGGCTCCCGCTCCTATAAATAGGGGTGAACAATATCCAAAATGCACGCTAATTCGAATTCTCAAGCTCACCACCTGTGGAAGCGATATCGAATCTAGTTCCTTCTCGGTCACCTGTTTGCCTGCTAGCTTTTTCCTCTCCTTTGTAACCACATCTTTGCTATCAATAAATTGCTTGTCGCTAGTGGTAATCGCCACGACGGGTAAATTTGGTTTCACCGCTCTGCGGCCCCTCTTTCTATGACTCTTCAGTCAAAAATAATTGGCAGCTCGCAGTCTCTTCCCCCGGTTTCCCTAGCATGAAGTTGTGGATGTGCATTTTTTTGCATCAACATAATGAATTTCCGCTTCTTGCGGTGAAAAGTGTAAGGAGATGCTCTACACTTTCTATCTGGTAGATCTACTCCATTGTTTTTAAGTAAATGTGAAAATGAATGAGAAGATAATACTCAATATTCGTCCAAAATGGATTGTGGATGATCCAAGCTTGTCTATTGTACAGTTGAACACTGTTTTCTTTCAATCAAAATCATTCTCCAGAACAATGGTTGCCATTAATTTCAGCTGATCTTCATTGATAACTGAGTAGCCATTCTGCATATGACCACTTTTCCAATGATGTCAATGAGGAACGCAAACTCTTCTAGTAGATTTGATTTAGCTACTTCATAAGATTTTTTTCCTTTGCAACCCATCTTGGTTATGGCTATCTCCATTTCTTCATTTGACTTTTTGGTGTTAGGGCTATTTCTTGATAACTTGAATGCATGAGAGATATGTGTGTCGTTGATGGTGATTTCCCTATCCCCAATTAAGCCTCTGATACAAAATTTCCTTTAAGAACAAGCGCCTCTAAAGAACTCAATCAATTCTTATCTGAACAATTTACCTGGGGCAAACATTAGCTCCTCCAGATGACTCTTTCATATAACTATTATTTTCATAAATCGTTCTGAACATTGTGAGAATGACTTATGATCTAGCCAGAAGCGTATGTTAATTTTTGAGACTCTGGGTATTGATAAAGACATTGTGGAGACTGTAAGAGTAGTGGATGAAGATCGATTAATGGGAGAATGAAGAGTCGACTGCCCTTATGAGGGGTGAACAAAGTCTGTATATACAGTTAGATTTGTTGAGGGTCTACAAATCAACATATTTAATTATCATGTCAATGCATAAGTTCAATGTCTAATCGACGTAAGAGAGAGGTGTCGACAATAAGATGTTGGTGCATGAAAAGAGATGTCGATGTGTAGACATTTCAAACCTTTACAGTATATATTTCTACAAATATTCTCGGTGTAATGGTTAACCAAAACAATTCAGGAAGATTGTCATGAAAGTTGTGAAAGTTTTAGACAATTTCAGATGTTATAAAGATCAACTTATTCAGTTATTCATCTTATAATTAATGATGAATATTTGTAAATAATTAACATTATAGTTGGGTAGATTAATAGGATCAATGTATTCGTATACTTAATTATTTAATTTGTGAATGATTCTGTTATGGTTGCGCATGCCGACGAGGCACGCACACGCTGATAAGACGTCGTGGCGAGTCCGCACGCGGAGGGAGACGATGATAGGTCCATTTGGATTCTGGAGGAGAGACCGAAGACGCGCCACCGACATGATTATTTTATTTGCATTGGTTATGTTCTTTTCATTTATATGTACGCTTTGTTATTCGCACTGTTTTTTTGTTGTCCGCATCCCGCACCTGTAAGGGATTGAGTTGTACTCTTTTTTTTCATTATGTTTTGAATATATGAAAATTAGGGTTGCTCCCTAGCTTTTCTCGTTTTCTCCTTCCTCTTCCTCGCCTCCGTCGGTCCTTCCCCTTACCGGATTCCTTTCCAGGATTGTATCAATTTGTTCCGACCTGCCTCACCGCCCGCCGTTTCAACGCAGGTGCTCTCCAATCTACCACAACCTACTTCCTGCACAGTCTTCCGCCTAACTCGCGACCCGCCAAGCCCACCCCGATTTTTCGTATCTGGCTTCCGCCGTTCCGCCTGCATCGCGACCCTCCATGGCCGATCCGATGACCACATCTCTCGACACTGTCGCATCCTTCGCGTACATCCATCTAGTGCGTCTGATAAGTAAAAACTTGAGATAGTTTAATTTGAAAAGTAAGTTGGATGAGTAAATTGTGCGTTTGTGTGTTCTATCTCTTTTTACTTATATACTATAATTTAGACAAGTGTACCTATCGAGTAATAGTATAGTATTTTAAAATATCAAGGTCGTATTTTTCTACGGATCTGTGTCGAGTACTCTACTTTAAGGAATGAAACTATTATCTTACCGAAAAGAGTTAATAGTTTTTAAAAGTGAAAACAAAAGTAATACGTAGGGTTTTGAAAATAGATGCGAGAGATAACTCTCGTTTTTGACTTATTTTGGAACATAATTTTCAAACAAAAAAAACTCGACTTTTCTACTAATTAACATACTGGACCTTGGAGGTTCCCTAAATATAAATGTACCTCTATCGAGGATACGTCCATATGAGATTAAGGTAGTTTGACCGAACTTTCGTCATCCAATCAAAAATATTTTAATACACGCTTTACGTTGTGAACCCCGCTATTGACCTCCTACTGATATTTGAAGGTTCAACTCTGGAGGATTACGTTCATCTCTTTTGAGAGTGATGCATAGTTTCTCTTTACCTGAGAGTGATCAATTCGTGGACACGAACCTTTCGACTACTAGCTACGAAATACGGAAATGAAAATCATATATCGATTTGTATGGTTCCACTCAACTTAATTCTTAGGTAAATCGTAATTTTTTTTATTAATTTAGAAAATAGGGTTTCAAATTGCAGAAATAATATCCTTCCCACTCATCTTAACCAAACGCTAAAAGTTCTTAGACTCTCATCCGGGATGGGGGTGGTAGTAGAAAAATTTAAAGATTTATAAAATGCTGTAATAATATCCTTCCCAACCATCTTAATCAAGCGCTAAAAAGTTCTTAGGCTCTCATCCGGGATGAAGTGGTAGTAGTAAAAAAAGAATTACGAAAAAGAAAGTATTTACGCACACACCCTGTCTCAACAGAAATGAAAACTAAGTTAAAAGAAATAAAAGTTGAAGAATAACTTGAAAATTGAAATTTTATTACTTCAAAAAGTGTTACACACTAAATAACCCAAATTAGGGTTAGGAAAATATCACTCAAAAACTACTTATAAACACTATATAGAACTATGTGAAACTCTACCAGTTCTCCTAAAACATCAGCCGAAGCACTCTATTTATAGACGAAAAATTGGATGAACACGCCCCCCTTACACGCCCCCTAGGGCGTGTCACCTGGGCGTGTCGCTGGCATGACAAATAAGCTGGTCTGCGGATAGAAATTCCGGAGGCTTCTGGAAGATTACACGGGCGTGGCATGAGGGGCACGAGTGTGTCAGCTGGGCGTGTCTGCCAGCTGGAAGATGGGCTTCGGCACGGCGTGACAACGAGCTTCTAGCTTGGTCACGGGTGATGTCACGGGCGTGCCAGCTGGACCACGGGCGTGTAGACAGGGCGTGACATGGTATGCTGGCATCAGGACTTTGGGCACGGTGTGACAACGAGCTTCTGGCTTGGTCACGGCCTCACGGGTGATGTTACGGGCGTGTCAAATGGAACACGGGCGTGTAGCCAGAGCGTGACTGAGTTTGTTGGCCAAAATCTGTCGAATTGCTAGAATTGCTAGTTTTAAAGTTAGACGCCCAGCCGCCCAGGTCACGGGCGTGACCTAGGGGCGTGACTTACCAAATTTTGCCGAATTGCCCAAAATTTGCAGAAATACTTATAGAGCACAAAATAAGGTCAAGTTAGAACTGAAAATAAAAAAGAAATGATTTATTTAGGTATGTACATAATATAATTACATTTTTTCTTAAAACTAAACTAAAATATAAACTAAAAATATGTATATTTGGCTACTCATCAGCGTTGCTCTGTCGCGTCCAGCGAACCGCCTCCTGCTGCTTATCCCAAATCGTATCGGCCTCCGCATCACCCCCGTATGTATAGCAACGCCAGCCCAGACCCGCAACTTCCACCGATTCCGCTGCATCCCAGCCCAGATCTGCCGGTTCGGCCGCATCCCAGCCGATTTTCGCAAGTGTCGACTGCTTCCAGCCGTTTTCGCGGAGTCCAGAGGTTTCTGTCGATTCCAGTGAATATATCCAGATCTGCCTCCTCCCATAGCTCCCACCACTCGCTCCTCCTGCGACCCCCTTCAGATACCGCCTCTGAAGCCCTTAGCCATCGCATGGAGGCTCACAAAAACTCATCTCCTCCATGCACCCATCCCTCCTTGCCCTCCACTTCAAGATTGACTCTCTCTAGGCGTCCGTCGCCGCCGTTTCCGCCGTGTCCAACTCCGACTTCCTCACGGACGACGACTCTCTCCTCGGCGCCAGGCCGCCGCCCATTCCATCTGGGACCACTCCTCCGCCCATTCCGGTCCGGTCCACCCTCTCCTTTGACATTCCGTCTTTTGCCGGCGTCGACCCAATGGGTTGAATCTCCAAAACGGAGCAATATTTCAATCTCAACACACACCAGTGCAGGACAAGGTGTCTACGACTGTGGTTGTCCTGGACGGCTCGACCCTCCATTGGGCTCGGTGGCTCTGCCAATCCAACCCGTGCCTCTCCTGGTCTGAGCTCAAGCAGGAGATGATCTGGCGGTATGACATCCGCTACTCCTACTCCTCCGCTATCGAGCGTCTTTGCGGCGTCTCCCAGATAGTCGGTCTGGACAATTATGTTGATGAGTTTGTCGCCCTGATCTCCCCCGTCCTCGGGCTATTGCCTTCATTACCTGGGCTTCTTCATGCAGGGTCTACTGGCACATATCCGCTCTCGTCTTCACACGCAACACCCCCGCACAGTCCCTGATATCATGGACTTGGCGCGTCTGGGGGAAGCCGACCTCCTTCCCTGGCCACCTGCTCCTACGGCCGACCACCACCAGCCTCGGCCGCCGTGGAGACCTCCAGCCACAGCTCCTCCACCGCGGCCACTGCCTTGGGGAAACTGGTTGGGCTGCCCACCGGGCCCTCAACGCATCTCGAATAATGATTACAATGAGCTTCACAGCAAGGCTCTCTATTTTCGGTGTCGCAAACCCTACTCCCCCAATCATGAGTGCTCCGTGAAGGAGTTCCACGCCATCACCTCAGCGAGGGAGACTCCTCTCGATCCAATTGCAGCTACATTTCACCGCCTGGAGTTATTCTGTGCCTCGACGGGCAGGATCTCCGGTCAGCAGACCATGCTGGTCTCGGGCGCGCTACGGGATCGCCCGATCATCATCATGGTAGATAGCGGGGCAAGCCACAACCTCTTCTCTGAGTGCCTGGTGTAGCAGCTCCGCCTTCCCTCGGTTCCCGCTTCAGATGTTGCAGTCCTTCTGGGCGATTTGCACTGCCGACCGACACAGGGCCGTTGCACTACCGTGTTTCTCTGTGGGGTTATGTTCCGTGACCGCGGACTTCTACGCATTCTGCCTAGGCGGTATCGATGTCATTTTGGTGGTAGCTTGGCTCCGCACGCTTGGCGATGTATGCGTCAACTGGGCGACTCTGACTATGTAGTTCCTACACGAGGGCCAGCCATATCGTCTCGATGATGACCCCGCTCTCCTTCGCTCTCTGTGTCCCTCTGCACGAGACAATGGACCATGGACGTCAGCCTCTCCGCGGGACTGTGGCTTCTCTCGGGCCCGTCTGATGTACATTTTCCTTCCCACCCAGAGCTTTCTACTGCGCTTGCCGACATCATCCAGCCTCCAACAGGATTGCACCCAGCTTGACCGCCCGACTGTGCCAATTCCCTCCAGCCTAGGACTACAACAGTATCGATGTGGGCATTCCATTCTGACAATGGGCAGAAGGATGAGCTTGAGCCTCTGGTGCAGGGAATACTGATGGGGGCCCTTTCCCGTTCTGGTGCAAGCCCATTTTCTAACTCGGTTCTTCTGGTTCGAAAGAAGACAACAATTGGTGCCGTACTACCCAGACGAGCTACTTGATCGCCGCAACCACTTTCAGGGGGATCGCAGGAGGTCCCTGTTGCGAGGTCTTTCCGCCCGGGGTCCAAAGCTACGTGGCTGCCCCAGGATCATTTTTATCGCCACCCCTCCGACGACTGCCTTGGGGACAAGACATGTTTTCCAGACGACGACATTATTACGGTTGGGTATGCCGACGGGACACGCACACGCCGACGAAATGCCTTGGCGAGTCTGGATGCGGAGGGAGATGATGACGGGTCCTTCTGGAGGAGGAGAGACCGAAGACGCGCTACCGACTTGATTATTTTATTTGCATTGATTATGTTCTTTTCATTTATGTGTACGCTTTTTTATTCACACTGCTTTTTCGTTGTCCGCACCCCGCACCTATAATGGGTTTTGGGTTGTACTCATTTTCATTATGTTTTGAATGTATGAAAATTAGGTTTGCTCCCCAGCTCTTTTCTCGTTTCCTTCTCTTTGCTCTTCCTCAGTTTTTCCGTCCCTTACTCTTGTCGGATTCCTCTCCGAGATCGTATCATATTCATTCTTGACTCTTGATATATATATATATATATATATTAATTCTAACTATTTCCTAATTCTACAAGGATACAACACCTGTTTTACTTATTTGTGAGATTTCTATAATTTCTCCCTTTGAATTTACTTTAGAAGATACATAAATAATCTACTTCAGAAATACTTACTCCTAAGACATGGCCTTGTCCTTTTCTGCAAAAACAATTAAAAGTTAGGTGGAACCCAGATTACCTTGAGTTATTCCATTATAAGGAGTAACAAAGAAGTATAAAGGTCTATTCTTGTACCCCTTAGAATGGTAGGTTGCTGGTAGATTATACCAGCAATCGTTCGTAAAATTACAAATCTTGTGACAACAATGACATTCATATTTGTTATATTTATTCTTCCTATTACTCTGAATCGAGAGGATGAAAATCTTATGAGAGGTCCATGCCTTTTGTAATTATGCATGAGAGCTTCTCCTAAGATTCTCTTTTGCTCTGATGGAATTAGTGTTGTCACAACATGATTTAATAATTTATTAATCATTTTCTGAGGAAATTTTCTTCTAACACTCTTGGATATAGAAGGAATATTAGCCATTGAATTTACTGTCCTTTTCCCTTTGGCACTTAAAAAATTTATTGGATTTTTCTAGGCTAATATGCTGGGAGAACTGGAATTTTGAGAGGAGTCAGCACCTAGATCAAGAATTTTAAACCTGACTGAGAGGTTCTCTGAAATGGCCTTAAGTTGTTTGCTCCTCCCATTCAAGCTACCCTCATAGTGTTTAGCTTTGTTGAGTTCAACTTTCTGAATTTCATTCTCTAATTTTAGAGAATCAATTTTTTCTCTCAGCCTACCATTTTGAACTGTTAGTTCATAATTTTCAACATATTTATTTTATTCTTTCAATCTTCGAGTAAGAGTTATTATCTTCTCTCTCAGAATTTTTATTTGATTTTCGGCAACTAATTGGTCTTGGCAAAAACCTTTGAATGCAATTTTAAAATCTTCAGATGTAAAATCAAAATTCTCAAAGCAGGTTCCCTCATTGTCTTCTTCAGGAAGATCATTCTCTTCTTCAGTAATTCTCAGAGCCATCATGCATATTTCTTCTGCTTTGCTCTCATCTTCATTAGAGCTGGATGAACTTTCTTCAGTGTCACTCCAACACTCTGTTATGAATCCATTGCCCTTCTTTTGATTCTTCTTCTTAGAATCATATTTCTTCTTATGAACCTTGTCCTTCTTTTGGGCCTTTTCCTTCTTTTGGACTTGGTCCTTGTTAAGATATGGACACTCAGTTGCAATGTGCCCAGGTTACTGCATGAAAAGCAAATTATTCCTTTAGAATGAGTTTTATCATACCTTGGCTTAGAGCTGTTTCTATTCTTCCTCTTGTAATCTTCTGTATTGATCTACTTCTTGAATCTTCTGGCTAGATAGACTCACTAACTCATTATCCATAGACCGACTTTCTTCCTCAACAACTTTGAGTGTTATGGTCTTTTTATGTAAGAAAAAGAATTTTTCTCCTTTGCTTCACCTTCAACTCTTGTTTCAAGTAGTTCATATGATTTGAGTTTACCAAGCAGAGCATCTATGATGATTTTCTTTTGACACCTGACCTCTCTTATGCCTCATATCCTTGCATCCCGTGAGCTTTGGAAGAACATCAAAAGTTTTTTCATTTATCTCTATGATAGAGATATCCTTATCAAGGTTTCTCAGCTCATTGACAATCAAATTGAACCTATGGTACATGTCTGCCACAGACTCCTTAGGGTTCTTTTTGAAGTTTTCATGTTGAGAGATGATTTCTTATCCTTTTTTTCGTCAGAACTTTCTTCAACCATCCCTGTCATGGAGTCTCCGTTTTTTTTGCTAATTGACAATCAACAATTTTCTGGAATATGTCATATGAAATTCTACACACCAGGATGTTCATTGCTTTGGTGTCACATGCCCTTGCTTTCTTTTCTTCTTCTGATAGATCAGCTTTTGTAATTTGAATACTTTTGCCATCCTTATCAATCCTAGTAGGACTAACTGGACCTATAAGAATAAAATCAAAAATGTTTTCATCCATGGAGTTCATATATAGTTTTATTTTAGATTTTCATAAAATGAATTTTTCTAGATTGCAAGCAGGAGGTCTAGTGGACACATAGTCTTTGATATGTGTAGAGCTCATGATTAAGATTAGAAATTACACAAGTAATTCTTAATATACTTAGATCTTGATCAAGGTGTTAACCTCTTTATGATAAACTTCCCTCCGATACCATTTGAAAGGTAGTGTGAGGTGTTAAGGATTATTCTAGAGGGGGGGGGGATAGAGTATTTAAAATTTGTTCTCTAATCGGGGGATAGAGTATTTAAAATTTCTCTCTAATCTTTAATCATTTACATCACATGCCATATATTTATTTGTTTATTTTGCAATACAAATAATAGAGGAAATAAATGAATAGACAAAGTTATAGAGATCTATGCAATCTAGAAGACAAGAATTTTTATAGAGGTTCCCCAAAATTTGGGTACATCTCCTCTTCTACCCTTTGGTAAGATATTCACTAAATAATGCTGAATCTTTTGATAACGAGACTTCTGGAACCAATTACACCAAAATCTTTTGTTAAGGAGATTCTAAGAACAAAAAGAAACTTTTGATAAAATATTTCAAAACCACTGAATCCTTTGATATGGGGTTTCTCACGACGAATATTTTTTTTTTGATAAGATATCTCCAACAAAAAGCCTTTTGATAAGGTGAGTAAAAAAATTTGAGAGCCGTTTGATAAGGTTGACTCAAAAACTTCAAGATCATTTTGATAAGGCAGATCTTAAATCACTGAATCTCTTGAAGAAAGATTCTGAGAAATGTATCAAAATGCTGTTGTAGAAAATTTGTTGCCACAATGTTGTCCCTTTCAATAGATCTCTAAGGGCTTGATTCTTGTAAGCACTGTGTGGATATTTATTATCGCAGAGAAAGTAGAAGCACTAGATTCTCCTTGAGAAATCAGATCCAATAGAGAGAAGAGTGAATCTATAATATGAAAATATCTCTTGAAGAACTCTTTGATCCTCCAGAGACTGAGCCTTTCTGATCAAGATGAGATGACCTTGTCGGCTATAGAATTTCTTTGGGGGCCTCTTGATTAATGAAGATGAGAGATCAAAAGAGAAGAGACGAGTGAGACGAGTTCTTCTTATTGCCCTTTTTCTATTTCTATGTTTCTTTTACCGTACCTTTCCTTTATAGAATGAATATATATATATATATATATATATATATGCCTTCCTATAAGTTCCGGGTGTTCCAACTTGCAGGGGTTCCAATTGTACTTTACTCTTAATTATTTAAATATAAATACAAATTAATATGAAGACATATGTGATATCCATATTCACATTTTTTTGCTTCACAAAATCATATCATATTATATTTAGGAGTCAGGATTTAAAGTATGTAATCAATCCCACCACTTATGATCCAACACTTCATCTTTCACATGTTTTCTCTATATCAACATCACAATATACATTATTTTTGAGCGTTTTCTATGATACTCAAGCATATCCAACATATTTGAGAGTATCCTAGTTTTGTTATTTAAAATTAAAAGAAAAGTTTTTGAGATTTTCTGGGTTGAATTTCTGAGAGTTTCTTGACTCATAAACCTTTCAGATATGATACACAAGATAGTTGCAACTATTCATGTTTCTTAGCTGGTGAACCGTGGAAGCTAGGATACATAATCAAATCTCTAATGCCAAATGTTATGGTCCTCAGGTCGTAACTAGATAATGGAATCTTGACTGTGGCGTCTTGTGCAGAAGCTCTTGAAGGGAGCTTCAAAACCATAGAGAAGAACTAGAGGAGAACTAAGAGAATATTATTGTGTTATGGAATATTGTCCTTGGTTCGTGCAATCCCACTTTGGGAGGACTATTATCTCTATGATTCAATAAGTTTTAATGAGATGCTCATTGATTGTCTTGATTCCCAGATAACCTTTTTTTTAGTAATAATAATAACCAATATAGAATGATATAAATTGTCTCAAATGTCAATTTTTTTAATATACGTAGTATTTAATTTTAAATATATTTTTGGAAAATAAATTCCTTAATGTGAAGGAGTGTACATGCAAGGATTACTGATCATGCGAGTCTTTAATGGTTTACTTCATGCATAGTTAAGTGCTTTTAGCAACAATTAAGCTATCATTTGTTGAATCAAGTATTGTGTTCTCCTATAGGAACTTGATCATGCAGTACAAAGGGGAGCTAAAATCTATGCAGAACTGCGAGGATATGGAATGTCAGGTCTCCTTTTGTCCAAACATGATTATATTTTATTCAAGTTTCCATGCTCACTCAACAAAAATAATAGCAAAATCTATAAACTAGTTTGCTTTTTTTAGGCGATGCTTATCACATTACACAACCACATACTGATGGAAGGGGTGCTACCCTGGCTATGACTCGTGCGCTAGACCAGGTATAGGCGTATAGCATGGTGTCAACTCAGCCACTTGTCCTTTCCCACTTAATCCATCTAGGACTGGCTTCTGCTTAATTTAATTTTCTTCCTATAATGCTTTCCTAAAATTTAACTATATTTTAATGTGTAGTCAGGCATTAATCCCCATGATATAGACTACATAAATGCTCATGCTACCTCAACTCCTCTTGGTATTGTTCCCTTGGCCCTTAAAGTTATGCATAGTAGTCATTGAAGTTACTTCAATCTTGTAAACTCCATAGGCGATGCTATAGAGGCCAAAGCAATTGAAAATGTATTCTCTGACCACGCAACATCTGGCTGTTTAGCAATATCCTCCACGAAGGTAATTTTGTGTTGTACTTGAATATTTAATTCTCGAGCGGAATTTCTAATATTTCGAAGCTGCACCATATTTTAATGGTTTAATTTGGTTATGCAGGGTGCTACAGGCCATCTTCTTGGAGCAGCTGGTTCAGTCGAAGCTATCTTTACTATTCTAGCTATCCATCATGTATGCTTACTCTAATGAATTTGAGTTTCACTTTGTTATTATAGACCAGCCATTTAACTTCTTGTTGAAGTGTAGTAGTAGTTTGCCCTTTCAATCTCCATTATTCTTGTCAGGTTTTTGGAACATCTGGAATTGATAATTTGAAAAGCTGGAGACCTTTATTAAAACCTGCCATCTAAGGGGCCCGTAATTATGTAAAAAATGTTAATTCAATTTTCTCCGAAGTTATGATGATGCATACATCAGGCATAATTTGTTAAAAAATATTTTATTTTGACATCAACTTTGAATTAGATCCAAAAAAATCCTCACTCACTTACTCTGTATGCGGTGTCCCCATGTGCACAATATTCTACGACAATAAAATTTTTATGCACCTCTAAATAATGGTAGACATTGCACAACGTCCATCGATGCCTGTGTAACCTTGAGTCTCTTTTCTAAATAAAACAATATAATAGTAATAAAGTATATAAGGTAGATTGTCTAGCTCGAATGACTCACATTAATTCCAATTTTACATTTCATAGCATGTTAAAATTACATTATTACACAATTACATCATGATATCATTTTCAAATTACATTATTACACAAATACATCATTATAGCATTACATAATGTTGAGTTTCCGCTTTATCTTATTCAAGTTATGTTTTGTACTTTTAATTTTGCCACTTTTATATGTAGCTGAGTGATAGTTGTTTTAGATAATGAACTCTTAATTTCCTTCCAACATGGTATCACAACCGAAGGAACTCTAATCCCTCGGTCTCGACTTTCTCCTCTAGCCCGTCAGCTCGCCTGTGCGACTTGTCCGGCGACGTCTCTCAATCGAGCGTCTCCTGCAGCCATTCGTCGGTCCTCTCTCCCGCAACCGTTCGCTCGTCACCGTAGCCGTTCGCCCATCATCGCGGCCGTTTGCCCGATCCGCAGCCGCTCGTCTGTTCCTGCCTCATCCGCCCTTTCCGTCGATCGTTGACTGGACGCAGGAAGCTTGCAACAGAAAACCTTCTTCCTGGCATCCAGTGCTTTTTCTCCTTGAGGGGATGAGCCCTCCATTGATGCTCTACTTGTGTTCTTTGCTCACTCCCTTCGCCGAGAGCGTTTCGGTTCTTCTCTTTCAATGAGAGGTTATTAAGAATGTGTCACTTTATTCTCGTTCATTCTTCCTCGTGGTTTCTATCCTCGGGTTGTTATGGAAGGGAGTGTTGAATCTCCAAATTTGTCTTCCGGTTTCTCCTCGATGTCGACATTGGGCTCCGACTGTGCTCTCCATGACCATGGAACTGCTCAAATTACTACCATGAAATTTGATGACACCAATTATCTCCCGTGAGCTTGTTCCTTCACTCTTGCCCTGAAAAGCCGGCATATGTTTGGATATGTTACGAGCACTACGAAGGCCCTCACTTAGACTTCTATAGATTCGTCTCAATGAGAGTTGGAAAACTCCCTGGTGATGTTGTGGATCGTCAATTCCATGCATGAATGCATATCTCAGAATTACCTATTCCTGGACACTATCGCAAATATTTGTAAGCAAGCTGATGTTACTTATTCTTGTCATGGGAATGCCGCTCAGATTTTCCAACACAGCCTGCAGATTTTCCACTTTAGGCAAGACGATCGTTCTCCTTCCTCCTATTTCCTGATGTTTACTTAGCTATATCAAGAGTATGATCACTTCGATGCTCTCACACTTGTCTCTCCTGAAGATGAAGCGTTTGTTCGGGCTTGAGAAGAATGCAATCAAATCTGAGTTTCTTTATGGTTTGCATCGAGATTTTTATCCTTTTAGTGTCCAGATTCTTGGGTGTTCTCTTCTTCCCTCTCTGACGGAAGTCTACAGTCTTGTTCAACAAGAGTTTGATCGCCACCAGACGTTACATCCCAACCCTGTCTCAGAGCGCTCTGCTCTTGCAACTCACTTTAGCCCTGGTGGGCGTTCTTCTTGTGACTACATGATCAGTTTTGGTGAGAAGGATCATCTAATATGTGATTATTGTTGGAAGTCCCGTCATACTAGGGACACTTGTTTCAAGCTTCATAACTTTCCTCCTCCGAGGGGGTCCTGCCTCCCGTGGTGGCTGTGGCTATAGCCGCTCTTAAGGCTGTCTTCCTCTGTCCTAATCAACTCATCTCTCGGATGCTTTTGAAGATATTCCTCCTCTTGCTACTACTTTTGCTCTCTCTTCGGATGAGATTCTAGCCTTCCAACGTCAGGTGCATGGCCAATCTTCCGAGACCTCTACTTCATCATCATCCTCTTATGCCCACCAGGGGCCCCCAAGTGCTCATTCGTCTACCAGCCTCCCCTCCACCCAGTGGATCATCGACAGTGGAGCCACTGATCATATGACTGACTCTGTTTCAGGTTTTGCATTCTACTCTCCTCTGTCTGGTTGAGACAAAGTGAGTGTTGTTGATGGTTCTTTTTTCCTCCATTGCTGGAAAAGAAACCATTTTCTGCCCTTCTCTCACTCTCTCGTTCGTTTTTCATGTTCCTAAGTTCACTCAAAACTTTTTTCTATTAGTCACTTGACTAACTCTATGAACTGCTCAATGACGTTTTTCTCCTCTTGTATCTTTCAGGATCCGAAGATGAGGAAGGTGATTGACTCTGGTAGCCTGTGCGATGACCTGTATCTACTTAACCCCTCCAACTCAGCTCCTCCTTCGCGTGCTCTTCATGTGGCTTCATCTTTTGATTTGGATTCCTGGCACTATCGCCTAAGACATCCCTCTATCCCTGTTATTAAACTTTTATAACCTGCTATGTCGAACTCTGCGTTTAGCAATTTTTCTTATGATGTGTGTGAACCGAGTAAGCAAAAAACGAGCCTCTATTACTTATATATCCCCTCCCAGTGCTAGTCCTTTGACGGTTTTTCATTCTGATGTTTGGGACCCTTACCCGCTTGTTGGTACCAAAAATATCACCAACTCTCTACGTGCTATCCCTGGGTCGGGTGGTCGGCAGGGGAAAGAGTGATTCACAAGCGATCAGTTATTAGTCCTGCAGATCGTTTAAGCGAGTAAAAAGGATTGGGAAAAGAGGTGCCGCTGACAACGACGAATACCCGGTTTGACCCGCCGCGGCGAATGCCTTCCTTGCGATGGGCCCTTGATTAATGGAAAATGGATTACAAGAGAGTACGAGCAAGTACAAGTGGGGAAGAAGAGAGGAGACTTGATTGGACTTAGTGTCTGCATCAACAACTAGGCAGGTTCTGGGCTAAGTTCGTGTGTCCCATCCAAGCATCCGTGATCCCTATTTATATTTGAGGGTAGGCTGCTCGAACGGTTCACGAATAGACGGGATTTTAACGCTTCATTAACTACGACATTAAATTCTCAACCTCTTGAGGTACACAAAGAGTCTGGCGGCGGGGGTTGAGTGAAGAGACCGCACGTAACCACGCGGTACCACTGGGGTTGGTGCCGAAGAGACGAGTCCATGCGGGCTCCAGGAGAAGTGTCCCCCGCGACCTCTGGGCTGGATCTATGATGCTGCTCCATAAGAGACCGCATGCCAAATGTACGTGCTAGGGTCGCCTGAAAAGTGACTGCGCCAAACACCGCCGTGCTAATGCCACGGACCGCAGAATGTCCGCGTACATCCGGAATGTCCGTCTGAAGACCTTGCGAACTTTGGGAATGGTCTCCTGGTAAGTTATCCCTGCTTGTCTGATGCTCGCCTTAGCTGTCGCGGGATTTGGGTTAACATAATCCTTGCACTTTTTTGGCAGACTGTGCGGACTCCGGAAAAGTAAACTGGTAACCGCAAAGGCTGCGACCCACACTTAATGCTCCCGAAAATCTATAAATAACGTAGACCTACACCCAGTCGAGTCACTTTTCACAGCCAGCCAATTGCTCCTCCTCCCTGCTCGCCATGAGTATGAACCACGAGCTGATCGCCAAGGTGGGCTACGACCTTGACGCTTTGAAAAAGAGGACCAATAAGCCGAGAAAACCTTCAAAATTCCCCGGTAGCTCTTCCAAGAAAACATCCTATCATCTTTGAAAAAGCCCGCCGAGAAAACGGCCAGTCCCATCCCCACCGTTTCGGACTTGGTCGCACGCATGGAAGAACACCCAGACTTAGACATGGAAGGGCGCGCGAACCTTCTGTCGGAAACCCAACTTCATGACCATTCTTCTAGTACTTCGTAGAAACGGAAAGAGTCCGCCTCCTGAAAGCCGTCAACCAGTAAGACGAACATTCCCCCTGATGCCGCACCTCTCGCGAAGAGTGACGAAATCCTAGCGAAGAGCTTGTCGAACCCCCCAAAGAAGCCGACTGTCCGGAGGGAGCCAGACCCATGTCAGCAGGTTTTGTCGGAAAAAGTAGATTACCAGAAGATGTCGCTTGAGAAGACAGTGGACTCGGAGGAGTCAGATGAGGAGATTGACGAGGATGACGACATGGAGGTTGCCTACGCCATGTTCGAGCCAGAGAAGTCACGGGCGGATTCCATGGGGAAAGTCACAAAGGAGGCTACCCCACCTCTAACCACCTCGAACACCCCTTTGAAGAAGAAGAGTAAGAGGGATGATTGGCATGAGACAGTCGCTCCAGACAACGAACTTGCTGCAGGTACTTGCTTAGAACCTCTTGCTACAACATACTTGTTAGTCGTTTAATACTTTAGTGCTACATTTCCAAAGAAAACCACAACGATAGTGTCCCTTCAGGAAGGGCTCGAGGAGGCCTACACGCGCATAGCCTACCTCGAGGAGGGAATTGAAGCGCTGAAACAAGATGCCGCGTCGAGTGCCATGCCTACCTCCCGAACAGAAGCTCTCCCGGCGATGCAGGGATCAACCCCACCAGAGGACGCCATCCAGAAGTACGCGCGGAAGGTCAGAGAGGACATCTGCGCCATACACGCGCTGGTCGTCAAGTTAAACAAACATCATGTGGCCACCTCCAGCGTGCTCGCAGAGATAACAAATAACTTGACGTTCGTGAGTATGGAGCAGGTGTCAGGCGAGGACATTTCCAAAGATTAGGAACAATTTGATTTGATTTGTAATAATTATTCATGTGCAGACACTTATTGTGTTCGCCAGACTCATGTGTGTGGAACAACTTCTTTTTTTCTTTAATCGCTCCTCATCGCGCTAGCTGCCAGTGCATATCTCACTTGTTAGTGGACATACGCACGATGCGATTTCTTTTACAGGACAGGGAGAAGAGCGCGTGATGGGCAGCGTGAACACTCTTTGGACGACAATTGTTCGCTGTGTTTCGCATTTCAAGAAAAAGATTGTAAACTCCTATAAATAGGCCCGCGGAGCCTTGCCTTCCCGACATAACACCCTGAGCCTCATGGAGAACGTGCATGCTCCTCAGGCGGGTACCACACAGGCAAACTGCACTGCTGCATTCCTGCTTCACGCCCCACCTATGATTAGACTATCAGATGACAAATTCATGAACCATATTGCTATAATCCGCTTGCCAACTGAAAGATTCATCGCGCGACTCCCCGACCCTTGCGAGCACTTGAACTCGGTGTTCGCCGACGAGCTAGTTCTCCCCTTTGAACACTTTGATGCGGGATGGACCTACCCCATCCTGCCAGAGATGGTGGAAGTGCTCAGCCGCTACGGGCTCATTCCCGCTCAGCTAAACCCCAACTCTATCGTGGTGGCGACCGCATTCTTTGTTTTCTTATGGCTTCAGAGGGTCAGATTCAGTCTGACAGTGTTCATGCGGCTATTCTTTGTTCGCGCGATCCCGAAGGGTCAATTGTATATAGGGTCGAACATACTGCGGGTACTGAACCTTCCCAACAAGGTTCATGAGTGGAAGTCCCGGTTCGCCATGTTCAAGGCAGAACTCGGGGAGCTGAGCCCCTACCCTCACCCCGCAGGAGGAGGCGAACTTTTTGAAGCCACCGGTTGAAGGGGTGGAGGACATCGCAAACTTCTTCGACAAAGCGCCCCTAGTTATCGAACACTACGTTCCCTGCCTGGAAGAGGTGGTGGACATGGATGTCACCGATTGTAAGTGCTTATTTACAAAAGATTTACATACTTTTGGGTTCTAACGTTTAGACTTACAGTTGTCCTGCAGGTTCTTGCTGAAAGACCCTACGAAGCCCCCGACATGGTATTGACCGCGACTGAGAAGAGGAAAGCTGCGGGCACGACACCTCCGCGAGCACCGCTGGCCACCCGACGACACCGAGCGACCTCTCCCACCGGCCGAATACAGAGGTCGACGCGGGCTCCCGAGTCTGTCGCGCGAGATCTGCCGCCAGACTCCGGGGCCCTGACAAACACGCTTGGTGACCCGCTGCTGCTCTTGGATGCGGGCACGGTCACCCTCAGCACTCGATTGCCGTCCTGGAGAGAAAGACAGGAGATGACCCCGCACGCGCAGGCGGTCTCCTCCGCGATCATTATTGAAGACAAGTTTGAGGAGATGCGGGGGTGCCCATAGATTAACAGGCTCAGAGGGCGGCCACAACTTCCCTGAGGTCCCTGACATACAACAATGTTGTCTGTCGGTCCTTGGAGTAGACACAACTTGCCTTGAGGCAGTCCCACGAGGAGGTCGCCCGTCTGGAAAGTAAATTAGGGGTAACTCCCAAAGAACAACTATTGCTTCATATACCTTTTATACGACCTTGTAATTGTTTTCCCTCTCATCCATCAGGCAAGCCTGACCGCGAGCAACCCGGAGTTCGTGAGGGAGATCCTGAAGGCCAAGCACAAATCCAAAAAGATCACCTTGGCGCACCTGCGGAAGTTGGACGCCTTCAAACCCGAGTTTGTGCACATCAAATACAATGAGCTCTTTCCAGAGGACGCGTTGTTCTTCCCCGAAGAGTCCGCCTCATTGTCCCAGTGGTCTACGCCAGCAAAACTCCAGGAACTTCAGCTTCGAGCGATGAGCACTATGTGACATCCGTATCTTGACGCACAAATTTAATTTAATTGCAGGGCCCGTGCTTGAGCAAATTTGATCGAGTCAGTGTTGTGGCAAGGTACGATTTTAGAGTGATTTAAAACATGTACGTTAAGTAATGGATTAATTCTGATCGTTAATTGTGCGCACGACGTATTTGCTTAAAAAAAGACGTGAGGGCGGAGTATATATTATGTCATCGAATGTTTAAGGGAAGAGGGAATTAGTGTAATTAAGTTTAAAACTTAATTTGTTTTTGAAGAGGTGCACCAGTTCAAACCCCCAACGGCACGGGAGAAACCGCAAACTCTCCCGACGCGTCTTATTAAACCCCAGCGGCACGGGAGAAAACACAAACCCTCATGATTTCATTTTTTTCGCAAGCCGAGCACTCCGCCTCCCGCAGCCCTAGCCGACGCCTTCCCCCGCACTGTTACTCAGCGACAATCCTCCCTCCTTCCTCTGCAGGGCCGACGAGTCTCCTCTTCCCTTCTTGTGTCGTAGGAGAGCCGGATTCATCCCTAACCGGTGGGAGTCTAGAGGGCCGAAGTTTCGTTTTGGTTTCGGTGAGTTTAGTTCCTCACTTGACTTCTTTTTCTTGGTGGATATTCTTCTAATTGGAAGTTGATTTTAACTATCTTATCCTTCCTTCATGCCCTAATTAGGGATCGAAGTACTAGCTCCACCGCAAATTTTGGAGTTGATCGCATTGTTTAGTTTTAATCGCTCTCACAAAGAGGTACTGCACCATTTTGGTTCTTCATATTAACCCTAGCCATTTTGAGTTACCTTACCGAAAACCCTAAAGCAAAAAATGTGAAATTTTACAGTTGTCATGATTGCAGATTTTTGGTGGCCTCGGGGCAAGTTCTGGAAGTCCTCAGTAGTCAATTTCTCTTCAAAAAAGCAATGTTGCCGCGTCGAGTGTACGAGCGCCGCACCACCACGGTAAGAAAGTCTAATCCCTGTTAGTTAGATGTATCAAGAAAATTATTTTATGTACGCATGTGTAAGTTTCGTGCATGCATCATAACCATGCATAAAAAGGTATGGCGGTAGGAAAACGGTCACATAATTAGTGGAGGATAACCCCTCTTCCAGGCCCGAATAGTCAGATCATGTATACTAACGTTAGGTACGAAACCGTTACACGTATACGTAAGTTTGGAAATTTATCTAATTAAGGGCGTGAACGTCCCTTCTAGCCGACCACAAGAAAATATAGGGCCGCTCAGTAGTACACCAAAAGAGATGTCCCAGGCAGAGTAGCGTATGACCAATAAGGGTCAGTAAGAACGCATAAGTCTTTTCGTTCTTGATAGAGACGCACTACCTTTCTCATAAGGCATATAATATCCTATGAGAAGTAGAGTCTTGGGAGTTGACTCCCCTTTAAGACAGTAGATTCGAGATCGTGTCCGCGCGTCACTACAACAATTAAGTTCGTAAGATGGTCTCGGGTCGTCAGTTTTTCAGATGCACGTTAGGAGCTACTCTGCTTAGAGCCTTCCAAGTAAAAGTGCAGATTAGAAGCCGCCTAGAACTCAAGTATAGACCTGACGTGAGACAGTACACTAGGTAGTGAACGCCAGAACTTGGGTAAATAAAATGAAAGTTCATGAACATAGAGCCAATATGTTTGTTGACCAGGAAACATTGTGAAGACATGCATAATATTTAACATAAAGATTTTTATAAAATAAAACTATTTATTTTCAAAAGCATGCAATCATCATTTAAGAAAATGTTGTGTCACTAGGAGTTATTTTTTCTTACTCTGACCCCTTGTGGGAAATGTTTTTACAGGTGACCCAGATGGGAAACTACGCCCAGGATGAACGTCCTTGTGGTGTCAGTTTGTAGTTGGTTGCTTATTCAGTTTTCTTTCCTTTCAGTATACACTGGTAGCCTTGGATACTGTATCATGTTAATGTTTTGAATATCATGTATCAGACTTATTTTGTTACTGCAGATTTTCAGTTCTTTCATTTCAATTCATGTTTAGTTGCTCTGTGAATCCAGCTTGTAAAGGTATGCAGTTACCCTTAGTTTCTTTCACAGTTTCCGTTGTAAGTATAAATTCTCGGTATTTTTCTTTTATACCGGCTGTGTACTAGCTTTTAATATTGTTTCCTAGTTTGCTTTATATCGCTGAACCGACCGGACGACTGATTTTTTTGAACTGGGATGGGGTGTTACACACTAAGTGCTTCTTTCTTCTTTTTTAATATTATTTTGGACGCATTTATATCGCCCATGCCTGCAGAACATTATTTTTTGCTCGCGACCAGTCACGGTTATAATTTTTTGTTTTTGCAAATTATTCCTTGTGTGTATTCTTATTTCTGCCTTCTGTGTTCGTACCATGCTTTCCGCCGGGAGCTTGCGAGGCGCTCGCGCGTCCGGTGACATCAAGTGTGCGTGCAAGTTACGAGTAACCGGAGTGTTCGGCCAGATTGGTACTTAGGAAAAATTATGGTCTTACAACAGTAGCTGGGTTCGTTGTTTGTGGTTAAGGTCACCAGTCGGGCCTAGGGCATCCGCAGGTCTCTCGACCGCACACAACGTTGTCAAACGATGTAGTGGGATAAGTACCTATTGCTCGGAGCTTGTCCTCGGAAAGGGAATCAGTAACAATAACAACGCTTCAAATCAATGCGCGATTGGTCAACATATCTGGACACCCGCCACATAGGGCACCCTGGAGTATCTCCACGAGGGCAATTATTGCGGTCTTTTGGTGGGGGAAGTGACTAACATCTGCAAGAGGTTCAAAGGCTTGATGTTTGCCTCCACTCAGAATGCCCGGATTCGTTTGAGGGGGTCCAAGCAAGCTCCGAGACTCACCAAACTGGACGAAGTTGAGGCTGCGTGTGCCCGCCAAAAATCATTCCTTACGCCGCAATGTGCTAATAACCTCCATGCGACAAGAAGTTCTTGGTGATGGCTCCTAGGGAGCAAATGTTGTTTCGAAGATTTAAATTAGGTGCCAAGCATTGGGGAGGATGCGTACCTTAGCTTAGGAATATTACTTCTTTAGGTCGTCACTGCCCCAGGTGTTGGGCATCTCTTTGCCTTCATGGGATTGCAGCCGGTAGGCTCCATTCCTGAGCGCTTCTTTGACGATGAATGACCCCTCCCAGTTGGGGTTAAGCTTTCCTATTGAAGCTGCTCTTCCAGCCACATCCACTTTTTCAGCATGAAATCCCCCTTCTCGAACTGCTTCACTCATATTTTTATCGAAATATCCAGCCATTCTCGGAGAATCAAATTGGATTCATGCCAGAGAGGTCGACCATGGAAGCTATACATCTCTTGAGGAGACTCATTTACAACTACCGAGAAAGAAAACAAGATTTTCATATGCTGTTTATCGATCTTGAAAAGGCTTATGATAGAGTTCCAAGAGAGATCTTATGGAGAGTCTTAGAAAAGAAAGGTGTAAATGTATCATACATTCACATAATAAGAGATATGTATACAAATTCAGCGACAAGGGTGAGGACATCTGGAGGATTAACACAAGAATTTGCTATCATTGTTGGCGTACATCAAGGTTCATCTTTAAGCCCTTATCTCCCTATCTTAGATGAGCTCACCAGACATCTAACAAGCAATACCTTGGTATTTATTGTTTGCGGATGATATCGTTTTGGTCGATGAGACGTGCGAGGGTGTAAACACAAAACTTGAATCTTGGCAAGACACTTTAGAAAAAAAGGGTTTTAGGTTGAGCAGGACAAAGACGGAGTGTATAAAGCTTAAATTTAGCAGTGCAAGAAGGGTGAATGACTTCGTTAGTAAGTCTGGTGATCAAGATATTTCCCGTAGTGAGTGTTATGAATATCTTGGATCGATAGTTGAAAAAGACGGAGGTATTGATAAATATATGACACATAGAATCTAAGCGGGTTGGTTGAAGTGGAGAGGCGCATCAGGGATCTTATGTGATTGTATGGTACCATTAAAACTTAAGGGCAAGTTTTACCGTACTACAATTAGACCAACAATGCTCTATGATTTTGAGTATTGGGCAGTGAATTATGTATATGAACAAAAAAAAAGAGTTGCGGAAATGAGAATGCTTAGGTGGATGTGTGGACATACAAGACTGGATAAAAGTAGGAATGAATGTATCAGGGATAAGATAGGAGTAACACTAATTGAAGAGAAGATGCGAGAAGCTCGACTAAGATGGTTTGGACATGTACAAAGGAGATCATTAGAGGCACCTGTTAGGCATTGTGAGAGTCTAGCCACTAGGCATGTTAAACGTGGGAGGTGTAGACCAATAAAGACTTGGAATGAAACTATAAGGAAAGACATGATGTACTTGGGTATTAGTGAGATTATGACAAAAGATAGTGCACAATGACGACAAAGGATCCATATATCTGACCCTACTATAGTCGTATAAAGGCTTGAGAGACCGCCTGCCAAATTTACATGTCGGGGTCACTTGAAGAGTGACCACGCCGAACACTGTCGTGCTAAAGCCATGGATCGGAGAATGTCCGGGTACATCCGGAATGTCTGTCTGAAGACCTCGCAAACTCTGGGAATGGTCGCCTGGTAAGTTATCCATGATTGTCTGATGCTCGGCTCAGCTTTCGCAGGATTTGGGTTAACACCGCTTGCTTCTATTTCTGGTTGTAAATGATTTGTCACTTTTATAGACTGTTTTTCTCGTTGCACTTGAGTTTACCTGATGGAAAACAAATGTGAAGTTTTTTCTCTATTCCAGCGGTTTCATAAAATAATCGCCACTAAGTTCAATGCCACCATTAACGTGTTGCGAAGTGATAATGGTCGTGAGTACGTTGACTCTCACTTTGAACGCTACCATGTGATTTGGGTATCGTCCACCAAATTTCATTCATTTACACCCCTACTCAGAATGGGTCTCTGAGCATAAGAATCTGCACCTATTTGAGGTTGCTCGTTGCTTCTTACTTAAGATGCACCTTTCCAAATATTACTGGGGGGACACTGTACTCACGACTGCCCTTCTTATTAATCGCATGCCTACACGTATTCTTCATCACAATACCCTGTTGGAAGCTCTCGTTATTACTCCTATTGAGATTCCTCCATGTATCTTTTGGTGTGTGTGTGTTTTGTCCACGTGCACCACTCCTCTAAGATTGATTCCCGTGCGTTTCAACGTGTCTTCATTGGCTACTCTCTCTCCTTGGAGTATAAGTGTTTTCATCCTGTGACACGAAAGTCTTTTGTCTTCATGGATGTCACTTTTCATGAATCCGAGTCTTATTATGGGAGCTCACTTCAGGGGGAGTTTGGTGCCATGGAAGTGAGCTCTCCCTCTATTCTTCTACCTATTTATCCTCTGTATCAGCCCGTTCTTTCTTCTATTGTTCTACCTCCGACATTGCCCCCTTGTCCTCCCCCTCTGCAGTTTTTACTCGTTGACGAAGAGGCACAAACAATCAAGGTTCACACACCATACCAGAGCCAACGTCTGAACTGTCTATTGGTCTCCATGGTAACCGTGCTTTCATTCATCATCTCTTGTCTCATTATGTGACTTATGACTCATTGTCGTCCTTGCATAGTGCCTTTTTCACTTCCCTGTCTTCTATATCCATCCCTTCCTCATGGCAGGAATTTCTAGAGCACCTAAAGTGGAATGAAGCTATGCTAGAAGAGATGATGATTCTTGAGAAGAATTGTACTTGGGTTCTTTTTTATCTTGCTCAGTGAAAAACCGTTGTTGGTTGTAAATGACTTTTTTTGGTGAAACAAAACTCCTAAGGTCATGTGGATTGTTACAAAGCTAGGTTGGTAGCCAGAGGTTCAAGGTTATAGATGTCGGATATCGGGGACACGCCGGTTTAGGGTTTTCATGTCGGTTTTAATATGTCGGGGGAAATATCGGGGATATTTCATATATCAGGTTTTAATATTTAATTATTTATATGAATAATTATTCATAAATTTAATCATTTTTTAATTTTTATATATTAATATATTAATAATTTGATATTTATTGAACTCCTAAATTTATCAAACTAATATAAACATTTTGTGTTACACAAGTAATAACAGTATAACGAGTGAAATAAAACAAGAGCAAGCAGAATGTAGGAAAGTTGTCGACGATAATAAAAGATAAGAAATCTTTAATCCATAATTCAAAGATCATGGATAATTGAAGTCGATGACGGATTTGTGCAAGGAAGAAAGCCAGAGGAAGGGAAAAACAACTTAAACAATGAAGTAATTTTGGTTTATTGTGACTAATTATATCGGCCTACATGTCGGTAATTAAATTATAGACCATAGACACTAATTAAACAATCTAAAGACATTAATTAAAATACATTGAAAAAAAACAGTCGATAAAATGTCGGGATATATCGGTCAATAACAGACATATCAGAAGATATATTTTAAAAGGATATTTTGCAAAAAAATATCGGAAACGTGTCGTTTTGTCCATAAAACCTTTATGTCAGCCGACACGTCAGCCATGTCGGAGGATATCGACAACACTGCAGAGGATACACCTAGACGGCTTAGATTGATTATCAGGAAACCTTTGCTCCTGTAGCAAAGATGAATTCCATGATCCATCAGAATTTTTCTCTCTTGTGCTATCTGTAAAGGGTGGAGTTTTAGTCAGTTAGACGCAAAGAATGCCTTCCTCCATGAGGATTTGGAAGTAGAAGTATATATGGCTACCTCCAGGTGATGCAGGACGACGTGTAGGGCTTGCGCGCCTGTCGGCTTTTTCTAGGAAACCCTAATGCATGCAATATTCGATGAACTTTGTGCAACGAAATTTGAGCGAAATTTGCACGAGTTTTATTAAATGAAGCAATTGAATTCTTTGTAAAACACAAAATCGCTATTTTGTTTTAAAATGATTTTTCTTAATAAAATGGCTCAAATTTAAATCCGGGGAAGGAAGTTCGCAACTTTTGTTCCATCCCCTTGTCGTAGCAAAACGAAATCGTGGACTCTAAATATGTTTTCGTTTAGAGTTTTTGACGTAGCGTTCGCTAACAAAACTTGGGCGAAAACCTAGCAATGAGTCTATTATCCTACGAGAAAATATAGAGACACACACAAAGGAAAAGATTGAAACAATTACCCACGAAAGAGGCGTCTTCCGTATTCGAAGTCGATGACGATCACGCGAGGAACTTCTCGTGACCTTTGATTTCCGCTCCGAGGTCGGCCGCTATTGCATACGGGCACCACGGAATTAAGTCGCTCCCTCACACGAGGTGGTTCCATGATATCACTAAACAATGTAAGAAGCCACTATCTAAACAACCTAAATTCATTCACTCTTCACACTAGAGGCTCCACGAAATCTCAAGTACAAGAATTAACTGTTACACACACAAGAGTGGCTCCACGTTATCTCTAAACACAAGAGATAACTTTTTATCAGGAAAACAAGTTCCCCTTCACTGTTTCAGGGAATAAATCAAATAATCTTACCACTACTTCTAGAAATCATAGATTAAGCACAGTTAAATTAATTTTACTGTTTATCTTCTCCTGTCAAACGGAATCAAAATTAGAACTCCAGTATTCAAAGGAAGCAGCTCTCACATATGAAACAACAAGCCCTTTTAACCTCTAAACATTAATCAACATCACATTTCAATCTCAACTAATCTCCTAAACAATATTAAACTATACTCTTCAACGTTCTCCAACGGAAGCAATCCTAACTCCTAAATAGGGAAATAAGAACAACGAACTCAAGTTCTCTTCAAATACTCCCGCTACAGCTACAGAACTCCTCAAACGGGAACTTAACAGCAATCCTAACTCCTAAACAGGCAAACTGCAGCAAGCAACTCTCTCACGGGAAATACATAGCAACGATCTTCAAATTTCATCAACAATCACCAATACATTTCAATGTCCATCAATCACCATAAAAATTTACAACAATTCCCTATTTATAGGATTTCGAAAGAACAAGGAGCTTGCACACGAACCAACGGTTGTGGGAGGAACGTCCATGGCGGAGCTCCTTCGTGGCTGAAGTGGATAGATGCGGAAACCGCTCAAGTTGAGGTAGCGGGCGTTACCCATGTGGTTGGAGGCTTCGGCGTCGTGGGCGGCCGTGAATCTAGCTCAAATTGGTGCCGAAAATGGCAGAACCCCAATCTGCAAAAGGCGGCCTGTGCGGGATCGGGCGATAGGGAAGATGACGGGAGGCTGGAGTGAACCGGCGGCTTTCCCTTAACCTAAACGTAAGATAAACACACACACATATATATATATATACATGATCATATATATATATGATATAATATATATATATATATATATATATATATATATATATATATGATTTTAGACTCACACACACACACATGTTCTATCTGGTGTATAACATAAAACTCCCAATATGACGACGCGCGCAAGTGTGCAACAACATGATTACGCGCGCAGGCGTGCAACGAACTAAAATTGACAATCATTAAATTTTGCAAAATAAAATGCAATAAAACATAAAATTAAAATGCAATCACTCAGGGTCTATAGAGATCCGGTCGAGTGCGACGTCAGACTTTTTTGGTCGCCCCGATCGGGGTTGGTCTCCACTAACTCTCCCCCTCTCGAAATCACTCATCTCTGGCGAGTGCTCCGAGTGGTAGTTTGAGAGAAGTTTATCATCCATGCCAACGAACCAAGATCTCTGAAAACCACCATCAATAGTGGTCATTGTCCAATATGCCACCATCAGTAGTGGTTATTGTCTAATATGTGCTTGGGAACTAGAATAGAATAATCTCCTAGTGTCCATGCTCAACCTGAAACTGGCAGTGAAAGCAGAGGGAACTACGATGGAAGTGTCAGTAGCGGAATGAACGTCGGTGTGTCCTGAATGTGGCTCCTCACTCTCACTCACCAACCCAGAAGAATCGAATGGAGGAGAAGGCAATGGAAACTCTAAAGACTCATGCATGTAATCGTGGAGTAAACTCAGATCGGCTACGTTAAAAACAGGATTTGCTCCCCAAACGGAAGACATCTCAAGTTCATATGCAATTTTCCCAATCTGCTTTACTACTTGAAAGGGTCCAGTTCTACAGTAGCTAGCTTCTTTACGGTACCAGAAGGTAACCGTTCCGGATCTAGCCGAACCATAACCAAGTCATTCATTTTGAAACTAGTAGCTCTTTTATGCTTGTTAACTTGAGTTGCATAAAAATCAATTGTACTATGCAATTCTCCGCTCAAAAAATTTGTATGCAAATCATGCAAATGCAATAAATGAACTACTAACACGACTAAGGCCACAAATCGATGGTTTCAGATACTAAAAACAACTCCTGAGATATGTACATGATCAGGAGGCTCGGAAGGAGGATCATAAAAGAATTCATCGCGAGGGCGATGAACACTCAAGTGTAAATCAGAGACATCCGTGGTCAGATGTGTCAACATGGTGTGCGAACTGTCTTTGCAAGTGCGTGTGACAAGTATCAACGAATCAACGAGTGCACCCTTAAACTCGATGGTGACACTAAGGGTAGATACATCCCAAATGTGCGGTGAGGTGAACCCATATGTGGTTCATCTAGGGGTTCATCAGGAGGGGTATAATAAAATTCGTCGCAAATGCGATGCGTACAGACGTAGGCTTCAAAGACATATGAAGTGCTCTCATATGAATGATAATGCACGTGAAGTACGACAATCGTGATAAGTGTACTAGGGAAAGTGAGGCATCAGGTGGCTCACCAGATGGGACATCTGAAAACTCATCGCAATACGATGGTCAACAGGTGGTACGTCTCATAGCTCATCTAGAGTGTCACTCATCAGATGGCTATGATCAAGCCCTAATATATAGATGTCACACTCAAAATCATCTCTCTGAAGCACTATTGACATCAAGGGCGAATATGGAGCAGGTATCCATGTCTTGAAATTCACAAGTGTACTACTCAGAAAAAACTCATCCACACAAGGACGAGGTGGCTCATCTGGAGGCTCAATAGGAGGGTCGTCAAATGACTCATTAGTAGAGTGATGGTCCTCCAGTAGAAAACCATGAGAAGTGGTCGTATTCCCAGATAGGGTAGAGGTGACTACCTCGAGTTCACTACTAAGCTCTCGGCTCCCGATCGTAATGTCACTCGGTGCGCCATCAGGTGTGGTGATATGACTCGATGCACCATCGGGTGTGGTGATGTAACTCGGTGCACCACCAGGTGAAGTGTGCAAGGAATCTACACTCAAATGAGAGCTAGTAGATATCGAATCAAGGGCGGGTTCACTAAGTGGAACAGACTCACATAGGGGTTGACTCCACACATCCTGCACTAGAATATCAGACAGAGTTGGTGATGTCTCCCTGTTTTGGGCGGTGGAATGCCCTTGCAGACCCTTAATGGTTATTGTCATGTTCGTCTTCAGAACATTAGGAGGATCACTAGGTGTGATGTACTCTTGTGGAGAGTGACCTCTATAGATATTTTGAGGGTAATCATGATGATCTTCCGTAACATAATCATGTCGTGCTCGTAGGTGGTTGTGAGTCCTACGAACGTGTGGCGGTGGTTGCACATGTGCAGTATCGGGTTCCTCATACAGAGGTGACGTGTAGTATCGATAACGTGCGTCATACTGAACTCTATCCTCATAATATAGTGTCGAAGGACCAAAAGGATCCACTCGTGTGCGAGGATAAAAACGACGATTGTCATCGTATTGACCGTCTCTAGTATAATGAGAATGTGTTGGTGGGTTAACACGATCTCTGGAAGTGGTATACGGTGATCGAGGATAATCATCGAAGTATCGCACATATCTCTGTGATGGGATACTATGTGAGTTGGTGTAAGTGAAGTCGTGATCCTCAAATAAAGGATTTCTCCTAAAGCTAGACATTTCCACGTAGTGATGTGAGATACCGTAATGTGGACGGACAGAATGCTCATCTCGAATTTGAGATGACATTGACGCTCGAGGGGGCATTTCTAAACTATTCACCCTACCTCTAAGGTTTGCTAACCTTTCACGCAACTGGCAGGTACTCTCAGTTAATGTCGTCATTTGGTGGGCGAAAGGTAAAAACCACTGGGGTGGTTCATCCCCTTTGTATCCACGTCTCGGGTGACCACGTTCAACTTGACTCATCCTACCTCTTCGCAGATGCATGTAAAAAAAAGTCAAATGCTATATATAATTATGCAATTAAAAAAACTCTTTTTTTTGAAAAATTTAAATGTTATGCGGGTTCCTATTCTACGCAGGGTGGATCTCGAAACTTAGAAAAATTTTGGAACCTCCCTCTGATACCAAATTGATGCAGGACGACGCGTATGACTTGAGCGCCTGTCGACTTTTTCTAGGAAACCGCAATGCATGCAATATTCGATGAACTTTGCGCAACGAAAATTGAGCAAAATTTGTACGAGATTTATTAAGTGAAGCAACTGAATTCTTTGTAAAGCACAAAATTGCTAATTTGTTTTAAAATGATTTTTTTTAATAAAATGGTTCAAATTTAAATCCGGGGAAGGAAGTTCGCAACTTTCGTTCCGTCCCTTTATCGTAACAAAACGAAAATCGTGAACTCCAAATACGTTTTCGTTTGAAGTTTTCGACGTAGCATTCGCTGACAAAACTCGGGCGAAAATCCAGCAATGAGTCTATTATCTTACGAGAAAATATAGAGGTACACACAAAGGAAAAGATAAAAACAATTACCCACGGAAGATGCGTCTTCCGTATTCGAAGTCGATGACGATCACGCGAGAAACTTCTCGTCACCTTCGATTTCCACTCCGAGGTCGGCCGCTATTCCATACGGGCACCACGAAATTAAGTCGCTCCCTCACACGAGGTTGTTTCACGGAATCACTCAACAATGTAAAAAGCCGCTATCTAAACAACCTAAATTCATTCGCTCTTCACACTGGAGGCTCCACGAAATCTCAAGTACAGGAATTATCTGCTACTCACACACACACGAGTGGCTCCACGATATCTCTAAACACAAGAGATAAATTTTTATCAGGAAAACAAGTTCCCCTTCACTATTTCAGGGAATAAATCAAATAATCTTAACACTACTCCCGGAAATCATAGATTAAGCACAGTAAAATTAATTTTACTGTTTATCTTCTCCTGTCAAACGGAATCGAAATTAGAACTCCAGTATTCAAAGGAAGCAGCTCTCACATATGGCACAACAAGCCCTTTTAACCTCTAAACATTAATCAACATCACATTTCAATCTCAACTAATCTCCTAAACAATATTAAACTATACTCTTCAACTTTCTCCAATGGAAGCAGCAAGCATCAAGTGACTTCAATCTAAACAGGGAAATAAGAACAACGAACTCAAGTTCTCATCAATTACTCCCGCTACAGCTATACAACTCCTCAAACGGGAACTTAACAACAATCCTAACTCCTAAGCAGGCAAACTGCTGCAAGCAACTCTCTCATAGGAAATACATAGCAACGATCTTCAAATTTCATCAACAATCACCAATACATTTCAATGTCCATCAATCACCATAAAAATTTACAACAAATCCCTATTTATAGTATTTCGAAAGAACCAAGAGCTTGCATACGGGCCGGCGGTTGTGAGAGGAACGGCCATGGCGGAGCTCCTTCGTGGCCGAAGTGGATAGATGAGGAAACCACTCAAGTTGAGGCAGCGGGCGTGGCCAACGTGGTTGGAGGCTTCGGCGTCGTGGGCGGCCGTGAATCCAGCTCGAGTTGAGGCCGAAAATGGCGGAACCCCGATCTGCGAAAGGCGGCCTGTGCGGGATCGGGCGATAGGGAAGATGACGGGAGGCTGGAGTGAGCCGCCGACTTTCCCTTAACCTAAACGTAAGATATATATATATATATCTGAATTTATATGTATATTCAGATATATATATATATATGATTTATATATATATATGATTTATGTATATACACACACACACACATACATACATATGTTCTATTTGGAGCATAACATAAAACTCCCAAATATGACGACACGCGCAGTTGTGCAACGAACTAAAATTGACAATCATAAAATATTGCAAAATAAAATGCAATAAAACATAAAATTAAAATGCAATCATTCAGGGTCGATAGAGATCCGGTCGAGTGCGACGTCAGACATTTTTTGTCGCCCCGATCGGGGTTGGTCTCCACCACCAGGTCTTATCTCTTAGGGATCTGAGAGAAATGTATGCAGACTAAAGATATGCGACCTAAAACAATCTTTGAGGGCTTAGTTTGGAAGGTTACAAAGAGCCATGATGACATTTGGGTATACTCAGAGCAATGTTGATCATACCCTGTTTGTAAAACACAACACTCAAGTTTTTATCCCACTATATTGAGGTTGGCTATATGGATCCTTTGTCGCCATTGTTCCCCTATCATCTCATTAATGCCTAAGTACATCATGTCTTTCCTTATAGTTTCATTACAAGTCTTTATGGTTTATGTCTACCTCATCTAACATTCCTAGTGATTAGACTTTCACAACGCCTAACAGGTGCCTTTAATGGTCTCCTTTGTACATGCCCAAACCATCTTAGTCGAGCTTCTCACATCTTCTTTGCAATTGAATCTTCTCATGTCTTATCCCTAATACATTCATTCCTAATTTTATCCAGTCTTGTGTGTCCGCACATCCACCTAAGCATTCTCATCTCCGCAACTCCCATTTTTTGCTCATGTACACAATTCACTGCACAACACTCAGAACCATAGAGCATCGCTTGTCTAATTGCAGTACGATAAAACTTTCACTTAATTTTTAATGGTACCTTGCGATCACATAAGATGCCTGACGCGCCTCTCCACTTCAACCAACCCGCATGGATTCTGTGTCACATCTTTATCAATACCTCCATTTTTTTGTACTATCGATCCAAGATATTTAAAACACTCACTACAGGAAATATCTGTTTGTAAAACACATGCAAGGAAAATTGACTATGTTGATTGTCTATGTGGATGGCATTATCATAACTGAGGATGCCATGAAGGAAATCTAAAATCTAAAGAAAAGATTGACTAGTTATTTTGAGGCAAAGGATCTCGGGAACCTCAAGCACTTCCTTGATATTGAAGTTGCAAGATCTAAGCACGATATCTTTATTTTCCAAAGGAAGTACATCCCAGACCTGTTGGAGATAATTAGGATGAGTGGGTGTAGACCTGCAGACCCCCCTATTGAATCCAACTATAGATTGAGGAGAGATGGTGGAGAAGTTACAGATATCAATGGTTTTCAACGTCTTGTAGGGCGGCTCATCTACATATCCCATACTCGCCCAGATATCTCATGTTGTTGAAGTTATCAGTCAATAAATGCATTCTCCCAAATCTCACCACTTGGATGTTGCACACCAGATTCTTCGATATCTCACAACCTCTCTTGGGTTTGGCATCTTGTTTACTCCAAACAAAGAATTAACCATTGAAGTATTCACAGATGCTGACTAGGCGGTGTTTGTTAATAACCGTAGATCCACTTCTGGATATTGCATTCTAATTGGGGGATATCTGGCAACCTGAAGAAGTTAAAAACAACAGGTTGTTGCTAGGTCCAGTACTGAAGGTGAATTTAGAGCTATGGACCATGGAATACGTGAATGAATGTGAATTCAGTCCCTTATGTCTGAATTTGGGATTCAAGGCAAGGGTCCCATCCGGCTATATTGTGATAACAAGCCGTCCATCAGCATCGTGCACATTTCTGTTCAGCATGGCCACACTAAACATGTTGAAGTCGATCGACATTTCATCAAGGAGAATATAGTTAGAGGAGTTTTAAGTACTTCATTTGTCCCGTCTGATCAATAGTTGGCTTATGTTTTTACTAAAGGATTGTGTCATACGGCATTTGGAAACATTATGATAAAGTTGGATTCGATAGATATCACAAGCCCAACTTGAGGGGGAATATTGTGTTTCCGATTTATTTTATTTAAGTTGTAATTTGTACTTTGTATTTTATCACTCTTATATATAGCTGAGTGATACTTGTTTTAGATAATGAACTCCTAATTTTCTTCGGAAACATAATTATATAATTACACCATTACATTATTTGAAGTTTTTTTAGTAATAGTGTGTGTGCATTAACTTCTATTTATCTATTTATTTATTTCAATTGCTTGAACGACTGCACGAATGTCATCATTCATTTTAGCAAAAACTCGGTGTTTATCTTCTTTGAACTTTTTTTACCTCTTTGAATTTGAATGCATTGAATGAAAGGGAGAAATGAAGTTAAATCCCAACATATTACGGCCTTAATATAAAACCACAACCATTAGTTTAAGCTTGTAACCCCTTTTTTCATTCCCTTTGTCTAATTCTTTTCATATCAAAGCATGGCAACATTGTACTTCTTATTCTGGTCTCTTTGCATACCTACAATTGTATATCCATTAGCTTTTACTAATTGATTCTGTTCTTTTTTCAGGGGATAGCGCCCCTGACAATTAACCTTGAAAAGCCAGATCCTGCTTTTCGTGGCCCCTTCACTCCTCTTAGTGCCTCCCTTGAGTTGCCAATCAGAGCTGCTCTCTCGAACTCTTTTGGCTTTGGCGGTACAAATGCATCCTTGCTGTTCACAAACCCATCTTAGTTTGATTTTGGTGCATGGAGCACCAGAGGATTTTGGGAAGCAGAATAGATGGTTAGTTTTGTTGACAACATCAAACATTTTGAAGTCAAATTTTAAATTCAATTAGCAAATATTGACTAGTTTTTAGCCACCCACCAAATACTAAATTAGGTGGTTATTTCCAAAGGTAGAGGAGAAAAATAGAAGATCCATTATTGTAGTTCTCGCATGTATATTACATTTTGCACGCTCTAGTTTATTTTTGTGAATCTTTTATGGTTATATATATGTTTGATAAACTTGATAAAAAATTTATTTAGTATAAAAATGGTTAATTGCCAACCGTTTTTTGGCAACATACACTTCTTGTTAACTGAAATCACAGTTTTTAAAATTTTAAATCACAAATATAATTGTTATCTGCAAACCAAGGAGGAAAAGAAGAAAATCGAATCAAGCATGCCTTTAAAGTTACATTCAATTGAAAAAATATCACAACCCTATTGGAAATATTAAATTATAAGTTGTTATGACAACATAAAAGTCCTTTTACGCTACATAGACAACACCGTTGGAAATTATAAAATATGTCTATTTAAACCCAACTACTTGCATTTATAAGGACATTCAAAATGTTATTTTTTTGAGAACCGAAGAATTCTTCGCACATGAAAATGACTACCACCACGATTGTAAACCATGACATCATTCCTTTTAGATTGAGCTCATTGTATCCAGAGTCAGAACCATTTCATATATTATTATAAATCAGCAAAAGAAATGTCAAATATCATATAAATGTTAAAAAGTTTGAAAATTCAGAATATGCCAAATAAAGTTTGCACACCTCCATCAACCAGAAATCATTCTAAGTGATCAGCGCACTGGTAGGCTAGTAGCCGTAGTTGTTTATGTTACTCTAATCCGCGACATGTATTGAGCTTCTCGTATTTCAACAACTAGTTCACAGTTCCTTCTCCAAAGCGAGAACATCGGAGGTAATGGACAGCAATCATGCATAAGTTATTGAATGAAGCGATTTCCATTTAACGAAAACAAGTTTATGATTTGTCGGGAGTAGTGAATGCAATGGAAGAAAGGGTTTTACTCTTATACGGTCTGCTTAAAATAAGCACGTTTCACACTAAATCACAGCCGTCGAGATTCAATCGCGATTTACTTCCCTTTCTACATTCCCGCGGTTCTCTGGAAGGGGGCTATCGCGATATCGGCATTTTCCGGCGATTTCCAGCCAATTTCCTGCCGGCTGTGGTAGGTGCGATCAATTTTCCCGCAGTTCAGGGGTAGGGAGAGAGCGAACCACGCGATTTCTGGCGACTTCATCTCCTCCACAGAGCATCTAGGGCGGAACCACCGATCGCCATTTCCGACGACTCATCTCCCTCTATTTCTCTTTTTAGCCCTGGATTTCCGAACTATGTAAGCGCATGTTCTCTGTTTCTAATCTGCAGAACTTGCTTCCCTTATAACTTATTCTCAGATTTTTCTTCCTCTATATCCTCGTTGGATTTGATCTTGTTATTTGAAATCATCATTTTGATTCGGAGATTTATTTTAACTCATCAAGAGGGATTGGCGGTTAAACATGGAGGAGGATGCTTCATCTCCAGGTGCGGTGGTTCCCTCCTACACAGATAGTGCTGAGGTCCTCCAGACCACTCCTGCATCCACTTCTAAACTCGACAGTGTTGTAGTCTTATAGACCACCCCCATGAAAACTCCTGAGCCCGGTTCTAAACCAAATAGCTCAAATGTCTCCTCCAATTCCTCATCATCGCCACCTCCGAAAACAAAATCTCTTTCTGAAATCTATGAACATTGTAGTTTAGCTTTGTTTGCTGGCATCCCTGTTTCATATGAGGAAGTCCGTCACTCATGATAATTGGCATCAAGCCATGGCTGAAGAACTTCACATGATTGAGAAAAATTAGACCCAGGCTCTTGTCAACCGACCACCAGACAAAGAAATCATCGAGCTCAAATGGGTGTACAAAACAAAGCTAAATGATCAAGGCAATCCTATAAAATACATAGCGCGCCTCATTGCCAAAGGATATTCTCAAGTTCCTGTTCGAGGCTATGGCAAAACATTTGCGGCGGTGGTTCGAATGAGCACAATTAGGCTTGTTCTTGCGTATGCTGTGCAATGATAACTTCCCATCTTTCAACTAGATATTAAATCCTCCTTCCTGAATGGCCGGATTGAAGAAGAAATCTACGTTCAACAACCACCCGGATATGAAACAAGCGAGAAAGACAAGGTGTACAAGTTATCTAATGCCCTCTACGACTTCAAGCAAGCACCCCGCGCCTAGAACTCCAATATTGATGCATATTTCTGCAAACAATAGTTTCAAAGGAGCCCAAACGAAGCATCATATTTTGATTGACCGCAACACATGCATTACTCCAATGGTGCCAGGAGAAAAGTTATCCAAAGGGGAAGAGGGAGAAGATGTTGATTCAGAGAACTACCATAACATTGTTGGATCCCTGCTATATCTAACAAACACTCGACCTGATATCTACTTTGTTGTTAGCATGGTATCTAGATTTGTTAGTTGACCAAAAATCAAACACCTTCTGGCCGTAAAAAGGATCCTTTGCTATCTCAGAGGAACACCGAATTTTGGTCTCCTCTACCAGCAAGATCTCAATAACATTCTATTCGGCTTCAGTGACTCTGATTGGGGTGGCTCCGCCAACGGCCAAAAGAGCACCGGAGGATAGATTTTCACCCTTGGCAACAAACCTGTAACCTGGAGCTCCAGGAAACAAAAAATTGTGGACTTATCATCCACCGATGTTGAGTACATTGCGTTCTTTTCGGCCACCTGCGAAGCCACCTAACTCAAACGAATGAAGGAGATAGACGCGAATGATGAAACCATCCCTATCTACATGATAACCAGTCTGCTATTGCTCTCTCTAAAAATCTTGTTTTTCACAACAAGAGCAAGCACATAGAACTGTGATATCATTTTGTGAGAGAGAAAGTTGAAGACAAGGAGATCTCTACTCCTTTCTGCCCTACTGAAGATCAGCTGTCGGATATTCTTACTAAGCCACTACTGCAAGCTCATTTCCTCAGCCTAAGAACTGCGCTCAACATTGTGGATGGCTTAGATTTGAGAAGGGGTGTTGGAAATCAAATCTCAACAGCATATGTCATTACTCCTGCTCTTGGAAACACGCCAACTGCTTAACCGCCGGCTACTTATTAATCTCTGCATTAAGTGTTGTATCAGTTCTCTATAAATAAGGCATTTTGTTGTAACCGAATTATTAAGCATATTGAAATAAAATGCTCTCTTCTTCTTCATCTCTTGTTTTACGATTGTTCTTGTTTCTAGAGATCCGTAGTTCAATCTGTAATGGATACAAGTCACTTCCTTATGTTGATGACCTATAACTGTAGATCCACTTTTATGTTCATGCAGTGCCTTTTAAAAAAAATTATTAAATCATTTTCCTTATTAATGCATTGCTATTTTATTTATTTAGCTTCAATGCATTAATATTTATTTTATGCCAAATTTAGCACCTTGAAACCAGTACTTATAGCTTTCAAATATTATGATACCCTTCATGAAATCTGTGCTCAATATATAGGTCTATCACTTCAACAAAATATGGGGTTTTCTAAAGAGGTTTAACATTTGTTTAGACAACCTTTTGCCATTAAGTTTTTTTTAACATAAACTCTATTTAGGATTATTCCATGATAATTTAAGTAAGTGAAAGTTGGCTCTATGATGTTAAAACCAATGAATTTTGTAGAGGAGAAAAAAGAACCTTGTATATATGTTCACTTGTCACAAATACAAAGAATGAGTACATATTTATAGAAGGGAGAAAGAGAGAGGAAGGTCCTATACATGAAGTGGGACTAAAGAGGAGAGAGAAATAACAATAAAAAAATACATAATGGGCCTATGTTAAAGTGGCTTTTCTAACACTCCCCCGCAAGCTGGAGCGTATAGGTCATATGCACCCAGCTTGGACAAACACTTGTAAAACAAGGTACTTGATAAAGCCTTCATGAGAATATCAGCAACTTGATCAATGCCCGAACATGCTTTAATTCAAGTTTCTTCATTTGAACTTTCTCCCGAATAAAGTGACAGTCTACCTCGATATGTTTCGTGCGCTCGTGAAACACTGGATTCTTTGCTATGTGTATGGTCGCTTGACTATCACAAAATAGAACAGCAGATGAAGGAAGTTTTACTCCCAGGTCAGCAAGGAGGCTTTCAAGCCATGTGAGTTCTAAGATAACCGATGTCATTGATCGGTATTCAGCTTCCGCGGAGGATCGAGCGACCACGGCTTGTTTCTTATTTTTCCATGTAATGAGATGACCGCCAAAATAAGTACAGAACCGACTGGTTGACCACCGATCGTCCACGGAACCAGCAAAATCGGCATCATAATAAGCAACCAATGCTGGAACTTAATTGGAGGTTTTGTAAACAAGCCCTTGACCCGGAGCTGCCTTAAGGTATCAGAGAATCCGTTCAACCGCCTGGAGATAAGAAACCCGGGGAGCATGCATGAACCGACTGACTACCCCAATAGCGAACGATATATCCGGCCTCGTGACCGTTAGGTAGATCAACTAACCCACAAAGCGTCGATAGTATTCCGGGTTCTGGAGATGCAGATCATCATCAGAGGCATGAGCACATAGCTTGTGATTTGCCTCCATCGGGGTATTAGCTGGCTTGCAACCAGACTTACCAGCGTCTTTGAGAAGATCGAGACAATACTTCCGTTGGGAGAGGACAAACCCATCCGGTCGTCGTGCGACCTCAAGATCGAGGAAGTAGCGAAGATGCCCCATGTCTTTGGTCTGAAACACGGTGCTCAGATGCTGTTTGACCGCTTGAATCCCCTTTGAGTCATCCGCAGTAAGCAGGATGTCATAACATGAACCAACAGAAGGACTGTTCCTGTTGCCTGGTGTCGAGTGAATAGGGAGAAGTTTGCAGAACTCCGAGTGAAACCCATGTCCTGAACCACCTTGCTGAACTTGTCAAACCACGCCCGAGGGGATAGTTTGAGACCATAGATGGATTTCTTCAGAAGACACACACGAGACTCCCCCGTGGTCTCAAACCCGGGAGGTTGACGCATGTAGACGGTTTCCTGAAGATCGCCATTCAAAAAGACATTCTTGATATCCAGCTGATGAAGGGGCCAGTGGCGATGCACATCCACGAAGAGAAGGACACGAACGGTGTTGAGCTTGGCCACCAGAGAGAAGGTTTCCTTATAATCAAGGCCCTGCTGCTGAGTGAAGCCACGGGCAACCAGGCGGGCCTTCAGTCGGGCAATAGTGTCATCAGGAGCATGTTTGATGACGAAAACCTATTTACACCCAACAGGGTGCTGACCGGGAGGTAAAGGGACAAGGACCCAGGTCTGGTTGGCCCAAAGGGCCGTCATTTCTTCGTCCATGGCAGACCGCCATCCTGGATGTTGAAGCGCCTCCTGCACAGAGTTAGGGACAAAAACAGAGGATAATGATGTGGCAAAGTGAAAAAGTGGCGGTGAAAGGCGATGTAGAGAGACATAATTTGCCATAGGATGAGCGGTAAAGGCTGGAGCTAGAGCAGCAGGTCGTGGAGAATCAGAGGTCGAAGCCGACTGTAGTGGGGCAACGAGATGAGGAGAGCGACGAGAATAGAACCGGATGACAGGTGGCTGTGGACGGACCGGAGGATGGGCAGGAAGAGGAGACGGTGGGGAACGGGGAACAGAGATGACAGGACGCACGACGGGATCTGGAACAGGAGCGATATTCAGAGCAGAAAAGAAGGGAAGAACTTCCCGGAAAGTGACGTCCGCAGAAACAGTCACCTTGCAGGTAGTAGGCAAATAACACACATAGCCCTTTTGAGTGCGCGAGTAGCCCACAAAAACATATTTGGCTGTACGGGGATCCAACTTGTCTGTAGAGGGGCCGAGGTGGTGAACATAGCAAGTACACCCAAAAATTCGGGGAGTAATAGGAAAAGCCAGAGTGGAGGGAAATAGGAGGCTGAATGGAGTAGCATTCTGGAGGACGGAGGATGGTAGACGGTTGATAAAAAAACAGGCCGTGGAGAGCGCAAAGTTCCATTATGGTTTGGGAACCTGCATTTGAAGCATAAGAGAGCGAGCCACATCAAGAAGGTGACGATTCTTGCGTTCGGCGACACCATTCTGTTGTGGGGTATAAGCACACGACGTTTGGTGAATAATTCCAAACTCAGAGCAGAGGGTCGCGAAGTCATGACCAGTGTGTACTCGCGCGCATTGTCAGTACGAATAGTTTGAATGAGCGCAGAGAACTGAGTGCGTGTCTCAAGAATGAAGGCCCGGAAGACGCGGGAAAGCTCAGAACGATCGCGAAGGAGATACAACCATGTCATGCGAGAATAATCATCAATAAATTTAAGAAAGTAACGGTAGGCAGAAATACTAGTAATCTTGTACGGACCCCATATATCGGAGTGTACCAAAACAAAAGGAGAGGAGCTCCGAGTACATGAGAAGGAAAAGATGAACGTGGCTGTTTGCCAAAAATACATTTTTCACACTGAAAAGCAGGAAGAGATATATCTGGGAGAGCCTTCTGGAGGACTGGAAGAGGAGCATGACCAAGACGCCGATTCCAATCCGAAGAAGAGACAAATACGAGGAGAGTAGGAGAGTCATCAAGAAGATAGAGCCCGTTCTACAGTCGCCCCCTACCAATGATAGTCCGCGTATGCTGATCCTGTATCATAAAAGAAGAAGTAAATGTCACGGAGCAATGTAAGTCAGTAGTAAGGCGACCAACAGAAAGTAAATTGAAGGGAGAGCCCGGAACATGAAGAGTTGAGCATAGGATAAGGGAGGAGGCGAGAGGAATATCAGCACAACCCGAGACGGGGACAGCTGCCCCATTGTCCACAGTAATGTACTTCGGGTGAGGAGAAGACAAGTACTGAGGCGGTCGAACAGAGGTGATGTGATGAGTGACACCCGAATAGATGATCCATCACGGTCCAGTGGAGAGGCAGACGATACGTTCATTTGAGATTGAGGCGGCGGAGGCAACCGAGGCCGGCGGGCGGCTGAGCAGGCCATGAAGATGGTGGAGGTAAAGGCGAACCTCGTCGAGGTCAGTACGAGTGGGAGAGGAGTCGGTGGCAGCAACAGAGGCCTGCGGACAAGGAGGATGACCATGCTTGCGATAGCACGTGGCTTCAAAATGCCCGTCTTTGCCACAAAAGGAACACTTAGGCCGCGACCGGCCACCCCGACCACGTCCCTGAGAGTCAGAACGGCCCCCACGAGCTTAAGAAGGGAGAGGTAGTAAAGGTACAGGGGCCTGCTGGATAAGAGCCGGAGAAGGAGGTCCAGAAAAATCCGGAGGCGGGGAGACCTTGAGAAGCATCGAGCACACATCCGAGAAAGACGGAGTAACTGTAGAAGAGAGAATTTGAGCCCGCACACTGTGAAGGTGATGCGGGACCCGAGCGATCATCATAGCGATGCCAACGGCTTCTTTCTGGGCACGTTGGACAGCAAGCTCCACAGTAGGAGGCTGGTGTTAGATCCAAGCTTCAACCAGAGACCGAGCCTGAGCAACAAAGGAGGTCAGATCGGCCGCCCCACCACTGTCAAGAGCCTGAAGAGCAGTGATGATGTCGTATAAATGATGAAGACTATCTTTGCCAGAGTAGAGGGTATGGAGCTCGTCCCATATACCCTTGGCCGTCTCGTGGTACATGGCCAGACGATAAGGCTCGCCATCAAGAGAGTTGAGGATCCACGTCTGAACCCGACCATCGTTGTGGAGCCAGTCGTCAATAGGAGTACCGGTAATGACCTGGGTCAAGTGATGAAGAAACCCCTTCGACTGCAGGACTTGGCGAACCGAGTGCGCCCATTCCACAAAGTTTTTCTTACCGGTCAGAGAGATAGTTGTAATCCGGAGCTCATCACGAATATCCGGAAGGGAAGCCGGGCGGTTTGCAGGAGTAACCGCCGATCCGGTACAGTCAACAAAAGACGTCATGAAGACGAACCGCGGTAAGGAGAAAGGACCTGCAACAGAGGAGTCCGCACGGGTAGGGAGGTCGCGCGACTAGAGACAGGCCGCGCAGACAGACTGCAGGGGAGACCGCACGGTCACGGTGTGAAGACACCAGCGGCAAGGAGGGGGCCGCGACCAAGGTACGGAGGCCAGGAGACGGAGATCGCAGCGGGCAGAGCCAACCCGCTCGAGGAGACCGCCGCGGAGAGAAACAGGCCGCGCGGACAGAAGGGAAGAGCTGGAGACCGCTCGGCCGGGAGGAATGGAGAGGACCGCGACCAAAATGCGGGAAGGCAATAGCCCGCTCGTTCTAGGAGAGCACAACAGCGGTCAGAGAAAGGGAGGCCGCAAGAGGAAGCGAGCAGACAGAGAGAGGAAGCCGCGAGTAGAAGAAGAACTCGAGCGGATAGAGAAGGCAGCGGGAAGAGAGGCCGCGAGAAGAGGTCGCGAGTAGCAGAACTCCAGCGACAAGAAGGCAGCGGATCAGAGAGCAGAAGCAGTCCGCGGAGAGCAGACGCAGAGGCAGTCCGCGGATCAGCGAGCAGAAGCAGTCCGCGGCGAGCAGAGGCAGTCCGCGGCGAGCAGACGCAGGGAGAGACCGCGGCGGACAAGAGAGGCCGGCAGCGGACAGGAAGGAGCAGTCCGCATCGGGTAGAGCGAGAGCAGGTGGGAGAGGTGGTTCCCACTGGTCAGAGCGGAAGGAGGATATAAGAAGCCCTTGGAGGAGCGTGGAACCACGGAGAGAAGAGGAAGCGGGAATAGAAGAAAGGCCGCAAGAGACCGAGCGGCAAGGGCGGGCAGCGGACAGAAGAGACAGGCCGCAGGAGGGGAAGGAGACCGCTCGGGATAGGCGGTTAAGAAAGAAGAAACCACCCATGGAGAACCGGTGCCTCTGATACCATGTAGAGGAGAAAAAAAACCTTGTATATATGTTCACTTGTCACAAATACAATGAATCAGTACATATTTATATAAGGGAGAAAGAGAGAGGAAGGTTCTATACATGAAGTGGGACTAAAGAGGAGAGAGAAATAATAATAAAAAATACATAATGGGCCTATGTTAAATGGGCTTTTCTAACAAATTTAAATATGGTTAGGTGCAAAAACTTTGCTCTAACCCTCCAAGTATTTTGGGCATTTTCTAGTTTAGTTTGAGAATTGTTTAGGGTATTTTCAAATAGATTATATTGGCGGGAATATTGAGATGGCAGACTCTCAGGCCAAGAGGGTGCATAATTCCATTGGTAGCCCTAGTTTTGGGTGTCTTAGTCGTTAGCTCCTTGGTGGAGATCACCCTATTTGTTACTTTGATTTCATAACACCGCTGATAAAACGTGTGATGATTATGATATATCTAGTACAGACAATTACCATATGAGGGGACCTAGGTTCGTAGTGTAACACATTCATAGAATTGGAAATGGCCACTCCACTATTATCGCTTGGCCATAACGATGAGGGCCGTGAGGATCACAACCTACTTAACAATGGTCAAATCTATGTTGACATGGCGCTTGAATGAATGTAATGAAATTGTGCTATCTATTAATTAATATTGCATTGTACTCTTAGATCCTTTATGCTTCATTACACTTTTAGATCCTTATCAAATAAATTATGTGGACATTTTTATATGATATGTTGTTTTGTTATCCATGCTCTTACTTACACTTGTTTAATCATGTTTCTAATCATGCATATTTTAGAATTTATATATATAGCTGTTGAGAAAACCCTTGCAGCTATCCATCCTCTCACTTGGGCTTTAGGATGCTTGGGTAAGGAAGCAAACCACTTGGTCATTGACTAATTCTTTGTTAAAACCCACCCTAGGTAGGACTAATTTTGATTCGAATTTGAGTGATTTAGGCTCAGCTCGTAATCGAAATGTTTGAGTCAAACTCACCTCAAAATTGACTCTAAATCAAAATTATTTCTAGTCAAGTTGTCTTAACTCAAAATGGCTCAATTTTTCTATGGCTCAAAATGGAATCAAGTTGGCTCTAAATTGAGCAAATTAAGTTGATGCATCGATCTGAGTTTCAACATGAATGTTTTTTCTTTCTTTTCACAAAGGCTACATGCCTTTTCTAGGCATGTGCAACATTTAGACTCTCTTCAATAGTTGAATCAGCACTTAGACCCAATCTTGTAAATCTATTAGATAGTTTTTTAGTGATTAGTTTATGTTGCTACCTCATGTAATTTATTGAGTTCTTAAATTCTTTAGCATTTATTAACTCATCATTGAGTTCGCAATTTTGCATGATGGTTCATTAAAATCATTTTATAGTAAAGTGATCTGATGTTGTATCTTGTGAACATTTACATCATGAAGGTTAATTTTTTTCAGTATTTCCTTGATGTCAGTGTTCTCAGTCGACCCCTGCAAAAGCCAATCGATTGAATGACGCCACACCAAACGGTGAATCTTTCTCTTTGTAAGATCTGAGTTCTAATGCAAGAGAACCGTAATTTTTCTCTCAAAAGCAAGTTGATCTTGGACAAAAAAAATCTATGAATGCTTTCTTGAATTCTTCAAGCAAAAATCAAATGAATCAATGCTCATTATCTCATCTTCCCCAACAGGAAGTTCCAGTGACATGAGATACTAGGTTTTATTTTACTCTTTTTCACTCTCTAAACTTGATAAACTAATAGATTCAATACCACTCCAGCTTTGTGCAATAATGCTCTTATCTTTCTTCTTTCCTTTGTCATTTTGTTCACATCTATTTCTCAACTCTCACTATTTTATTAGTTTTCATATTTTTTTATCTTTTTAGTGATCTAGACCCTAAGGGGTTATGCCTCCAAGTTTACTGCAAGAGAAACAAATAATATCATCAAAAGTTTTTTTGGCATTCCTTGGTTCTGTATGGACTTGTCCTTCTTCTTGGAGTTTTTTATTCTAATCCACTTTTTGAATCTTTTGTACACTAGGCTAATTAGCTCATAATTTAGTGTAGAGGCTCCTTTACCAATTGCTTGAAGTGCAATTAACTTTTCTCTATGCCTGGTCATAATCTTCTCATTTTGCTCATTCTCTTGTTTGGTCTTGAGCAACATTTCATAGGACTCGGTTTTCTTAAAGATGTATCAGTAGATATTCTTATGACATTTGAACTCTCTGACGGACCAGATTCTTGAATCACCGAAACTTGGGAAATACATCAGCAATTTATCATTAATATTTGTTGCATAAATCACTTTGTCTAGGGCTCTCAACTCACTTACAATTAGACTAAACCTCTTATACATATATGAGCATTTTTCTTCAGGGCCTTTATTGAAGTTCTCATATTGTTAGATAATAAGAGATCTCTTGTCATTTCTTTCATTTGCACTCCCTTCAAGAAGCCTAATGAGGGAGTTTCAAATTTCTTTGGCTGATTGGCAGTTTGGCACTCTCTGATAGATATCATCTATCATGGTTGATACCAAAACATTTGTTGCCTTGGAATCACATGATCTAGACTTTGTCTCCCTTACTCCACTCAGCTTTTGGTTTGGGGAGTTCTTTTCTAGTGGTGTCTAGCTTTATGGATGTATAAGGACTTGCCAAGTAGAATCAAAAGATCTATTCATTAATAGAATCATGTACAATTTAATCATAAACTTCTGTAGTGCAAACTTCTCCAAGTCACATAAAGAAGACCTGGCAGTGTCATAATATTTTATCTAAGATATACTCATGCTTAACTAGTAATTAGATTACTATTCTCTGCGTATAGACTAGTAATCAGTTGTTAGACTCTTGATGATTAACTTCACTCTAATGCCAATTGAAAGTCCAGAAAGTTTTGAGAATATCAACACAGATTACTCTAGAGGGAGGGTGAATAGTGACAACAAAAAACTGAAATACTCTAAACATATTTAATCACAAACACATTCACTTTCATAAATTTTTGCATGCACAAAATGCAGAAAAGGAAAATCTAAGCTACATAACTGTAATTCAGATGGCATAAAAATTGTATAGAGATTCCTCTAAAATTTTGGTACTTCTTTCTTCTACCACAGGATAGGAATATACTACCAATTAAATGTCTCAATCTTTTGATAAGGAGACTCATAAAATTAGTTTGAGTATGTTTATAAGAGGACTCTTTGAACTAAACACCAAATTCTTTGAAGAGAGATTCTCAAAACACTTTATAGTTGGTGTTGAAAATCAAGAAGTTGGCTTTTTCACGATGAGAAGATAATCCTCAACAAGCGTGGATTACTTCTATTGTTTAGCACTGTGTGGATTCTATCAAAAATTATCGCATATTGTTCTTTAAAGAGGAGAAGGGAAGAATAAGAGAGATTTTTTGTCTTGAGAGGAGAAGTGAAATTAGAATTAAGAAGAGAATAAAAAGAATCATAAAACATTAGCTTTCATTGTTCCCTTCAAAGTCCTTTTACCTTTAAATTCAAATGCTCTCCATTAGAAAGGTGTGAGAGAATTCTTCCCAAATTTTTGTCTCTGGAAAGGCAAGTGAGAAAACTTCTTGATATTGTTTTTTTCCTTTAAAAAGGCATATCTTTTAATCATAAATCTTCTTCCTTACAAAAGAAATCTCCTTCAAGGAAAATTTATCAATCAAAAATCTTCTTCCATAAACACATTTATTTGTTATCTGCCCTGTAAAGAAAAAAGAATGACTCTAGTATGATCCCGTGAATTTTTCAATCTTCGATTGATAAGTGATATCTTTTGTGGTCTAAATGGTAGTAAAGTGTACTATGAAAATATATTTCATTGTGTTGAACACAACACGATGCAATCCTTCATATATATTGCTTAAACGTCCAATAAGAAATTGATGCAAGCTTCAGTATAACACTCTCAGCTTTGAACTTAGACGTGTTCTAAAATTTAATTTGATGCATCCTTCTTCTTGTTAACTTAGGCACTGCTCTATGCTTTGAGAGAAAGTTGATGGAAGGAGGTATACGACGAATACAATTCGACATAAGACTTTCTAAAAATGATGTTTCCACAGCTTCCAAAGAATTCAGCTAAGTCTTGATGCTAGCGAATGATATAGGCTTAACCTAGAGCATATTAAGAGTAATTGGGTGCACCAAACCTTGAGTTTTCCTCTAACACCCCAAATATTTCATTTATAGTCTTTTTGCACACTTTGAACCAATTTGTGAGGATATTGATCCATCACGCAAGAATATGGAATGTGATAAATGAATTTGGCTTATGTGGTGTGCGGATAACAATTTTAAGTAAATGTTGTAAATGCCCTAATTTTCTATTTAGTGGCAGGTTAACAGTATGTCCAACAACTTGGTGAAATTTTGGAGTGTTTTGGGTAAGTTTCAGAGGGTTTTGGAAGTTTCGATCCAACATGCCTTGGAACATAGCATGTTTGAAGCTGCCAGAATCTATAGCCCGACATTGCCTGGAACATGGCTGTATCAAGAGACCACGTACAGGTTTGTATTTTGGCATGTATAAGTTTTGGAGTAGGATGCGAAACACGGCCTGCGACATTATCGTGTCACAGGGCGTGTGCGAGGTGCAGAATTCATTTCTGAATCTGTTTTGAGTTGTTCGATTGTGGGATTTAGATTCGATGAATATGATCTTTTCTTGATTGCATTAGTTCGTGAAGGGGCAAATCCTTCTAACCTATATTTTTTTCTTTAGAGAGAGAGAAAAAGAGAGGAAGAGGAGACGAGGAAAAGTTAGTACAATGGATTTTCCTCCATTAAAGGAGTTTGGGAGCTCTGAATGATGATTCGAGGGCTGATTCACGAAAAGGACTCAATTCCACTCGTGCTCATTTTAATTTCTCATGGGTATTTTCTATTTTTATTCCGGATGGTATTAATAAGTTGGAAGTCTTGGACCCTTTCTCTCCAGATCAGGAGGCTTAGTTTCGATTTGAGGATTTTTGCATGATTCTCGCCAATCGTTGGGGTTATTCAAGATTTTGGTTTACCGGAAGAAAATAGAAGGATGAAGATAGAAATTGAAGGTTGTATACGTCTCCACCTTATTTAGAGAGATAAATTGATTAGTCGTCGCCACCAATGTGACGCAGGGCGAATCTATAGGCGGCGGGAAATCTGCGACCTAACCCTACATGCTATGCAAATCCGACGGATTAAATCACAAATTAGATAATAAATTAAAATATCTCACGCGGTTAATTCAAATGCAAGACAGAATAATTTATTTGGGCAAAAGCAAGCTTAGGCTTTCCTCCGCGTGGAGGGCCAAAGCTAGAGCGCGCGGCGAATAAACCCTTCCTGCAGTTAGAGATTTATCAAAGAGCAAATAACATAAAAACTATAATCCCACGCAATCACTTATTATCCAAACCATGATAATGTTTACAACCACTTAACCAATACAAAACACCATACGAATATTAGGGTTGCTGTAAATAAACGAAATCTGAACGTTGGAGGGCTCAAAAGGGATTCCGGTGTCCGGAGGGACTAGATCGGGTAAGGGCGGGGTGAGTCGAGGGTGGGGAGGGCTGGATCGGGGAGGGTAGTGGCTGGATCTGGGCTGGAATACCCAGATCTGGACAGATTTGGTGATTGGTAGGCTGTTTAGGGGTGGTTCCACATGATGGGGGGTGATGGCAGCAAAGGGGAATTGGCGGGGTGGCTGGATCTGGCTGGAGGAGTCCAGATCTGGACTGGTTGAGGGAGAAAACAGCCAAGGGGGGCTGTTGGGGCAAGGCCGGGTGGTGGAGGCGGTTATGGAGGGGGCGGTGGTGGCTGGATCTGGGCCAAAACAGGGAGGCTGGCCTGTTTTGGAGGTGGTCGGAGGAGCTAGGAGGGAGGCGGCCTGAGGGGAGTGGGCTGGGGGCGCTGGGAGGAGGCCGGCTGGCTGGTTCCTGGGCTGAACAGGGCCGCAGGTGGCTGGTTACAGCCCAGAATTTGGGGCGGCTGTGTGGGAGGAGGGTTGCCGACCGGCGGTTTGATGAGGGGTGGCTGGCCTGCCAGTTGAGGGTGGCTGGACAGCAATAGGAGAGGGTGGCGGTGGAAGGAAAATCAAGAAACACAAAACTTACCCAAGGAGTCGTCACCAAGGGGATCCACGGCGTCGGCACCGCGGAGGAGATCACCGGAATGAAGGGATTTCTTCTCCAAACATTCAGCAATGAACCATGACGGCAGCCCTAAACCATCTATTTATAAGAAATAAAAATAGGGCACCCGGAATCAACGGATATGATTGGCCGTTGGTCTCGGGGCCAAAACTATATGAAATAAAACCCGAAAAGTACATAGCTATATATGAAATTGATTCGCAACACGAATCCGAACGCATCCACGGAGTCGGATCGTCGATCCGGGCACGCCATATATGGTAAGTCTCCAAATCAGCCCCGAATGAGCCCAAAGCTCGTCCTCGTCTCTGCTCCGCATCACAATGTTAAGGGAATCACTTTGCGGTCATTTTTCAAGGGTAACGATATTTCTCTTCCTGATTTTAGGATGCGTGTTTGTCATTCTCCATTTTCCATGCTTTGATTTCATGTTTTTGGTGCCTGGTACATCTAATTAGAGGACTTGGCGTAACCACAATTCAATGAGAATCATTAGGTTGATTGTGTCTGTTTCTGACATCATTGTATTAGAAATCCATAATCGATTAACGTATTAGACATTGTTGGTGAAGCAAAAATCATGTCCCGTGGTCTGATTTGGTGATGATTGTGTGTCATTGTAATTAGGATTTTGTTAGATGTGCAATTGCAGCTATAGTTTTGTCATAATGCCCATTTTCCATGAGAATAGCAGATATCGAGTTAGGGTGAGGAAAGCGTGGGAAAAATCCTAGTGATTCAATGTGATGCCTAGTTAGTATATGCTTTGAGCTATTGTGCTTTAGGGGTGGCTCAATCTCCATGCTCGGTTGATAAGTCCTTGTGGTGTGAGCATCTATATTTATTTAGAGACCTAAGTGGAGTTAGCAAATCCGATTAGAATCTCCATGCCTAGTTAGCAAGTCCCCGTAGTGAGATAGATAATCCACATGTGGGTAAAGGACCTAGGGGAGTTAGTGAATTAGATTTTAACCTATTTGCTAGGTTGATTAGTCCCCATGGTGTGAGCATCTATGTGCGGTAGAGGACCCAATGGAGTTAGTGAAATTAATTTAGATCGTCATGCTTGGTTGACAAGTCCTTGTGGTGTGAGCATTCATGTGTCTGTAAAGGCACACATAGAGTTAGTGAATTTGATTAAAATATCCATGCTCTGTTGACGAGTCCCCAGGGTTTGGTGAGCACCCATGTGCGAGTGGAGGACCTGAATGAGTTAGTAAAAGGGTGAAACTAATTAGGATTGCCGTGCTCGGTTGACAGGTCCCCATGGTGTGAGAATCCATGTGCGGGTAGAGGTCCCAGTGGGGTTATCAATATCAATGGTCTTGCGGTAAGGGGTGTGCATACTCCGTTGTTTGTGTGCTTTTTTGGACCATGAATAAATTGCACATATGAATGTATAGTGATAGTATGTTGGATTCATACACACAATAGGATGATGTAGATGAGACCCGGTTGCATATATATTGCATTGTTAGACTCTTTTATTTAATGCTCAACATAGAAGCATGTATGATTTTTGTAACATGTAAACTATAGCTTGATATGCTCATTAATATGTTTATTTCCATTTATATATGATGTGCTGACCTGTAGAGTGAGTATGGCTAGCCTTATATGACCATCGTGTTCTATCACACTTTGGCCTAGTAAGCTCGAGTTAACGAGGTGGGAATAGTAACGCGGTTTAGATTTTTTATAGTACATGGAGCAAAAGCAAGAAATAAACACTTTTTATTGATATTTTAATATTTATAAGTACAACTTGTCACACATACATATATTTCTTCCATTTACATTTTATAAGCTACATAATATAAAGTAGTCTTCCTCACTATGCTCTTTTGCCTTCATCTTTGTAGGTACCTAAAAACATTAGTATTATATTCAAGGTTGTGGATGTCGGATATCGGGGACACGTCGTTTTAGGTTTTTCATGTCGGTTTTAATATGTCGGGGGATATATCGAGGATATTTCATATATCGGGTTTTAATATTTAATTATTTATAAATTTAATCCATTTTAATTTATATATATTAATGTATTAATAATTTGATATTTATTGAACTCCTAAATTTATCAAACTAATATAAACATTTTGTGTTACACAAATAATAACGGTATAACGCGTAAAATAAAACAGGACCAAGCAGATTGTCGGGGCGTTGTAGATGACAATGGAAGATAAGGAACCTTTAGTTCATAATTCATAGACCATGCATAATTGAAATCGATGACGAACTTGAGCAAGGAAGAAAGTCAGAGGAAGGGAAAAACAACATAAACAGTGAAACAATATTGATCTATTATCTATTGGACCATAGACACTAATTAAAATAAATTGAAAAAAATCAGTCAATAAAATGTCGGATATATCGGCCGATATATTGGTGAATATATCGATCAATAGCAGACATATCGGAGGATATATTCCAAAAGGATATTTTGCAAAAAAATATCGGAAACATGTCGTTTTGTCCATAAAACCTTCATGTCGGCCGATGTCAGCCGACATGTCGGCCATGTCGAAGGATATCCACAACAGTGATTATATTATATCTTTGTCTGCTCACCTCTGTAAGAATAACACAATATTTATGTATGTGATGCACATTATACAAGCAAGAGTAATATAGCAGAAATAGTAAACAATAAGCATATCAACATAAATCTCCTTATCCTTTTCCAATTTTTTTTCTTATAGAAATACCTCATTTATTAGTTAGCACATATAATATGTCAGTTGGCCTAACCAAATGTTTATTTCCTTTTCTGGCGCAGTTGGGCCCAACTTGTTCGGCTCACAATGTATTCTTGACTAGACCACAAAACAATTTTTAGTGAACGCTACTCCCTCCAATATGTATGTCAAGTATCTGAATACTGGGCTAACATACAAGTGCACATCACCACACAACATTAATAATGTTCATTTTAGTCAACATTATGGAATAACGTATCTTGAATTATCTTAATCTACTGCAATCCAGTCAATTATTACTCAAAGATCAATCTAGTCGCAATAGATCACACAGTGAACTGATCTTATAATAATGTTGGTCTGACCCCCACGATAAATTTATGTACGTAATTATTTTCATTAATATTATAATCATTTGCATAATATCGTGCATCAATGCATCTCAAATTACTCACATTGGTCGCAACCACCCAAGATTAGTCTAGTCATAAACGACCTCATTTAACTGAAATAATATTGGTTCGAGCTCATGATAATTTACCATGCATAAATAAATCTTATTTTTATATTTTTGCATGATAATTAGCAAAGCATTTTTGTATTATTAATATGTACGTAGTCTACAACTTGGGGCCTCATTATCACTTGAATACAAGCGACTCAACCATTTATCATGCCTAACATGTTATCATTTTAGTGAACATTTAAGTATATATATTATTCGGGAAAGTTATAAAAAATAATAATTAGTGAGACATAAATACTATAATATTGTTTACCTACCTCAATTTTTACGCTCCCAAATCTGAGCTCTGAACCTCCTCTTAGCATGGTCGGTACTTTGGTAGAAATCCGACAATACTCAGGCAATTTATCGCGTGTCCGTACTCCGTAGAAAATATTATTTGTGTGCCACTTTCGCAGCACCTTGGAAGTCTTCGATGTGAGCCAAGGCCAGAAACTAGCCCTCGAGCTCCTCTCAAAGATTCCCTGAAAGTTCGGCAATGATCTGGTGCTTTCTCTCTCCTCCCATACACCTCTTAAATTCCTAGAGCTTAAAAGGGATTTGGAATGTGAAAAGCAGTCCATGACATGGGTATTTATAAGAACTTTGCACCACCACCAAAATCACCTCAATCCGAGTGCGGGAGCTCCTAGAAATACGAAATATAGGAATAAGCCAAATGGGTCATTTTTAGCCTCACAGATGGGCTATGTGTGACCCATATGGGTGCCATGTGGAACCCATCCTGACAAGCCATGCGTTAAGCATGCGAAAAGGCATGCTATGGGCCAATGGCGGGCCGCCACGCAGCCCATGTGTGGCCCGCTCATGCCCAGTGCGTGTTTATACATGACCCGCTTATGTGGGAGGGGGTGGGATGCCATGTGGTTGCATGCAGTGGCGGATCCAGAGGGGGGCAAGGTGGGGGGGGGGGGGGGGGGCGGGCCCCCCAAAGATTTTGAAGTTTATGTATGTTTAGTTTTTATTAATTATAAAATATAAGTTATGTATGTAATATAAGTATTGAAATTTATAAATTATAAAATATAAGTTATGTATATAATATAAATATATATATGTTTATATAGTTAATAACTCCTGTGAACTTATTTTCAGATTCAATTTCTCTCTCCTAGACAAAGAGATCGTCTCTCTCGCTTCTCTCATCTGAGTCGTCTCCCTCTGCCCTTTTCGCTAGGGCTCGTTGAGAGCCTCTTAGGAAGAGCTTTTCCCTGACAGTGGCCGCCGGTTGACAAGTAATTCGGCTAATTTTGACAAGTTAATTCGGCTAATTTTGACACTTCCGGTCTCAACAACGACTACAGAACGATCATTATTTTATATGATGCTTATTAAAACAAGACTGCGCAACAAAATGGAGGATGAATTTCTGGCAAATTGTATGACTCTCTACATAGAACGGGAAATAACAGAGAAGATCGTGAAAGATGTGATCATTGATGAATTCTATGAGTTGAAAAACGACGTGCATAACTAAAATAAGGTAACATATATATTGTAATTTTTCTTTTATGGTTAATGCTAAAATTTCAAATTAGAAAATTTTTTTGCTTATTATATTTTGATTCACATTTTTTTTGGGCCCCCCTTACTTCGAATCCTAGATCTGCCCCTGGTTGCATGCCCTCTAGGTGGCCAGTCATGTGACATTGATAGCTGGAATGTGGCGCAGGAAGCTGCTACATGGTTTCGTCTTATTTTTTTTGATCCTTTTGGCTCTCTCTTTTCTCCTGAAAAATTATGAAAATACCTACCTATGATTTTTCAATGCTGAACCCAATTCCGGCCTTCGTTTCGCCAAATTCCTAATGATAATTGCCCAAATTGCATTTTTTCAATATGTGCCTCGATTTTAACAAATAAAATGTTGATTTTAATAGACTTTGATATTCAGAGTCTATTGGCGGGCATAGATTCTCAAAATTCGCATTGATTGTACCGAAAACTGCACTTTTTCTCACGAATCCCGTTTTTGACAAATAATGTCAATTCCTACATTTTTTTGACATTTTGAGTGCATTGGAGGACTCTGTTTCTCTTGATTTGTGTTGATTATTAGGTTTTTCAACCTTTTTAGTTTAATCATGAACTCCATTTCTGAGATTCGGATCCATTTGATAATTGAATGCCCAAATGTGATTTTTAATCCATATTCAACATTATTGAATTCTAGTCATAATTAAGTGGTTATCTGATATTACAGTCACCCCACCTTACAGCATCTTGCTTCTTCATGTTTTCTTCTAGTTTCTAGGTTACTTCTTCCACAGATTGTCCTTTCCAAATGACTTTTACAATATGAATAGTTTTGCTCCTCAACTGCTTATCAAATGGCATTTTCACAAACACCGCCATATATAGGACGACGATTGAAAAGCGCCACTAAAAGCAATAAAAAAACGCCGCCATAGATATGATTTATTGTAGTGAATGTAGCCTTCCTCACTGGCTTTGTCTCTTGCATCTTTGTCGGTACCTACAAATATTAATAGGCTGGTGAGCATTTTGCTTGTTCACTTCTAGAAAAATGACACAATATTTATGTATGTGAAACATACTAAATAAGTAGAGTAATATAACAGAAACATCAAACAATAAGCATATCATTATATATCTCCTTATGCTTTTACCAAATATATTTTTCTGATTGAAAAGTAACTCATTTATTAGTTAGCGCTTATAGTACGCCGGTTAGCTTAATCGGAGGCTCACTGCCTTTTAAGGCTTAGTTGCGTCCTAACATGTCCTGCAGATAGCAAATCCGCGGCAGTGGCTTATCTCACACAATATGCGACTGAGACTCAACCGCAAATTAGTTTTTAGGTATCACTACTCCCTCCTATTTATGTCTGCGAACAGGATCGCAAAATAGTCTTTAGAGAGCATTACCTCTTTATATCCCCTCGAGCCAAATACTAGGCAAACATGTTAGTACACATAACTACACAACATTATAATAGTGTTCATAGTAGTCATCATATTGCAACATCACATCTTGAATTATCTTTATTTGTCGCAAACCGATTAATTATTACCCGAAGATCAGTCTTAGTCAGAAAAGACCACAGTGGACTGATCTTATGATAATGTCAGTCCGATCTCATAATATTTCCACGCGCGTATTTTTTTCATTAATATTATATTCATTTTCATAATATTGTGCATCAACGAATCTCAAATTATTGACATTGATCGGAACCACCCAATTTCAGTTTATTTATAAAGTCCGCACTTAATTAAAATAAGATTAGTTCGATTTATGATAATTTTACATGCATAAATAAATCCAATTATTATATTTTTGTACGAAAATTAGCAAAACATTTTCATATTATTAGTATGCATGAAATCTAAAACACAGGATCTCAATATCACTTGAATACAAATGACTCAACCATTCATCATGCCTAACGAGTTAACGTAATTATTTCGCCAACATTTAGGTATTAATATTACCCGTGAAAGCTACAAAAATAATAACTACCAAGACATAAAGACGGCAATATTTTATACCTATCTCAATCTTCATGGTCTCAAATTTAAGCTCTGAACCTCCTCTTAGCAAAGTCGGCATGCTGGCAGAAATTCAATAGCACTACGACAATTAATTACGCGTCCACAAAAAATTATTTTTTGGGTCCCACTTTCGCATTACCTAGGAAGGCTTCAACACTAGCCGAGGCGATAAACTAGCCCTTGAGCTCCTCTTGAAGATTCCCTCAATGTTGGGCAGGGATTCGATACTTTCTCTCTCCTCCGCCCACTTTCTCTCTTGAATTCCTAGAGCTTGGAAGGGATTATGAATGAGAAAAATAGCCCATGGCATGGGTATTTAAAAGAGCTTTGTAACGCCACCAACATCGTATCAATCCGATTTCAGGAGCTCCCAGTAACGCAAAAAAAGAACAAATAAGCTAAACAAGTCGCTTTCAGCCCCACGGATGGGTGAAACGTGGCTGCCATCCGGGTCAGGTGCACGCTGGGCACGCGCAGGTGCGTGCCCAGCCCCCGCCTTGGGCCAATGGTAGCCATCGAGGAAAGCAAATCACAATGGTGTTCTGCAGAGCCCTAGCAGCCGAGGAGCGGAAAATGAGAATTAAGTCGGACAAAGGTATTACCCTAGATTTTGAAATTTCGATTGCTGTAATCCAACGACAGCTATGATCGTGGGCGGATCGGATGGAGGAGATCATTCTAATCATTACACCATAAAACAAATATCTTTATATAGTAGTACGAGTGACAGGCACGGGGCTTTGCCTTTATGGCCAACTGCGATAGTAACCCAACTGTGATAGTGTGCGAGGGCCTCCAGTGTTCTGCGCAACATTATTTGGGTCATGACATTGTCCTGACGCTACGGCGCTCCCACCGCTCGCAAACTCCCTAGCATTTTGCTTCATTTGTCGCTCATTTTACCATGTGCATGAACATTTTTGAGCGACGGGAAGTGCACATTGTTATTGTAGGTATGACTTATGAGACTTTGTCTATATGAGAACATATTTTTTAAAAAATAAAAGAAAAAACATTTAAATTTTAAAATTGAATTTTTTTTAATAAAAAATAACAAAAACACTCAAGCCTTTATCCCACTATAGTGGGGTCGGCTATATGGATCTTTTGTCGTCATTGTGCCCCTATCTTTTGTCATAATCTTACTAATGTCTAATTGCATCATATCTTTCTTTATAGTTTCATTCCAAATTTTTAATAAAGAACAATAAAATAAAAAAATGAATATTTATATAAACCATATTTTTCCCTTTTTTTTATGTAGCAAGACTTATTTTTGGCTCCTCCCTCTTTTAAATGAGAGAATTTTCTGTGCGTGCAACGCATGAGAGAATTGTGCGGAACCTTTTTTTAGTTCAAAAATACAGTTGGATTTTCATTGATTGTAAAATCCAGTTGAATTTTAGTTCGAAAAATGAATTGAATTTTAGTTCAAAAAAATATTTTTTTTACAGTTGGATTTTCACCCCAAAACATAGTCATATGAGTACTTAAAATGAGCGTAAAAATGCATAGTTCAATATTTCGTGATTTATTTTGTGAAAAAATAAAAGACATAGGAGAAAATTGACGTGAAACGCACGGTTCTCCGTGTGCGTTCCACGTACAGAAAATTTTCGCCTTTTAAATACCCATGCCCAGCGTCCTCAGGGTTTGAGAAGGCGCTCCCCGAAGTTTCCAGAATCCCCTCGACCACAGCACGTTGGAGAAGCTCCTAGAAGCCCCCCTCTCAAATTCCCCGGTCCTATAAAATTCCCTTCTCCGTCCTCATCATCATCGATTAAAGCAAATCTACTGCCTTCTTCCTCGCTTGCGTTCGATTTCGATTTCCCGATTCCGTTCACCGTCGTCGCCGTCTTTTTGCGCCCTGAACAATGGCCGACGTTCAGATGGGCGAAGCCGAGACATTCGCCTTCCAGGCGGAGATCAATCAGCTCCTCAGTCTCATCATCAACACTTTCTACTCCAACAAAGAGATATTTCTCCGGGAGCTCATCAGCAATTCATCCGACGTGAGTGCCTCTAATTCCTTGATTTTCCTCCTGCGCGATTTCCGAGTGTGTTCTGTTCGTGAATTTGTGTTTTCGGATTTTGGGCGCAGGCTTTGGATAAAATCAGATACGAGAGTTTGACGGATAAGAGCAAGCTTGATGCACAGCCGGAGCTCTTCATCCGCCTTGTGCCTGACAAGGCGAACAAGACGCTTTCCATTATTGATAGCGGCGTTGGGATGACAAAGGCTGGTAAGTCATCCGGCTTGTTTCGTTTTACATCACTTGATTTTTTTTTTCTGACATGGAGCTTATCCAGTTTTGATTTATTTGTATCAAAATCTTTAAGGATTGTAGCAAAACCCAGCTCTGATTTAGGATTGTCTACTTTGCTCTTGGATTAACAACAAAATTTGTTGGCAAAACAATGTAATCTTCGTTGCTAATTGAATAGAAAATAAACTCAAAAGTATAGGATTAAGAGAAGCCACATTATACTGAAAGATAGCGAGGGAGGTGGCCTTGCAATCCAATACTGTAGGATTTTTATTTATTGTTTGTTTGTTATGATAGTCATGGTCAATATTAGTATATGATTATTCATCATTTTGTTGAAGTTGTCAATATTAGTTAGTGTTCGTTAACTAAAACTGAAATGAATGGGAAATACAAAGGAAGAAATGAGAAATGTAAAGAAACATCTACTTAACTTTGTCCCTTAATTGTTCTTAACATTTCTCTCAATGCTCAGATTTGGTGAACAACTTGGGCACTATTGCAAGGTCGGGGACTAAAGAATTCATGGAAGCTCTGCAAGCTGGTGCTGATGTTAGCATGATTGGGCAATTTGGTGTCGGTTTCTACTCGGCATATCTTGTTTCCGAGAAAGTTGTCGTCACCACTAAGCACAATGATGATGAACAGTACATTTGGGAATCCCAAGCAGGTGGTTCCTTCACTGTGACAAGGGATACTCATGGTGAACAGCTTGGCAGGGGAACCAAGATTATACTCTACCTCAAAGAGGATCAGGTTAGTCCGGCATCATAATCTACAATTAGTTCTATTTACTTGGAACATTTGAGTTAAACGAGGTTTTGATTTTTCCCAGCTTGATTACTTGGAAGAGAGGAGATTGAAGGATTTGGTTAAGAAACATTCGGAATTCATTAGCTATCCGATTTACCTCTGGACTGAGAAAACCACGGAGAAGGAGATCAGTGATGATGAGGATGAGGAGAAGAAGGAAGAGGAAGGTGATATAGAGGAAGTGGATGAGAGTAAGGACAAGGATAAGAAGAAAAAGAAGGTGAAGGAGGTCTCATATGAATGGCAGCAGATCAACAAGCAGAAACCGATTTGGCTTCGAAAGCCAGAAGAGATCACCAAGGAAGAGTATGCCTCTTTCTACAAGAGCCTCACCAATGACTGGGAAGAACACCTCGCTGTCAAGCACTTCTCCGTCGAAGGTCAGCTCGAGTTCAAGGCCATTCTTTTTGTCCCAAAAAGAGCACCTTTCGACCTGTTTGATACGAGGAAGAAGATGAACAACATCAAGCTCTACGTTCGCAGAGTCTTCATCATGGACAACTGTGAGGAGCTCATTCCAGAGTACCTCGGGTTTGTGAAGGGGGTGGTAGATTCCGACGACCTTCCGCTCAACATCTCTCGTGAAACTCTGCAGCAGAACAAGATCTTGAAGGTAATTAGGAAGAACCTGGTGAAGAAATGCCTGGAGATGTTCAGCGAAATTGCGGAGAACAAAGAGGACTACACTAAGTTTTATGAAGCATTCTCTAAGAACCTGAAGCTGGGGATCCATGAGGACAGCCAGAACCGGGCCAAGCTTGCTGATCTTCTCCGGTACCACTCCACTAAGAGTGGGGAGGAGCTGACAAGCCTGAAGGACTATGTCACCAGGATGAAGGAGGGCCAGAAGGACATCTATTACATCACTGGCGAGAGCCGTAAGGCAGTGGAGAATTCTCCCTTCCTTGAGCGGCTGAAGAAGAAAGGTTATGAGGTTCTTTTCATGGTGGACGCCATTGATGAGTATGCTGTCTCCCAGCTGAAGGAGTATGATGGAAAGAAGCTGCTGTCTGTCACTAAAGAAGGTCTGAAACTCGAGGACTCTGAGGAAGAGAAGAAGAAAAGGGAGGAGAAGAAGGCTAGTTTTGAGGGACTGTGCAAAGTGATGAAGGAAATATTGGGTGATAAGGTGGAGAAGGTGGTTGTCTCTGACAGGATTGTGGACTCGCCTTGTTGCTTGGTTACCGGCGAGTATGGTTGGACGGCCAACATGGAGCGAATCATGAAGGCGCAGGCTCTCAAGGACAATAGCATGGGCTCATACATGTCGAGCAAGAAGACCATGGAGATCAATCCTGACAATGGCATCATGGAGGAGTTAAGGAGGAGGGCTGAAGCTGACAAGAATGATAAGTCCGTGAAGGATCTCGTGCTGCTTTTGTACGAGACTGCGCTCTTAACGTCCGGGTTTAGTCTGGAAGACCCAAACACATTTGCTGGGAGAATTCATCGGATGCTGAAGTTGGGGTTGAGCATTGATGAGGATGAAGCTGGTGGTGAGGATGCTGACATGCCTGCGCTCGAGGAGGACGCTAATGAGGAGAGCAAGATGGAAGAGGTGGATTAGGATTGTGTAGTGTTGCAGGAGCTGAGGTACCATAATTTCATGTTCATGGTCTTGTGCTTTGTTTTTTTGTGCTCTGGTTCTGTTCAACCGGTCATGAAATATGATAACGGAGGTCTGAAGTTTTTTTTGTTGGGTTGTAACTACTGTGCTTGCTGCGGTGTCTTCGATAGCTTATAATAGGGAATGTTTTGTAGGAGTCATTTCTGTTTTTTTTTTCCGTGCAAAAACTAATGTGGACTTCGTTTGCTACTTGCTCTATGGTAGCTAGAATTATGGAACTTTGTGGTTTAATTTAATCTATCGTTCATCTAATCTCACAAAAATGATACTGAGATTAGCAGTTCTCCATTTTATGTTTTTTTTATACAATTATATAGGCTTCTCATTCTCTGCTCTTTCCATCTGGTCATCACTGGAAATGTTTATACTTCCCCCATTGTTAGGGGCTAAACGACCTCCTCCATACAATGGCTTCTTCCCAAAAGATTGGGTGCCCCCCCCCCCCCCCCCACCCCACCCCACCCACACACATTGTTCCGCTGGCCTTTTGCAGGGATCATAATGTTCGGTGGTTACAATGGAATTTTATTCGAATGAGATTAATGGAGAAAAGGGCTCAAGGGGGGAACTTAGGGGTGCAAACGGTTCGGTTTGGGTCGGTTTGGACCCAAACCGAAACCGAACCGATGTTTATCGGTTCGGTTCGGTTTTTTGGTCGGTTTACTCGGTTCGATTTTCGGTTTTTCAGTTATACTATTTAAAATAATTGTGTACTTAAATATCTCAAAAAAATTTGTAAAAAGATATGATAATTTAAAATAAATATCATCAAACTCAATTTATATATATGATATATTACAACTAATAGCTCATATATTACATAAAAGAAATTATGATTGAATATTTTTATTGTGAAATCAAGTAATAAATATAAAAAGATATAAATAAAATCAGTTAAACAAAATGTTTAATTCTTCTTGATGTATAAAATATGCATTACAAAAATTTATTTTGGCTCAAATGATATAAAAATTATTAAGTTGATATAATTTGTGTACATTATTTAAAAGATCATTATTGATAATATTTTTACATGTATTATTAGTCGGTGCGGTTCGGTTTTTCAGAGAGGAAAACCAAAACCGAACCGAGTCGTTCGGTTCGGTGTAAAATCGGTTCGGTTTGGGCGGTTCGGGACGGTTTGGTCGGTTTTCGGTTTTTCATGCACACCCCTAGAGGAACTTGGAAGCCATAGGGATGATAATATAAGGAACTTCATTACATTCTTTTCAGTTACAACCTCAGGCTACTATATTTACAGGCTTACAAGGTAATTAACAAGTTAATACAATTGTATTAATGACTATGTTAAATTGCCTGTCTGATCCCTTTGAGACTCTATACTCTCCACTCCAGTGTTACTTTTGATGCAGTCTGCTAGCAGGGTTTAGGGATGTGTCCGAGAATGCTCTCCGTCTGAGAGTGTTTTGGGTTTCTGCGTTTTTTGCTACATCTGTAGCAAGCTATTATACACCATTTCGAACTTCAATATCAAATTTTATTAGCCGGTGTAATTACACCATATATTTCTGGGTCGTAAATTTGCGATTAAAAATAAGCAACATATGATATCAGGATTTTAAAGGGCGTGATATCTTGCCGGATTTTTATAAAATCATTTTTTTATAGGAAAATAGGATCTTAAGACAGCGATAGAAAATTCTAACTAACATTTTATAGGATAATGGGATCTTAAAATAAAAGACTTTTCTTCAAACAACTTATGTGCTTTGACTTGAACATGCAAGACAAGCTTCTAAGAAAAGAGATGTGAAACCGCTATACAAAAAGATGAATTGTGGTCTGAAATCACGCCACCGGTTTATCATCTTGAAAAACAATCAACTTTAAGGTGGATTCACAGAGAAGGTGAGGCGGGCAACAATGTGTGCGGGGAGGATGTAGTGGGTTAAACAATGAAGTCAGCAACCGACTTATTATGAGCTGAGTGTTATTTCGCATTGACTTTTTCGATGGTGGTGGTAGCCGGTTTTCTTATGACGAGGAATGTTCATTCTGGTACGAATTTTGTGCATCCATTTTACGAATTGCAGTCAAATTCATGTTACTCACATGCGGATTTTTATAGTTTGGTTTTTCTGCGGTGTATTTTTGTGCTTGTATCTCTTACTTTGAATGCTATAATTGCATAGTGCTAATAAAATTATGTTAAATATGTATTTTCTTAAAACTGTATTTAGTTGTAATTGGAGGTTGCATTTCCGCGTTCGGAATTTTAATAAATAGTATCAAAGCTGTTCTGGAGATGACTGAATTGACATTTGAGGAAATATTTGATTATGATGGTGAACATGGGCATATCTAGGGGGAGGGGCGGCGGGGACTTGCCCTCTCAAAAATTTTGGCAAAATAGGTGATGAATTTTAGTTCCTCTCATCGAACCAATAAATTTTGACACTTCGTCAAAAATGGTGTCCGAATAAGGGAGAAAATGACCCTTTAATTGGAAGATGAGAAAGTTGACATGAGAGTTACCTGCTTTAATTAATTTTTGTAAAGATGACATATGTAAATCTAGTTGAGATAGCTGCAACCAATTTTGGTCCTGTCAAGTCCACCTTCTTTACTCGTAGCTTTTTCAAAATCTCTGAAATAAACGCTATCGTCATCTTCAACGCGATATTGTCGATATACAGACATCTTCAATCTTGTAATCTTGCTTATTTTACTAGTGTCTCCTTTATTACATATTAAGAGTACCCAAGATTAAAGCCATTGAATTTTGACTGTGTTTCTCAATTTTTTTGAACGGTTTGGCCGCCCTTGTTGAAATCCTCATTCTATGCAGTAGGAGCACGTTTCCACACTTTTGTTTTAAGTTCATTTTAATACCAAGTTTTTTTACTTCGAGGAGGAACTTTCATACGCTCTTAGTGGTGTTGACCAATAATTATGACAATGAGGCCAGACAAAGATGATAACACTTTACACTTTATTGTAACTCATAATTTGTAGCAATAATGTCATCTTAAAAATTTTCATTGTAACTAACATTTTTTTTTCCAGATTTATTTACTTCATCACACAAATATTAAATCTGAACACCTGAACAAACAAATCAAATTGGATTTGTTGATATTTTTTATATTCACATATCAAATTATTGAAAAGTTAATATTATGTATATTGCAACAAAGATCAGATCATCATCACACAACATTTCATTTGTTTTGAAAGATGATTAAAAAATTGAGCCCAGACATCTCTAAATAGATAAGCTGCAATAAGAAATAAATTTTTTTACGACTCAATTGTATCTCTACATTTGCAATTTTTTGTATAGACATTAATTATAAAAAAATTCTTTGCCTTTTGATTGAGCCCCCTAGTCAAACTTCTTGGATCCGCCCCTGATGGTGAACGACTAGTTTCTCTTCTCATCTTCTTAGATCAAATCTTAAATTAATCAGTTATCTCCTAGTCATACCAGAGGACGCTATGACAGTGAATAATGAAATTTTGACTCGGTGCTTGGTGGTGTGGTTCTATGGCGTTGAATTTTTTTTTTGTTTGTAGTAGATTCGTGTAAAAGATATGCTAGTTGAGCTTGAGCTAATGTGGCTTCTATGGATACGAGATAAACTGATCGCTATAGTGAAGGGTGATGAATGGATTGATTTGAATAAGCGTGTCACTGGTGTCATCAGATTGTGCGTTGACGACAAGGTCCTCTTCAACATTAGCGTCAAGGAGTCCACGCTTTGTGCGTAGTTTGGGGGATTGTATCAAGCTAAGTCGTTCACCATGAAGTTGTTAAAACATCTATATGGGCTGATTTGAATCAAGTTTTGGGAGAAGTTTGAGAGATTGTATGAGGCTAAGGTTGTGTTTGGCGTGACTTATTGCGGCTTATTTGGTTCGGTGAGAATGGACAAAAATGTCATTGTATGCTAAAATCTTATGTCTCAAACTAAATTCTTTTTTGTGACATTTATCATACCAAACATACATTCTATGACAATGATGTTTTTGTCCAACCTCACCAGAACAAATAATCCGCAATAAGCTACGCCAAACGCAACCTAAGTCACTGATCATGAAATTGTTGTTGAAATGACTATATATACTGAAGATATAGGAGGATGGTAACACGTACAAGCACTTTAATATATTCAATTACCTTTTAATAAAGGGTGCTCTTATTAGCAAATCCTATTTGGTTTCTAGCAAATCATTACTATTAGCAAACCCTCATTTTTCAAAATTCCTATTTGAAAACCATTTTGTTACTAGCAAACCAACATAATTTTTTTTAAAAAAAATTTAAATCTTGTTTAAAACATTATTTCTTTCAAAATAACTCACTACATATAATGACATTATAAATGATTTCAAAAGTGTTCATTCAACCACTTATGTTAGCATTAGAAATGAGTCAAAATGCCGCAAAATTTTATTTAGTATGTCCAAAACTCTTTTTTCTGTATCAAAGTCTTTAAACAAAATATTGCCCGGTTTAGAAATATATTTGATTTCTAATTGCTATAAGGATGTGTTGTGCTATATATACGAGTTAAGTGCATATAAGAATATACGCGTCTTTTTAAACTGAGTTTTATACATACATTTTCATAGGAAGTGTTCAACATGAAAGTTGTAGATCTCGACAATATCCACAACTTTCATGTTGAACACTTTTTGATTTGAAGCAATTTAGATCTCCGATTTGGCCCCTGAAAAAAGTCATGCCGAACATATGCACGGACGCGTGACTTTTTTCGGGGGACAAATAGAAAGTCTAAACTTCTTCAAATAAAAAAGTGTTCAACATAAAAGTTGTAGATCTCGATGAGATCTACAACTCTCGATGAGATCTACAACTTTCATGTTGAACACTTTTTGATTTGAAGCAGTTTAGACCCTCGATTTGGGCTCCGAAAAAGCCACGCCGAAAATCTGTACGAACGACTCGTTCCGTGCGTGTCTTATTTCGGGTCCAAATTGGAGGCCTAAACGGATTCAAATCAAAAAGTGTTCAACATAAAAGTTGTAGATCTCGATGAGATCTACAACTTTCATGTTGAACACTTTTTGATTTGAAGCAGTTTAGACTCTCGATTTGGGCTCCGAAAAAAGCCACGCCGAAAATCTGTACGGACGACTCGTTCCTTGCGTGTCTTATTTGGGGTTCAAATTGGAGGCCTAAACGGCTTCAAATCAAAAAATGATCAACATGAAAGTTGTAGATCTCGATGTGATCTACAACTTTCATGTTGATCACTTTTTCAAATGAGAAACATTTGAGACTCAAAATTCAAAAATGCAAAAAATGTAAAAAAAAAAAAGATTGATTTGCTAGTAGTATTTTTTGAGAAGAGATAAAAATGCAAAAAATGGCTGAATCTATTTTTTTTCTGGTTTGCTAGTAACCAAAGTGAGTTTGCTAATAACAGCACCCTTAATAAATTACATGTGGTTTGTGTGAAAGTGAAGGAAGATGACAAGACCCTACAACTTCTTATCTCACTTCCATCGTCCTTTTAACTCATGGTGATTAAGTTCATGTATGAGAAGGATACGGTGAGTTTGGAGGAGGTCATAACGACATTATTGTCCAGCCAGATAATGGACCCTGCTCCTGTGGGTGCACATATTTTGGCTCGATCGGTGTCGAAGAGAGTTGTTTGTTACCATTTTAGATAGATTGGTAACATCAAGACGAATTTTTTGTTGTGTGCGTAGATTTCTAGAGACATCCATGATGCAAATGTGTTGCGGAACTCATGGTTTATAGTGTATGATATTGATAGATTTGTGAACTCTATTTCAAGATAAGGCGAACACACTTATCGTTTATTGTATATGATATACTTATACTAAGGTCGTATTTCATAGGTCTTTGCAAATATCGTATTTCACCTCTTATTCTATTATCTTGTCGGAATAAAATGATATATAAAAGATATTTTGATGCATTGATCTTGTGTTTATAAAAGTAGAAAATAACAAGATAATATATTGTAATTTTGCTTGGGAAAAGATAATCATTTTAATGGTATAGTAAAATAGAGTTTTCTCCAATCAATTTAAAGATATATTTTCTATTGAACTCAATTTCTCTATCGCGATGGTTTCACACCACTTCGATTTCCTTGGGCGGGGACAACAAGAGCACTGATTTTAGGTTGAATTAACTGAGATTTGGACTCACTAGAAACTCCTAAAGAATATCTTATCATTCTTTAAACCCTAAAGATTGACTTTGACATCAAGACATGAGATTTATGACAATATTCTTTGAGAGTTACATGAAATAGTCTTTTTTGGTGTGCGATTGAATTCATGCTTTCCTTCTAAGAGTGTTTTGGTTTTTAAACCCATGTGATTCACCTTTCTCATGTATCGCTCATTAATGAAGACTTTTCTTCAAACTGCTTTTGTGATTTGACTTGAAACCTGCAAGGCAAAGCTTCTAAGAAATGGCCAAATCATGTGTAACGGCTATATAAAGAGATGAAATGTGTTTGGAATCACACCACCGGTTTATCATCTTGAAAAAAGAAGCTCTTTAAGGTGGATTCACAGAGAAGGTGAGGTGGAGGCGAGCTACAATGAGTATGGGGAGGATGTAGTGGGGTAAACAATGCAGTGAGCAACCGACTTATTACGAGTTGAGTGTTATTTCACATTAACTTCTCCGGCGATGGTGGTGACCGGTTTTCTAATGACGACAAAGGTCCATTCTGGTAAGAATTTTGTGCATCCATTTTACAGATTTTAGTCAAATTAATATTACTCACTTGCGTATTTTTATTGTTCTGGTTCTTCTACGGTGCATTTTTCTGCTTGTATCTCTTAATTTGAATACTATAATTATATAATGCTAATAAAATTATGCAAAATAAGTATTTTCTTAAGACACTGTATTTAGTTGTGTCTGGAGATTGCACTTTCGCAACCAAAATTTTAATAAACAGTATCAGAGCTAGGTTATGTAGATGATTGATTTGACATTTGAGGAAATATTTGATTATAGTGGTGAACGACTAAGTCATCTTCTCTTCTTTTTAGATCAAATCTTAAATTAATTAGTTCGATCTCCTAGTCGTACCAGAGGGAAACTATGCCAAGGAAGAATGAAATTTTGACTCGGTACTCATTACTCGGTGGTGTGGTTCTATGGCAGTGAAATTTTTTGTTTTTGGCACATTCGTGTCAAAGATATGCTAGTTGAGCTTAAGTTAATGTGGGTTATGCGGATACAAGATAAATTGAGCACTACACTGAAGGATGATAAATGGATTGATTTGAATGAACGTGTCATTGGTGTCATTAGGACGTCCATTGACAACAAGGTTCTCTTCAACATTGGTGTCGAGGAGTCCACAATCAAACTTTGGGCATAGCTTAGGAGAATGTATCAAGCTAAGTCGTTCACCACGAAGTTGTTGAAACGTCTATATGGGCTGAATATCAATTAAGCTTTGGGAGAAGCGTAGAGATTGTAGGAGGCTAAGTCATTGACCATAAGGTTGTTGTTGAAACAATGACTATATGTGCTGAAGATATAGGAGGACGGTAACTCATAGAAACATTTTAACATATTCAATGACCTTTTAAATCAATTGTATGTGGTTTGTGTGTAGGTGAAAGAAGAAGATATGATCCTACAACTTCTTATCCTTCTTCCACCGTCCTTTGAACACATGGTGACTAAGTTCATGTATGAGAAGGATACAGCGGGAGTTGAGGAGGTCACAACGACGTTACTGGCCAACCAGACAGTGGACCATGCTCTCGCGGGTGAGCATATTTTGGCTTGATCAATGTCGAAGAAGGGAGTTATTTGTTACCACTGTAATAGAGTGGTAACATCAAGAGGAATTTTTTGCAGTGTGTGCAAAGTTCTAGAGACGTCTATGATGCAAATATGTTGTGGAACTCATGGTTTATAGTGTATGATATTGATAGAATTGTAAACTCTATTTCAAGATAAGGCAAACACACTTATCAATTATGGTATATGACATATTTATAGTAAGGTTGTATTTCATAGGTCCCTTGCAAATATCGTATTTCACCTCTCATTCTATTATCTTGTCGGAATAAAATGCTATATAAAAGATATTTTTGATGCATTGATCTTGTGTTTATAAAAGTAAAAAAATCACAAGATAATATATTGTAATTTTGTTAGGAAAAGATAATCATTTTAATGGTATAGTAAAATAGAGTTTTCTGCAATCAATTTAAAGATGTAGTTCTATTGAACTCATTTTCTCTGTCGCATTGGTTTCACACCACTTCGATTTTCATGGGCGGAACAACCAGAGCACTGATTTTAGGTTGAACTAACTGATATTTTGACTCACTAGAAACCCCTAAAGATTGGCATATCGTTTTATAAACCCTAACGATTGGCTTTGACACACAACACATGAGATTTATGACGCTCTACTCTTTCAAAGTTATATGCAACACTCTTTGTTGGCGTGCGATTGAATTCATACTTTTTGTCTGAAATTGTTTTGGTTTTTAAACTCATGTGATTCGCCTTTCTCATTTATCACCCGTTAACAAAGAATTTTCTTCAAACAACTTAATTATGTGCTTTTGTAACACCCCGAAATTTAGAGTTGAAACGGGCGGTGTTTGTACCAAGTTTGGATCTTGGTAGGGTGAACACGGCCTGTGACACGGGCGTGTCACACGACCGTGTCATGCTCGGGTCGTCCAGTGAAGGACACGGCCTGGGACACGGGCGTGTCCCAGGGCGTGTCAGTGCACACGGCATGGGACACGGGCGTGTCACATGGCCGTGTACTTCTCTGGAATATTTTGGGTTTCGTGTCAACTATCGGACACTGCCGTGTACTGGTTGACACGGGCGTGTCGTCACCCGTGTCCACCAAGCGACGTGACGGTTGGCGTGACAGTTATTGGTGACACGACCCCTAGTCACGGGCGTGTTGATGTCCCGACACGGGCGTGTCGATGTCCCGACACGGGCGTGTCGATGTCCCGACACGGGCGTGTCGATGTCCCGACACGGGCGTGTTAGGTTGGGACGCGGGCGTGTCCCAACCCGTATCCTTTTTTGTGCTCGATTTGTGTGGCAGGATCGAGGCATACGGCCTGGAACACGGCCGTGTGCAAAGCCATGTTCGGCCCAGGTTTAAAGATTTCAGGCTAATCTGAGCCGTTTGTTTTCTTTAAATAAGATCCAACGGCTCAGATGAGTTCGTGCTTGTGTTTAGTTCGGGATTAGAGGTTTAATTCCTCATTCCATTTTTAACTCCCTCTTTCTAAGAATTTAGGGAGAGAAGAGATCAAGGAAGAAGGAAGGGAGGAATCTGGCCGCCGGCGGAGCATCGGAGCACCAATCTGAGAAACGAGACCGGATCCGTGGAGAGAATTCCTTTGCGAAGCTTTCTATCCGACTAGTTTTTCATGGCGCCGAAGCGGACTTCAAGGGTAACGATTTTCAACTCGAGCACTTGAAGCTTTTCTTCCTTTGCATGGGAAAACCCGCTCCCGCGAGTGTGCGGTGAGTGCGCGGTGTTCCTTGGGGTAAATATGTGAAGTCCCCCTTGTTTAGAGTCTGGAATCGAAGTACGGGCATATTCATTATGTGTGAAGCCTACCCGGATGTGTTCGTCTGGATCGGTGATGTTGCATTGCATGAATAGCCGGAGAAGATTCCGTGCGTTATTTTCGGGTTTCTACGCGGTAGATTGCGGCAGGGATCCTTGGAGATTAACTCCAAGGCGCACCCGGAAAACTGGGCGGAAATGTAATTCTACTAACTTGGCGGCCGGGGTGTCAGGATTGAACATAACAGGGTTATGTGTTGTTTGGAAATGATTTAGGATCCGGGTGAAGCTTGGCCCGTGCGTACGTCTTAAAGTGACTAGGCGGCGTGAGCAACGGGCGGGTGGATACAGACCTGGGCTATGCGGTTCGGTGCTAGAGGCCCTAAAGTGGAACTGGCCGTTGGCATAGTCGGGAGCCTTGGACTACGGTCAGAAGGACTAAAAAATGCTCATATTGCTTGTCATCCTAAGGATGATGGTGAAGCCACGGAATTGACTGGATTCACTGTGAATGTGCCCTGAGTGCACAAGGTGTTTGGCCGAGCGAGCCTACACCTGTGGAGAAAGTATTTATATGCACTTTATTATTTAGCTGGGCTAACGATATGTAGGGAAGGAGCACCGCCATCCCTAATAAGGTGGTGGGGTCGTTATAATTTGGTCAGCTTTAGCTGACCGTTGCTCTGTTTGCCACCATACGGTGGAATGATTGCTTGCAGGTGCTTTGGAACCAAGCACCAAGTAGCGGGTTGAAGCTTAAGCTGCTGTGCTGACCCTCGAAGGCTGAAGTGAACTGCTATTTTTTTTATTTTCTGTCATGTATGGCCTACCTGCGAGCCGATGTTTGTAAGACATTACCTTGTTAAGAGAAACTTTGTAAGGCCATAAGGCCATGTACTCTTTTGTGTATTCATTTTATTTCATTCCTGTTTTGGTTAGTGGATATTCAGGCCATGGTTGTGCAAGTTTTGGGTTTTATTAACTGTTTAAAAGCTTCCGCTAGAATGCTCTGTGTTAGGACGAGTAGTTGAGTCTTTGGTATTATTCTGTAACCCTTCAGACTGTTCGTGGTATATGGCGTCGGGTTTTAGCTGGACCTTCTGTTATATACCATACGACGGATGGGGGCGTTATAATTTGGTATCATATTAGGGTGTCGGTCGTCTGTAATCGAATTCGTGGGCAAATTCTTTTAAGGGGTGGTGAGCACATGTATGTGCGTCATCGTTATAACATAAAAGAACCCATGAATGTCCACTTAGGAATGAAAAAATACATTTGTTTTGGGAACCTAAGTGTTCCAATGATTGCTTTTAGCAATTTGTGTGTCGCCTAATCAAGGGTTTATGCAATTATAGGTGTCTAGAAGCGGTGTGGGGCAATCAGAGCATCCGCAATCAGCGGAAAGTAGTGCACCAAGAGACGTGCCTACAACACGTCCTTCAGCAGAAACCATCAGATTGGTGGCTGAAGTAGTTTTTGCCATGATAATTCCCAGCAAGTGCAGCACGCACCGCCTGTTAATGAGCAAGAACCGATTAGAGTGGCAGTGCCGGGAGTAGTAGAGCGTGGGGTAGTTGATCCGGTAGCACCAAGAAGAGCCATGGAGAAACAGCTCAAGCACGTGATGAGCTTTAATCCTCCGGTATTCGATGGGGTTGGGAACGCCAACTCAAGCCGAGGGTGCCGATGGAGGAATTCTCAAGGTTATTCCTGGCTAGATACTTACCTTCTGCCCAAAAGCTCGAGATGGAGATTAAGTACCTTGGTTTGGCACAGGGAGAGAGAAGCGTGGATGAGTATCTCCACGAGTTTACTCGGTTAGGTCGTTATGCTGGTGCTATGTTTACTGAAGAAGAGAGGAAGACAACCCGATTTTATGAGGGTCTACGGAGCGACCTACTGCTACTCCTTGCTGGGCCTAAGGCGCAGGGCTTCCTAGCCTTGGTAAATGCGGCTCGGTCTTTGGAAAGGGTTGCAAGGAAAGTGCAAGAGAAGAAGGACCCAGTGGAGAAGAAGTCAGAGTTTAAAGTGCCAAATACAAATTCAGGTTTCCGCAGATGGAACAAGAAGCAGAAGACTTCGAGCTCAGCCCCTTCGCCTTGTACGACAGGGGCAAACCCTAGTCGAGCCCCAGGAGCCTGTTACAACTGTGGAAAGGTGGGACATTTTGCAAGAGAATATTTGAGCAGACGTGCAAAGTCCCAGAGGAGGTAAGGAACAACTTTTGAGGAAAAAGGGAAGGCGGCGGAGTCAACCGCATCCCACCATGCTCCAGCCCAGCCTAGAGTTTATAACCTTGGCCTGCAAGAGGCCATCAAACAAGCTGACGTGGTGAAAGGTATGAGTTAAATTTATTATAGTTTAGCTTTTTGTTGTAACTATTACCTTTGTATGTGTTAGCTTATTTGTGTTGGTGCTAGGCTTTGTATTGATTCTCGATCGTCTGGCAAGAGCCCTGTTCGATACGGGAACATCGCATTCCTTCTTGTCCGAAAGATTCGTATCGCTCATCGGAGTCCCTTCTTCGATGGCAAAGGACAAACTGGATGTGTTTTTGCCCAATGGGTGCTCAATGCGCGTGGATAGAATCTGCGTGGTAAAGTTGCGGATTGGGGATCAGGAGTTCGATTTACAAGCGTCGGTGCTGCCGTTAGTGGAGTTCAACATAATCTTTGGAATAGATTGGCTTTCGGAGCAGCAAGCCTGCATTGACTGTAACCGAAAAAGAGGTTAACTTAGGATTGAATACTGAGCGGGAGACTAGGTTTGCGGGCTTGAAAGGGTCGAGAAAGATTATGATGTCGGCTCTTCAGGTGATTAAGGCAGTTCGGTCTGGGGCTGAGCTGTTTGTTATTTTAGTACAGGCTTCAATGCCTAATCCTGGTCTAGACAGTATTGCAGTGGTGTTCGAGTATCCTGATGTATTTCCAGACGATCTCCTGGGAGCCCCTCCTCAACGGGAGATTGATTTTATAATTGAGCTGGTGCCGGGTGGCAAACCGGTGTCACGCTCTTCGTATCGGATAGTGCCTAAGAAGATGGCAGAGTTGAAAGTACAACTGTAAGAGTTATTAGAGCAGGTGTATGTGCGTCCAAGTTCGTCGCCTTGGAGCGCACCGGTCCTTTTCATTAAGAAGAAAGATGGGAGTTTGCGACTTTGTATTGATTATCGGGAGTTGAATAAACTTACAGTAAAGAATAAGTATCTGATCCCAAGGATTGACGATCTATTTGATCAGTTAGTTGGGTCAACAGTATATTCGAAGCTAGATCTGAAATCCGGATACTAGCTACCAGTTAAGGATAAAGGAATGTGACATCCCTAAGATAGCGTTCAGTACGCATTTTGGAAATTACGAGTTTACGGTCATGCCGTTTTGGCTGACCAATGCGCCATCCGTGTTTATGGATCTAATGAACAGGACATTCAGAGAGTACCTGGACCAATTCGTGATAGTGTTTATCGACGACATCTTGGTGTACTCGCGGTGTGAGGATGATCACTTCAAGCATCTGCATATGGTGTTGGAGACGTTGAGGAAGAATCAGTTGTATGCTAAGTTCTCCAAGTGTGAGTTTTGGTTGTCCTCAATAGCGTTCCTTGGGCATATTGTTAGTGGTAAAGGGATTGCGGTAGATCTGGCGAAGATAGCAGCAATTCAGGAGTGGCCTGAGTTGGCTACGGTGGCAGAAGTCCGGAGTTTTCTGGGGCTTGCCGGCTACTACAGGCGCTTCGTGGAGAATTTCTCATGGATCGCTCTACCACTCTTGACATTGACAAGGAAGGATCAAAAGTTTATATGGATGCTGGAGTGCACACAGGCTTTTGAAGAGTTGAAGAGGCGGTTGATCTCGACACCTATCTTATGTTCGCCGAGTGGGTCAGAAGAATTCGAAATTTATAGTGATGCTTCGGGAAGTGGTTTGGGCTGTGTTCTGCTACAGCATGGGAGAGTAATAGCATACATATCGCGATAGTTGAAGGTCCACGAGAGAAATTATCCGGTCCATGATTTGGAATTAGCGGCCGTGATATTTGCTCTAAAGCTGTGGAGGCATTATCTGTACGGTGTAAAGGTAGATATTTACACCGATCATAAGAGCCTGAAGTACTTACTAGATCAAAAGGACCTAAACATGAGGTAACGAAGGTGGATGGAGTTCTTGGGGGACTACACTTTCAAGATACATTATGTGCCTGGGAAAGAAAATGCAGTGGCGGATGCTTTAAGTCGTAGGGCTCCGACGCATGCCAACTGGTTGGCGGTGCATGAGGAGAGATTAGTCCGTGATTTGGAGGTATTAGAGATCTCTTACGTCGACAAGCAATCTCGTGCTGAAGCAATATTGTGTTGGACGGAGGTGCAGTACGACCTAACTGATAGGATTCGCCAGGCTTTGGTTTAGGATAGCACTATGAAGCAGGCATTGGATGAATCGTTGGATGGGTCAAATTCCCAGTTTGCAGTTGTGGATGGACTGCTAAGGAAGGACGGTTGCCTATGCATTCCTAGTGCAGATAGTCTTCGGGAGGATTTGATGTACGAGGCTCATCATACCAAGTACTCAATCCACCCGGGGAGCACGAAGATGTATATGGACATGAAGAAGTTGTTCTAGTGGCCAGGGCTGAAGAAAAATGTAGCACTGTATGTGGCAAAGTGCCAAACATGTGCCTTAGTAAAGGTGGAGTTCCAGAAGCCCGGAGGTTTCTTAAAGTCCTTGCCTATCACGGAATGGAAGTTCGACGACATATCCATGGATTTTGTGCACGGTTTGCCAAAGTCGCGGAAGGGAAATGACGCCATTTGGGTGGTCATAGATAGATTGACAAAAGTGTCGCATTTCTTTCCAAATAAAAAAGAAGATCCGGTGGAAAAGTTAGCCAAGCTCTATGTGGATAATATTGTACGATTGCTTGGTGTGCCCCGCAGTATTGTTAGTGGCTGAGATGGGCGCTTCACGTCCAATGATTGGAGGCTGGTGCATAAGTTGTTGGGAACTAAGCTGAGTTTCAGCACAACCTTCCATCCGCAAACGGATGGTCAGACCGAGAGGGTCAACAGGACGATGGAGGACATGCTCCGCATGTGCATCCTAGATTTCGAAAAACAATGGGAGGATCACTTGTACATGGTAGAGTTTGCATATAATAATAGTTTTCAAGCAAGTATTGGAATGATGCCTTTCGAGGCCCTATATGGGAGAAGGTGCCACACACCGTTGTCTTGGTTGGAGGCAGGCGAGTCAAAGTTATTCAAATGTCAGGCGGTGGAAGAAGCCACTTCAATGATACGTACGATTCAGGAACGGTTAAGGATCGCTCAGGACAGGCAGGCAAAATTCAATAATGCCAAGCATAGGAATGTGGAGTTCAGTGTTGGCGATTGGGTGTATCTGAAAATCAAGCCGTTCAAGGGTGTCTCGCAGATTCGATGCTTGAAGAAGCTGAGTCCGAGATACCTTGGACCATTTGAGATCCTTAAGCGTGTTGACGAAGCAACGTATCAATTGAAGTTGTCGGTGGAGCTGAGCAGACTACACGATGTATTCCACATATCGGTGTTGCGAAAGGTGGTTCAAGAGCCTTCACAAGTCGTTGCTTTCGAGCAAGTGCCGATCGATAGTGGGTTGACGACGAAGGTCAAGTCAGTTTGCATTGAAGACTTTGAAGTCAAACGGCTCCGCAACAAGGAAATTTGAATTTTTAAGGTCCGTTGGGATAACTGCGGACGTGAGGAGATTTCTTGGGAGCGAGAGCAGGCTATGTTGGAGGAATATCCCGAACTATTCAACTCAGGTAATATTTAAATTGTTTTGTGTACCCTTTTCTTAATTTCGTGGACGAAATTCTTTAAGGGGAGGAGTTGTGTAACACCCCGAAATTTAGAGTTGAAACGGGCGGTGTTTGTACCAAGTTTGGATCTTGGTAGGGTGAACACGGCCTGTGACACGGGCGTGTCACACGACCGTGTCATTCTCGGGTCGTCCAGTGAAGGACACGGACTTGGACACGGGCGTGTCCCAGGGCATGTCAGTGCACACGGCATGGGACACGGGCGTGTCACATGGATGTGTACTTCTCTAGAATATTTTGGGTTTCGTATCGACTGTCGGACACGACCGTATACTGGTTGACACGGGCGTGTTGTCACCCGTGTCCACCAAGCAATGTGACGGTGTGCGTGGCGGTTATTGGTGACACGACCCCTAGTCACGGTCATGCCGATGTCCCGACACGGGCGTGTTAGGTTGGGACACGGGCGTGTCCCAACCCGTGTCCTTTTCTGTGCTCAATTTGTGTGGCAGTATCGAGGCACACAGCCTGGAACACGGCTGTGTGCAAAGCTGTGTTCGGCCCAGGTTTAAAGATTTCAGGCTAATCTGAGCTGTTCGTTTTCTTTAAATAAGATCCAACAACCCAGATGAGTTCCTGCTTGTGTTTAGTCCGGGATTAGAGGTTTAATTCCTCATTCCATCTTTAACTCCCTCTTTCTAAGAATTTAGGGAGAGAAGAGATCAAGAAAGAAGGAAGGGAGGAATCCGGCCGCCTGCGGAGCATCGGAGCACCAATATGAGAACCGAGACCGGATCTGTGGAGAGAATTCCTTTGCGAAGCTTTCTATCCGACTAGTTTTTCATGGTGCCGAAGCGGACTTCAAGGGTAACGATTTTCAACTCGATCACTTGAAGCTTTTCTTCCTTTGCATGGGAAAACCCGCTCCCGCGAGTGTGCGGTGAGTGCGTAGTGTTCCTTGGGGTAGATATGTGAAGTCCCCCTTTTTTAGAGTCCGGAATCGAAGTACAAGTATAAACATTATGTGTGAAGCCTACCCGGACGTGTTCGTCTGGATTGGTGATGTTGCATTGCATGAATAGCTGGAGAAGACTCCGTGCGTTGTTTTCGGGTTTCTACGCGGTAGATTACGGCAGGGATCCTTGGAGATTAACTCCAAGGCGCACCCAAAAAACTGGGCGGAAACGTAATTCTACTAACTTGGCGGCCCGGGAGTCAGCCTTGAACATAATTGGGTTATGTGTTGTTTGAAAATGATTTAGGATCCAGGTGAAGCTTGGCCCGCGCGTACGTCTTAAAGTGACTTGGCGGCATGAGCAACGGGCGGGTGGATACGGACCTGGGCTATGTGGTTCGGTGCTAGAGGCACTAAAGTGGAACTGGCCGTTGGCATAGTCGGGAGCCTTGGACTACGGTCGGAAGGAATAAAAAATGCTCACATTGCTTGCCATTCTAAGGATGGTGGTAAAGCCACGGAATTGAACGGATTCACTGTGAATGTGCCCTGAGTGCACGGGGTGTTTGGCCGAGCGAGCCTACACCTATGGAGAAAGTCTTTATATGCACTTTATTATTTAGCTGGGCTAACGATATGTAGGGAAGGAGCATCGCCGTCCCTATTAAGGGGGCGGGGTCGTTATAATTTGGTCAGTTTTAGTAGACTGTTGCTCTATTTGCCACCATGCGGTGGAATGATTGCTTGCAGGTACTGCGGAACCAAGCGCCAAGTAGCGGGTTGAAGCTTAAGCTGCTGTGCTAGCCCTCGAAGGCCGAAGTGAACTACAATTTTTTTTTCTGTCATGTATGGCCGGCCTGCGAGCCTATGTTTGTAAGATATAACCTTGTTAAGAGAAACTTTGTAAGGCCATAAAACCATGTACTCTTTCGTGTATTCATTTTATTTCATTCCTATTTTGGTTAGTGGACATTCAGGCCATGGTTGTGCAAGTTTTGGGTTCTGTTAACTGTTTAAAAGCTTCCGCTAGAATGCTCTGTGTTAGGACGAGTAGTTGAGTCTTTGGTTTTATTCTGTAACCCTTCCGACTGTCCGTGGTATATGGCGTCGGGTTCCAGCTGAACCTTCTGTTATATACCATACGACGGAGGAGGGCGTTACAGCTTTGACTTGAAACATTCAAGGAAAGCATCTAAGAAAAGGGGTCAAATCATGTGTAACGACTATATAAATAGATGAGTTGTGGTTTAGAATCACACCACTGGTTTATCATCTTGAAAAATGAAGCTCTTTGAGATGGATTCACAAAGAAGAAGAAGGTGAGGTGGCGGCAGGATACAATGAGTGCAGGGAGGATGTTGCAGGGAAACATTGCAGTGAGAAAATGATTTATTGCGAGCTGAGTGTTATTTCACATCGACTTCTCTGGCGGTGGTGATGGTCAGGTTTCTATTGATGACAAAAAATTATTCTAGTACGAATCTTGTGCATCCATTTTATGGATTGCAGTCAAATTCATATTACTCTCCTGCAGATTTTTCTAGTTCAGGTTCTTCTGTGTTGTATTTTTTTGATTGTATTTAACAATTTGAATACTATAATTGTATAATGCTAATAAAATTATACAGAATACGCATTTTATTAAGACCCTTTATTTAGTGTTGTTTGGAGATTGCACTTCCGCGACCAGAATTTTAATAAATAGTTTTAGAGCTAGATTCTGTAGACGACTTATTTGACATTTGTGGAAATATTTGATTAGTGGTGAACGACTAGGTTCTCTTCTCATATTTTTAGATCAAATATTAAATTAATCAGTTTGATCTCTTATTCATACTAGAGGATGACTATGATAAGGAAGAATGAATTTTTACTTGATACTCGGTGGTGGGTTTTATTGCGGTGAAATTTTTTTGTAACAGATTTGTGTCAAAAATATGCTAGTTGAGCTTGAACTAATATGGGTTCTGCGGATACGAGATAAATTGAATGTTATAGTGAATGATGATGAATGGTTTGATTTGAATGAGCGTCTTACTTGTTTCATCAGGTTGTGCATTGATGACAAAGTCCTCTTCAACATTGGCATCGATGAGTCCACAATCAAGCTTTGGGCGTAGCTTGGGAGATTGTATCAAATTAAGTTGGTCACTGTTGGGTATTGTATCCACAATAACCTATATATGTATGAAGTTACACTTGAACTAAGACGAATTATGTTTGTATTTGATGCTCTTTTCAAGTTGAGTGCTTGCAGGTTATAATTGCCAAGTGTAGACCAATATCAGTTTACAATGGTTCACCAAACACATGACCATACAATGTAATCCCTCATTATGTGATCCATGGTGTTGACTCATGTGTAACCTCTTTATTAGGACACACTTATTTTTCAAGTACTAAAGTTATGGGAGAAAGGCTGGTTGCTGAGTTCTTTGATGAAAATCATTTTTCAGAATAACAAATTTTTTCTAAGTGTTTTTCTCGAGAAAGGGTAAATTGTACTCGAGTAAAATTGAAGTTATTACTTGAGTTAGCTCAGTCAGGTAATAGAGTAGCAGAAGATGTTCTCGAGAAAGCATAGTATAGTTCTCTAGAAAGCTATGCAGTACTCGAGTAGGACTCGTTTCTTCCTCGAGTTAAATTAAAATTAAGCTCAGAATTTTCTTATAAGTCCATTTCTCGAGAGACCAAAGATATTTCTCAAGGAGGCCAAAGTAGTTCTCGAGAACCAGATGTTCTTACTCGGGAGACAGAAATATTTTTCTCGAGTTGGCTTCCTGTTCTCGAGTAATAGAAATTCTTTCTCGAGAAAAGTCTTTTCTTTCTCGAGAAAAGTCTTTTCTTTCTCGAGAAGCTAGAATTCATTTTTTACACTTTCCTTAAGTATTTCTTCTCGAAACCTTTATACTTTTTCTCGAGAAACGGAAACTCTTCTCGAGTAATATTCATCTCTCTCGAGAAATGGAGTTCAGGATTTTGAATTTTCGTTAAGTATCAGATGGATTCTATTAACTTTTGATTGGTCCACGTGGATTTTCATTAATGATATTTTGTCCGTTATGTAAAGCCTATAAAAGGTCTTGTCAGATTCAACAAAACTCTAAGAAGATTTCTTACAGGATTCTGAATCATTTTCTACTTTCTAAATCGGGAAGCGTCGTCACTCTGTTCTTCATCGGCAATCTTTTCGATCTCAAATTCAGACAAGAAGGATTCAATCGATAAAGTTTTTCAACTTCTGCAAATCTTTTCCTTGATCATGGTGATCCTATGTTCTCAGATCGAAGTATTCTCCGATTTCTTCCTCGACTTATCTGACAGAGTCTTACGATTTTTCAAGAAGGAAGAAGCCGAGATTCAGCCAGATCTGTGAAGGCACCTTGTGATTTTCATTGTAAATTCATTTTATTCTTGTAGGAGTTATTCTCCGAGATTGTAGGAGTTAATCTCCGAGTTTTGTAGGAGTTGTTCTCTGAGTGTTTGTAGGAGTGGTTTTACTTCGAGTTGTAGGAACGTTGTTCCGAGTTGTAGGATTGTTTTCCAATCCGAGATAATAGTGAAGTAGCCGAGTCTAGCGTGATTCTAGATCGGTGAGGTGGAGAGTGGACGTACCCAAGATTGGGGAACTACTATAATCTTTGGTGTCGTCTGTGGATTGCTTGTTTATTTTTTGTGCATCTCTTGCACAATTTTTATTCCGCAAAAAGATGCAGAACTCACCTATTCACCCCCTCTAGGTAATTTAGGTAGACAACTAGATATTATTAATTGGTATCAGAGGAAGGTTGTTCATCAAAAGGTTAACACCTTAAACAGATCTGCTCCTAGTTATCTTAAGAGTTTACAAGCATGGACATAGTCAAGGATTTTGCTAAGCTCCCCCTATGCACTAAAGCAAACTTCCACATGTGGAAAGAAAGGGTGAAATTCTTCATGGAAGCAATGGATTCAAGAATTTTCATGATAGTGGAAGAAGGCCCCTACATTCCTATGAAGGCCTACACTATTGATCCCTCAAAGCAAGTACCAAAGAAGCTGATGGATCTAGATAAAGATGAGATTACGCTTATCTCTCTAGGCAAAAATGCTACAAATATCATCGCAAGTGCAGTCGATGATTCGATACTACAAAATCTCATTCACTACAAATCCACCAAAGAGATGTGGCAGTCATTGATCGTGTTGGTGAGGGCACCGAAGAAGTAAGGGATGATAGAAGATCTATTTTGAACCAGAAATACGAGGCCTTCAGGCAAGGCCCTAAAGAAACTATAAAAGACACTTTTGAAAAATTTTTCAAGATCGTCAACGGCCTGAGAAACTATGGCCGAGTCTTCACCAACCGAGAATTAAACGATAAGCTCCTAAGATCCTTAACAAAGGAATAGGACAACAAAATATGTGCCATAAGGGAGTTTAGAAAGCTAGCTGAGACTTAACCTCAGAACCTCTTCGGGAAGCTGATGTCATATGAGCTTTAAATAAATACAAGAAAAGCTGAAGAAGAGGGAAACAGACCCTCATCGAAGGAGAAGTCTGTCGCACTAAAGGCAGACAGCTCAAGGAAGGTTAAAGCTGCATCTCCTGCTCTCGCACAGGAAGAAAGGGAAGAAGAAAACTCGGAGCTGAGCACCTCAGGCTCAGAACTATCAGATGGAGAATTCTCCCTACTCTCTAGACAGTTCAAAAAGTTCCTGAGTAAGAAGAAGCAATGGAAAGGCAAAGACTTTTCCTACAGAAGATCATGTCACGATGGTGATCGTCATAAGAAAGGCTCAAGTAGCCACAATAGGTATAACTCCAAACCGAACAAACATATTTCATCTGACATTGTTTGTTATTGGTTTAATAAGGCAGGACACATAATTGCTGATTGCCCACACAAGAAGAAAGAGGGTGGAAGAAGATAAGAAAAGAAGTCTTCTTATAGTAAAAAGAAACCTCAAAGAAGCCTAGTAGCCAAGAAGGCCAAGACTCTCAGTGACACTGACTCATGTGAGTCAAGTGAGGAAGAGGAAGCCTACTTTGGGCTGATGACACAGACAGACGAGGAAGAAGAACCACAGTTCATTGGGAAGGTAAATTCTCACACCCCTCTTTTAGAATCTGATGCTTCAAACCATGATAATGAGGACTGCTCTTTTGATGACGAGTCTGAACTCATGACTCAATACAAGGAATTAATTAAGGCTTACGACAAATGTCGAAGAGTCACGAGAACTCAAGCCAAGGAGATCAAATCTCTTAAGGCTGAGGAAAGCACTCTAAGGGAGGAAGTCGCAAGGATGGACTCACTCAGAGACGAATTCCATGCCGCGGTCGAATAATATAATAAAGCTCTCGAGCACCTAAACCTGAAGGAGAAAATCATCGAGAAGCTGTAAGAACAACTTGCCGCTGAAAAGAAACTTGTTGAAAGTTTCTCCAAGCCTAAGACAGTCCTTCCTTTTATTGTTGAATTCTCCGATCAGGCTAAAGGAGTTGGCTTAGGCCATGAGGCTGCTCCTAGTAAATCTTCAAGAAGGAATAAAGCTCAAATAAGAAATAAGGCTGCTAAGAAAGCTTTAGCCAAGGAGAAGGGGAAAGCTCCTCTAGATCAAACTTCGTTCAAGAAGGTCATCTTCTTAACAAACGAGTTTGATTTTGATTCATCCTACAGTCACTTTGCCAGACCAATTTATGTAGAGCCTAAGTCACGATACCAAGGATTGACCCATCCCCGAGACTTTGGTGAAAGTGTGCTCAAGGCACCTTATGAGGAAATATAAATGAAATACTATGGTCCATACGTTCATGGCCATAATATTAAGAAGGAACCTAAGGCCAAACCAGTAGTACCCAAGGAAAAGGAGGTGAAAAAGGCTTGTGAGTGCCATCATCATGAGGCTTTTACCTCCAGATCATCAACCACTGCAAGACCACATGTTCAAAAGGTGAAGCTGGAGACTTGGAAAAGGTACAACAGGGTTTGACTGTTGGTGTCGCGATAAAGTTGGTCACTTTTCTGTAGATTGCTGGTTTAATCCCAGAAGCTTTAAAGCTCCTCTAGTTAATCATACGAGGTAGACCACTCGTAATGATAACACTCCTAGGGGGAGTATGCTGACAAATAACAAAGGACCCAAACGCATTTGGGTTCCTAAGGTAAACTGATTCTACTTTTGCAGCTATGTCAAAAGGCCAACAAATCACATATCTGGTATTTGGACATTGGATGCTCTCGGCACATGACCGTGACAAGAAGCATCCTTCAGAAGTTCTCTCCAGTTATGAACAGGCCAAAGGTTATCTTTGGAGGTTCTGACAGGGGAATCACAAGAGGCTACGATATGATCACTAACGGTAGTGTATCCTTCTCAGATGTGGATTATGTTGAAGGATTAGAACATAATCTTATAAGCATAAGCCAGCTCTGTGATAAAGGATACATAGTAGAATTTCATGCAGACAAGTGCTTGATAAAATCAGTAGATAACTTAGAAACGATTCTATCAGGCACTCGTAGTAGAAATATATTTTGTTTAAATTTTTTTTGCATAGACTCTTCTACACCAGTGTGTTTTTTTGGAAAAATATAGTGCGTCTCTTGGTGACCAATGTCACAAGAGATTAGCACATATAAATTACAAAACTATTAATAAATTATTTTCTCTTAATTTAGTACGTGATGCACCCTACGTTAAGTGCATTAAAGATAGACCTTGTCACACATGCATAAAAGACAAGCAAACAAGAGCTACCTTTAAAAGCATTATTGACAAAGATTCCAATAGGTGTTTACATCTACTTCATATGGACTTGTTCGGCCCCCTGCAAATAAGAAGTTTAGGAGGTAAGGATTATACACTGGTTATTGTAGATGACTACTCTCGCTTTGCATGAGTGTTATTTCTAAAACACAAGTCATATACTTTTGATATCTTCACTAATTTTATCAGGCAGATCGAGAATGAATACAATTTTTCAGTTATCAAAATCAAAAGTTACAATGGAACAGAGTTCAAATCTAGGGCCATGACAGAATTCTGTGAAAGCTTAGGTATCTTTCATGAGTTTTCCTCTCCTCGTACTCCTCAATAGAACGGAGTCGCTGAGAAAAGGAATAGAACACTTATAGAGGCATATAGAACAATGTTGAGTGATGCCTCACTACTAGAATACTTCTAGGCTGAAGCCGTCAATACTGCTTGTCACGTGCAAAACAGAGCACTCATAAATAAAAACCATGATAAAATACCTTACGAACTACTAAAGGAAGGAAACTGACTATTTCATATTTTAAAATATTTGGTAGTAAATGCTTCGTACTTAACAATGGGAAGTATCATACAACTAAATTCAGTGAAAAGAGTTTTGAAGGTATTTTCGTAGGATATAGTAGCCATAATAAGGCATATAGGATTTTTAACAAGAAATCCTGGTCGTAGAAGAATCTATTAATGTTGTATTTGATGAGACGAGCTTGCTACAAAGCATCTCTTCTAGTGTGTTTGTTGAAGATGCAGGTTCAAGACTAAAGGAACTAAGCTTGGATGAGCTAGTTAAATAAAAAGGCCAAGAGTTCATCATGATCACCGCTCCAACCCCAATTGGAGTGGTTGATCATCATGATGAAGATGTCATTCAAGCTGATGAAGTCACTCTAGTGATTGAGGAAGCCACATATGTAAGAACTTTAGAGCTCAAACACTTGAAGGATCACCCAATTGATCAAATCATAGGAGACCCTCGTGATGGTGTCAGAACTCAGAGAGGTACCACTAATGAGAATTTGTATTTGAGTTTTCTCTCACAGGTTGAACCAAAGAAGTTTGAGAAAGCAAACAAGGATGCATCTTGGGTAATGGCAATGGAAGAAGAAATAAATCAGTTTAAACATTGCCAAGTCGGGAAGCTTGTCCCAAGACCCAAAAGAAATAATGTGATTGAAACAAAGTAGGTCTACCAGAACAAGATGGACGAAGATGGTACCTTAATCAAGAACAAAGCCAGACTCGTCGTTAAAGGGGACAGACAAGAAGAAGGGATCAAATTCAATCATACATATGCTCCAGTGGCAAGACTGGAGGCAATCAAGTTGTTCCTCGCATTTGCTGCTCTCAAAGGCTTTACTGTCTACCAAATGGACGTGAAGTCAGCCTTTCTTAATGGTGACATAAAGGAAGAAGTGTATGTGGAACAACCTCTAGGTTTTATTGATCCTGAACATCCTGAATTTGTTTATTTATTATTTAAAGCGCTATATGGTTTGAAACAAGCTCCATGCGCTTGGTATGAAACGTTGTCTAATTTTCTTCTTGAGAACAAGTTCACAAGGGGGAAGATAGACAAGACATTATTTCTTAGGAAAGTAAAAGACAAGATTTTGCTAGTGCAAATCTATGTCGATTGTAACACCCCTATCCGTCATATAGCATATAACATATAGCAGTAGGTCTGGTTGGGGCCCGATGCCATATACTACGGACAGACCGGTGGGTTACTCAATGAAACCATTCAACCAATACACACGTCCTATACAGAGCATCTAGTGGAAGCAATTTATTAAGTTGCACAAGTAAGAACCCAGCCACAGGCACGAATGTCCACTAACAAAACCCAATAGGAATGAACTACATAATACACAAAATTACTGGCCTTAAGGCCTTACAAGAGTTTACAATAATTAATCAGTGTCTTACAAACTTCGGCTCGCAGGCCGACAACACATGAAATAAATAAGTAAACAACCAAGGCCTTTGAGGTCCGGCTCAGCAACTTGGGCTTTGGCCCGCTATTTGCCGCTCGGCTCCGCAGCACCTGCAAGCACAATTCACCGTAACGGTGGCAAACAAGAATAACGGTCAGCTAAAGCTTACCAAATTATAACAATTCCGCCCCCAAACTCGGGGCGACAAAGCTTCTTCCCTGCACATGTATTAGTATAAACAACCAGGATTACGAAAGTACACTTTAAGCACACTTCATCACAGGTGTAAGCACACACATCTGAACACCCCGTGCTCTCAGGGCACTTACACGGTGGACTCGTTCCACCACCGTCCACAAGACGGCAAACTCGTGAGCAATAAAGTCTTCATGGCTTAAGCCGAAGACCCTCCCTCTATGCTATCGGCATACCACTAAACCGAACCACATAGAGCAGGTACGGTTTCACTCAACTCGCTGCTCACACTGCCACGACACTAAAAATCATCGGCGTGAGCTAAGTTTCCCCGTAGCCCGTAAATCGATCAAACAATGTACATAACCCGGTTATATACCATGATGGCTCCCAGGCCACCAACAATGGCAGAATCACGCTTCAGCCCAGATTTCTTGGTGCGCCTTAGGGTTTATCCCCAAGGATCCATGCTGCAATCTACCACGTAGAAACTCGAAAACAACCAAAGGCACGAAGTCTTATCCGGCTAATCATGCATAACAAATCATCACCGATCCAGACCAACATGTCCGGGTAGGCTTCACACACCATGCCTATGTCCGTTTCGATTTCGGACTCTATATACAAACAAGGGGGACTTTACATATAAACCCCAAGGAACACCGCAACTCACCGCACACTCGCGGGAGAGGGTTTTCCCTATACAAAAGAAGAAGAGCTTCACATGCTTAAGATGAGAATCATTACCCTAGCATTTTTCCTTGGTGCCATGGAAATCTATGCGGATGAAAAGCACTGCAATCTCCTTGCCTCCGTAGATCTGAAGTTGGCTCGCGATTTGGAGCTCCGAAACTCCGTCGGTGACCGGATCTTCCTCTTCCTCCAAGCTCCTTGCTCTCCCTTCTCTCTAGGATTTTGAGAGAGAAGATGAAAATGGAATGAGGGTTTGAACCCTATTCCCGGATTAAAACCTACCCAGGACTGCCCTGAGCCATTAGATCCCAAAGCAAGGAAACGAACGACTGCGATTCAGCCCAAAATTCTAAAACCTGGGCTGAACACGGCTTGCGACACGCCTGTGTCCAAGGCTGTGTCACTCATTCGCCGTCAAAACCGTCGCGTCCTAAAAAGAATATGGGCACTCGATATGCCCGTGTCAGGCTTGACACGCCTGTGTAGCTGGGCGTATTCCTCCATCGACACAGGTCCAAAACATCCAGAGCACGACATGACCATGTGACACGCCCGTATCACATGCCGTGTGCTAGACATGCCCTGGGACACGCCCATATCCTAGGCCGTGTTGCTGCCTTAGCACAACTCGACAAATGACCCGGGCAGGATAGGGGTATTCGACACGCCCGTGTCAAATTTCACACGCCCGTGTCGGATCCTAACATGCCTGGGCTCAGGCCGTGTGCCCTCACTCAACGATCGTTGAGTGGAAAGCTTTGAGTGGCTGACACGCCCTGGGACACGCCCGTGTCCCAGGCCGTGTTCACCCCTCGACGACCTTTGACTCCAAAATTGTCGACCACGGGACCAACGCCGAACCCGAGCACGACACGCCCTGGGGCACGCCCGTGTCCCAGACCGTGTCACCTCTACCAAATCCTAGATTTGGCTCAAAATGAAACCCGTCACACTTTTGAGTTTCGGGGCGTTACATCAATGATATCATTTTTGGCTCTACTGACACAACCTTTGCAAGAAGTTTTCCAAACTTATGAGAGGAAAGTTTGAAATGAGCAATGTTGGAGAGCTGAAGTATTTCTTAGGACTTCAGGTGAAACAATATGAGGATGTGTTGAAGTATGAGACCGATTGGTCTGGCGGTCTAAGTATGGCGGGTTGTGGACCGCGCGGTCTAGCGGTTACTCTCCAGCGATTTGATATCCAGACTGTTGCTATTTGTGGTCCGAGCGGTCTGGCGGTTTATCTCCGGCATCTTGGAGACCGGGCAGTCTAGCGGTCTCCTACTGTAGCTTGTTCTCTTCCTTCTTGTGTTGCCGAGCGGTTAGCCCATCTGTCTAACCGCTCGGCCTATACGGTCTCTTTATTTCTAGCCGCACAGCTCTGTAAAAGTTTTAGTCCCATATTGTCTATTTGTACTCTCTCCTCTCTCCTCCATTCTATAAAAGGGAGGTCATACCTTTGTAAATCTTATCTTTATTTCTGGCTTGTTTTTAGTCGCATGTTCGCTACTTTCACATGGTGTCAGAGGACTCGATCGTTTCCACCTGATTTAGTTTGCCTCTATCCGCACGGTTTGTTCTGTCTTATCCACGCGGCTTGCCCTTCTCCTCCTGTTCTTTGAGCCCTCTCTGTCCGCTCAACCTGTGTCACAACCCGCATTTTCTCCATATTCAAAAATATGTCAAAGTAGAGAAAATACGCATCGTGATGCCACACCGTACAGGGGATAACTACAGGCGCTCAGGCTACTCGACCTTACACTTACTTCATGTAAAAGATTTATGAAATTAAGTTAAAAACAATGCATATGAGTTATTAGAGCCACCCGACCGAGGGACACGGTCATTAGCTCTAATAACTCATATTCATTATTTTTAACTCATATGCGGAGAAAATACGGGTTGTGACAACCTATCCGAGAGGCTTGTTCCTGCTTGCGCGCCCTATTGCTTCCCCTCTGTGTGTGCGGCCTTTCTGCTCTACCTCCTTATCTATTTGCGACCACCTTTAGTCGCGCGGTTTCCTCTCTTTCGCCCGAAATCTGTTTGTTCGCGTGGCCTGCCTTGCTTCTTGCGATCTCCTTTGTTCGCACGACTTCTTCCCCTCTACTTTGTTCTGCTTCTCTAGTCTCGCGGTTTGTTCATGGATTCTCTGGCCGCTGGTGTGTTGGCATATTGACCGCTGCGTTCTCCTTGATTGTCCGCTGCGGCTTTCCTCGAATCCGCTGTGGTTTCTGTTGCTCTTGCGGTCTCTTTCTTTTTGTTCGCTTCTTGCTTATCGCCGCGATCTGTTCGTCTTTCTGTGGCCTGGTCTTCTTTCCGCTCTCTGCTTCCTTTCTCTCTTCTAGTTCACTCGAACCTTGTGTATGTTCGCGTGACTTCTTCGCTATTCGCCTGGACTCTTTACAGTTCGCGCGACCTCTGTCCCTTTACTTTGTTCTACTTCCTGGTCGTGACCCTTCTTGCCGCTGGTGTGCTGATATCGTGACCGTTGCAGCTTCTCTTAGCCCGATGAGATTTCTTTCTTTTGTCCGTGCGGCCTTCTCCCTGTCTATCCGCGCGACCTCTCTTCTAATCGCACGTTTTCCAGTATTTTTTCTCTGGACAATTCCGGTCTCTCCACCCCCGTCATCTCTACCTCCACCTCCTCTTGGCCTTCTGCCTCTATGACCATTACTTCAGATAGTGCCAATGTCGTTACCCGAGATAAGTGGTTGATTGAATCTGATGCTACAAATCACATGACTGGCAATCCTCAATGCTTCTCTCTCCTAGAAATGCATGATCGGTTGCCCCCAGTTCTTGTTGCAGATGGTTCACCTTCCCCGGTTCATGGGACGGGGGTGGTTCAAGTCACCCCGTCTCTTCGCTTGGCGGACACCCTCTATGTCCCAAAGTTCCCTTGCAATTTATTATCCATTACTACTTTATGCAAGCAACTTCAGTGCTCTGTCTTATTCACTCCCACTTCTTGTTCTTTTCAGGACCCGGGGACCCAACAGACGATTGCTACTGGGATTGAGAGCAGCGGCCTCTACTTCCTCGACAATGTTTCTGCTCTATCCGCCTTCTCCTCCTCTTCTACAAATCTACTTCAATGCCATCTTCTCCTCGGACATCCTCCTCCTCGGATTCTTCGTCAGCTTCTGCCCCACTTACCACCGACCAGTGCTCCGCTCAACTGTGATGCGTGTCAGCTTGGCAAACATCACCGATCCTCCTTCCCTTCGAAGCAAGGCCGTGGCTCTTCTTGCCCGTTTGATCTCATTCATTCTGATGTCTGGGGTCCTGCTCCTACTCTCACTGTAGGTCGGGGTAGTTCTTACTTTGTAACCTTTATTGATGATTTCTCTAGATGAACCTGGGTGTATCTATTAAAAGATCACTCTGAACTCTTTTCTGTATGGCAATCCTTTTATTATATGATTAAAACTCAGTTTAATATTTCTATTAAAGTCTTTCGCTCTGATAATGCTAAGGAATATCTTAGTCATGAGTTTTCCTCTTTTTGTATGCAACATGGTCTTGTCCATCAGACCATCTGTGTTTACACCTCCCAACAAAATGGGGTGGCGGAGCGTAAAAACCGTCATCTCCTCGATGTCGCTCGCACTCTCATGACGCAGATGCAGGTGCCTCACTCTTACTGGGCTATGCTGTTCTCCTCGTATGCTATCTCATCAATCGTATTCCCTCTACGGTTCTCCACGGCCAGACCCCCTTCTCCATTCTCTACCCAGGCAAGGAACCATTTCCTCTCCGTATCTTTGGGTGTACGGCTTTTGTGCATGCTCCGTCCGCTACCCGTGACAAGCTTTCCCCCCGTTACATCAAGTGTGTCTTTTTGGGTTACTCGACCACTCAAAAAGGCTATTATTGCTTTGACCCCGTTCTGCGCAAGCAGTTTGTCTCCACAGACGTGACCTTCTTCGAAAATGCGTCCTACTTCTCTCCTCAATCCCCTCTTCCTCCTGATGTCTCTGACTCTCCACTGTCTCTCTCTATTCCTTCCATGCATATCGACGTCTCCATTCCTTTCTCATCTCCTCCTTCATCTCCTCCTCTCTCCGTTATACCCCCTCCACCTTCTCCCTCTTCTCCGCAGCCGTCTCTCTCTAGTCCCAGGCCAGCTTTCTCCGCCACGGATGCTCCGGTCACTGAGGCACGAGTTGATCTAGATCTTCCCATTGCTCTTCGCAAAGAGGTGCGGGTGTGTACCCAACACCCGCTTGCGGCAATTGTTTCCTATAATCGGCTTACTCCTTCTCGCAGGTGTTTTGCTTTGGCTATCTAGGCTACTACCACTCCCCACACCTACCAGGAGGCTCTTGTTATTCCTCATTGGAAATCTTCCATGGATGAGGAAATCGCCACTCTTACTGAATGGGGTACCTGGACCCTTGTTCCTCCACTAGTGGGTACTGATGTTGTCGGCTGTCGCTAGGTGTCTGTTGTGAAGTTTCGCCCAAAAGGCACTGTGGAGCGCTACAAGGCCTGACTGGTGGCCAAAGGCTTTACTCAGACTTATGGGGTTGACTACTTTGGTAATTTCTCTCCAGTTGCTCGCCTCAGCACCATTCGGGTTCTTCTCTCTGTGGCCGTCAATAGGGATTGGGTTATTTCCCAGCTTGATGTCAAGAATGCCTTTCTCTATGGGGATCTTCAGGAGGACGTCTACATGGAGCAACCTCTTGGGTATATTGGTCAGGGGGAGACACGAGTATGCCAATTGAAGAAGGCCATCTATGGCCTAAAACAGAGCCCTCGGGCATGGTTCGACAAGTTCAGTGACATTGTGGCTATCATCGACTTTACAAGAAGTTCGGCCGATCACTCCTTGTTTATTCGCAAAATCGCATCAGGACTGGTAGTTTTGGCAGTGTATGTGGATGATATTCTTCTTACTAGCGATGATTAGGCTGGGGTGGACTTGATAAAGAAACACCTCCATCAACACCTGGTCACGAAGGATATGGGCTCCCCGAAATACTTTTTGGGGATAAAAATCTCTCGGAAAACCAACTCGTTGGTTCTCTCCCAACGGAAGTATGCTCTTGATCTTCTACGAGAGGCAGGATTGACTGGTGCGAAACCGGCCCGGTATCCCATGGCTACTGGAGAAGACAAAATATGGACAGATGACTCGCCTCTTCTATCCGATGCCACGAGGTACAGACGTCTGATGGGCAAACTCATTTATCTCACGGTGACCAGAACCGACATCGCCTATGCTGTAGGCAAGGTTAGTCAGTTCATCCAAGCTCCTAGGGAATGCCATCTTCAGTCAGCCTTGAAGATATTAGAGTATGTCAAAGCAGCACCAGGAAAAGAGCTACTCTTTCAGAATAATGGTCATTTGAGGGTTGAAGCCTACTCAGATTCAAGCTATACGGATGATAAAGGTGACTGTAAATCAACATCTAGCTTTTGCACATTCTTTGGAGGAAATCTTGTGAGCTGGAAGAGCAAGAAATAGTCTGTTATCTCCAGGTCCAGTGCAGAAGCCGAATATCGAAGTATGACATCAACCACGTGTGAGTTAAAATGGTTGTGTGCTATCATGCTTGACCTGGGAGAGGTCTACGACTATCCTCTTCTCATGTTCTGTGACAACAATAATGCTATATACATATCCAAAAATCCGGTCTTCCATGAGAGAACGAAACATATAGAAGTCTATTGCCATTTCATTAGGGAAGAGGTCTTGAAGAGACAGATTTGCACTCCGTTCATCACCTCCGACAAAGAGTTGGCGGATATCTTCTCCAAGCCGGTTTCTACTTCCTTCTTCCACATTTGTGATAAGCTGGGCATGATTGATATCTATGCTCCAACTTGAGGGGGAGTGTTAAAGTATGAGACCGTTCGGTCTAGCAGTCTAAGTCTGGCGGGTTGTAGACCGCGCGGTCTACCGGTTACTCTCTAGCGATTTGATATCCAGACTGTTGCTGTTTGTGGTCCGAGCAGTCTGACGGTTTATCTCCAGCATCTTGGAGACCGGGCAGTCTAGCGGTCTCCTACTGTGGCTTGTTCTCTTCCTTCTGGTGTTGCCGAGCGGTTAGCCCATCTGTCTAACTGCTCGGCCTGTTCGGTCTCTTTATTTCTAGCCGCACAGCTCTGTAAATTTTTTAGTCCCACATTGTCTATTTGTACTCTCTCCTCTCTCCTCCATTCTATAAAATGGAGGTCATACCTTTATAAATCTTATCTTTTTGGATAATAATACTTTCAATTATTCAAATTTCTGGCTTGTTTTTAGTCGCCTGTTCGCTACTTTCACAGGATGGAATTTTCATCTCTCAGACGAAGTTCACCAAAGAGTTGGTTAAGAAATTCGGAATGGAGAATACAACCTCTATGAGGACTCCAATGGGTTCAGCTATGTCTCTGGACAAGGATGAGAAAGGAAAACCTTTTGATGAAACCAAGTATAGAAGCATAATTGGATCCTTGCTCTACCTTACTGCTAGTAGGCCAGACATAATGTTTTCAACATGTGTGTGTGCTAGATATCAGGTGAACTCTAAGGAATCTCACTACACTACTGCAAAGCGGATTTTGAGATACCTTAAGGGTACACCAAATATTGGCTTATGGTACCCAAGAAGTAATGATAGCGAGCTAATTGGATTTTCAGATGCAGATTTTGCAGGTAGTAAAGATGATAGAAAGAGCACTTCCAGGACTTGCCAATTCTTTGTAAGGAGACTCATCTCATGGAGCAGCAAGAAGCAAAATTGTGTCGCAATCTCAATGGCCGAGTCAGAATACATTTATGTCGGCAGCTTTTGTACAAAAGTACTCTGGATCAAGAATCAACTTGAAGACTATAACTTGAAGGTCAAAGACATCCCACTATTCTTTGACTCCTCTAGTGCAATTGTAATAGCCAACAACTCAGTCTCTCACAGCCGGACAAAACATATAGAGTTGAGGTACCATTTCATCAGGGAACATGTAGAGCATGAAGACATCAATCTCAAGTATGTTCTAACTGACAGGCAGGTTGCAGACATATTCATGAAGCCACTAAACGAGGCCAAGTTCTCATTCTTCAAAACAGAACTTGGCATGCTCAACAAGGAATGCTGAAGAAAAGGGTCTCATAGCAAGTTCAAGAATCGGATTACCATTCAAAAATCAAGAAAATTCTATGTTTGGACTTAACGTTTCAAGAAGATCTTTATTACTCGAGTACTTAGCTCACTACTCGAGAACAAGTTCTCTTCTTCTCAAGAACATATGTGCCTCCTCTCGAGAAATGATATGTCTCTCGAGAAATCATATACCGGGTTTTTCTAAAGTTCAATTTTTTGATATTGGCACCCGGGAACCTCAACCGCCATACTTCAGGTATTTTATTATTATTATTATTTACTTAATCATCACAATTTAAGATTTATATAAATAGATTAAGTCCGAAAAAGCCAAAATCCCGAATTTCAAAATCCCTTTCTCGAGAAAACCTTTCGTCTTCTCCGTCTCCGCCGCTTCTCTCGCGAATAACCCTGCTCCTCTCGCCGGCTAGCATATGACTCAGTTCTTTAATCAATGGCTCCTTCATCTAAGATAAGCATCAGCAGTGAACTTATCTCAAACGGAATCGCCGAAATTTTCGACAACTCCAGAAACGTTCTCATCTTGCTCAACACTATTAGACTAACTTTCGTTCTTCAACACCCTTGCAAAGTTCTCATCTCTGATGTAGAAGAGTTTTTCCAGAATGCTAAAGTCAAGCGTAATGGCAAACTTATGAAAACCAAGGTACGGGACATCAAAATCAAGATGACTTCTACCTCTGTTTCTCAACTTCTGCAGCTGTCGTTGATTGATGAGGAAGACTACATAGAATGCACAAATTATGACAGGGCTTTCAACTTTTGTGGCCTTCCCGACTCAACCCTCAAAGTTCGCCGACAGCACATGAATGCTGAGAGCAAGCTACTTGCTGATATTCTGGGAAAAGTTATTCTCTGCCGCACCAGTTCAATAAGCTATATCACCAGTGATTTCTTTGACATGATGACTGCAGCAATCTGTAGAAAGAGATTTCAATGGGGGATAATGATTTTTGACAAGATCAAAGAGAGTATTAAAAGGCCCAACTATGGAAGAATTTTGTCTCTATCTAAATCAGTTGAGGCCAGATGTCTTCACCTTGGATAAGGGCATGGTCATTCATCACATGAAGAAGGTTTCAATTACCCCCATCCAGAGATGAGAAATAAAACTTCAAAGGCTAGGCCAAGCTCCTCCAGCTCTAGAGACAGTTGTAGATGAAGTCAGGACCCCATCTCCCCTCTCTCATCAAATAACTGACACAGTTGGTCCAGCTATTGAGGGGGAGCCTGCTCCATCTGTACAAGTGACAGTGCAACCTGCTCAAGCTCCAGATCCAGCCACAGTTCAATCTGATACTCAAGCCCAAGTCACAACTCCTCCAGATGCTGGACATATAGTCATAGAAGAAGATACAGCTCCATCTGCTTCTGCAAAGGACACTTCTGTACAAGAAGATGGCTCAGGTCTTATTACTGTTGACCTGTCTGATCAAGAACTTCTTACTAATGCCCAAGTAGATGATCACGTAATGTATATAGAAGCTGACATTAACAGGATGATAGAGGAACTCACCTCTAAAGAACCTCCCTCCCCCCTGCCTGAAGTAAATCCATCTCAACCAGTAAATCCATCTAAACCAGAATCTTCTCAGCCCAAGTCTCCTGTTGAGGGTGTGCAAGATGAAGAGATAGATTCAATTTCTGATGCTGAAGAATTATCTCCTGAAGCTGCTGAACCTCCTCTCCCAAGCCTACACTTCACCATTCCCACTTTCATAGGTGATGATGCTGAAGATGAAATTACAACTACCAGAAGAAAACATACCTCCACTTCTACTATACTCATTGAAGAAGTAGTTCCCTGGACAGCTCCAATCCAACCTCCTCCACCTCCTCCAGCTATAGCCATTCCTAAAGATACCCTTCTGGGTAAGATTGAATCTATGTTATCCGAGCGAAGAATATATTTTGACGACTCTCTTAAAGTTGTCACAGACAAAATAACTGCTCTAGAGAAAGAGATGAGCAGAGGCTTCGCTGAAATTCAGCATAATACTGATTCCCTCAAACATCTATTCCAAATAGGTGGGAAAGCTTTAGATCACACAATTACTAGTATTGGTCACGTAATGGACCAATCATTCACTTTGGCAAACAACCAAATTCAGTTAGAAAAGAATGCTCAAGAGCACAACTTCAAGACGTGTGAAGAAGTTGGCAAGTTCAAAGAAGACACTATTAGCACCCTATCTATAGAAGTCAGAAAGGGGGAGAAATTGGTCAAGGAATATCTAGAAAAATTTGATGGAACCATGAAGACTCTTTGGGAAGAAAATCTAAAAGAGATATATACTGATGTCCAAACCCAAATTGTTGGTGTTAAATTTCATACCTATGATACAGTAGTTTGGATGCACAACTAGATCTTCCCTGAATTTCAAGTTAATCCAAATAATGTTCCTCCTCCACATCTCAATCCTACTGTCCAGTAGCCTTCTGCCCAGATGCCCTCTTTCACTCCTAGACCTAAAAATTATGATGCTCCGCCTCCTGAAACTTATTCACAAGTCTGGAATTTTGAACAAGCTGATGTGCCTCATCAAATACCTCCTAATGTGCAGATTCCCAAGAGAAAAAAGTATGGTGAAGGTGCTTCTACAAGCAGATCCACTCCTATGCTAGAACATGTAGTAAGGGAACATGCTGAAGTTTGGATCCCTACATCTAAATCAATTATTTTGAATACTTTAAGATTAGTGGTGGAATTCAGAGAGAATAAGGATACCTATTATTCTCACTTTGAATGGGAATAGTATGAAAAATTTATGACTCTAAGAAGGCTTCATGATAGAAAGTATAGTCGTGAAGACCCTACTGCTCCTCCCAGACCATCCAAGTACTTTCCTAAGTCATTCATGTATTTCCAGAGACAAGAAGAGATATATCAGAGGCAACATCAATAACAGAGCAAGAAGTAATTGAAGATGATCAGAAGTTTCCTACATGAGATTTTGTGGAATAGGATTTTTTCTGGACAATATCTATATATATGAATCTTTAAATTTTGATGATCTAAATCTTCTATTACATAGCATGTCTTCCTATTATTCTGTTTATTAGTTATTTTATTTGTTTTGTTTATCTTGATAGAATTCACCTTAGTGTAGAGGGTTCTGACTTCTACAAATAGGGGGAGATTGATGGGTATTGTATCCACAATAACCTAGATTTATATGAAATCACCCTTGAACTAAGATGAATTAAGTTTGTATTTGATGCTCTTTTCAAGTTAAGTGCTTGCAGGTTATAATTGCCAAGTGTAGACCAATGTCTGTTTACAATGGGTCACCAAACACAGGACCATACAATGTAATCCCTCATTGTGTGATCCATGGTGTTGACTCATGTGTAACTTCTCTATTGGTATACACTTCTTTTTCAAGTACTAAAGTTATGGGAGAAAGGCTGGTTGCTGAGTTCTTTGATGAAAATAATTTTTCAGAATAAAAAAAATTTTCTAAGTGTTTTTCTCATGAAAGGCTAAATTATACACGAGTAAAATTGAAGTTATTTCTCGAGTTAGCTCAGTCAGGTAATCGAGTAGCAGAAGATGTTCTCGAGAAATCATAGTATAGTTTTCGAAAAAGATATAACTCGTTTCTTCCTCGAGTTAAATTAAAATTAAGCTCAGAATTTTTTTCTAAGTCCATTTCTCGAGAGGCCAAAGATATTTCTCGAGAAGGCCAAAGTAGTTCTCGAGAACCAGGTGTACTTACTCGGGAGACAGAAATATTTTTCTCAAGTTGGCTTCCTGTTCTCGAGTAACAGAAATTCTTTCTCGAGAAAAGTCTTTTCTTTCTCGAGAAGCTAGAATTCATTTTCTACACTTTCCTTAAGTATTTCTTCTCGAGAACTCTATACTTTTTCTCGAGAAACAAAAACTCTTCTCGAGTAATATTTATCTCTCTAGAGAAATGGAGTTCAGGATTTTGAATTTTCGTTAAGTATCAGATGGATTCTTTTAACTTTTGATTGGTCCACGTGGATTGTCATTAATGATATTTTGACCGTTATGTTAAGCCTATAAAAGGTCATGTCAGATTCGACAAAACTCTAAGAAGATTTCTTACAGAATTCTGAATCATTTTCTACTTTCTAAATCGGGAAGCGCCGCCGCTCTGTTCTTCATCGCCGATCTTCTCGATCTCAAATTCAGATAAGAAGGATTCAATCGATCAAGCTTTTCAACTTCTACAAATATTCTCCTTGATCGTGGTGATCCTATGTTCTCAGATCGAAGTATTCTCTGATTTCTTCCTCGATTTTTCTGATAGAGCCTTATGATTTTTCAAGAAGGAAGAAGCCGAGATTTAGCCAGATCTGTGAAGGCAGTTTGTGTATTTTCATTATAAATTCATTTTATTCTTGTAGGAGTTATTCTCCGAGATTGTAGGAGTTATTCTCCGAGTTTTGTAGGAGTTGTTCTCCGAGTTGTTGTAGGAGTGGTTTTACTCCGTGTTGTAGGAACATTGTTCCGAGTTATAGAATTGTTTTCTAATCTGAGATAATAGTGAAGTCGCCGAGTCTAGCATGGTGCTAGATCGGTGAGGTGGAGAGTGGATGTACCCAAGATTGGGGAACCACTATAATCTTTGGTGTCGTCTATGGATTGCTTGTTTATTTTCTGCGAATCTCTTGTACAATTTTTATTCCGCAAAAAGACGCAGAACTCACCTATTCACACCCTCTAGGTGATTTAGGTAGACAACTAGACATTTTCAGTCACCACGAAGAAACAACGTATATATATGGGATGAATATCAATCAAGCTTTGGGAGAAGCTTGAGATATTGTATCAGGTTAATTCATTGACTATGAGGTTGTTGAAATAATGACTATATGTGTTGAAGATATATGAGGATTAACTCATAAAAGCACTTTAATGTTTTCAATGAACTTTTGAATAAATTGCATGTGGTTGATGTGAAGGTGAAAGAAGAAGACAAGACCATTAAACTTCTTATCTCACTCCTACCGTCCTTTGAACACATGGTGACTATATTCATGTATGGGAAGGATACATTGGGGCTGGAGGAGATCACAACAAAGTTACTGTCCAGTCAGATAATGGACCCTGCTTCTAGGTGTGAGCATATTTTAGCTCGATCAGTGTCGAAGAAGGGAGTTGTTTGTTACCATTGTAGATAGAGTGGTAACATCAAGATGAATTTTTTGCAGTGTGCATAGGAGTTATAGAGATGTCCATGATGCAAATGTGTTGTGGAACTCATGGTTTATAATGTATGAAATTGATAGATTTGTGAACTCTATTTCAAGATATGACAAGCACACTTATTGTTTATTGTATATGATATATTTATACTAAGGTCGTATTTCACATGTCCCCAATAAATATCGTATTTCACCTCTTATTCTATTATCTTGTTGGAATAAAAAAAATATACAAAAGTGATGTTTGATGCATTGATCTTGTGTTTATAAAGTAGAATTTTACAAGATAATATATTGTAATTTTGTTTAGGAAAATATAATCATTTTAATGGTATAGTAAAGTAGAGTTTATCAATTTAAAGATATATTTTCTATTGAACTCATTTTCTATGTCACGATTGTTTCACACCATTCTGATTTCCTTGGGTGGGACAATCATAGCACTTATTTTAGGTTGAACTAAATGAGATTTGGACTCACTAGAAACCCTAAAGATGGTCTTATTGTTTCATAAACCCTAACGATTGGCTTACTAAGACATGATATTTATGACACTATTCTTTTAGAGTTACATGCAACACTCTTTATTAGTGTGTGATTGAATTCATACGCATATCCAAAATCATATGGAGTATATGAATAATGGATATGGGGACAATATTTTGATTCTATTGAGTCATTATATCTTAAACATAGATAAATCTTAAGAATAAGATGAAAGCAAATAACATTATAGATTTGAAAGATTAAAATAAATTTTACATCATTCAAAAGACAAATTGTTGGGTATTGTATCCACAATAACCCTGATTTGAAGAAGGGTCCTATTAAGCTAAGATGAATTGAGATTATATTTGATGTTGTGTTTTTCAGTTATGTACTTGCAGGTCTACATTGCTAAGTACACATCAATATCAGGTTACAGTGAGTCAGTAAATATGGGACTATACAATGTAATCCTTTATTGTGTAGGCCAATGTGTTGACTCACGTGTAATTTCTCTATTAGGGTGTACTTTTATCCCAGGTGCATGAGAAGGATCAAGGAAGGACACGGACTTGGAATCATAAGAACAAGAATTTTACCCAAGTAAAATTCGTCGAGTATCGTAAAGGATATTCGTCGAATTTGTCGAGTATAGTCATCGATACTCGCCGAATTCCTCGTATATACTTACTAGCACTCGTCAAATTCATCATATTTTACTTGCGATAAAATCTCTCAGAGTTGTAAAATCAACCAAGTAAAATCATCGAGTATTCCCGTGTATACTCATTGAATTAATCGAATGTATCTAACGATACTCGCTGAATTCGTCGAATATACTAGTCAATACCCGACGAATTCGTCGTATCAATACGACTTTACTTCTCTGAATTTTCTAAGTCAGATCGCCGATTATCACTTGGCTAGGCGTCGAATGCGTCGAGTATACTTGAAGATACTCATCGAATTTGTCGAGTATACTAGCCGATACTCATCGAATTCGTCGAGTATATTTTCTGCCTGGGGTCGAGTGACAAGGTGGATCAAGCCAAATTTCTCCAAGTACGTTACGTCAAGAATCATTGCAGTTCGGTGAGTATACTCAACCATACTCGACGATACTCGATGAAAATGACTTAGGGTAAATTTCTTCTGTCTTTTTCAAACTTCGGCTCGGGTTGAACGATACGACATGCACAGTGATTTCAAAGGTCTTGATTGGGAATTTATTTTATATCCGTTGCCAAGGAGGATCTCTATAAATACCTAGGGTGGATTTTTCATCAACCCTAATCGTGCTTAAAACTTTCCAAGAAAGATCCCGATCAAACATTTTCCGCCTGCTCTTGTACTGTTCGCGATTTTTGATCGGCCGATGCCATCATGCTCCATGATTCGATCGTACTCGACCTAATCGACTGGATTATTGCTCTCTGAAGATCTCAATTCTATCAGATCTAGTCGATTTGTGATTTCAGATCTATGTCTTCAAGGATTTCAGACTTTCCTTGTTCTTCTAGAGTTTCAAGTTCAACCGTTTTGAAGAACAAAGGAGTGAAGACTATAGGTCTACATAGATTATTTGTAATCTTGTTTGTATTATTACCTTTCACTTTTGTAGGAGGTTTTTATCTCCGAGTTGTAGATCCATATTTGGATCGAGTTGTAGATCTGGTTTTGGATCAAGTTGTAGGAGAGGTTGTTCTCCGAGTGGTAGGAGTGTTGTCTCCGAGTTGTAGGAGTTGAGGCTCCGAGGTGTAAGATTTGTTGAAATCTGAGAAAGGTGATGTAGCTGAATCTATCCCTTTGTAGTAGATAGGCTAGGCGGGACAGTGGATGTACCCAACTCGAGGAACCACTATAAATCTCTGTGTTCTACGTGCTCTTTTTTAAAGTATTTTTATTCCACGAAAAGACACAGACCTTACATATTCACCCCCTCTAGATGAATTAGGTAAACACTAGATACTTTCAATTGGTATGAGAGGGGTGTTGTTCGACATAAGGTTAAAACCTTTGAAAGAAAAAGGGGGTGATAAACTCTGAATAACTCTATGGGGGGAATAGAGTTATAAAAAATCTTTTTACAAAAAAGATAAAAGCAGATAAACTAAGCTAATCTAACTACAGCACAAGCACACAAGAACACAGAAAGCACAACCAGACAACACAAGAATTTTATAGTGGTTCCCCAACTGGGTACATCCACTCTTCTACCACCCTTGGTAGGAATCCACTACAGGTTTTGATCAGGTGACTGCCACCAATGAGCTTTTGATCAGGTACTCAAAAACCAACCCTCAAGTCTTTTAGAAGGAGACTTGTGAACCAGAATAATTTTGAAGGGAATTAAAACCATGTACAGAGGTGGGGATGAGAGAGTGATTTTGTCTTCTCTTTCTCAAGGTACACCTGAGAAGACTTTTGTGGATTCAAAGATATTGTCAAAGCTCCCCCTGAAATGTAGAAGGGTTCAGGCCGAGAAGCTTTGCACAGGGTGAGTAGGTCTTCAACTGAGACTTGATCTAGGAGCTTTAGACAGATGATTCTTGAATGTCATAACAATGGTCCTGGAAGAGAAGAACAAGAAGATTCTTGATTTGTAAAAGTTCTTCTTCTTACTTCTTCTTCAGAGCACTGACAGAATGAGAAAACTGATGAAGATCTGCTCCAGAATGTTTCTAGGATGTTAGCAGGAATAATTTTCTGTCTTTCTCTGAGTGTCTCTCTGTAAATCTATCTTGGCAAAAGAAAACTTGATCTGTACAACCTTCTTCTCTGAGAGATGATAAGAATAATTCCATGACTTGAATTTCAAAAACATTCCTTTTATTATTCTACAGGAATTGAGGAGAGGAAACGACTACAATATCTGTAATAAATGATTTCCTCAACTGTCTTTGGCATATAAGTCAAAATAATAACTATGTGAAAACCTGTAGTTAATGCTACACTGGAAACAACTATAAGCCTTGAAAATATCAGAATTTACTACCATAGATTTGATTCCTTAAGTAGCCTTGACAAAATAAGAATGAAATCTTCAAGACAGTTGAGCAATAAGATAGTCGAACACAGAGAAATAGTCATAGAGCTGAGATAAAAGATCGTCGAACTGAGATAAGAGATCATCGAACTGAGATAAGAGATTGTCGATCTGAGTTTTGAGATCGTCGGACTCAGCTCAGAGATCTTAGCTTTGCGATCGTCGATCGGAGATCGACGATCTTCGTGCTGAGTTCGACGAAAGTCGAACTGATATCAGATCCAATGATTTCTTCTGAGTCTTGGTATGGAAATGAAATCCAAAGCTGGTCTATATGAGATCTACTCTACTAGGACTAACTTAGACCTAGACTTTGACCCTGGCTATACAAGTGGGTCAAACCACCTAGGAGTGAACCTAGCCCAAATCAAACATGGGGTTCCAACAACCTTGAATACGATCTCCCATCTAGCGTCAAGAGATTCCGCTTCGTGGCTATGGATAAGAGCAAGGACATGTATTCTATGAAGTTACCTGTGTGCACCAAAGAGAACTTCACTATGTGGAAAGAAAGAGTCAGATTCTTCATGGAAGCAGCAAATCCGAGGATATTTCTGATTGTGGAAGAAGGACCTCATATTCCTACACAAGCCTCTACTTTGAACCCTGCAGTTATGATCCCTAAGAAAATGATGGATCTAACCAAGGATGAAATTTCCCTGATCTCATTGGACAAAAAGGAATAGAATATTATAGCCAGTGCAGTGGACGACTCAATGTTTCAAAACTTATTCCACTGCAAATCTGCCAAGGAGATGCGAGACTGCCTTGTAGTTCTGATGGAAGAAATCGAAGAAGTTAGGAACGATCGTTGATCTTTACTCAATCAAGAATACGAAGCTTTCATACAAGGTGCCGATGACATAATTACAGATAGCTTCGAAAAATTCTTCAAGATCGTCAACGGACTCAGAAACTATGGCCGCACCTTCACTCATGGTGAACTAAATGACAAGTTGCTCAGATCCCTGACAAATGACAAGTTGCTCAGATCCCTAACAAAGGACAAGGACACAAAAGTAGTAGTCATTATAGAGTTTGGGAAACTGTCGGAGATTGACCCCCATAACCTCTTTGGAAAGCTGCTCTCCTATGAACTTTAAATGAACACCATAAAGAATGAGAAGCAAAATAGCGGGACTTCAAGCAGACAAAAGTCAGTTGCTCTGAAAGTTGAAGGTTCAAGAAAGTCTAAAGACATGTCGCCAGTAAGGAAACGAACTCCAGATACTCCAGAAGATTCTGAACCAAGCACATCAGGCTCAAAGCTATCTGATGCAGAGTTCTCACTCATCTCCAAGCAGTTTAAAAGATTGCTCAATAAGAGGAGGCAAATGAAAAATCAGTCCTCCTCCTCTGATTTCAGAAGATCACATCGAGAAGGTGATCGTTCCAAGAAGAGATACAACTGAGAGGACAGGTGTAAATATAAACCGAATAAACATTCTTCCTCTGATGTTATTTGCTACTATTGTAACAAGCCAGGACACATGATTGCGGAGTGTCCCTACAAGAAGAAGGAAGGTTCTAAGAAGGAAGAGAAGAGATACTTCAAGGGTAAAAGGAAGGAAAAGAAAAGCTTCGTCACCAAGAAGTCCAAGACTCTCAGCGACAGTTACTCGAGTGAGTCAAGTTCAGAAAATGAGGAAGCCTACTTCAGGCTCATGGCTTAATCAGGCGAGGAAGTAAGCGACTCTCAATACCATGGGAAGGTAAACTCTCACACAATCCTTTCTGAATTAGAAACATCCACTAATGGTCATGAAGACTATTCTTTAGAGGAAGATGATTCTGAATTGATGGCTCAACATCAAGAACTCTTGAAAGCTTTTGACAAATGTCGCAAGGTATTGAAGAAGCAATTAAAAGAGATTGCTTCTCTCAAAGAAGTGGAATCAATCCTAAGAGAGGAAATTACTAAATTGATTCCTCTCAGAAGTGAAGTTCACTCCTTGCAAGATGAATTGAAATGCTCCGCTAAACTATTAAGATAGAAGGAGAAATACCTAGATGAGCTCGAAGAAAAGCTTTTGGTGGAGAAGAAGCTGGTCGAAAGATACTCTAAGCCAAAGACCATTCTTCCCCTTATCGATGAGTTCTTCACTTCAAAGAAGAGTTGTGGTTTTGGGCACATAGTGAGAGAAGGTAAGGTTGCTAAGAGATAAAGTACCAAAGACAAAGGGAAGGCACCTCCAAGTCAACCCTCATTTAAGAAGGTTATCTTCCCCGTGAGTAAGTACGACTTTGATACGTCCTATGGGTACTTCACTAGGCCTACCTATGTGGAGCCTAAAAAGTGCTATCAAGGATGGACCCATCCCCGAGACTTTGGTGCGAGTGTTTTTAATGCACCTTATGAAGAGATAATTCTCAAGGAGCACGGTCCCTTTGTTCATGGACAAAATTTTAAGAAGGCACTGAAAGCCAAACTTATTATACCCAAGACTAAGGTGACTGAGAAGCCCTCTGCATGCTGTAATCAGGAGGCTTCCACCTCCAAGTCGGTAGCCCCTGCTAGACCTCAAATTCAAAAGGTAAAGCAAGAGTACAAGAGAAGATACAACAAATTTGACTGTTGGTGCTGCGGTAAAATTGGTCATTTTGGCGTACATTGTTGGTTTAACCCTGCAAATTTTGAAACTCCACGAGTTAACAATATGAGACTAACCACTCGCAGTATTGATATTCCTAGTGGTGTTATGATAACAAGGAACCAATGAACCAAATTGATTTAAGTTCCTAAGGTAAAATGATTTATGATTGTATGTATGTACAAAGGCCAATAAAACTCTAATCTGGTATTTGGAAAGTGGATGCTCTCGGCACATGATCGGGACAAGAAGCCTACTGCTAGAGTTTACCCCAGTCGAAGAAGGTATAAAGGTTATCTTTGGAGGGTCAGACGGGGGAATCACTAAAGGCTTTGATATGATTTCCAACAATATAGTCTCTTTCACAGATGTGGCTTATGTTGAAGGATTACAGCATAATCTGATAATCATAAGTCAATTATGTGACAAAGGCTATATCGTTGAGTTCTATAATGACAAGTGTCTGATAAAATGTCTGCAAATTTGGAGACGATCTTAACCGACACTCGGAGTAGAAAAAGTTTTTGTTTAAATTTTCTATGTTTAGACAATTATACACCAGTGTGCTTTTTGGCAAAAAATAGTGCATCTCTCTATGACCAATGACATAAGAGATTAGCATATATTAATTTCAAAACAATAAATATGATATTTTCTCACAACTTAGTGTGTGATGCCCCAACATTAAGTGCCTTAAAGCGAGTCCATATCACGCATGTCAGATGCATAAGAAGACAAGGGCTAACTTTAAGGGAATTTCTGAAAAAGAATCCTCTAGGAGTTTGTGTTTACTGCATATGGACTTATTCGGTCCTATGTAAATTCACAGTTTAGGAGGTAAAGTCTATACGTTGGTAATTGTTGATGACTACTCTCGTTTTACTTGAGCGTTCTTCATAAAACACAAGTTAGACACCTTTGAAGTCTTCACTAATTTTGTTAGGAAAATTTAGAATGAATTAAACTACTCAGTGGTCAAAATCAAAAGTGATCACAGAATAGAGTTTGAGTCTAGTGCCATGAAAAAATTCTGTGGAAGCCAAAGTATCTTTCATGAGTTTTTTCCCCGTGTAATCCACAATAAAATGGAGTTGCCGAGAGAAGGAATAGAACCCTCATTGAAGCATGTACGACTATGTTGAATGACGCTTCACTACCAGAGTACTTCTGGGCCAAAGCAGTCAACACAGCTTATCACATGCAAAATAGAGCACTAATCACAAAACCATCGTATGAGTCCCTATGAACTATTGAAAGGCAGAAAACCGACTGTGTCCTACTTTAGGATCTTTGGCAGTAAATGCTTCGTACTTAATAATGAGAAGTATTACCGCACGAAGTTTAGTGACAAATGTTTTGAAGGTATTTTTGCAGGTTATAGTAGCGATAATAAGACATATAAGATTTTTAATAAGAAAACTCTGGTGGTAGAAGAGTTGATAAATATTATATTTGATGAGACAAGCATGCTTCATAGCAGCTCGTCCAATGTTGTTGGTGTAGATGCAGGTACCAAGTTCAAGGATCTAAACTTGGAAGAAGCCATCAAGGAAGATGCTCCAAGTTCAGTCAAGGTCGTCGATCCAAGTATGGTGGATGAAGAACGACTAGATGAAGAACAACCTCAAGCTGTAGGAGATGCTATAGACGTGATAGAACCTGTTAGTGGGCGAGGATGAAATCTAGTGTTCAGATACCTAAGAGATCACCCGGTTGACCAGATCATTGGAGAGCTAGGTGACGGTGTTAGAACCAGAAGAGGTACTACTAATGAGATTCTACATCTTAGTTTTTTGTCTCAGGTTGAGCCAAAGGAGTTTAAAGAAGGAAACAAGGATGCCTCTTGGATATTGGCAATGCAAGATTAGCTTAATCTGTTTGAAAGATGCAAAGTCTGGGAGTTAGTGCCCAGACCCAAAGGACAGAATGTGATCGACACTAAATGTATTTTTAGAAACAATCTGGACAAAAATGGAATCATTATAAAGAATAAAGTCAGACTTGTAGCGCAAGAATACAGACAAGAATAAGGGACAACTTCGATCAAACATTTGATCTGGTGGCTCGACTCGATGCGATAAGGTTATTTTTGGCGTATGCTGATCACAAAGTCTTCAAAGTCTATAAAATGGACGTGAAGTCGGCATTTCTCAATGAAGATCTGAAAGAGGAAGTATACATAACACAACCCCCAGGTTTTGTCAACTCTACTTTCCCTGACTATGTTTATTTTCTCAATAAAGCTCTTTACGATTTAAAGCAAACACCCCGAGCTTGATATGAGACGTTGTCTAGCCTTCTTCTTGAGAACAAGTTCACAAGAGGAAAGATAGACAAGATATTATTTCTTAGAGAAGTAAAATACAAGATTTTGCTAGTGCAAATCGATGTCAACGATATTATTTTTGGCTCTATAGAAGAAAATATTTGCAAGATGTTTTCTAAACTTATGCAATGGAAGTTTGAAATGAGCAGTATAGAAGTGCTGAAGTTTTTCTAAGGACTTCAGGTGAAATAATCTGAAGATGGAATTTTCATCTCCCACACGAAGTTAACCAAGATTTACTTAAGAAATTCAGAATGGAAAACGCAACCTCGATGAGGACTCGAATGGGTTCAACTATGTCTCTTGACAAGGATAAGAAAGGGAAACCTTTTGATGAAACCAAGTATAGAAGCATAATTGGATCCTTGCTCTATCTTACTGCCAGTAGACCTGACATAATGTTCTCGACATGTGTGTGCGCTAGATTTCAGGTGAACTCTAAGGAATCTCATCACGTCACCGTAAAGCGAATTTCTAGATACCTTAAGTTCACATCAAATCTTGGTTTATAGTACCCAAGAAGTAATGATGTCGAGCTAATTGGTTTTTCAGATGCAGATTTTGCAGGTAGCAGGGATGATAGGAAAAGCACTTCTGGGACGTGACAATTCATCGAAAGAAGGCTTATCTCACGAAGCAGGAAGAAGTAAAATTGTGTGGCAACATCAACTACCGAGTCAGAATATATCTCTGTTAGTTGGTAGTTGATGCACACAGCTTCTTTGGACCAGGAATCAGCTTGAGGATTACAACCTGAAGTTCAAAGAAATTCGGATGTTTTGCGACTCCTCCAGTGCAATAGAGATTGCAAACAATACAGTCTCCCACAACCGAACAAAGCACATCGAAGTACGATATCACTTCATCCGGGAGCATGTGGAGAACAAGGATATAGCCCTCAGCATTGCCCCGATGGATAAGCAGGTCGCAGATATATTCATGAAGGGACTGGACGAGGCCAAGTTCTCGTTTTTCAAAACAGAACTGGGCATGCTAAACAAGGACTCGTAAAGATGGCTAAGAAGACAGGAAGTCACTCGGGAAATCCATCAAAGCAGAAAAATTTGTCAAAGGAAAATTCGTCAGATATCAGTAAGCGGAACTCGGCGATTCGTCAGATATTCACGCCGAAACTAAACGAATTTGACTTTGCGCCCGGTGAATTTCGACAAATTCCACTTAGGTCAAAATTTTCTCTCTTATATTGGATCCGAAGAGTCACGGTTCAGGTACACGCCATTCCCATTGTCAAATATATATATATATATATATAATAAAGGGTTAAGGGCAAACCATTCCATTTCATCAAAACTAGCAAGCCGACTCCGCCAATTTCCTCCCGATGATTTGTATATCGCGAATAGTTCGTCATCGTCTTCCCCGACGAGTCGAATCTACACAAGCCATTCCTTCAAGGTCTATAGTGACTGCAGAATTTCTAGTCAGCCAAAGCTTTACCAGTCACTAGCAAGGTCGATTCGAGAAACATCGGTTTTCAGTCCGTCCAGAGCTTCAGCTTCAACAGTTCTTCCATTTGATTCAGTTCTCTGATCTCCATGGCTCCTCAAAGCACTATCGGCTTGCTAGTTGGTGGAGAATTGGTTTGCACAGGGTTTGCATCATCGTCAGACGAGTTCAGGAATGTTTTCCTTATGTTGGAGTCTATTGGCCTCTCTTTCGTCCTAGAACACCCATGTAAGATACTGGATAAAGATGTTCTTGAATTCCTTCAACATGCAAAGCTTCGACGTGAAGATTCAGTTATCAAAAGCAATGTTCGCAAGACTAAGATTAAGGTGAAAGCTTCTCTCCTCACCCGGCTCTTGTGGCTACCAAGTTGCGAAGAGGCCGATCAGCTTGAAGAGGAGGACTTTGCTAGAGCCCTGTTGTTTTGTGGAATACCAAGGGGTACTAAAGCTGTTAAAAGAAAAGGCATGAACGAGGAAGGCAAGATTGAAAGACTTTATTTCAAGAGCCTAAACACCTAGATGGGGGGGGGGAATAAGTTCTAGTCCTTTTAAAAAAAAATTTAGGCAAACAATTAGATGAATCTTCAGCACAGATTATTCAACACACAGAATATAAAACACATCACAGCATACACCAGATCTATAGTGGTTCCCCAAGATATGGGTACATCCACTTCCCCTTCGCCTATCCAGTAGATAACTGGATTCAGCCAAACTTTCTTCCACTTGCTCAGATCCACAGATCTTACAATCTCAGAACTAAAATGGTTCCTACAGCTCAGACTTAACCAAGTCCTACCTCAAATTCTTCCCCAGAATCCTACCCCAGGCCTTAGCCCTACCTCAGCCTTTATAACTAGGCTTACAACTCAGACTTACCACAAGTCTTACACCTCAGGCTATCATCCCTACCTCAGCCTTTATAATTTCAGGCTTATAACTCAGATCTAATAATAGATCTTACAAGAAGTTGAATGTATTAAGAAATAGAAACATTCACCAGCTAGATTTCTCTATTGGTGTACCCTTCTTGATCAGTTCTTGAATGAACTGACCCTTCTGATCCAACCTGACTTAGCTTTTCAAAGCTTCTTGAAAGAACCAAAATAAGGTGGATCTTCTCTTATTATTTAAGTTGATCTTCAGTCAGCTTCTTCCTTAAATTTAGATTGAAATCTGAATATTGCTTGCAGACAACTCTGGATCTGCCTTCGTAAGGGTTTCCCATGTTCTTGTTGAAGAAATTCTCTCGTTTTTCCTTTTTCTTAATCGATCGTTATCTGGTTGTTACAGATCTGACTCTTATATATAGAGGTTTCTACACGGTTACTGGCTGATCCGGTTTATAACAAACTTCTGATAGTTCTGACAGAGGTGTCAGACCGATTGGATATGACAGCTGTCAAGTCACCAGACATGTCAGTAGACTCTTCAAAGTCATTCCAACTCAGCACAAATCACTCAGCAGACTGCTTCATATGTGTCGACACATATAGGCTAAGTGTCGACACAAGTCTTCATGGTGTCAACACAATACTCCAAGTGTCGACACAACAACTTCTTGTCTTGACATATCTATTGCAGACAGATGGCGTTGAGTGTTTGTCAAACGGCATTGAGTGTGTGTCGACACAAGTCCTATGTGTCGACACAACTGCTTCAAGTATCGACATAGCTGTTGCTGGCAGATGGCGTTTAGTGTGTGTCGACAACGTTGAGTGTGTCCAAAAGGCGTTGAGTGTGTGTCGACATAAGTCCTGTGTGTCGACACAATTGCTTCTGGTGTCAACACAACTCTTTGAGTGTTGATGTGTCGACACAAGTCCAGTGTGTCGACACAACTACTTCTGGTGTCGACATAGCTTCAGCTTTAAATGTCGACATAACTTCTGCTTCAGGTGTCGACACAATTCTGGGTGTTGATACATGTCCTTCTTTAGGTGTCGAATTAGCTTTGAGTGTCAACACAACTTCTTTATAAGTGTCAACATAGCTTCTGGGTGTCGTCACAAGTCCTTCATAAGTGTCGACACAGCTTCTGGGTGTCGACACATCTTCTTCACAAGTGTCGACACATATTCTTCACAAGTGTCGACACTTGTACTTAGTAAATATCTTCAAATTCTTAAACCCGCACAATGTAACTCAAACATCTATCAAATACAAATTGATACATATCATTGACTAAGATGAGACTTCTTCAAATCTGGTACACATTTTTCAATGTAACAATCTCCCCCTATTTGGAGAATTCATAACCCTTAGTCAAAGATACACATCTCTCATAATAATAATAATAAAAACATTGAAATAGATGTGCAATCATTTCAGAGTAGGTTAACACATAATCATTGTAAACAACAAACAAAAAATTAATACTGAATTGATTTAATTCAGAAAAGAGAATGATAAGTTTACAAAATTTTCTTATAGAATAAACAAACAAAATATTACATTGTTCTTTTTCATAAGCCTAGCTATCCTATCACTGACTAGATTCCTTAATTACAATTCCTTTGTCTGACTTGATCTTTGCCTGCATAGAAGGTTCAGTATCCTCAGCAGGCTTCTTCCCTTTCAGAGCTTTCTTCTTTTGTTCTTCAGCCTTAATTTTCTGCCTTCTAAAATAGTGGAATGGCTTTGGAAAGTACTTGTTTGGCTCCTGAGCATTAGCAGGTAGCTTCCCAGCCTTAGCACTTCTTCTATGTTGAAGAATGACTTCTTGTATAGCTTGGTACTTGTTCCATTCCTGCTCTGAATACCACTTACCCCTATCATGGGTCTTATCCTTTACAGCCTTCCATGCAGTCAATATGATATTCCTGGATGTAGGGCTCCATTGCTCAAAGTCTGGCTTTAACTTAGCCTGCTCTCTGAACCTCTTCTTAGATAGCTGAGCTTCTTTTTGAGCTTCCAATGCAGCTTCTGACATTTCTACACTTTCCAGAATCACATTTTGTGCCTCTTGTGGAGGACTATACATTTTCTGCACTTCCTCTTGAATCATTTCAAAGTATGTTGTGGGGTAGATCACCTGAGCAACTTCAGGCTGATCTCTTTCAAGATAGGCAGGTTGTATCCCAGATTCTGCAACATTATCATCATCACATAAAGGAGGATATCCAAGAGTGGCTCTGATGCTATTTGAAATCCATTTAGAATTGTTAGAGTTAGCTTTGACTATTAATCTCTCCCCCTTTATGACTTCTCTGGCAATATGATCTCTCAAATTATCTTTTTGAAACCTGACTTGATTAACCACATAGTCAATTCCTTCCTTAAAGTAATCTCTGAATTTTGTCAACAAATCAGATATATTCTTTTGAGAGGCTTGAAAAGTGGTCTGAACAACAACTATATCTTCCTTGATTTGCTTTGAAACTTCATCTTTCACAACAGTTGTTAAATCATTAATCTTTGTCAATATAGCAAAGTGGGACTCTTGAAGATTGTCATTCATTCTTATCTAGTTTTCAAGTACATATCCTTGCTTTACTTCAATTTCATCCACTTTAACTTTGATATCTTGTTGTTGCTTGGCCAGGAATACCACAGCATTACCTCCTTTATGGAAGCAATCTGTCATCTCCTTCTTATTTTGATTAACTTCAAATCTAATTGACTTGATATCCTGGGCCAATTGAAATTGTAACTCTTTATGAGTTTCATCTCCATACTTTTCTAAAGCTTGCCTTTGCTCATCCAGTTTCCCTTGTATTTGGACTAGTAGTGAGTTGAAGTCCATGCTTAGAGCTGATGGTGCTATGCCTATTTGCAATTGCTTTTTGTATCCAGAACTCTTTTTTCTCAAGGCAACCAGTTTTCTTTTCTTGGCCATTAAGGATTCTTCATCTTCAAAAGAATAAGTTGTACTTTGAATATCAACTGTATCCTTACCAGCTGGGGCATACTTAGACAACTCCCCCTTAGTCCTTGGAATATATTTTTCTTCTACAATCCGCTACCCCTCAGTCCTTGCTTGAGGAAGATCAGGGAATAGTTCTTCCATGGTGAATTCCTGTTGTGTCTGTTCAGAAGGAACAAGATTAGCTTTTAAAATAAAACTTTCTCCCTGAACATTGCTGAGGAGAATACTACTAGATACCACTAAAATGTTGAGGAGATACTTACTGGCTCATTTTGAGCTTCTGTCTCAATAGTTTCTTGAGCTGCATTGTTGATTTCAGATACTATATTCATTACAGTATCTGCAGCCAAGTCACTTTGTAAGGCAACATCAGTAATGCCTCCCTGTTGGGTAGGCGACTAAGTTGCGTTAATGTTTTCTCCCCCTGGAGTGGAGTCCATTTGTTATTCTTAGGGCTCACTGCCCTTCACTTGTTCTCGAGCTTCTTTTGGTTGCTGGTCTTCATCAGTGCTGAAGACCACTTCCTCCTTTGAATCACTGGAGGATTCATCTTGTTGAACTACTTTCTTCTTCTTTTTATCTTTCTTAATTTTTTCCTAAGGAGTAGTTACTTCCTTGGTCAGAACCCTATCCTACCTTGACAGAATTCTTACATCCATTCTCCTCATATGATTGATTTTAGATCCAGCTACTTGTTTCAGAACATCTGGTATTACAGAAGATAAACATAAACTCAGAATCCTTCCCAGGTTTAGTTTCTTAATTCCTTCTTGAATTTTGTCAAACAATAATGCTTCCCAGTCAGTTTTCACTTTGAAAATAATCCTTATCATAAGGTTAAACATATGGACTGAAATTTGGTCATGTCCACCAGTCTTACATAGTATGACCTTCCCAACTATTTCTGATAAGAATTTTCCTTGGGAATTCATCCCTTTTCTATTTATGGATGATCCAAACTTGAAATGGGGGCTTAGTCCACACCAACTTAATTCTTCTGTAGTTAGGGATGGAGTTATTTCATCAGTATCCTTCTCCAAGGGAAGCTGAAGAGATTTCCTGATTATCTTCAATGTAAGCTTTACTCGAGATTCTTGAACAATAGCTTTGATTGTCTTTCCTTCAGAATCCATGGTAGCTGACGAGTAGAACTCCAAAACCTCCTTTTTCCAAATCTTGGTTAGTTCTGAGACTAAGTACTCCAAACCATTTTCTGAAATTAGAGCAATAACACCCTGAATTTCATCCGAAGTCATCGTTAACCCTTCACGAACTAGCTCATATCCTTCATTGACTTTATCTTCTTGATGAGGCGCCATTGACGTAAGAGTTGGAAGAGAAGAGAAGAGAAGATCTTTGTCGACCGAAGGTGTAGAGACAAGAATTTTGAAAGCGTAGTCAACCAGATTTTGGCTTCACCTATTTATAGTATAAGTGTAAGAGCAGGTCAAAAGACGTGCCAAAGTCGACAAGTTTTCACACGTGTCGACATAAATGACCTAGGTCTCGACAGAACTTAGGTTAAGTCGACAAAACTATGTGTCGACATACTAATGCCTGAGTCGACCATACTTATTTTAAGTCGACATATTTATGTGTCGACATACTTGTGTCAGTGTCGACACACTTGTGTCTGTGTCGACACAAACTACTAAAGTCTCGACAAGTATTATGTCGACACCAATTCTTATGTGTCGAAATAAAAATCCTCTATGCATAAGGTCTCGACAAGATTATGTCGACACCAAATGCTTCTGTCGATACAGATACTGTTTCTGTGTCGACACATCCTTTTACTAAGTCGACACAACATATTGAGTGTGTCGACACAACTTGCTTGTGTCGACACAAACTTTATACTTAGATAAATTTTCATAGAAATTTGGTGCTTACATATTCTCCTTAGGGAAGCTTGTGCTAACCTATTCTATGTTCAACATACCTAATTCAATTTTAAAATAATTGAATTTAGTTTCATCCAGAGGTTTTGTAAAAATATCAGCTATTTGACTATCTGTTTTCACAAATTCTAGGCTAATATTTTCCGTCTCTACATGTTCTCTAATGAAATGAAATTTAATTTCTATATGCTTGATCCTACTATTTGACACAGGAATCTTAACAATAGAAATAGCACATGTAGAATCACAAAATAGTGGAATTCTACTTACCTGGATGTCATAGTCTTCAAGTTGATGCTTTATCCACATCAATTGTGCACAGCAGCTACCTACAGCTATATACTCTGATTCAGCTGTTGATATAGCTACACTAGTCTGCTTCTTGCTGCTCCATGACACCACCCTCCCACCAAGGAATTGACAAGTTCCTGTAGTACTCATCCTGTCTTCTTTGCATCCAGCAAAGTCTGCATCTGAGAAACCAGTTAGTAGGAAATCTCTATTCTTAGGGTACCAAAGGCCTAGATTAGGTGTGCCCTTAAGATATCTCAATATTCTCTTAACTGCAGTGTAATGAGATTCCTTTGGGCAAGCTTAGTACCTAGCACAGACACATGTTGAATAAATGATGTCAGGTCTACTAGCAGTCAAATAAAGTAGGGAGCCAATTATCCCTCTATACAAAAACTCATCAACAGGTTTTCCTGCCTCATCTTTGCCTATAGGCATACTTGTTCCCATTGGAGTTTTCATGGTAGAAGCTGAGTCCATACCATACTTCTTAATCAAATCCTTGGTGAACTTAGACTGATATATGGACAATCCACTATCAGTCTGTCTAACTTGAAGTCCTAAGAAGAACTTCAGCTCACCCATACTGCTCATCTCAAACTTCCCTTGCATGAGTTTTGCAAACTTTCTACAAAGGTTGTGTTCAGTAGAACCAAAGATAATGTCATCCACATATATATGGACTAGTATTATCTTGCCTTTAGATTCTATATAGAATAGAGTTTTGTCTATTTTTCCTCTAGAGAATTTATTATCTATAAGGAAAGCAGACAAGGTCTCATACCAAGCCCTTGGAGCTTGTTTCAAGCCATATAGAGCTTTCCTAAGCTTATATACATAATCAGGAAAATGAGAATCTACAAAACCCGAGGGTTGTTCAACATAGACTTCCTCTTTTAGATCCCCATTAAGAAATGGTGATTTCACATCCATCTGGTATACCTTGAACCCTTGATAGGCAACAAAGGCCAAGAACAGCCTTATAGCCTCCAGCCTTGCCACTAGAGCAAAGGTTTGATCAAAGTCAATACCTTCCTCTTGCTTGTAGCCTTTTGCTACCAGTCTTGCCTTGTTCTTGACTATATTGCAATTCTCATCAAGCTTGTTCCTGTAGATCCACTTAGTTCCTATTATATTATGATCCTTAGATTTAGGCACCAGTTCCCAGACTTTACACCTTTTGAACTGACTGGGCTCTTCCTACATTGCATCAATCCAGTTGGAGTATTGCATTGCTTCTTCAATCTTCCCATGTTCTATTTGAGACAGGAAGCTAGAACAAAGAACTGTGTTCATGCTCCTGCTCCTTGTCAGAATACATTGACTTGCATCACCAATGATTTGGTGAACTGGATGATCCTTCAGATGTCTCCTTGCTGGAGGAAATCTATCAGCATTTTTGCTTTCTTCAGTTTCCTCAACTTGATGCTCCATACTGTCTTCTTCATCCAGTGGGACTTTTCTCCCCCTGGATAACTGGTATCTTTATCTTCATACAGCCTAGCAGGAACATCTTCATTGATGGTCAGCTTGTCTAGCCTATCTGTTAGACCTGTAGAACTAACTGAAGAACTAGACAATTCACTGTTAATAAACTTTGACTCATCAAATACAACATGCACAAATTCTTCTATAACTTGGGTAGTCAAGTTGTAGATTCTTTATGCTCTACTTTGGTTGTTGTACCCAATAAATATCCCTTCTAGGGATTTGGCAGCAAACTTTGTTTGGTAGTGCTTACCATTGATTAGTACAAAACACTTGCTACCAAAGATTCTGAAGTAAGATATGTTTGGTTTTCTGCCTTTCAAAATCTGGTAGGGAGTCATCTTGTGTTTCTTGTTGATGGAGACTCTATTGAGCACATGACATGCAGTATTAACTGCCTCAGCCCAGAAGTATTCAGGTAGAGTAGTGCCATTTAGTAGTGTTCTACTAGCCTCAATTAGAGTCCTATTCTTTCTTTCAGCAACACCATTTTGCTGAGGAGTTCTAGGTGAAGAGAATTTCTGATGAATCCCAAATTCTTCACAGAATTTTGTCATACATTCAGACTGAAATTCAGTTCCATGGTCACTTCTGATTTTGACCACTGAACTGTTGTATTCATTATGTATTTGTCTAACAAAAATCTGAAAAACAGTTGGAGTTTCAGATTTCTGCTTCAAGAAGAAAACCCATGTATATCTAGAATAGTCATCCACAACAACTAGTGTGTATACTTTCCTACCAAGACTGTGAACTGGCATAGGAGCAAATAAATCCATATGCATGAGATACAAACATCTCATTAAATCTTTGATGTCAAGTGCTTGGAAAGAGGACTTAGTCTGCTTGCCCTTTTGGCAAGCTGAACACACGCCCTCTTTGATGCACTTAACTTGAGGACCATTCCTCACTAATCCCATGCTAAACAGCAGTCCTATAGACTTATAGTTCAGATGAGCTAGCCTCTTGTGCTATTTGACACATAGAGAAGCTTTCTCTCCTACAACTAGACAAATAGGTGAGTTGTTAAACTCACAATCTAGGTTAAGACAAAAAACATTTCCTTTCCTAGTGCTAGTCAAAATGATCTCTTGATCACTTGACCTTCTTATTTGGCACTCCCCTTTGTAAAAGGAGATGTCATAACCTAGATCACTAAGCTGACTTATGCCTATTAGGTTGTTTTTTAGATCCTTCACATAAGCCACTTTAGTGATAGTAATAGAGTCACTAGAGATGTTACCAAATCTTTTGATGACTCCTTTTTCTGATCCACCAAAGATGACTTTGGGACCATTCCCTATGGGTACAAAGTCCCTCAACATTCTTCTTATTCCAATCATGTGTCTGGAACAGCCACTATCCAAGTACCATATAGGGGTTTGGTTACTTTGATTCACCTGCAACAAATAAAGAATTACTTACCCTTAGAACCCAACTTGCTAGTGGGTCCTAAGTCCTTGTTAGTTTGAAATCCTGCAGCTGTTCTAACAGGAAAACTACTCTTGGTTTTAACACTTGTGTTAAATCAGCAATCCATGGCAAAGTGGCCCACCTTGCCACAACACCAACACTCAAACCTATTATACCTTTTCTTAGGTACAGACATTACTACTTTGTTGCCAGTAGTCTTGTTAGGTGTTGGTGCTGGAGCAGCAAACTTCAAGAATTCCTCTTGAATATGATGGGCATGCCTATAGAGTGGCCTATTAGCATTTGCACCCTTGCTCATGTGATTTTCATACTCACAATGACCATGTTTAGTGTCATGATCATACCTGTTAGTAGGATTCACCACCTTCTTAAAGAAAATAGCAGGCTTAGCAGCTAGAGGCTGAACTGGGCCCTTACCTTTTCTATGAGAATTGGTAGCCCTAGTTCTTCCCTTAAAGCCTAGACCAGTCTTCCCTTTATGTGGAATAAAATTATCTATCAAGGGTAAGACATATTTTGGCATGGATAATTTAGCCACTAGCTCTCTCTCTTGCTGAAGTTTTGCCTCTAGTTTCCTGATATGATTCTCTTTGAAAGAGATTGTGTCCATCTGAATAACTGTAATGTTCTTCAGTTTGGTAACCTCATTCAGTTTTAGATCCAACAGCTTTGCTGAATCTGCTGCAGCCAGCTTAAGGGACTCAGTGTCCTTGGCCTGCTCTTTCACAAGAAACTTTCTCTTCTTTAGAGCTTGCAACAACCCACCATACTCATCAATGAGTTGGTTTACATCCCCCTCAGACTCAGATCCATCCACCTCTCTTGAAGTAGATACTTCTGATTCTGATCCAGTAAAGTAATCTGAAGCTAAAGAAGAATTATATACCTTACTTGTTCCAGGCTGATCCCAGTACTGATCATCTTCAGATTGAGCCATCAACCCTTTATAGCAGTGTTCTTCAACTCCATTTATGGAGTCTAGCATCTATAACAATTCTAGTTCCCTAGAATCCTCTTCTGTTGAGAATAGCCCAACATATACTTCTGCTTCTTCTTCTCCAAATTCTGAAGATGAAGAGTCTGTCCAACTTCTCTCCTTCTGTGCAACTAGAGACTTCTCCTTCTTGCCATTAACTTGTTATTTCTTCTTGTCCTTTGAATCCTTTCTTTTGTCAGGACAGTCAGCTATGACATGTTCAGGCCTATTGCAGCAATAACACATAATCTTAGTATTAGATTATTTACCAGGTTTAGAGGCATACCTGTCCTCCTTGGGAGTCTTCTTCTTCCTGTAATATTCATCCTTGGAGTAGGATGTTGATGATGGCCTGGTTCTCCACTTCTTTTTCTTCATGAACCTTTGGAATTGCCTTGTAATGGAAGCAAAGTCCTCATCAGAAGTATGACTATCTGATGTGTTGTTGTCAGAAATTCCTTCTTCTGCCTCAACACTCCTTCTGGGTGGAGAAGGAGATTTTCTCCTACCCTTTCTAGAGTCTTCAGTCTTGAAGGCTACTGACTTTTCTTTAAACTCAGATCTGCTTCCCTTCTCCTCTTCTTTCCTAGCAGTAAGCTGCATTTCATATGATAGCAGCTTTCCAAACAGTGTGGGTGGAGGTGTATCAGCCAGCCTGGCCACTTCTCTGATGGCACATATCTTAGTGTCCCAATCCTTTGTTAGGGACCTAAGAAACTTATCATTCAGTTCATAAGTGATGAAGACCCTTCCATAGCTCATTCACTATTCTAAATAACTTCTTATAGAATTCAGCTATGCTGTCAGATTTAGCTTGTCTAAAGCTCTCATACTCCTGATTCAGTATAGACTTCCTGTCCTCTCTGACTTCTTCTGTGCCCTCCATGAAGACAATCAATGTGTCCCACATTTCTTTGGAGGTTTTATAGTGGACTAGATTCTGAAATATGGCATCATCTATGACACTTACAATAATATTCTGTGCTCTTTTGTTTAGTGTTGCTAGGATGATTTCATCCTTGGTCATTTCAGAATAACTCTTTGGAGTTTGAATGTTTGCATCAAGAACTGATACCTTCATTGGAATTAAGGGGCCTTCCTGTACTGTGATATAAATTCTTGGATCAGATGCTTCCACAAACAACCTGACCCTTTCCTTCCAAATGCCAAAGGATTCTTTCCTGCAGATGGGTAATTTCATAAATCCAAATTCCTTTTGATTCTCATTTGAACCCATTCTTGATATCTGTTATTTGCCTTGGAGAATAACTCTGACTTTTAAGTCAATCTTTGAGCAACCTCCCTCTGATATCACTTGAAAGACTTTATTTCAAGAGCCTAAACACCTAGAGGGGGGGTGAATAGGTTCTAATTCTTTTTAAATTCTTTTTAGGCAAACAGTTAGATGAATCTTCAGCACAAATTATTCAATACACAGAATATAAAACACATCACAGCATACACCAGATCTATAGTGGTTCCCCAAGATATGGGTACATCCACTTTCCCCCTTCCCCTATCCAGTAGATAACTTGATTCAGCCTAACTTCCTTCCACTGGCTCGGATCCGCAGATCTTACAATCTCAGAACCAAAATGGTTCTTACAGCTCAGACTTAACCAAGTCCTACCTCAGGCCTTAGCCCTACCTCAGTCTTTATAACTAGGCTTACAACTCAGACTTACCACAAGTCCTACACCTCAGACTATCAGCCCTACCTTAGTCTTATAATTTCAGGCTTACAACTCAGATCTAATAATAGATCTTACAATAAATTGAATGTATTAAGAAATAGAAACATTCACCGGCTAGATTTCTCTGTTGGTGTACCCTTCTTGATCAATTCTTGAATGAACTGACCCTTATGATCCAACTTGACTTAGCTTTTCAAAGCTTCTTGATAGAACCAAAATAAGGTGGATCTTCTCTTGTTGTTGAAGTTGATCTTCAGTCAGCTTCTTCCTTAAATTCAGATTGAAATCTGAATCTTACTTGCAGACAACTCTGGATCTGCCTTCGTAAGGGTTTCTCCTGTTCTTGTTGAAGAAATTCTCTCGTTTTTTTTAAATCGATCATCATCTGGTTGTTACAGATCTGACTCTTATATAGAGATTTCTCCACGGTTACCGGCTGATCCGGTTTATAATAAACTTCTGACAGTTCTGACAGAGGTGTCAGACCGGTTGAATATGATAGCTGTCAAGTCACTAGACATGTCAGTAGATTCTTCAAAGTCATTCCAACTCAGCACAAATCACTCAATAGACTGCTTCATATGTGTCGACATATATAGGCTAAGTGTCGACACAAGTCTTCATGGTGTTGACACAATACTCCAAGTGTCGACACAATCATACTTCTGATTCTCGACACTTCTTCTGTTGTATGTGTCGACATAAGTCCTGTGTGTCGACACAACAACTTCTTGTCACGACATATCTGTTGCAGACAGATTGTAACGCCCCCATTCGTCACATGGAATATAACAGAGGGTCCGGCCGGGGCCCCACGCCATATTTCATAGACAGATGAGAGAGTCACTTGAGAGTATCAAAAACCTTTATACACGCATCCTAACTCAGAGCATTCTAGCAGAAGATTTTAAGTTACAGAACTCATAACAATGAATGTCCACTACAACAATATAAATAACACATTTATATACGTCCAGGAATGTTTACACGAATACACCGCACACGGCCTTAAGGCCTTACAGGTTTCTCTTTACAAATATATAAGTTCATACATCGGCACGCAGGCCGGCCACACATGAAATCCAACACTTCGCACGGCCTTCAAGGGCCTACCAGCAGCATGGGCTTCTGCCCGCTCAATCCAATTAGCCCGCAACACCTGCATATGGACGTCCACCCCATGGGTGATAAACAAAGCAACGGTCAGCATTCAGCTGACCAATTATAACGACCCTACCCCTTACCCGGGGCAGTGGTTCCTTCCCTGCATGTAAAGCAACCACAATATATATATATATATCACACACACAACATCACAAACGCCGGCCTCAATGCCAGGCGCTCCGTGCACTCAGGGCACATTTAAGGTTTGTACTTGATAGGCGGGCATAAGCCTCCAAACCCCTGTTGAAGACCTCACGCACCCGTCTCACTCAGAGGTACGCACCTCACCAAAACCCGTGAGCACTACCAGTCGACCTACCCACGTAGTGTAACAAGCCTAGGGAATTTGCCCTGCTGCTTTGCTACCAATCGACCGCTCATCCGATCTTAACATCGCCACTTGGTGGAATGGGCATAAGCCTCCAAACCCCTGTTGAAGACCTCACACGCCCACCCACTCAGAGGTGTCCGCACTCCAACAACCAGCTCTTAACAAGCATGCAACCAAAGGAGCTATGCAAAGCATCCTTCACACCAAGCACATCGTCCTCACCATCTCCGCAGGCTAAACGATGAATACACGGAGTCTTCTCCGGTTCACAATATAACCATCACCAATCCCGACATACGTCTGGATGGGCTTCACACAGTATGCCTATGCCGTACTACATACTTCCGGCTCTAGATGCAGACTCAACTGCTGGAATCGCTTACGCTTTTCCATCTCTTGATGGAGGATCCCATGCACATGCATAAACAAAGGGCTTCACCTGCCCAAGGAAGAAAGACCGTTACCCTTGACGATTGCTTCGGCGCCATGGAAGAACTAGCCGGATGGAAATCACCGCAGCAGCCTTGCCTCCGCAACGCTGAACTCGGCTCTCGATTCGGACCAACGAAGCTCCACCGGCGGCCGGAAAGCTCCTCCTCCTCCTCCAAGCTCTCCTCTCTTTCTTCTCTTTAGAAAGAGAATGGCTAAGTGAGAATGAGATTTCATCTCAATCCACGACCATATAGAAGCTGGAAAGACTTTGGACCACAAGATCCAAATAGAAGGAAATGAACGGCCGAGATCTGCTCTGAAAAATATCTCAACAGGCCTGACACGCCCTGTGACACGCCCGTGTCACAGGCTGTGTACCCCCAGTCGGTTAGCAACCGACTCAAAAGATACCAGAACACGGGCTTGGACATGCCCGTGTCAGACCTGACACGCCCGTGTCAGTCAATCGACACGCCCGTGTTACCCCTGTAACACGGCCTTACACAATTGCCAAAACGACCAGAGAAGTACACGGCCAAGGCACACGCCCGTGTCCATGGCCGTGTCCCTCAAGCTCGACTATCGTCGACGTCGACCGCTGCCCCACGCTAGTCGACCAAGCCTGGACACGCCGTGGAACACGCCCGTGTTCCAGGCCGTGTCGCCGCTTGACGACCGCCAACCGCCAGGTCGACACCTCGACACGCCCAGGATGGACACGTGTCGGACATGCCCGGACACGCCCTGGGACACGCCCGTGTCCCAGGCCGTGTCAAACGACACGCTGCCCGACCTTGCCGCCTGCAAGTCGCGCCAACATACACGACACCTGGCTGGACATGCCCCCCGACACGCCCGTGTCGCCGGGCGTGTCAGCCCCCCTCAACAATTGTCGAGAACAATTTGTTGAGTAAATGATCCCGAGCAACCCAAGTAAGACACGCCCTGGGACACGCCCGTGTCCCAGGCCGTGTCAGCCTACAAAATCTCCATTTTGTCTTGGGGATATTTGGGGTGTTACAACCCTCCCCTCCTTAAAGAAATTTCGCCCCGAAATTTAGCGCAACACACATGTATCAACACAACCACGCGGTTGCGATACAAACCAAAACGATCCAGGTTTAGAGCTCAGAGGCCGCAGCTTGTCTCGCCCCATGGAATCGTACCATCACAACTGATTGTCACAAACATAGATACATACATACAATATAACAAAAGATAATAAAGTGCAACTTCACTTTATTTCGGCTTCTCCGCATCTCGCAGAATCCGTTTCGCGACTTCCATTAAGTCCAAAGCACGGATTTGCTGTTCTGCTTGGTTTGCACTTTGCGGCTCCTGCAACTCAAGAGTGTAAATTCGAGGTTGCGCTCGTGATGCAGATGATTCTGCCACGGCTTTGCCCTTTTCGTCATAGGATGCACCTGCCTTCTTCTCACCACCACTCCAGCAAAATCGGGCGATATGCCCTTGCTTCCCACAAATAAAACATGTACGCGGCCCATTCCATCCTTGCTCAAATGTAACTCCTGACGCAACATCCGAGTTTTGTTCAGCAGGCCTGAACCGCTTCTTATCACGTTTCCTCAAATCTGATTGCTCTGATTGCGGAACTTTGAATTCGGACTTTTCCACTGCCGCATTCTTCTTCTCCCGCACCCACTTCAAATCCTTCTCCAGTGCACTAGCGGTATGTACCAACGCCTGAAATCCTTGGTTCACTGAACTCGGGAGAGCCAACCTCAGCTCATCACGCAGTCCTTCATAGAACCTATTCGTCTTTCGCGCCTCTTCCGCAAACGTCGATCCTGCATACCGACCAAGTCTGGTAAACTCATGCAGGTAATCATCTACGGTCTTATCACCCTGCACCAGGCGCTGAAATTCATTTTCCATTGCAATTCTCTGCGACATTGGCAAGTATTTCGCCCAGAATAATCCGGAGAATTCGTCCATCGATATGTCGCCCAGGTCTCTACCTCTCAACTGGTGCAACTCGATCTCATCCCACCAAAGCCTCGCCTCTCCTTCCAGTAGGAAAGTGGCTAACGGGACTTTCTGCTCCTCACTAATCCTGAGCGCAGCCAGGATTCGTTTCACTCTGGAGAGCCAATCCTCTGCCTCTGTTGGAGATGTCGTCCCGACAAACGTAGGCGGATTAAACTCCATAAATTGCTTCAGTTGCTCGTCCGCTGCTTGCACAGCAACCGAAACCTCAACATGCTCTTGCCTTGCACCAACCTGTACTGGCGCCACAGCAGGCCTTGCTTGCCCAAATGGTTGTGCTCGAAGCATAGCAAAGATCACCTCTGCAACTAAGCGCACCGTTTCCGCGGAAGGGGGAGGTGTAGGCACCTCAGCTGGTGCCATACTCTCATCCGAATGCTGGGGCTCAGACTGCCCAGCTCCACTCCTTGTCACCTATAGGTGAACAAGAAAGCATTACTCTCTATGCTAAAACGACAAACAAACCGAATAGACACAGACACATTCCTAGTGGACATTCTTGAGTTCAATTATGCGCTCCCAACTCAACCCTAACCTCTGATACCAAAATTGTAACGCCCCCATTCGTCACATAGAATATAACAGAGGGTCCGTCCGGGGCCCCACGCCATATTTCACAGACAGACGAGAGAGTCACTTGAGAGTATCAAAAACCTTTATACACGCATCCTAACTCAGAGCATTCTAGCGGAAGATTTTAAGTTACAGAACTCATAACAATGAATGTCCACTACAACAATATAAATAACACATTTATATACGTCCAGGAATGTTTACACGAATACACCGCACACGGCCTTAAGGCCTTACAGGTTTCTATTTACAAATATATAAGTTCATACATCGGCACGCAGGCCGGCCACACATGAAATCCAACACTTCGCACGGCCTTCAAGGGCCTACCAGCAGCATGGGCTTCTGCCCGCTCAATCCAATCAGCCCGCAACACCTGCATATGGACGTCCACCCCATGGGTGATAAACAAAGCAACGGTTAGCATTCAGCTGACCAATTATAACGACCCTACCCCTTACCCGGGGCAGTGGTTCCTTCCCTGCATGTAAAGCAACCACAACATATATATATATATCACACACACAACATCATAAACGCCGGCCTCAATGCCAGGCGCTCCGTGCACTCAGGGCACATTTAAGGTTTGTACTTGGTAGGCGGGCATAAGCCTCCAAACCCCTGTTGAAGACCTCACGCACCCGTCTCACTCAGAGGTACGCACCTCACCAAAACCCGTGAGCACTACCAGTTGACCTACCCACGTAGTGTAACAAGCCTAGGGAATTCGCCCTGCTGCTTTGCTACCAATCGACCGCTCATCCGATCTTAACATCGCCACTTGGTGGAATGGGCATAAGCCTCCAAACCCCTGTTGAAGACCTCACGCGCCCACCCACTCAGAGGTGTCCGCACTCCAACAACCATCTCTTAACAAGCATGCAACCAAAGGAGCTATGCAAAGCATCCTTCATACCAAGCACATCGTCCTCACCATCTCCGCAGGCTAAACGATGAATACACGGAGTCTTCTCCGGTTCACAATATAAACATCACCAATCCCAACATACGTCTGGATGGGCTTCACACAGCATGCATATGCCGTACTACATACTTCCGGCTCTAGATGCAGAATCAACTGCTGGAATCGCTTACGCTTTTCCATCTCGTGATGGAGGATCCCATGTACATGCATAAACAAAGGGCTTCACCTGCCCAAGGAAGAAAGACCGTTACCCTTGACGATCGCTTCGGCGCCATGGAAGAACTAGCCGGATGGAAATCACCGCAGCGGCCTTGCCTCCGCAACGCTGAACTCGGCTCTCGATTCGGACCAACGAAGCTCCACCAGCGGCCGGAAAGCTCCTCCTCCTCCTCCTCCAAGCTCTCCTCTCTTTCTTCTCTTTAGAAAGAGAATGGCTAAGTGAGAATGAGATTTCATCTCAATCCACGGCCATATAGAAGCTGGAAAGACTTTGGACCACAAGATCCAAATAGAAGGAAACGAACGGCCGAGATCTTCTCTGAAAAATATTTCAACAGGCCTGACACGCCCTGTGACACACCCGTGTCACAGGCCGTGTACCCCCAGTCGGTTAGCAACCGACTCAAAAGATACCAGAACACGGTCTTGGACACGCCCGTGTCGGACCTGACACGCCCGTGTCAGTCAATCGACACGCCCGTGTTACCCCTGTAACACGGCCTTACACAATTGCCAAAACGACCAGAGAAGTACACGGCCAAGGCACACGCCCGTGTCCATGGCCGTGTCCCTCAAGCTCGACTATCGTCGACGTCGACCGCTGCCCCACGCTCGTCGACCAAGCCTGGACACGCCCTGGAACACGCCCGTGTTCCAGGCCATGTCGCCGCTTGACGACCGCCAACCGCCAGGTCAACACCTCGACACGCCTAGGATGGACACGTGTCGGACATGCCCGGACACGCCCTGGGACATGCCCGTGTCCCAGGCCGTGTCAAACGACACGCCACCCGACCTTGCCGCCTGCAAGTCGCGCCAATATACACGACACCTGGCTGGACACGCCCCCCGACACACCCATGTCGCCGGGCGTGTCAGCCCCCCTCAACAATTGTCGAGAACAATTTGTTGAGTAAACGATCCCGAGCAACCTAAGTAAGACACGCCCTGGGACACGCCCGTGTCCCAGGCCGTGTCAGCCTACAAAATCTCCATTTTGTCTTGGGGATATTTGGGGTATTACACAGATGGCGTTGAGTGTTTGTCAAACGGCGTTGAGTGTGTGTCAACACAAGTCCTGTGTGTCGACACAACTGCTTCAAGTGTCGACACAGCTGTTGCTGGCAGATGGCGTTGAGTGTGTGTCGATAGCGTTGAGTGTGTCCAAAAGGCATTGAGTGTGTGTCGACACAAGTCCTGTGTGTCGACACAATTGCTTCTGGTGTCGACACAGCTCTTGAGTGTCGACACAGCTTCAGTTTTAAATGTCGACCTAACTTCTTCATTAGTGTCGACACAGCTTCTGGGTGTCGACACAACTTCTTCATAAGTGTCGACACAAGTTCTGGGTGTCGACACAAGTCCTTCATAAGTGTCGACACAGTCGTCTGGGTGTCGACACATCTTCTTCCCAAGTGTCGACACTTGTACTTAGAAAATTTCTTCAAATTCTTAAACTTGCACAATGTAACTCAAACATCTATCAAATACAAATTGATGCATATCATTAACTAAGATGAGATTTCTTCAAATCTGGTACACATTTTTCAATGTACCCAACAGACTCTCTCTTCTTCTTCATTCTTCATCAATCTTTCACCAGTTTCCATGGGGGTTGATGTTGGTTTGCAGTCCTGCATACCAAATTTTGACAGTAATTCAAGCAAATACTTGTTTTGATGAACAAAAATACGTCCTGGATGCTGATGGATTTGAAGTCCATGGAAATATTTCATTTGTACAAGACCACTCATTTCGAATTCGTCTTTAATGATGTTTTTGAACTCTTCAACTAGGCTGAACTTTGACGCCATGACGAGTAAGTCATCCATATATATACAAGTAATAATAAAGTGACTATTTGGGTAATTATTGTAATACAATGACGCTTTATACGGGCTTCTCGTATAACCATGATCACTTAGAAATGTATCTATATGAGCATTCCAAGCTCTCAGCGCCTGTCTGAGCACATAGGGAGCCTTTTTTAACTTATACACCTTCTCCTCCTCACCCTTAACAATGTAACCATCTGATTGTCTTACAAAAACTTCTTCACTTATTTATCCATTTAAGAAGGCGGACTTAACGTCTAGTTGATGAATTGGTAGATTCAGTTGGGCTCTAAAAGAGAGAAGCATGCGTATAGTCTCCTAGCGACAGGGGAAAACGTCTCTGTAAAGTCCCTTCCTAGTTTCTACGCATATCCTTTTGCCACGAGGAAGGCCTTGAATTTCTTCACTTCCCCCCTTTTTATTCAACTTGATTTTATAAATCCACTTCACTCCTATAACCTCTTGATGATCAAGCTTTGTTACTAGCTCCCAGGTATTGTTTTATGTATCATTTCCATCTCTGTCCCCATTGCTTCTATCCATCTAGGTTGGGTGGCTGCTTTAGCATAGGAACTTGGTTCTTTGCACATGAGTGCCACATTGCATGATTCATAGATGTCTGCGAGATTGCAATATTTTGGTGGAGGTGATGAATCATACCTAAAATTTGCAGTTTAGTTGATTTGAATCTCTAGATTGAGCGGTTGATCAGCATTGTCCTCTTGTGATGTGTTGTTGACATCCTCCAAAGGTTCAGGTAACAACTGGGTTTGATTCTCTGGATTGGGTGGTTGAGATATATTGTCAACATCCTCCAGGAATTCAGGAAAAATCTTATTCTGATCCACCATATCACCCCACTCCCAGCAGCCGTTCTCATTAAATATAGTGTCTCTGCTTATGAGAAGCTTTTTTGTGATAAGATTAAATAGTCTGTATCCCTTGGACTCATGACTATATCCTATCAGAATGCACTTCTCCCCTTTCTTATCCAACTTGTCTCTGTGCTCTTTAGGTATTAAGGCATAAACAATGCATCCAAACACTCTAAAGTGATGAATGGATGGTTTTTTGTTGTACCATGATTCATAAGGTGTTGAATTGGATAAAGCTTTTGAGGGCACTCTATTTAAAATATGTATGGCAGTATGCATGGCTTCTGCCCAAAATTTTTTGATGAGACCTCTTTGATGTAGAAAAGTGCGTCTCATTTCAACCATGGTTCGGTTTCTTCTTTCAACAAATCCATTTTGCTGAGGGATGTGAGCCACTATGATCTATCTTTTTATGTCATGGTTCTCACAAAATGAATTGAATTTAGTACTTAGGAACTCACCACCTCTGTCTGTCCTGAGGCACTTTATCCTGTGTTCTGACTCACTTTCTATCATGTATTTGAATTCTGTGAACTTGGATAATGCCTCTGATTTGTATGTAAGGAAGTATATCCACATCATTCGACTGTAATCATCTACAATCAGAAAATAACAGCGGTTTCCAGCCCAAGTAGGCACAGTAGCAGGCCCCTATAGGTGAGCATGTATTAATTCTAATGGAAATGAGGCTCTCCAGCTAGATTGTTGAGGGAATGACATCTTGTGTATTTTGTTTTCAGCACAGACTTCACGAAGTTCTTGTGAACTTAGACCTCCTTGGAAACCTCTCACTAACTTTGGCATCTTACTCAAGTCGTTCAAGTTGAGGTGCCCACATCGGATATGCTACAACATGGCATTCGAGGAACTTTGTGTTGTATTAACATGATGTCTGGTGTCTTCTTGCAGTTGAACACTTGCCTGTCTTTGTGCCATATGTAATGGAAAGATTTTATTTTTTGACATTCTGACACTAGCAATTAACTTCTCTGAATTTTTGTCAATTATGGTGCACTCCTCATTGTAAAATATAAGTTTATATCCCTTCCTTAACAACTGTCCCACACTATTTTGTGATAGTCCAGGAACATATTGGACTTCATGTATATGGTTGATAATGCCATCTTTTAGTTGAACAGCAACCGTCCCACTTCCCTAAATGGTTACAACATTTCCATTTCCCATTATCACTTCTGATTTCTCCACACCATTTAACTGAATAAAAGAGCTCTTATTGTTGGACATGTGTTTGAGCAACCACTGTCAAGAAACCAAACTTCTGTGCACTGATTTTGAGATGTGAAAGATGAGAAAAATAAGGATTCTGAGTTGGATGTGAAGTTAGCTTCATCTTTGGGCTTGGTGTCCCGATACCAGCAATCCCTCTGCAAATGGTTGTGTCTTTTGCATTTCTCGCATTTTGAAAAACAGTCTCTGGTGTGATGAGTATTTTTGTTGCACAATTTGCAAAAGATTATAGAGGATTGTTGAGCCCTTTCTTCAGTTCCCTTGTCATTATGATTTTGTTGCCAGTTAGATATAGTTGGCCTGCTTGGTCCAATGTATAGTCTACTTTGAAAAGCTTTCTCAATCTGTACTTCCTTTTTTTCATTCTTTCTTCATGACCCAGTAAAGAACTCATCAGTTCTGATGTTGATAGCTTAGTAATATCCTTGGCCTCTTCTATAGCAACTACAACATATTCGAAACGAGCTGTTAGACTGCTTAGGATCTTTGATACCACACATTTTTTTGGAAGATCATCACCATAGGTCCTGATCTGATTAACAAGGACAGTAGTTTTTGAGAAAAAACTCTGAATTAATTCACCCTCTTGTATGGTTAATGTGTCAAACTCATGCCACAGGAGAGTTAATCTGATGGCAACAACTCTCTCACTTCCTATGTATTTGATTTTCAAAATCTCCCAGACTTCTTTAGCTGACTAAGCATCGATAATCAATGGAAGAATGACCCTCCCTACTCCTTGCTGAATACAGAGGATTGCTTTGGCATCTCTTTTTTGGTTTTCAGACAGGAGCAGGGCACTTGCCTTTTCTTCATCATCGACTTCTTTTTTTTCTTGCTTGTAGAGGTTGTTCCAGAGGATAAGGAGTATCCAAATTGGATAAGATCCCAAAGACCTTGAGAGGTGAAGTATACCTTCATCTGCTTGCTCCAGTAATCATAGGATTCGCCTTCAAAAATTGGAATTCATGTTTGGGTGTACAGGAAGGCCTGACCGATTGATGAGGTAGGCATATGATGAAGATTAGAAGGAAGAATCGAAAAAAAAATATTCAAATATAGATTTCCCTGCACTTGATCCTCTGATGGCTTGAGCCGACCCCTCTAATACCAATTGTTGAAAAACAATCTAACACATTTCTCTGAAGTGTAAAAACCTTCATGTACACAGTGAAAGAACAGAGCATGGATAAAGAAGAAGGTGAAGACATCGGATTAGGGTTTTCACCATCACTGATCGAGTTCAACAATACAAACCAACAAGCTTAAATAAGGGTACAGTGGGCCCAAAGATATTGGGGGCCCAAAAGAAAAAAAAATTACGAAAATAAAAGGCAGAGGACCTGGAATAAACTAAAAAATGTCTAACAGTTTTGATCCCTCTCAAAAGAGTGTATAAGGATTTCTCGCAAGTACATCGGTCATCCATTACAGCTAACCTCTATTTGTTGTTGGTGTTTTCACCATCAATCAGATGCAGGAGGACGTGTCGCTTATAAGGAGAGATCGCCCTGTTCACCATCCATAACCACACTTATCATTATTGTTCTATTATGTATGTGTGTTATAACATTTGTTTTAAACTTTCTGCTATCAAGTATTGATTACATTTTAAATGTGTTTTGTAATACATACTTTTTACCTCTGGGGTGTTTGTGGATGTGTTAATTACGGTTAGCACAGTTAAATATCTGTTTTGACTTGTGAATATTGTTTGCTATGATGAATATTTTTGTGGCCAGTGTAACTAGATATCTGTATTGTATTATTTTACTGTGTATTTAGTATTTTCTTGACAAATTCAGACTGAGGCCGCGCGGTCTATTAGAAAACTATGTGGTCTAATTTGCTAAGCATAGACCAGGAAAAACTATAAATAGGGTTGAATTCTGAGCTTAAATAGAAAACTTGTGAATGTGATTGAAGCACAAGTCTGGGAAGTTTCCAATCATGATGTCTGCGTGAGTATACACTGCTGAAGCATTCCTGATCGTAGAACATAAGATGTCCAGGATTTATCCTTTAGAGTTAAGGGCATTTACGAAGAAGCATATGGAGAATTATGTAGTGGTCGTGTGGTTTATGCATCCTGAAGAAGGAATCAACACTGCTCCTAACAACTTAATCGTGATCCCATAAATGATTTCAAGTTCGCAGTCCTCTAGGAAGTTATCCAGATCTTAGGTCATTATGGAGTTGTACCTAGCCAGCTTTCACCCAACTACATAGGAACCATCTTTTCCTTTATCATCTATCTGCTGATAGAGGGAGTCTGATTCACAATGTACATATTCTGGAATATGTTCCTCATACTGTATAACCCATAATTCATCGAGATCATAGGAGATCGAGGATGGCCTAGAGGATCTCACCCACCTAGGATGAGTGTAGAATGAGTCACCTCTAGTGGAGAGATCCAGGGTCTAGAGGGGAGATCCATGATCTAGAGGCAAGATCTAGGGTCCAAAGGCAAGATTCGTGGTCCAGAGGCGAGATCCGGGATCCAGACGCGAGATCCATGATCCAAAGGCAAGATCCAGGGACCAGAGGCGAGATCCAGGGTCCAAAAGCAAGATCCAGCTTTACCGGGCACTCGCCACCCCCAGGATATCTCTTTAGGTCTGTTAATAGCCCCTTCAAATCGTCGAGTTTCGTTGTTAGTAGACTACTTTGGGTTGTGTATAGTAAAACCTAAAGACGGGATTTTGCTATTTGCAAGCAAGACTTGGAAAACTATAAATACACCCTTAAGGGAACCTTGGGAGTGAGGGCATTTTCTTTGGCTTCTTCCTCCTCTGGTAGACTTTGGTTGGCTTCCAGTGACATCCAAGGTGCCCAGCTCCAGCAATGGCTTAGGAGGGGAAGCTTTCTTCAATCTTTCAAGTACGTGATGGGACCTCCTCGCTATAGCTCTAGGTCTGTTCCTTGGTTCTTGGCCACCTGTCAAGTATTCTGGCTTGAGAGAAGTAGGTGTGGGTTACACCCCTTGGGTTTGAACTCTTCTTAAGACCGATTTCCAGTTTCAATATTTTTGGTGTGGTGAGCATGGACCGTATCCTGTATAGGAAAATCTTGAGCTAAGCCCCATGAATGGAGATGAAGGGGAAGGAGTCAATCACGTCAACCTACCACCTCCGACGGGAGGAGTCTCGATTGCGATGTTTGAAGATTTTAAGAGGGAGGTCCTACAGACCCTACATATCGCATTCTACGTAAGGGGAGAGTGCTCGAAACCTACTGTCTGAGTGGTCATGTCCCAGCATCTAGGTGAGAACACCCAGAGTCAGCGGCCTGGGAAGGAGGTGGCAGTTGAGGGGGAGAGCGATATCTCGCTAGGAGAGCGATGTTATCCAGCCTGAAGATTGCTGGAATATCAGGCGAGAAGACTGTGCGAGATCAGCAAACTCGCCCCTCAGGAGGAGGAAGTCCCTTTAGCGAATTGATTGTGTCGGCCCCAGTTCTAGAGGGGTTCCGGGAGCCAGAGATGTCCTACCACACCGATAGAGATGACCTGGTGCAACACATCCAGTGGTTTGAGGTTGTGTTTTCCATCAGGCAGATGTTAGATGCTTTCAAGTGCTGACTCTTCGCAATCACCTTCAAGGAAAAGGCGAGGGACTAGTTCCACCAACCTCCCTCCAATTCAATCTATTATTTTAAGGACCTACATCGAGGCTTCCTATTGAGGTTCTCGACGTCCAAGAGGAGAAAGAAGGGAGCAGAGTTCTTGTTTGTGATAAAGCAGGGGGCAGGGGAAACGTTGCGAAGTTATGTGGATAGGTTCTAGGAGGAGGTTCTCCTAGTCCAAGCGGTACATGGTACACCCTGATGCTGGCCTTTATGCTTGGGCTAAGTTAAGGATTCTTTAGTATGGAGTTGAAGACGGAGCCTCGTATATCCTTTGAGGAATTGATGGAGAGGATGATAAAGGAAATAGAGGGGGAGGCGGCGAACCTGACATTTGCAAATAAGTTAGCCAAGTTGGAATAGATCGAGGCGAAGGAGTAAGGACGTTTCAGGTAGCAGGAATGGAAAAGAAGGAAAAGAAAAGGGGTCAAGGGTTCCACGCACCTTATAGAGGGCATAGACATTCAACCCTTTGATGTTGAGACCGGGCCTAAGGCCGCTTCTACCCCTACCCTAGCAAGCTATGTTAAACAGCCGAGAGGGGAGGAGAGAAAGAATGAATCGCCCAGGAGGGAGAGGAAGGGGTAGGGTAGAGTTACCCTACTATGAATTCCATCAGGAGGATGGTCATACAACTGCCACTTGCCCAAAGTTCTTGGAGATGAGGAGAGTGAGAGGCCTAGCACATACATAGAAGGTGCGGATTGAGGAGGTTGTACCAGGAGCAGGAGAGGAGGATTGATGTAAGGACTGAGATGATGTGGAGACTCGAGGAGGGATTGGGGTGATTTATGGGAGGAGGGGGGATTGAGGCTACCCATATGGGGAGCCTCCAAACAATGTTCCGGAGAAGCGTCGCTTCGACCTGCCAAACCCCACTCCCAGAGGAGAAAATCACCTTCTCGTTGAAGGATATTTCTGACTATGAGGTCTCGTTCTTGTTAGAGCATATAGTTCACATCTCTTTAGTTTGACAATATAAAATCCCGTGTTGTATTTGATCATACGAGTGTTGGGTATAGTGTGCAGGTTTATAGGTCCAAAAGGATGAGAAAATGAAGTTTTGGCACCTACCGCCGAGCACTAGCACTACTGCCCGCGCTAGCTTCGGAATTAATTCAGGACAAGTGCTCTATGGACTACCATGTGATGCAAGCCTTACCACGACGTGCTAGCTCTCTCAATGAGCATCGAGTCATCATGCTGCCGCCAAGCGATAGCTCCATACCTCGCCGCAATAGCTCAAAAAATCGGAAAATATTTTATTCGGATATTTTAAAAATATGCTAGACAGTTGTCACATTCACACACATTGACCTACTGTTGGGCGCTATCTCTACCGCCAATGGTTGCTTATATTTTCAAGACGTATAAAAGCACACGTCTCTTTTCCTGATGAGAACCAAGGAAAAAACTTTCATTCTAGGGTTCAACTGTCATCTATAGAAGGACGAACTCTCATCTCCACAGAATGAAAAACATTGTTTCCTCCTCCCGCTCATGATCGAAGAACTCTGGCAAATGAAATCTTAAACAACCATTCGCGATGGATTGACTACTGCAAGAACGATATTCAAGAGCATCGATCGTGGGATGTTCCTAGGAGAAATTCTATGTTTGAGGGAGAAACAATTGTTAACTCTTTATATTTTATTTTAAACTCTTTCTTGTCTAGTTATTCGTGTAAGGCAAATCGGCCAGAGGGTCTTCGAAATGCGGGAAGGGTTTCGTGAGAAATCGACCATAGGGTGGTCGAAATTCGGGAAATGTTTCATGAGAAATTGACCGGAGGGTCCTCAGACTCCGAGAAGGATTTCGTGAGAAATCGTCCCGGCGAGGGACACTAAATTGGGGGATCTAGTGGTGCTCTAAGACACTTTCGGGGATGAAGGTGAAGAGCCGGCTCGAAGACCTTTCCGGGGGTGGGGGGGGGGGAGGGAGAGATCCAACCGGTTCGGGGATAGGGTTGGTATAGAAATAAAAAGAGAACTTTGTATTTCATCGCCTCCTATCTCCGACGTCATGGAGATCTAGTTGTTCTAAATTATAAACCTCTTTCGTTATTCGTTAATAAAATAATTGTTCGCTTATTAATTTCTCAATATCATGGCTGTTTGCTGTTAGATCACTAAAGATTGCATGTGCGTCTCAAATGAAAAGTTTTATGAAGAAAATGAGTTCTGGGACCTACTACCGCGCGCTAGCAAGCTAGCACGCCGTAGTAGCATCACGAACCAATTTTCCTTGATGAACCTCAATTTAATTTTGAATTAATTCGAAAACCTTATTCACACCCCCTCTAAGGTTGGCCACCCGATCCAATAATTGGTATCAGAGCAGGTTACTTCAAAAAGGATTAAAATCCAAAAGTAAGATGACCAACGTAAATCACGCTTTCCCTGAGGGACAAGGTGTGAGTAGACCGCCACTATTTATGGGGAGTGACTATAACCACCGGAGAATGCGCATGAAAATTTTCTTGATGACACGGAATATGGATGTGTGAGCCATAATCCAAACTAAATACACTACACCCACTATCACTGTAGGTGATCAAGTGTTGGAGAAACATTATGACAAATGAGATGATTCTTATAAACTGAAATGCACTAACAATGCGAAAGGTATGAACTCTCTTTTCTGTGCGTTAGACAAAACTAAATTTAATCGAATTTGCAATTATGAAACTGTGTTTGATATATGTCGATTACTAGAGTTAATGCATGAAGGTACTTCTTAGGTAAAGGAGTCAAAGTTGTTTCGACTGGAGTCTTAATATGAACAATTCTGGATGGAGATCGACAAGGAGGTGGATAATATGTACACACACTTCACAAAGATCGTCAATGTCTCTAGATCTCACAAAAAGATATTCTCAAATAGAGACTTGGTGAAAATCTTGCGATCTCTTTCTCCACTGTTCAATTCAAAAGTGACCGCCATTATTGAGTCACACAATAGCAACACCTTGGAAAATGAAAGCCTTATTGGGAATCTGAAGACCCATAAACTGGAGCTGACGATATAAAGTGAGGAATATTCAAGGGATCCAAAGAAGAAAGCTCTAGCACTGAAAGTAGAAGAGTCTGATGATGATGAAGAAGAAAGCTTTTATGTTCGGGAATTTAGAAGATTTTTGAAGGATCCCAGGAGGCAAGGGAAGTTCAAAAGTTTTCTGAAGAATGGTGTAATAGAAAGGAAGAACCGAACGCTTCAAGAATTAACACGTATGATGCTTGCCGAGTTTGGATTGCCTCGATATTTTTGGGTTGATGCAGTCAACACAACATGTTATGTGATGAACCGGATCATGCTTCACCCTATTCTTAAGCACACCCCTTATGAGCTCTATTATGATAGAAAGCCGTTTGTGTCCTACTTGCGAGTATTTGGTTGCCTATGTTACATTCTTAACACCAATGATAACTTAGGTCGATGATAAAGCTGACCTAGGCATATTTTTAGGATACTCCTCCACAAGTCGTGCCTATAGGGTATATAATAAACGGACCTTGGTTGTAGAAGAATCCATTCACATTCACTTTGATGAGAATACACGAAATACAAAACCTAGATCAAATAAGGAGGACGTCGACGATGATGTGCACTTGGATGTCGAGAGTATGGAGAGAGAGGAAGTGTAGATGATCCAACTCGTGTTGAAAGATATAATCCTCCGAGTACACTATATTTTTCAAAACAACATCCACAAGAACTAGTAATATGAGAGCCTTCACATGGGGTTAGAACTCGCTCAGCCTTGCATGAATTCTTCTCAAACTTATGTTTTATATCTGAAATAGAACTCAAGAACATCTCTAAAGCTTTGAATGATGAGTAATGGTCCTTGGCTATGATAGAGGAATAAAATCAATTTGAGCAAAGCAAAGTTTGGACATTGGCGGAGCGTCCTGATAACCAACCAATTATAAGCTTGAAATAGGTGTATAAAAATAAGCTTGATGGGGGAGTCTAGGATAACTAGAAATAAGGAACAATTGGTTGCTCACGGATACTCCCAAATCAAAGGCATGGACTTTGAGGAGTCCTTTGCACCGGTTGCACATCTTGAGTCCATTCGTATGTTTCTAGCATTTGCAAGTTTTAAACAAATACAGTTGTATCAAATGGATGTTAAGAGCGCATTCTTAAATTGGTACATTAAAGAAGAAGTGTATGTTAAGCAACCACCCGTCTTTAAGAATAGTAATCTCCCAGATCATATATACAAACTAGTGAAAGCCTTGTATGGATTAAAGCAAGCAACCCGTGCTTGGTATGATAGACTTACGACATTCCTTTTAGAACATGACTTTAGGATGTGTAGTGCTGATACTGCACTATTTGTAAAGCATAGTGGTTTTGATTTGATTTTATTACAAATCTATGTAGATGATATAATTTTTGGTGCCACCGATGAGAGTCTACGTAAGGAAATAGTTATACAAATGCAATCTGAATTTCAAATGAGTTTTGTTGGAGAGTTAACCTATTTCCCAGGCTTTCAGATTTCTCAATGAAAGGATGAAATTTTCATAGGGCAATCGAATTATATAAAAGATATGCTTAAGCGATTCGGCTTTGAAAATCTGAAACAAGCGAAAACTCTAATGAGCACATTACTCAAATTTGGAAAAGTTGAAAGTGGCATCTCGGTGAATCAAACACTATTTATAGGTATGATCGGATCACTACTTTATCTAAGTGTTTCTAGACCCGATATCACGTTTGTTGTGTGCCTCTGTGCTAGATATCAAACTGATCCAAAAGAATCTCATCTTAAAGATGTTAAGCACATCTTTAGGTTTCTCATAGAAACCCAAAATCTTGGTCGTTGGTATCCTCACACCACTGATTTCACGCTCCACGGATATTCCGACTCGGACTATGCTGGATGTTCACTCTATCGCAAAATAACAAGTGGTACTTGTCACTTTCTAGGTCTTACACTAGTTTTATGGTCAAGTAGGAAACAGAGCTTAGTTGCCCTCTCCACTATTGAAGCTGAGTATATAGACCAAGGAAGGTGTTGCGCACATGAACTTTGGATGTCACAAACATTAGAGGACTTCCAACATTGACTTTTGGTGCGACAACAAGAGTTACATAGACTTAACGAATAATCCAGTGCATCACTCTCACTCCGAACATATTGACGTTCGTCTTCACTTTATCCGGGACCACATTAGGATAGAGAACGTAAAAGTGAGCTTCTTTGGGACTAACGATCAACTTGCTGATATCTTTACCAAACCACTCCCTGATGCTCATTTTTCTTTACTTTGACTAGAACTGGGTGTTTTGATCTCACTACTTGATCGTGCGGTATCATCTACTAACATCAGGATATTTTTCATTTCTTTTCAATTTTTGTGAGTTATTGTCGCGCTGCAGCCCTAACGTTGGCGGTAAGTTGGCTACATGTTTTTTTTGTTTTTTTATGTGTTTCTTCTTTAGTTTTTTTCTTATGTTTCTTTGATTATGTTATAATCAAAAATAAAAAAACATGAAAAATGAAAAATCAGAAAACTCCAAAAACACGTATTTTTTTCAATTTGCTTTATTTGATTTGTTTAATCTCTTTATTAGAACAAAAATATATAAAACCCCAAATTGATAAAAAAACTATGGATCGTTCTTTCTTAGGACACACATGACTAGAACCTAGAGCATAACGATTACGTGCAATGTTTGATTTAGTAGCGTTAATCCCTGTTAACATTGTCTGATTGTGTCATGATGCATCTAATCTCTAGGTACTTAGCTACTAAGTGTGACTAGACAAGATAGTGTATGGTGAATATGCCTCTAGGTATGTGTGAGGATTTAGTTAGCGTAATGACATTACACTGCTCACATATCCTAAAAAATGCACTCGTGTAGAAATTCATGCGTACATGCTATAACTCGTGATATTGTGTTTAACATGCTAGAAATAATCTGAACAATCAATGTCACCGTGTTCATGTTTTTATATAAAGCTTAGAACTTTGGGCCAAAATTCTAGTGAATAAGTCTTTTGTATACAAGTCAAAGTGTATATATCTATGTGAGTAGATTTCAATTGATTCGGGGTCCTTGAACTCAAAAAGGTATCAAAAAATGATAGTAAAAAAAACTGAATGAAAAAATGAGTAAATTATATGCTATCAAATCATGTGTCAAGGATACCCCCCCCCCCACACCACTCACTCCTCCTGATAAGTCTTAAATGCATTGTGAGGATGAGCACCTTGGTCAAAAGAATCATTTCGATCTTATGCATAGACTAAAACTTAAGTTGGCCCCCCTTGTTCAAATCTTGGTATGAAGTAGATATCAATGTGACATGATTTTTCACTTTATTTCTCTTGTGCTAGCATATTGAATTATTGAGATAAAATATGTACTAAAGATTATTTCTACTATATGTTTATTCTTTTGATGCTTCACGTACACATGTCATTACTCTATCTAATGCTTCCATGCATAAGAATTGGACTTCCACTGCATTATATGTCTATAACCCAGGTACTAGGACACGATTTCTATTCCCGACTCTTACAATATTACATCGTATTAACTCTATAAATCTCTTAGCATTGTACTCAAAATCATTGTATATTCTTTTGTTGTCCAAATTTCTTTTACTCTGAAAAACCCGTCAAATCAACTGATTTTTTTGGGTAGGTCTATATTTATGGTGTTCTACTATAAATTGTTTGCCTTTACTGCTTTTGATTTGTTTTATGTGTGCACCTTGTCTCATCTCTTTAGTATCTCATGTGCATAGGGAGAGAGTTGAGTGTTTACAAGACATGTTTGTTAGTCCCCAACCCTTTCAATAATATTAAGAGTGGGAGAATCGAGTGTTTTTATGAGTATATCCTATGCTAGTTGAGTGTTGTGTGTTGCTGAGTCTCCCACGGGAAGATCTCGTGTCGGGGGAGCACACACATAGGGGGAGCACACACATATGGGGAGCACATCTGTAGGGGGAGCTATTCTGACTATTTTATATTTCAACCTGCTATATTTCACATTTTCTGATTGAATTACACTATACCATGTCGTTATTTTTTATATCTCAAGAACGGAATATGATATTATCAAAAGGGGGAGTTTGTTGAAGTCTATGGTTTGCATCTCTTTAGTTTGACAATATCAAATCCCGTATTGTATTTGATCATATGAGTGTTAGGTATAGTGTGCAAGTTTACATGTACAAAAAGATGAGAAAATAAAGTTCTAGCACCTACTGCCAAGTGCTAGCTCTACCTCCCACGCTAGCTTCAGAATTAATTCAGGACAAGTGCTCTGAGGACTACCGTGTGGCGCTATCCTTACCGTGGCGCACTAGATCTCTCAACAAGCGTCGAGTCATCATTCTACCGCCAGGAGATATCTTCGTACCGCGGTGCGATAGCTCGAAAAAGCGAAAAAATATTTTATTCGGATATTTTTCCAAATCTTCTATACAGCTGTCACATTCACGCGCATCGACCTACCGCCGTGCGCTATCTCTACCGCCGGTGGTAGCTTATTTATTTAAAACGTATAAAAATGCGCGTCTCTTTTCCTGGAGAGAACTAAGGAGAAAATTTCCTTTTAGTCAACCGTCATCTGAAGAAGGATGAACTCTCATCTATGTAGAGGGAAAAGCATTATTTCCTCCTCCCGTTCGTGATCGAAGAACTCCGACGAACGAAATCTTCAATGACCATTCGCGGCAGATCAACTATAGTAAGAACTATATTCAAGAGCATTGATTGCGGACCATTCCTCGGAGAAATTCTATGTTTGAGGGAGAAACAATTTTTAACTCTTTGTATTTTATTTTAAACTCTATCTTGTCTAGTTGTTCGTGTGAGGGAAATCGACCGGAGGGTCGTCAAAATCCGGGAAGGTTTTTGTGAGAAATTGATCAGAGGGTCATCGAAATCCGGGAAGGGTTTCGTGAGAAATCGACCGGAGGGTCGTCAGAATTCGGGAAGGATTTCGTTAGAAATTGTCCCGATGAGGGACATTTAGATCGGGGGATCTAGTAGGGATCTAAACCACTTCCGAGGAGGAAGGTGAAGAGCCGGCTCGAAGAACTTTTTGCGAGGATGGGGGGAGGGGGGAGGGGGCAGGGAGAGTGACAACTAGTCTGGGGATAGGGTCAATATAGAAACAAAAAGAGAACTTTATATTTCATCGCCTCCGATCTCCGGCATCATGGAGATCTAGTTGTTTTGAATTATAAATCTCTTTCATTATTCGTTAATAAAATTTTTGTTTGCTTATTACTTTCTCAATATCATGGTTGTGTGTCGGTAGATCCCTGAAGGTCGTGTGTGCGTCTCTAAGGCAAAGTTTTACGAAGAAAATGAGTTCTGTGACCTACCGCCGCGCGCTAGCGAGCTAGCACACTGTGGTAGCATATAGAACCAGTTTTCCTTAGCGAAACTCAATTTAATTTTGAATTAATTCGAAAACCTTATTCACCACCCTCTAAGGTTGGCCACCTGATCCAATAGTTCTGTGACGCCTTAGTGATCTAGACGGCCATTAAAAACTTCACATTCTCCCGGATCCTGGTCGACAATGGTAGTTCGGTGAATGTGATCTTCAAAAAGGCCTTTGATGAGATGTAGGTAATTCAGGAGGGTATTATCCTCTGATGGGCCTTTATTTGCATCCTGTGGAGAGAGGAAGGAAGTAGAGGAGGGAGTGGGTATTCAAGTGACCCTAGGTAGACGGTCCAGGAACTACTGGTTCATCATTGTTGATGCTCCGAGCAGTTATAAAACTAGTTTTAGACGACCCCTCATCAACACATTCCGATGCATCCCCTCCTCTTTCCATGAGTGTTTGAAGTTCAACGATGGAGGGGTTTAGGTCAGAGTTCGGGGAGATCGCGAGGTAGTCAGGCAGTGTTACGTCACGACCGTCAACACTATCTCTTAGAAGGAAGAAGCAGAGGAAGTGGAAAAGGTGATGGAGAGCATGAGCAGGTTGGAGGTGGTAGGAGAGAAAGAAGAGAATGATCATCAGGATCAAGCATTCTGAAGGAGCCTCATCATGTGGAGTTTTTTTTTGTAATGAACTTTATCCCTGGACGTTTAGGTCAAGGTGCATTATATTGAAAAAGTTTTTCAATAGGTAGATGATAGTTATTTTTTGTTGATTGAAAGTATCGAGAAGGTTCCGCTAACCGGGCTCCCAGTAGTCAACATAATAGGTTGACCTCTCGGAGAGGCCGATTGGATTGTTGGTTTAGAGCACCGAGAAGGTTCTCCTGACCGGGATCCCACTAGCCGGTATGGCGGGTTGACCTCTCAGAGAGGTAGGTTAAAATATTGATTGAAAGCCCCGAGAAGGTTCCGATGATCAGGCTCCCACTATCCAGTAGGGCAAGTTAACCTCTCAAAGAGGCATGTTGAAATATTGATTGAAAGACCCGAGAAGGTTCTGCTGAATGGGCTGCCACTAGCAAGCAGGGCAGGTCACTTCTCGGAGAGACAAGTTGAAATGTTGATTGAAAGCCCTGAGAAGCTTCCGCTGACCGAGCTCCCACTAACCAGCAAGGCAAGTTGACATCTCGTAGAGACAGGTTGGAATGTTGGTTGAGTGCCCTGAGAAGGTTCTGCTGATCGGACTCCCACAAACTCGCATAGCATGTTAACCTCTCGGAGAGGCAGGTTGGAATATTGGTTGAGAGCCTCAAGAAGGTTTCGCTGATCGGGCTCCCACTAGCTAACAAAGCAAGTTGACCTCACAGAGTGGCGGGTTGGAATGTTGGTTAGGAGTCCTGAGCAGATCCCACTGACTAGGCTCTCACTAGCCGGTAGGGAAGGTTAATCTCTCGGGTGACATGATGTGGAGCAAGTGGTTTTGGTTAGCCGAGGTCCCCTAAGAAGGCTCCTCCTCCTCCAGTCGAGTTGTGCTCCGAGGAGGTATCAAGATCTTTCTCTTCTCCACCTCCAGTTGAGTCAGGGTACTGGGAGGTTTTGAGATCTTTTTCCTCTCCACCTCCAATTGAGTTGGGCTCCTAGGATATGTCGAGATCTTTTTCCTTTCCATCTCCAGTTGAGCTGGGCTCTTGGGATGTGTCGAGATCTTTTTCCTCCCCACCTCCAGTTGAGTCGGGCTCCTGGGAAGTGTCAAGATATTTTTCCTCCCCACGCTCGATTGAGTCGGGCTCCTGAGAGGTATCAATATCTTTTTTCCTCTCCACCTCCAATTGAGTCGGGGTCCTGGGAGGTGTCGAGATCTTTTTCCTCTCCAGCTCCAGTTGTGTTGGGCTCTTGGGAGGTGTCGAGATCTTTTTCCTCTCTACCTCCAGTTGAGTCAGGCTCCTGAGAGGTGCTGATATTTTTTTCCTCTCCACCTCCAGTTGAGCCAGGCTCCTAGGAGGTATCGAGATCCATTTCATCTCCACCTCCAGTTGAGCTGGGATCCTGAGAGGTGTCGAGATCTTTCTCCTCTCAACCTCTAGATGAGCCGGGCTCTTAGGAGGTGTCAAGATCTTCCGCCTCTCTTCCTCCTGTCAAGCTTCACTCTTAGGAGGGACTTTGGGAGGTGTGTCATTTAGAGACCTTCTTTCCGAATCACAGGTTCTAAATTGTTTTTTCTGACCTCATGCAGATCTCGAAAAATAGCGGGGATCGTGTATAACCCATAATTTGTCGAGATTAGAGGCGATCGAGGATGGCCTAGAGAATCTTGCCTTCCTAGGATGAGTATAGAAGGTGTCACCTCCAGAGGAGATATCAATGGTCCAAAGACGAGATCGAGGGTCCAGAGGCAAGATCGAGGGTCCAGAGACGAGATCGATGGTCTAGAGGCGAGATTCGAGGTCTAGGGGCGAGATCCAGGGTCTAGAGGGGAGTTCCAGCTTCACTAGGCACTCACCACCCCCAGGATATCTCTATAGGTATGCTAATAGCCCCTCCAAATAATAGAGTTTTGTTGTTGGTAGACCACTTTGGGCTGCGTATTGTAAAACCAAAAGGCAGGATTTCGCTATTTACAGGCTAGACTCTGAAAACTATAAATAGACCTTCAGGGCACCTTTCGAATGAGGGCATTTTCTTTGGCGTCTTCCTCCTCTGGTCAACTTTGGTTTGCTCCTAGTGCACTCCAAGGTGCCTAGATCCAACAATGGCTTAGGAGGGGAAGCTCTCTTCGATCTTCCAGGTGTGTGGCGGGAACTTTTTACTGCAGCCCTGGGCCTGTTCCTTAGTTCTTGGCCACCAGTCAGGTGTTCTGGCTTTGGAGAAGTAGCCGTGGGCTATATCCCTTGGGTCCGAAGTCTACTTGAGACCAATTTTTGGTTTCAACATGTACAATCTCTAAAGGAGGGGAAAAAGAAAGAATTCAAGGGTATTCTATACTTTGTCAGTAGTGGCATGAAGTTGTGAACCTGTCGGCTAAAGTACACAATTGGACTGAACAATTCTTGATCATTGAAGGCAACTTCAGTAGACTGCCAGTTTGGCCGCAAGGTCATGAGGAAGGATTCTTCAAGTCATCAAAGATCGTAGGGATCGAGTTGACGATCATATCATTCCTTATGGAAGAGTGAATAGATATATGACATTATTTACCACCGCAACCCACTGTAGTGGACATATCTCCTGAAAACAGTAAGTTAAATCCTACAACTAAAGAAACTTGACCATATTAACAAGTTTGTTTTTAATTTTTTTAGCAACACTAAAGGTTACCCTCAGTAATTCACAAAAATCAGAGATAGTCATTCTTACCCAGGGGAAATAAGACAAAGAAGGGAGGATGAAAGAAGAGAAAAAGGCGACTATATCGCGGAAGAGCGTTTTGAAGACTTGTTTCCCCTTTATGGAGTTGGCGGTCAATAGAAGGACCTCCATGGAAAACCACTGGTGTGGTGGAATGCCATGGGGAAACATGTGCAATTGTCGACCTCTCTTCCCTCTTGGAAGAATGAGAAAGTTACTTGTCATGCTGACTCGATCCGAGCGACATTAAAAAGTTGTGGGATCTCCTGATTAAAAAGTTTACTGCTTTGGCTATGTAGGTGCAGGCGAGAAGCATGGTTACAAATCACTTCATGGGCAACACGCTTCACCAATACTTGAGGGTGAATAAAAGACTTAATCAAGAGAATGAAAAACTTAAAGAAGAGCTGACAATAAGATTTTACCATGCAGTTAAGAGGTTAACTTAAGTTAAGACCGCTTGTATTAAAATTACCTTGTTTCATTTTGTAGAAGGTTTATGAGCCGACGAACCTCATGTTCAGGGATGAGGTCTTCAAACATTGCAAGGAAAGTGTTGAAGACAGCTTGAACTATCTCAAGGCCCACGACGGCTTGAAAGAAGGGTTTGAGGATACTACATTCTTAAACATTTATCACGATTTCGTGAAGAGAGAAGCTGTTGTGGCCAGAGTGGTTAGGTGAAAGGGAAAAGAGGATGATAAAGAATAAGAAGTAATAGAGGTGGAAGAAGAAAACAATAGTAATAGGAGAGAAAGAAGATGGGGATGGCGAGAAAGAGCCAGAGACTGTGGAGACCGCAAAGGAGGGTGAAGAAGAAAAAGAAGAAGAAGAGGAGGAAGGAGAGGAAGAAGATGAAGAGGAAGAGACTTCAGGGTCCGGTTTATTCTCCATCTCTGAGTCTTCTTCTGGCTCAGGATCCTCAAAGAGCTCGACAGCAGGCTCTAAAAGCTCTAAAAGGAGTCCATCAGCAAAGCGGGTAAAGACTGACTGGTCTGAAGCTTGATGATCTTTGCATGAGACGTTCAGATATATTCGAGGGGTTCCAAACAAGCTTCGGTGGCTCTCCTGACTGGGAAAAAGGGTTGAACTGGGTTTGTATCTTCGAGGGCCCCAAGTCATGTTGTGGTGTTTCAGGAGCATTCCATACGTTCTCTCTTTATAGAATGTTAGTAACACACACACACATATATATATATATATATATAACATGGTGTATGCATTTCGTAAAGCTGTATATTGACATTAACTTATCAGAATAAAAAATGAAAAGAAAGGAGGGAGGGTACCTCAACCTAAGAGTAGTATCCCTTCAGATCGTCACCACTCCAAGTGTTTGGTATTTCTTATCCATTGTGGGATTTTAATCGGTAAGCTCCATTCTTGAGTTCCTCCTTGACAATGAAGGACTCCTTCAAGTTGGGGGTTGAGCTTACTCACTGAGGATGCCATTTTGGCCGCATCTACTATTGGGTATTACATCCACAATAACCCAGATTTGCATGAAGTCGACCTTGAACTAAGATGAATTAAGTTGTATTTGATATCTTGTTTAAGTTGTGTGTTTGCAGATTACCATTGTGAAGTGTAGACTAATGACAGTCTACAGTGGGTCATGAACACGAGACCATACAGTGTAATCCCTCACTGTGTGATCCAAGGTGTTGACTCATGTGTAGCCTCTCCATTGGGATACACTTCATATTCAAACCTTGGATCATGGAATGAAGATTGGACTCTTGAAGAGAAGAGAAAGATTTTTTTTCTAAAGTTCATAAAATTCTCTAAGTCCACTTCTCGAGAAGTGCCTCTTAGTTCTCGAGAAGTCCTTAGAATTCTTGAGAAGCTTTGCTTCAAAGTTCTCGAGAAGTGCTTAGAGTTCTCGAGAAGCTTTGCTTCAAAGTTCTCAAGAAGTGCTTAGAGTTCTCGAGAAGCTTAGCTTCAAAGTTCTAGAGAAGTGCCAGGTCTTAGTTCTCGAGAAGTCCAACTTATTCTCGAGAAGCTTGGCTTAAGTTCTCGAGAACTGCCAGCCCTATTTCTCGAATAATCAAAAGTTGCCTCAGAAATCTCTCTTAAGTGTTAGTTCTCGATAAGTCTCCATAGTTCTCGAGAAGTCCCAGCTTTTGGTTTTTGAGAAGTCCAGACAGCTTCAAGAATTTCTCCAAGTCTGAATTCTCAAGAATTCCAGTATAGTTCTCGAGAAGTTCTTATATTTCTCGAGAAGCAGAAGTGTAGTTCTCGAGATGTCCTATAGTTCTCGAGAAGCTTAACTTCATAGTTCTCGAGAAGTCAGCTTATGGTTCTCGAGAACTCAAGTTTGTTCTCGAGAAGTATTAGCCCTGAAGTCACGAAGACTAACTTAAGTTCCAGACAGTTTAGCTCTCGAGAAATCAAATCTAATTCTTGAAAACTAATGTTACTTCTCGAGAACAACAGATTTTTTTTTGAAATTTGCTTAAGTCCAGATCGGCCAGATTTTTCAAATGACTTGACACGTGTCATCATTAATTTCTTTTCTAGCCATTAAGGGTAATCCTCTATAAGGTCTTTTCATTAAGACTTAACCCTAAGAACAATACCAAGAATAAGAATTACAGAGCGGATTCCGTACTTCAAAATTTCTGGATCGGCCATCTCTTTCAAAAAGAACACGTTCTGAAGCCGCCGCGGCCACTCACGAGTAGATCAAAATTTCTGCTTTCGATCCAAGAAGACTTGTTGTTCACGGAATCATCATCTTCTCCTTGATCGAATAGGTCAAAGCTTTCTCAGTTCAGATCTTCAAGTCTTCTTCAACCGTTTCTGAAAGAGCCGCCAATTCAAGAAGAAGACCTAGGGCTGAATTTTTCCAAATCTGAGAAATTTCTATTTGTATTTTTCCAAATCTTTTTGTTATCATTGTAGGAGATTTTCTCCGAGTGTAGGAGCGTTGCTCTCCGAGTTTGTAGGAAGTTTTATCTTCCAAGTGTAGATCCTTTTAGATTGAGTTTGTAGGAACTTAGTTCCAAGGCGTAGGATTGTTTTTCAATCCGAGATAGTGGAGTAGTCGAGTCTAGTGATTTGCTAGATCGGTGAGGTAAAGTGGACGTACCCAAGATTGGGGAACCACTATAAATCTTCTTGTCTTTCTGTGATTGCTTGATTACGTGTGCAAGTTTATTAAAATTTTTATTCCGTAAATAGACGCACGATTCACCTATTCACCCCCCTCTAGGTGATTTAGGTTAATAACTTTCCACTTTCAATTGGTATCAGAGGGAGGTTGGTTATTAAAAGGTTAACACCTTGATTAATTTCCTCTCGAAAGTTGTCATTTGGTTATTCAAGCAATGGACAAGGCCAAAGATTTTGCCAAGCTTCCTCTGTGCACAAAGAATAACTTTCCCATGTGGAAAGAGAGAATCAAATTTTTCATGGAAGTTGTGGACCCCCGGATCTTCATGATTGTTGAAGAAGGTCCTTACGTCCCCATGACTGCCTCAACTATAGATCCAACCAAGAAGGTTCCTAAGAAATTGATGGACCTAGATAAGGACGAGATTGCACTTGTCTCTCTAGACAAGAAAGTTAAAAATATTATAGCAAGTGCAATCGATGACTCGATGATGCAGAATCTGATTCACTGCCACTCGGCTAAGGAAATGTGGCAGTCTCTAGTTACTCTGATGGAAGGTATTGAAGAAGTGAGGGATGATAGAAGGTCCCTACTGAACCAGAAATATGAAGCCTTCAGGCAAGGTTCAAAGGAGACCATTGCAGATACTTTTGAGAATTTCTTCAAGATAGTAAATGACCTAAGAGTGTATGGCCGAGTCTTCACTAATGGGGAGCTGAATGATAAGTTTTTGAGGTGTCTCATAAAGGAATGGGACAACAAAGTTTGTGCCATCTGAGAGTTTGGCAGACTAGCTGAGACAGACCCACAGAATCTATTTGACAAGTTGATGTCCTATGAACTGCAGATCAATTCCAGAAAAGCTGAAAAAGAGAAAAGTCGCTTCTCCTCAAAAGAGAAGTCGGTTGCATTAAAGGCTGACAGTTCAAGAAAGGGCAAAGCTGCCTCACCAGCACCTGCTTAAGAAGTAAGTGAAGAGGAAAGCTCTAAGCCAAGCACCTCAGGCTCAGAACTATCTGAAGGAGAGTTCTCGTTTCTCTCTCGGCAGTTCAAGAAATTCTTGAACAAGAAGAAGCAGTGGAGAGGCAAGGATGCCTTATACAGAAGATCACGACATGATGGTGATCAGCGAAAGAAAGGCTCAAGTATCCATGACAGGTATACCTCTAAACAGAACAAACAAATTTCTACTGACATTGTTTGCTACTACTGTAACAAACCAGGTCACGTCATAGCTGACTGCCCCCACAAGAAGAAGGAGGGTGGTAGAAGAGAGGAAAAGAAGTCCTCGTACCATAAGAAGAGGACAGAGAAGAGCATGTTGGCCAAGAAGGGCAAGACTCTCAGCGACTCTAACTCATATGAGTCGAGTGAAGAAGAGGAAGCCTACTTTGGGCTCATGGCTCAATCAGATGATGAACAAGAGCCCCAGATTACTGGGGAGGTAAAATCTCACACTCTTCTCTCTGAATATGAAAGTTCTGAGCATGATCTTGAGGACAGCTCTCCTTACGATGAGTCAGAACTTATGGCCCAGTACAAGGAGTTGATCATGACTTACAACAAATGTCGCCGAGTCGTGAAAACTCAGGTTAAAGAGATTAAGTCTCTAAAGGCTATTGAGAGCAGCTTGAGAGAAGAAGTCACCAAGACTGACTCTCTTCAAGGTAACTTCAATCTTGCTATTGAAGAATACAATCAAGCTCTTAAGCACCTCGACCTTAAAGAGGAAATCATCAAAGAGTTGAAAGAACAACTCGAGGCTGAGAAGAAACTTGTTGAAAGTTTCTCTAAGCCTAAGACAGTTCTTCCACTTGTTGCTGAATTCTTAGCTAAGGCCCAAGGAGCTGGACTAGGCCATGTTGTCGCTCCTAGTAAATCTTCTAGGTGAAATAAAGCTCAACGGAAGAATAAGGCCGCCAAGAAGGCCTTGGCCAAAGAAAAGGGGAAAGCCCCTCTAGATCAGACTGTATTTAAGAAAGTCATCTTTCCAACAAACAAGTTTGATCTGGACTCATCCTATGGTCACCTGACAAGGCCTACCTATGTAGAGCCAAAGTCTCGGTACCAAGGATGGACTCGCCCTCAAAACTTTGGTGAGAGCGTCTTTAAGGCACCTTATGAAGAAGTGATTCTTCAGGGCTATGGTCCTTATAATTATGGCCACAACTTCAAGAAAGCACCTAAAGTAAAGCCCGTTGGGGAAAGGCCTTCAAAGGAGAAGAAATCATGTGACTGCAATCACCATGAAGCTTCCTCCTCCAAGGATGCCACCCCTGCTAGATCACCATCTCAAAAGGTCAAGCAGGAGTACGTAAGGCAAAGATACAACAGGTTTGACTGTTGGTGTTGTGGCAAAATTGGTCATTTTGCCATCGATTTTTGGTTTAATACCAAGAAGGTCACTACTCCTCAAGTTGGCAACATGAGATTGACCACTCAGGATGCTAATCTTCGTAGGGGGAGTGTTCTAACCCGAGACCAAGGACCCAAACATGTTTGGGTTCCTAAGGCAAAGTGATCATGAATGTAGGTATGTCCAAAGGCCACCAAAATGCCTATCTAGTACTTGGACAGTGGATGCACTCGGCACATGACTGGGACAAGAAGCCTACTCCAGAATTTCACTTTAGTCTGCAATGGACCAAAGGTCATCTTTGTAGGTTTAGACCGAGGGATAACTAAAGGCTATGACTGAAAGTAAAGATGATAAGTTCATCAAGATCACCTCTCCAACCCCTATTGGAGAGGTAGAGGATCAAGATGAAAATATTGTCCAAGTTGATGAAGTCACTCCAGTGGCTGAAGAAGTCCCAGATGCGAGGAATCTAGAGCTCATACATCTGAAGGATCACCCAATGGACCAGATCATAGGAGATCCCCGGGATGGTGTCAGAACTCGTCGAGTTACAACTAATGAGAATTTATATTTAAGTTTTCTCTCACAGGTTGAACCAAAGAAGTTTGAGGAAGCAAACTCAGACGCATCATGGATCTTGGCCATGGAAGAAGAATTGAATCATATATTAGTTATACCATAGTAGAGTAAATATAGTGATACCATATATTAGTTAAAGAATAAGAAAAACTAAGCTAAACAATTAAGCAATCACAAGCACAGTAAAACAAATGAAAAGGAGCAACCAGATGACACAAGAAGTTTATAGTGGTTCCCCTAAACCTGGGTACATCCACTCTTCTACCACCCTTGGTAGGAAACCACTAACAGGTTTTGATCAGGTGACTGCCACCACAAGATCTGGTTCAAGTAGATCAGGAAACCCTTCAGGCTTTTGATCAGGTGCTCAAAAACCACTTCAAGTCTTTTGGAGGGTGACTTGTCAACCAAACTAACTTTTGAAGGGAGCTATAACCCTGTACAATGAGATGGAAAATGTTGATGGAAGTCTTCTCTTTTCTCAAATACAACTGAGAAGACTGTATGGATTCTTGTGATGTCAAAGCTTCTTCTGAGAAGTAGAATGTTTCTGAAAGAACAGAGCTTTGCTAAAGGGTGAGTAGGTCTTCAGCTTGATCTGCCAAGATCCAGGAAATCCAGTGACCGATATTGAATAGAATGTCTCTGAGGATTTCTGGAACAGAGGTTGAAGAAGACTCTTGATCTTGATGATTTGTTCTTCTTCAAACTACAGTGATGACAGAGAATGAAAAAGCGTTGAGAGCGTCGAGTGCTTGTTCAGAATTTCCTGTGCAGTGCTTCTCGATTTCTCTTCCTGTTTCTGTAACTATCTTTCTTGTGTGTTGTTTTTCTCGAAGAAGAGAGAATTACTTTTATTCCACTGTTGGAAAGAAAAAATTCTCTTTGAATTTTTGAATTCTTTCCAAAAATGCTGGCTGCTGGGGGAAATAAAAAGCGGCTGGAATAATAGCATTGATGAGTTTCCCAACTGTTCTTGATAGAATAAGCAAATATTTATTCTAAAGAATACCACATTTAATACAGCCAAATAACGGCTATATTCAGAAGAATATTTGTATTAAATGCTCAGAATAATACTGCTAATAAGGAACAGAAGAGAGAAAGACTCATTCTGGAACTACACAGAAAACTTCGAATGCAAAATAGAATTCGTCGACCTGAGATTAAAGATCGTCGACCAGGAAATTCAAGTTCGTTGACCCGAGCTCTGTGATCTGCTAACTGGGAATGACTTTCCAAATCTGCACTCTGAGTTTGTCGAGCTGAGAAACTGATAGAAGAAAACTAAGCGTCGACCTGAGCTTTGAGAAAGTCGAGTTCAGCTCAGAGATTTAACTCTGAGTTTGTCGATTTGAGATCGACGATCGTCGAGCTGAGTTCGAAGAATTTCGAACTGATCACTGTCTTCTGAAAGCTGCTAAAACTGATTCTCTGAAGTCCACTTCTAGCATGTACAAGGAGGTAGCACTAATCAAGACTTAGCCTAAACTTTAGAACTACTACTCATGACCCTAGCTATACAATGTTGGGTCACACTCAGCCTAAGTTAGTGAACCTAGCCCAAATCCAACTAGGGATCCAACAATCTTCCCCTATTTGGTTGAGGTCACTAACACAAAAATGACACAATCATAAAGCAGAAGAAAATATATCTGACAGAAGAAAAATATTCAGCAGATATTTATAGAGTTGTTCTTCATGATAAACTAAGAGAATAGAGTTCAAAAGACAACTAGAAAATAAAAGAAAGGAAACTCATTTCTTCTTCTGGGCTTTGTCTTTGTCTGAATCTTCAGAAGGTTGTCTGAATTTGATTACTCTGTTAGGGTTTGCAACTTCTTTCTTTGACATATACATGTCAGATGCTCCAATTATTGTTTGAGAAGAGGTTCTGGGAACAACAACCTCTGGGTGCAGCTTCATATAATCATCAACATTGAAAAATTTATTAGTCTTAGCATACCTGAACAATTCTCCTTTTCTGTAGGAAGACATAGTTGAGAATTGAGAGATATCTTTGCCTTCAGCTTTTGCTTTGCTAATCTAAGAAAGTCCTATAAGCTCATGGAATCTAGCCATCCTGGCAAAAGTCTCCTATTCTGGATCAACAAAAGGAATTGGAGGAGACTCTGGCCTTTTAGGACTAGAACCCTGCAATGGTTCTTCAGTAGGAACTTTCTTTGAAGAATCTGAAGGTCGATTGCTTGAAGAGGACGGTTGATAGCTTTGTCTGGGTTGTCTCTGATTAGTCTTTGTCATGGAAGCAGGCTTCTGAGATAAATTTCCTGAGGAACCTGAAGAGGGAGGAGGAGGACCTCTCCTGAACTTTTGAGGAGGTGGAGAGTACCTTCTTTTCTTCTTCCTAGCATTTTGCTCATTCTTAGACATCCACATCCACTGGGGCATACCAGGGTAGGGAGTAATCTTTTGCAAAATATAGTATGGAGTATCATTACATGGATTTGGCTTTGGAATAGCCTTGGAAGGGTCTTTCCTTTTCTTAGACATTTTCTTTCTACTGTCATCAGAATCTGAGTCATCAGATTGATCATCATCAAAAGATCCTTGAGGATTATCATACAGAGCATCAATCTCAGCAATAACTTGTTTTGGAACTTACTTTCCAACTGGAGGAGGGACAACTGGAGGAGGAACTGCTGGAGGTGGAATGATTTCAGCAGGGACTTTTACAGTTTCCAGATCAATATCCTTAGCAAAAATCTCATCCATGTCAGGCAATGGAGAGGTAGAGAAGACAAAGGTGGGAGTAGAAAAGGCCTTGGACTTAGAAGATTCATCCTTAGCCACTTGAATAAGCTCAGCCTCTGGAACTAAGATGAGTTCAGGCTCGGGAGCTTCAAAACTTTTCTGTATCTGCTGCAAATTCTCTGAACTGATGGGAGTTGAGTAGCAAACAATATCTGTACACCCATGAAAGGATATAAAAAGAAGAAAATTGCTGTACAAAAGATCAAAGGATCTTAGAACTGAATCTAGGCAAAAATCTGGAGCAATAAGGCAATATCCATAAAGAATTTCCAAAGGATTGCTCTCAAATTCAGTATCCAAAAACTCAATAAGATCTGCATCAATAAATTCAGTATCAATAAAGTCAGCTTCTGCTATAAATTCTGTATCTACTTCTGTATCTATTATTGCTACTGCTACTGTATTTACTAGTGCTACTGTATCTGCTACTGCTACTTGAGCAACCTCTTCACTGAGTATCTCCTCTGCCTGGTTTCAGTGGCTACTGGAGCCAGGCTCTTGACAGAAGAGGATGGGATAGAGAAGGTAGAAAGCTGAGCAGCAAGGGTAGAGATAGACATAGCAAGGGGTGAAATTGCCTCTGCTATCAGCTATTTGAGAATGGGTGTGAGGGATGCTAAGATGAGAGAGATGGAGGGAGAAGATGAATCTAAGAATTCTGGAGGGGTTTGGGTAGAGATAGATGGATTGATGATGGAAGAGGATGAGGGATGACAATCTAACATTAGTTCATCTGAAGAATTGCTTGGGGATGAAAGAAGGTTGAAAGAGGGTAAAGAAGTGAGATTTTGAAGATGAGATGGAAGGGAGGATAGAGGTGGAGTTGTAGAATCTGGAGATTGAGATTAATCTAGAAGTTGTTGTTGTTGATGCACTGGGGATGAAATGATAGGGGACTGAGGAGGTGTAGGTTGATAAACTGGAGAAGTAGGGTGGATGGGGGAAGCAGGAGGTATAGGTAGAGATGTTGGAGCTGAGGAAATTTGTTGGAGGGATGATGAAAGGGTTTGGTCAAGAGGGGGAATGGAACTTTCTTCTATAGGGTGGGGAGTGGTTGGTACTGCCCTAGTACTCTCAGAGGTTTTAGAGGAGGAAGCCCTGGATGGCTTTGAGATAGTCCTCTCCCACCTGCCAAACAAGACGCAGGTCAGCCTCTTGGAGGCGTTAATGAATATGGTCGGGGCGACCAGGGATTCAGCGGACTTGGCATTAAGGAAGATTCCAAGAATCCTTCCAAAGCAAACTTCTTTCTTATTGTTCTTCTTCTTAATCAGATTGAACAAAATTTTGGCCCAATTAGCAGCCTTCTTATTTACCACAGCACTCATCACTAAGAACTGCTGCCTGGTAATGTGATCATGGGCTGTATGCTTGCCCAGCAACACTTTACCGACTACATCTGCAAGAAATTTATATTCAGTAGATAGATGCTTCTTCAGCAATTTATTTGGGTTGTCTCCACAGTAACCCATCAAAGTCAACATTTCCTAATATTCAGAAGATTCAAGTACAATATCTTCTTCACCGTTAACTAGTCCAAAGATTTCAGAAAGAGTATCTGTGGTTAAGGAAATAGCGTTACCCGATATAGATCCAACCATCGTGTCAGCATCTGGGGTAGATGAAGTATAAAACCACTCTCTTATTTCAGAACCAGCAATCTTCATTCTGGTAGACATTAGGGTCTTCAAACTGAGTTCCTCGAATAACTGTAAAATATCTTTGAAGATCTGGTCTGATTGCTGAAAAGAATCAAAATCGATGTCGAAACCCATATCGAACTTCATGTCGTAAAGAGCTCCTGCTGGTATCATCATTAGTGTCCTGCAACACGAAAGCAAAAAGATTACGTGTCGGGGAACAAAAAGCGCGGGATAGAGGTCGAAGAAAACCTAGTTATATGGTTTTGTAGAATATGAACCGACAAACTCCATCCTGCGAAATAAGAGAAATCTTCGATTTGAGGTCGACGAAATGTTTTATAGTCAAAAGAATTCGTCGATCTCAGTCAGAAGAGGGGAAAACTTTTCATCGTACTAAGGTTGATGAAAACTTTTCTGAAGCCAGATAATCAATCTCAGGTCGACGACAAATGACTTCCACAGAGAGTTCGTCGATCTCAGGTTGACGAAATATCTCAAGAACTTCCCTTAGTTCGTCGATCTCAGGTCGACAAATTTTGGCAAGTTCTTCGACCACAGACACAGAATTAAATTAAAGTATCACCATTCATCATACCTAGCTGATTCATAAAGGATATATGTTTCTTCTCATCCAAGGATTTGGTGAAGATGTCTACCCTTTGCAAATCAGTGGGAATGAAAGTAATATTAATTTTCTTCTTGTCCACACATTCTCTAATGAAATGATGTCTAACATCTATATTCTTGGTTCTAGAATGATGCACTTGATTCTGTGCTATAGATATAGCACTGGTACTGTCACAAAATAGAGTTGAATTATTTAAGTTGTAACCATAATCCAGGAGTTGATTTTGTATTCATAGCATCTATGAGCAGCAACTGCCAGCTGCTATATATTCAGCTTCTGCAGTTGATGTAGACATTGATGTCTGCTTTTTACAAAACTAGGAGACAAGTCTAGCACCAAGAAACTGGCATGTGCCTGAAGTGCTTTTCCTGTTCACTCTACATCCAGCAAAGTCAGCATCTGAGTATCCAGTTAACTCAAATTCTGATTCAGTTGGATACCAGATTCCTAGATCTGGGCAACTCTTTATATATCTTAAAATCCTTTTTAATAAAATTAGGTGAGATTCTTTAGGGTTCACCTGGAACCTAACACAAAGACATACAACAAACATTATATCAGGCCTACTTGCTGTGAGATATAGAAGGGACCCAACAATGGCCTTATACAATTTCTGATCAATAGATTTCCCTTGTTCATCAGAATCAACCACAGAATTTGTAGCCATAGGTGTTTTCTTAGCTGAGGAATCAGCCATCCCTAACCTTTTAATCAGCTCTTTAGCATATTTGAATTGAGATAAGAAAATGATATCAGGAATCTGCTTCACTTGGAGGCCAAGGAAGTAGGAGAGCTCACCCATGCTACTCATCTCAAACTTGGAATGCATAAGGTTAGAAAACCTTGTACATAGTTTGAGATCTGTAGAGCCAAATATTATATTATCCATAAATATTTGTACCAAAAGTATTTTATCATTATGATGCTTGAAAAACAAAGTCCTATCTATCATGCCTCTAAAAACTTATGCTCTCAAAGAAAGCTAGCTAAGGTTTCATACCAAGCTTTTGGAGCTTGCTTTAGACCATAGAGAGCTTTATGCAATCTAAAAACATAAGAGGGATGAGATGAAGAGATAAAACTTGGAGGTTGTTCAATATAAACCTCTTCTTTTAATTCTCCATTTAGAAATGCACTTTTTACATCCATCTGGTAGACTTTGAATTTCTTGAAAGCAGCATAAGCAAGGAAAATCCTTATTGCCTCTAGCCTGGCAATAAGTGCAAAGGATTGATCATAATTAATCTCTTCCTCTTACCTATAGCCTTGAGCAACAAGCCTAGCCTTATTCCTTACAATCACACCTTGAGCATCAAGCTTGTTCCTAAAAACCCACTTGGTCCCAATTACTGGATAGCCTTTAGGCCTTGGAACCAAGTCCCAAACTCTACATCTCTTAAACTGATTGAGCTCCTCTTGCATTGCAATAATCCAGTGGGGATCTTGCTCTACATAAGTTATGGATTGAGGCTCAACTTGAGAGAGAAAACCGGCATGCATCACATCATGGTTAAGTTGATGCCTTGTCTGTACACCTACTGAGCTGTCTCCAATCACTTGAGATCTAGGGTGATCCCTTAGTGTGACAAGATCAGATGGTGGAGTTGGTTCAACAACAGCATTTGGATTGAATTCCTCTTGTGGAATTACATCTGCTGTTTGAGGAAGTTCAACTGCTTCCACAGTTTCTTCTTCACTTTCTTCATCATATTGTGGAGGAGGATGTGATATAACCTTTGGTATAAGGATTAGTTCAGCTTTTTTCTCACACAAGTGAGGTACCTGCAACAACTCAGTGGTAGAAATTTCTTTCTCCTTGCAATACATATTGGCTTAATCAAAAGTTACATGCACAGATTCCTCAATTTTTAAAGTTTATTTATTGAACACCCTATAAGCTTTGATGACTTGGGAATATCCTAGAAAAATTTCCATTGCATCCTTTGCTTCAAATTTTCTAATATATTTCTTATCATTGTTATGAATATAGCATATACAACCAAATACTTTAAAATATGTGACTTTAGGTTTCTTCTCTTTCAGTAACTCATAAGGAGTCTTATTCTTAAGCTTGTGTATAAGACTTCTATTCAGCACATAATTTGTTGTGCTTACAGCCTCTGCCCAAAAGGATAGGGGCAAATAAGCATCTGCAAGTAATGTGCCTGCAGATTCAATTAGTGTTCCATTCTTCCTTTCAACAACCCCATTTTGTTGAGGTGTTCTAGGAGCTGAGAAGCAATGTCTGATACCTTCTTTCCTACAGAACTCTTGCATAAGAAGAGACTCAAACTCAGTACCATGATCACTTCTGACCAAAGAAACTGGAGTAGAGTACTTAATCTGTATGTTCTTGAGAAAATCTGTAAGAACCTTGAAAGTATCTGACTTAGATCTCAGAAAGAATACTCAAGTGAATCTAGAAAAGTCATCTATAATCACTAAAGTATAAGATTTCCCTCCTAGGCTTTGTACAGGTATAGGGCCAAAAAGGTCCATATGTAGTAAGTATAATATCCTAGGTGAGTCACTTTTTTTTAATGATTTAAAACTAGATTTAGTTTTCTTGCCTAACTGATAAGCCCTGTAGATACTTTCTTTCTTATAGGGGTAAGAAGGCAATCCTCTAACAAGGTTGTCTTTAGAAAGCCTAGCTATGTTTCTCAAATTTACATGACCTAATCTTTTATGCCACAAATCATTTTGATTGCTAACAAGATTAAATAAACAGATTTCTTAACTGGCAGATTTAAAGTTTACTAAGTATATGTTACCTTGTCTAATTCCAGTTAAAACAGTTTGATTGTTTGCAGAAATAATACATTGAGATTCAGAAAAGCAAACCTGATAACCTAAATCACATAACTGACTTATGGATATGAGGTTATGCTTGAGACCATTAACATATACCACCTTTTTGAAAGTGACATCTCCACTTTTGAAGTCTCCATAGCCTTCAGTCTGTCCAAAACTTGAATCTCCAAAGATGACTCTTGGACCAAGTTTAGCCTTGAAGTTGATGATCCTGTCCTTGCATCCAGTCATGTGCTTAGAGCACCCACTATCCAGATACCACTTATTTTGAGTGATAGGATAGGTCTTTACCTGCAATGAAACAAATTAAAAGTTCTTGACCTAGGTAACCTTGGGTCCTTGTTTCTTCTCAAATGAAAAACTGGAAATAAATGAACATTCAGGTTGGTTCTTATAACCTATGGGGTGAAATCTTCTAGGAGGAATTATCCATTGGGTGAATGGGTTGATGTTCTCCTTATGTTGGTTATGTTTAATGTTACCGTTTCTATTGGAATTTAAATTTCTGTAATTATGATCTGGGATCAACGAATTCTTGTGAGTTCGTCGACCTGAGCTCGACAAATTGGAATGAGATCTACGATCTCTGCTCGAAGAAGGAAAGTATTCATTCTCAGGGCACCAATATCGTCGATCTCTGGTCGACGAACCATACTGGTTTCGTCGATCGTAGATCGAAGAATTCTTATTATTATGGTTTGTGTTCAGAGTTCGTCGTTCTAAGGTCGACAAACTGTTCACGTTTCGTCGATCTGAGTTCGACGAAAACTGCTGAACATTGTTATATCTATTGTTTTCTTATTCTTAGATTTTTGTTTTAATTCCATTGGTTTTAGAACTTCATTAACCTTATTAACCTATTCAATGTTCTTCTTGCCTTTATCAGAAATGAAATTTACAAGTTTTGATAGATTGTTCTTCTGGATTAGTGGTGGTTCACTAGATGAGGCACCTAGTCCTGGTTTATAGTTATTAGTCCTAGCATTTAAGGTATTATTTATATCTAGTAATTTCATGCTCCTGCCATTTAGAGATTCTTCTAGTTTCTTGGCCTTAGTTTAATTTTTAGAAAAACTATTTGTTCATTAGCTGAATTTAGTTCAAGTGACAATTTAGCATTTTCAGCAAGATATTTATCTTGATCAGTTAATTTCTCTCTGAGAAGTTTGATTTCCTTCTCAGAGCTTATTAAGTCTAAGCAAAGATTTTTAAATTCAAATTTAAATTCTTCTGATTCAAAATCATAGGAAGCAATTACCTGATCTTCAGTAGACATTGATTCTTCATTATCTGAATCTCCAGCATCTGATTTGCTGCTCCAGGCATCAATTGTAATTAGGAAAACTTCCTTTGCCTTTTGCTCTTCTTCATCATCACTGGAGCTGGAAGAGGATGACTCTTCTTCTGTATCACTCCATGTCTCAGCAACAAAACCATTTTCCTTTCTCTTGTGCTTGCTTGAGGAGGGTTTGCTGTGATGATTTCTTCTTGACTCCTTTTCTCTTCTCCTATCTTTCTTCTGAGCTTCTGGACACTTAGAGATGTAGTGTTCTGGCTTCCTGCAACCAAAACAGACAACTTCTTTAGAAGGTTTTTCGTCATACCTTGGGTTTTCATCTTGTCTAGATGACTTCCTTCTAAAGTCCTTCTTTGCCATTTTGAAAAATCTTTTGGCAAATAGACTCATCAATTCTTCATTGACTGGAGTCCCTTCAGAGTCCTCAACAGTCTTGAAATCAATGTTATGCTCCTTCTTGGTAGGTTTTGGAGTCTTTATTTTAGCTGATGCTTCTCTGGTCTTCATCAGTTGCTCATATGATTTAAGCTTTACAAGGAGAGACTCAGTTGATATCTCATTCATGCTTCTGGCTTCTTTGATAGGCCAGATCCATGAATCCCATGTGCTAGGGAAACACATAAGGATCTTGTCATTTACTTCAGTCAGGGTAATTTCCTTGTCTAAGGTCCTTAGCTTACTGATGATTGAGCTTAGCCTATTATACATGTCACTGACTGACTTAACTTCTTCCTTCTTGAAGTTCTCATACTGGAGATGAGATTGGATCTTCTATCCTTTCTCTCATCAGCAGATCCAGCCACCATCTGGTTTAGGGAATCCCAGATGGCTTTGGCTTAAGTGCACTCAGCCACTTTCTGAAAAATGTCATCAGACATAGTCTGAGCTAAAATGTTCATGGCTCTTGCTTCTGCAATCTTGGCTTTCTTCTAGGCATCTGTCCACTCAGGTGGTGGAATAGCATGAGTGCTTGAAGTATAAGTTGAAGTAGTTGTTGTAGTAGTAGGTCCTGTAAAGATAGAGTTAAATATATCCTCATCAATAGAATTCATGTACAACTTAATTCTTGCCTTCCAGATGGCAAACTTATTCAGGTTGCATACTGGAGGTCTGGTGCTTGCATAATCCTTGTTTTATGCCATTGTGATAGAGAATAGTTGGGAAGAGGAAAATCTGATCTAACTGGATCTTGGTTCAAGTGTTAACTTGTACAACCAAACAAACATAACCTCTGATACCAATTGAAAGGAGGGTGTTAGGTCAGATTACTCTATAGGGGGGTGAATAGAGTATTAAAACTTTGGATCTTTTTCTAGATTATATCAGAGTAAATATAGTGATACCATATATTAGTTAAGGAATAAGAAAAACTAAACTAAACAATTTAGCAATCACAAGCACAGCAAAAACAAATGAAAAGGAGCAACCAGACGACACAAGAAGTTTATAGTGGTTCCCCTAAACCTGGGTACATCCACTCTTCTACCAGCCTTGGTAGGAATCCACTAGCAGGTTTTGATCAGGTGACAGCCACCATAAGATCTGGTTCAGTTAGATCAGGAAACCCTTCAGGCTTTTGATCAGGTGCCCAAAAATCAACTTCAAGTCTTTTGGAGGGAAACTTGTCAACCAAACTAACTTTTGAAGGGAGCAATAACCCTGTACAATGGGATGGAAAATGTTGATGAAAGTCTTCTCTTTTCTCAAATACAACTGAGAAGACTGTGTGGATTCTTGTGATGTCAAAGCTCCTTCTGAGAAGTAGAATGTTTCTGAAAGAACAGAGCTTTGTGTTGGGTATTGCATCCACAATTGACCTGATTTGAAGAAGCCCCTGAACAAGCAAAGGTGAATTGAAAATGTATTTGACAATTCTATCAAGTTGTGCTTGCAGTTATTCCATGCTAAGTACACGCCAATGTCAGGGTGCAGTGGGTCAATATACACGGGTCTGCGCAACGTAATCCCTCGTTGCGTAGATCAGTGTGTTGACTCACGTGTGCTCTCTCTTTTGGAGTGTACTTATTTTCAAGTATAGGGTTAAGGTAGATCAAGAGCAGAAGAAGGAGCAAAGATGGGTCAAAGACCAAGTCTTCAAAGGAAGGAAGAGAAAAATCTTCTAAGTCAAAATAGACGGGAATCACTAAGTCATTCCCGCCGACTTCGACGGGAGTCACTTGTGATTCCCGCCGACTTCGACGGGAGTCACTTGTGATTCCCGTCGAATTCGACGGGAATCGTTAGTGATTCCCGCCGATTCGACGAGAATCGGTCAGCCCTTCCCGCCAACTGATTCCGGCTGACAGTTTTCCAACAGGAATTCAGTCAAGGCAGAATCGACGGGGATCATGAGTGATTCCCGCCGACATCGACGGGAATCACCAATGATTCCCGCCGATTTTGCCTTAGGGTCTGTTTGGCACAGCTCTGGCGTCTGCAGAATCTCTATTCCAGCCGCCAGAGCTATTTTGTAATTGTTTGGGACAACTCCTTAACAGTAGCTTTTTAGAAATCTGGAGCTGTTTTGCAGCTCTTCAGAAATCTCTCCCCCCCCAGCTTCAGCTTCCGCAAAATAGCTTTCTCTCTCACAGGTTTTGGAAATCTAATGGTTTCTTCAGTTGGAACATGCTCAGAGGCCGGACGGCCTTCCTCCGGCGATTCCGAGCCCCGGGCAGCCTTCCTCCGGCGATTCCGAGCCCTCGACGGCCTTTCTCCGGCGATTCCGAGTGCATTTCTGCACAGAACACCCAAACACTCTGCAGCTTTTCAAAACTGCTCCCCAGAGATCTATTTTAAAACAGCTCTATCCGAACAACAGCTTTTCAATCCGCCAGAGCTGTCCCAAACAGAGCCTTAGGCAAATTTCCTCGTCTGCTGGACCGGACCAACTTGTTGTGCGCTGTTTCGGCCGGGGCTAGGGTTTCTCCTTCTGGGTCCCACAACGGTCTTTAGGGTTGGCTTTTGGTATATATATACGCGTATTTTGAACTTCCACACACAGTGATTCACGCAGAAATGAAAGCAGCCGATGTCGTGCCCTAGCCGATCGCGGAAACCGTTGATCGCCTGTAGCCGCTCGTAAGCTCGTCGTCGCCGCTGAACTCCGATCTTCTTTGATCTTCCGACAATAGTATCAAGGCAAGCCGAGCATCTCATGCATCTGTCTTGAGATCTCTTGTCTCTCGATTCATTGAATGAGACTAGTTCTCCATTCGGAATCAGTGGAGACAATTGATCCGACTGAGATCGTTGGTAGACCTTGCTTGCTTCATCAAGAAGTTTGGATCTACAATGTATCACCGCCGCAATCACTTGCCGCCGCCGATCTTGAGAAGACCCATTACAAGAGAGGAATCCGGTTGTGTACTCTTCGTATTTTTTGTGCAAGCTACAACGAACGAAGAAGGACATTGGAATCTCCAAAAGCTTTGTTTCTATTTTCTTTTACATTCAATTTTGGTTTGTTGTAAAGGAATTTTCATTCCTTGTTGTAAGAGTTGGGTGCAACCCATGGTGGTGGAGTTGTGATTCCTTTGTTGGAAGGGTTCCTTCTGTAGTGTGAGGATTGAATTTCAATCCGTTTGGAGAAGTGATTGAGTCATCCCTTGGTGGGAGATAGGTCGAAGGGTGGAAAGTGGGCGTACCTAAATTGGGGAACCACTATAATTATTTGTGTGTTTTTTATGATGTGTTTGTTAATTTATGCAGGTAAATTTAATTCCGCAAAAGACTGCACGACACCTATCCCCCCCATAGGTGGATTTAGTCGACACTAGAGACTTTCAAGTGGTATCAGAGGGAGGTTACTCATCAATAAGGTTAACACCTTGAGTAAGATCCTGTGTCTAATGTCAAGAAGAAAGAGGATCTCAAGAATGGACGGACTCAAGTATTCAGGAAAGATTCCAGTATGCACCAAGCTGAATTTTCCCATCTGGAAGGAAAGGATCATGTTCAACATGGAAGCAGTGGATCCCCGACTCTTCATGATAGTGGAGGAGGGCCCTTATATCCCCACAAAGGCCTCCACCATTGATCCGACCAAGATGGTGCCCAAGAAGCTCTCTGAAATGGATAAGGATGAGATGGTGCTTGTCAGACTTGATAAGAAAGCTTAAAACATCTTAGTAAGCACCGTCGATGATTCCATGATGCAGAATTTCAGCAATTGCAGGACTGCCAAGGACATATGGTACTGCCTGATCATTCTGATGGAAGGCACAGATGAAGTAAGGGATGATCAAAGATCCGTTCTGAACCAGAAGTATGAGGCCTTCAGGCAAGGTCCCAAAGAAGAAATCGGAGTGACATTCGAGAACTTCCTGAAGATCGTCAATGCCCTGAAGGGTTATGGCAGAGTGTTCACCGATGGTGAACTAAATGACAAATTCCTTAGATCCCTTACTAAGTAATGGGACACCAAGATCTGCGCCATCAGAGAATTTGGGAAGCTGGCAGAAAATGATCCCCAGATTCTGTTTGGAAAGCTAATGTCCTACGAGGTTCAGCTGAACACCAGAAAAGCTAAAGAAGAAGCCGATAAGGCCGCAGCCAAAGAAAAGACTGTGGCCCTGAAAGCTAATCACTTAAGGAAAGGCAAGGGTGCAGCCTCGTCCCGCTCTTGGATAAAGGCTGAGGAAGAAGACTCTGAGCCATGCTCATCCGGCTCAGAGCTATCTGAGAAAGAATTCTCCTTCATCACTCGAGAGTTCAAGAAGTTCCTCAAGTTGAGGAATCAGAGAAAAAAGGATGGCTCCTCCTCCAGACATCAGAAGAAGAATTACTCTTCTGACAGGTATGAGTCTAAACAGAACAAACATCGTTCTACTGACATTATCTACTTTGGATGCAATAAGCAAGGTCACATCATTGCTGACTGCCACCAAAGCAAGAGAGATAAGGGGAAAGGAGAGGAGCACAAGTTCTCTAGAGATAAGAAGAAGGAGAGGAGCTACATTGCTAAAAAGCCAAATACACTGAGTGAATCTGACTCTTCAGACTCCAGTGATGATGAGGAAGCCTACTTCGGGCTAATGGGTTGCTCCGACTCAGATGGAGACTGTCCCCCATTTACTGGGAAGATAAAAGATCGCACCCCCAACTCTGACTCTGACTCTGAGTCTCCTGAAGATGATCACGAGGACAGTCCATCTGCCCGTGAAGCTGAACTCCTCGAAAAGTATGAGCTTCTGCTCAATACTTTCGAAGAGTGCCGAAAGAGGTTGAGCGCTCAGAAAAAGGAAGTCAAATTCCTTAAGGCTGAGGGTGTGTCCCTAAGAGAAGAGATCACTAGCTTGATTTCTCTCCGACAAGAACACCTGGACCTGACTTCTGAGCACTCAGATTCTCTAAGGCTCCTTGACCAAAAATAGGAAGAAATCAACAAGCTGGAAGAACAGCTTGCGGCCGAGAGGAAGATTTTCAAAAGTTTCTCTATGCCCAAGACCATTCTTCCTCTGGTTGATGAATTCTCTACTCAGGCTAAGGGGGCTGGCTTAGGGCATGTGGTCGTGCCTGGTAAATCATCCAGGAGAAACAGAAATCGTAGGAAAAATAAGGCTACTAAGAAAGCCTCTGCTGCAGAAAAGGGAAAGGCCCCACTCGGTCCTGTTTCATTCAGAAAGCCTAGCTTTCCTTGCAATGAGCAGGACTTTGAGTAAACCTATGGCCACTTCTTCCGGCCCTTGGTTGAAAATCCCAAGAGCCGGTATGATGGTTGGACCTTCCCCCGTAATTACGGTGAGTGTGTCTTCAAGGCACCTTATAAGGAAATCCAAGTGGAGAATTATGGTCACTTCTCTAGCAGTCATAATAGGAAGCAAGCACCAAAGGCCAAGCCTGTTATACTGAAGGAATAGGAAGTGAAGAAATCATGTGACTGCTGTCATCATGATGCCTCCACCTCCAGATCCAAGGCCCCGGCTGGACCCACCGTTCTAAGGGTGAAGCAGGAGCCTAGGAAACGGTACAATAGGTTTGACTGTTGGTGATGTGGCAAAGTTGGTCACTTTGCCGTGGATTGCTGGTTTAATCCAAGATACAATGAGACTCCTTTTATTAGCAATGCGAGGCCGACCACTCGTAGGGTTAACCAACCGAAGGGGAGTGTTCTAACAAGGAATCTAGGACCCAAGTTCGATTGGGTTCCTAAGGGAAACTAATTCTGTTTTGCAGGTATGTCCAAAGGCCACCAAAACGCCAATCTGGTACTTGGACAGTGGATGTTCCCGGCATATGACCGGGACAAGAAGCCTGTTGCGTGATTACTCCCCAGTCAAAAATCGACCCAAAGTCATCTTTGGAGGATCTGATCGAGGAGTCACCCGGGGCTATGGCATGATTTCCAACGGTGTAATCTCTATCACAGACATGGCCTATGTTGAAGGGTTAAACCATAACCTGATCAGTGTAAGCCAGTTGTGTGATAAAGGATACGACGTTAAGTTATGCAAGGAAAAGTGCTTGATAATATCGTGTGCCTCTTCGAAGACGGTATTAACTGGCATTAGGAGCAGAAATATTTTTTGCTTAGATTTTCTTAGCTTAGACTCTTCTACCCCCGTTTGCCTAGTAGCAAAAGACAGTGCATCTCTCTGTGAACAATGGCACAAGAGATTGGCACATATTAATTTCAAAACTATTAATATGTTGTTTTCTAAGAATTTAGTAAGGGATGCCCCTACTATTAAGTGCATCAAAGATAGCCCTTGTCCTGCATGTCAGAAGGGCAAATAGACTCGGGCTACCTTTAAGGGCATTGCTGACAAAGACTCTTCCAGATGTCTTTATCTTCTGCACATGGACTTGTTCGGTCCAGTGCAAGTTCATAGCTTAGGAGGCAAATCCTATACGCTAGTGATTGTGATGATCACTCTCAGTTTACGTGGGTGTTCTTCTTGAAACGAAAGTCAGATACGTTTGACATCATCACTAATTTTATCAGGCAGATTCAGAACGAACTTAACTGCTCCGTGGTCAAAATAAGAAGTGACCATGGAACAGAATTCGAGTCTGGAGCTATGACAGAATTCTGTGAAGAACATGGTATCTTTCATGAGTTTTCCTCCCCGTGTACTCCTCAGCAAAACAGAGTTACAGAGAGGAGGAATAGAACGCTCATTGAGGCATGTACGACAATGTTGAATGATGCTTCTCTCCCAGAGTACTTCTGGGCAGAGGCTGTCAATACAGCCTGTCACGTAAAAAATCGGGCCTTGATCAACAAGAATCATCGTAAGATGCCTTATGAGCTATTGAAAGGCAGGAAACCGACCATGTCCTATCTAAGAATTTTTGGTTGCAGATGCTATGTACTCAATAATGGGAAGTACCCACGTACTAAATTCAGAGAAAAATACTTCGAAGGCATCTTCATGGGCAATAGTAGCCATAGTCAGGCATATAGGGTTTTCAATAAGAAAACCCTAGTGGTAGAGGAGTCCATTAATGTTGTATTTGATGAAGGAAGCCTGCTTCATAGCAATTCTTCCAGTGGCATTCTTGAAGATGCAGGTGCAAGGCTTGAACAGCTAAGTCTAGATGAGACTGCTAAAGATGAAACTCCCAAGTACGTCAAGGTCTCTACCTCAACGCCATCTGGAGAAGATGACGGTCAGGATAGAGAAATTCTCCCAGAAGAGGGAGGAGCCTGAGAAGCTGTTGGAGCTCCAGATGAAAAACTCTTAGAGCTCAGGCACGTGAGGGATCACCTAAGTGATCAGATCATAGGAGATCCTCAGGACGGTGTCAGAACTCGCAGAGGCATAATTAACGAGATTCTGCACCTAAGTTTTCTGTCACAGGTTGAGCCAAAGAAGTTCGACGAAGCGAACAAAGATGCGTCATGGATATTGGCAATGCAAGATGAACTGCATCAATTCGAACGATGCAACGTCTGGACGCTAGTTCCCAGACCAAAGAAACAGAATGTGATCGGCACTAAGTGGATCTTCAGAAACAAACTGGATGAACACGGGGTCATCATCAAGAACAAGGCTAGACTGGTGGCTCAAGGTTACAGACAAGAGGAGGGGATTGACTTCGACCAAACCTTTGCACCAGTTGCAAGGCTCGAAGCGATTAGATTATTCCTGACGTATGCCTCTCACAAAGGATTCACTGTCTATCAGATGGACGTAAAATCAACTTTTCTCAATGGAAATTTAAAAGAGGAAGTATATGTCGCGTAACCCCCAGGTTTTGTTAATCAAGTATTCCCTAATCATGTTTACTTTCTTAATAAAGCATTATATGGCTTAAAACAAGCTCCTCGAGCTTGGTATGAGACTTTGTCTAGTTTTCTTCTTGAGAACAAGTTCTCGAGAGGAAAAATAGATAAGACATTGTTTCTTAGGGAAGTAAAAGGCAAGATTTTGCTGGTGCAAATCTATGTCGATGACATAATCTTCGGCTCTACAGACAACAATCTTTGCAAGAAGTTTTCTAAACTTATGCAAGGAAAGTTTGAAATGAGCAGCATGGGAGAGCTAAAGTATTTCTTGGGACTTCAAGTGAAACAGTCTGAGGATGGAATTTTCATTTCTCAAACGAAGTTCACAAATGAACTCCTCAAGAATTTCGAAATGGAGAGCGCAACCTCTATGAGGACTCCAATGGGATCCACTGTGTCTCTAAACAAGGATGAGAAAGGGAAACCTTTTGATGAAACCAAATTCGGAAGCATAATTGGATCCCTGCTCTTCCTTACTGCTAGTAGACCGGATATTATGTTTTCCACATGTGTTTGTGCCAGATATTAGGTGAACACTAAGGAATCTCATTATGTCGCTGCAAAGCGGATTCTTTGATACCTTAAGGGTACACCAAATCTTGTCTTGTGGTACCAAAGAAACAATGATGTCTAGCTGATAGGCTTTTCAGATGCTGACTTTGCAGGAAGCAGGGATGATAGGAAAAGCACTTCCGGAACGTGCCAATTCCTAGGGAGACGGCTTATATCATGGAACAGTAAAAAGCAGAACTGTGTCGCAACCTCTACGGCTGAATCTGAGTACATCTCAGTAGGCAGCTATTGCACATAACTTCTATGGATCAGAAATCAACTCGAAGATTATGACTTGTAGTTCAGAGAAGTTCCTATGTATTGTGATTCCTCGAGCGCAATTGCAATTGTGTACAATCCAGTGTCGCACAGCCGCACAAAACATATTGAAGTGCGCTATCACTTCATTCGGGAGCATGTGGAAAACAAAGATATATCTCTCTGCTATGTCCCTACCGATAAGCAGATTGCAGATATCTTCACAAAGCCCCTAGACGAGGCCAAGTTCAGTCTCTTCAAAACTGAACTCGGCATGTTGAACTATGAAGATTGAAGACTGAAGGGCTCAAGGCTCTTGGATCAAGGGAAAGCATCTGCTAGGAACTCAAGATCGAGAACGGATACAAGAATTGAGGGGGAGCATTTTGCTCCAAGTGAAGTCCCAGATTTGTAGAAGCCGAAAAGGGGGAGATTACCCTCTCGGCCAAGACTAAGGTGGCTGCCAATGCTAAGTAGGCCACAAAGTCTATGTTGCTCTCAGGAAAATGGTAATGAATCTCACTCTCAACTGAACTTTCAGTTTATGATTTTCATTCCCATCTATTCTATTCACCTTAGCTTGTAGGGTTTATGCTTCTTCAAATAGGGAGAGATTGTTGGGTATTACATCCACAATTGACCTGATTTAAAGAAACCCCTAAACAAGGTAAGGTGAATTGAAAATGTATTTGACAATTCTATCATGTTGTGCTTGCAGCTATTCCATGCTAAGTACACGCCAATGTCAGGGTGCAATGGGTCAATATACACGGGTCTGCGCAACGTAATCCCTCGTTGCGTAGATCAGTGTGTTGACTCACGTGTGCTCTCTCTTTTGGAGTGTACTTATTTTCAAGTACAGGGTTAAGGTAGATCAAGAGCAGAAGAAGGAGCAAAGATGGGTCAAAGACCAAGTCTTCAAAGGAAGGAAGAGAAAAATCTTCTAAGTCAAAATCGACAGGAATCACTAAGTCATTCTCGCCGACTTCGATGGGAGTCACTTGTGATTCCCGCCGACTTCGACGGGAATCGTTAGTGATTCCTGTCGATTCGACGAGAATCAGTCAGCCCTTCCCGCCGACTGATTCCGGCTGACAGTTTTCCAACAGGAATTCAGTCAAGGAAGAATTGATGGGAATCGTGAGTGATTCCCGCCGACATCGACGGGAATCACCAATGATTCCCACCGATTTTGCCTTAGGCAAATTTCCTCGTCCGCTGGACCGGACCAACTTGTCGTGCGCTGTTTCGGCCGGGGCTAGGGTTTCTCCTTATGGGTCCCACAACGGTCTTTAGGGTTGGCTTCTGGTATATATATACGCGTATTTTGAACTTCCACACACAGTGATTCACGCAGAAACAAAAGCAGTTGACGTCATGCCCTAGCCGATCGCGGAAAGCGCCGATCGCCTGTAGCCGCTCACAAGCTCGTCGTCGTCATTGAACTCTGATCTTCTATGATCTTCCGATGACAGTACCGAGGCAAGCCGAGCGTCTCACGCATCTATCTTGAGATCTCTTATCTCTCGATTCGTTGAACGAGACTAGTTATCCATTCTGAATCGGTGGAGACGATTGATCCAACTAAGATCGTTGGTAGACCTTGCTTGCTTCTGTAAGAAACGAACTAGAAACAAGCCGGAACGGGTATAACTGAAATTTTATTATCAGAAAAAGGTATCTATTACAAAGGTATGGCCTCCCTTATATAGAATGGAGGAGATGGGAGAGAATACAAATACCCAATGTGGGACTAAAAATACAAAATACATCATCTACAAAGCTAACCGCCAAACCGCCAAGGAGACCGCCTACCCGTGCGGTTAGTAGGAACTAACCGCCCGGTCACTACCAGAGAACACGCAGCCGACCACCGAGATCCCAGAGATTAGCCGGCAGGCAGCCCGGCTACCAAACCGTCAGACCGCCCGGCTACCAAACTGCCAGATTAGCCGGGCTGACCGCCCGGCCATCAGACCGCCAGTCTTAGCCGCCTGTCCGCCCAGGTCAATACATCAACACTCCCCCTCAAGCTGGAGCATAGATGTCAATCATGCCTAGCTTGCTGCAAATGTGGAAGAAAGAGGCGGACACAGGTTTTGTGAATATATCTGCCAGCTCTTTCTCCGAGGTAACAAACGGAGTGCAAATCTGGTTCTTCAACACTTCTTCTCGAATGAAGTGACAATCAACCTCTATGTACTTTGTTCGCTCATGGAATACCGGATTTTTGGAAATGTAGATCGCAGCCTTGTTGTCGCAGAACATGGGAAGAGGATAGTTATAGACCTCTCCTAGATCCAGCATGAGAGCCCGCAACCATTTTAACTCACACGTGGTTAATGCCATGCTACGATATTCTGCTTCCGCACTAGACCTGGAGACGACTGACTGCTTCTTGCTCTTCCAGCTAACCAAGTTTCCTCCAACAAACGTGCAAAATCCGGAAGTCGACTTGCGATCCCCTTTGTCGTCCGCATAGCTAGCGTCGGAGTACGCTTCGACTCTTAGGTGACCGTTTTTCTGAAAGAGAAGACCTTTCCCAGGTGCGGACTTCACATACTCCAATATCCTTAGAGCAGATTGAAGATGACATTCCCTAGGCGACTGCATAAACTGGCTGACCTTTCCCACTGCATAGGAGATGTCTGGTCTGGTCACCGTAAGGTAGATGAGTTTGCCAACAAGACGTCGATACCTCGTAGTATCCAATAGAGGAGGTGATTCGTCTGTCCATGTCTTGTCTTCTCCAGGAGCCATGGGACACCGGGCAGGTTTAGCACCCGTCAACCCTGCCTCTTTCAACAAATCAAGAGCATACTTCCGTTGGGAGAGAACCAAGGAACCCGGTTTCCGAGAGATTTCAATTCCCAAGAAGTATTTCGGAGAGCCCATATCCTTCGTGACTAGGTGTTGGCGGAGATGGACCTTCGTCAAGGCTACACCAGCTTGATCGTCGCTAGTGAGAAGAATATCGTCCACGTAAACAGCTAGCACAACCAGACCCGAAGATGTCTTGCGAATGAACAAGGAGTGATCAGCCGAACTCCTGGTGAAACCGATAGCCCCAACGATGCTACTGAACTTATCGAACCACGCCCTGGGACTTTGCTTTAGGCCATAGATGGCCTTCTTCAACCGGCATACTTGAGTCTCCCCCTAAGCAACATACCCAGGAGGTTGCTCCATGTAGACGTCCTCGTGAAGGTCACCATAAAGGAAGGCATTCTTGACGTCCAACTACGAAATAGGCCAATCCTTGTTGACCGCCACCGATAAAAGGACCCGAATGGTGCTGAGGCGAGCGACTAGCGAGAACGTGTCAAAGTAATCAACACCATAGGTCTGAGTAAACCCTTTTGCAACAAGACGGGCTTTGTACCGGTCCACACTGCCATCAGGACGGAACTTGACAACAAACACCCAGCGACAACCAACCACATCCGTGCCAAAAGGAGGAGGCACAAGGGTCCAAGTGCCCCGGTCAGAGAGAGTAGCAATCTCGTCATCCATGGCAGCCTTCCAGTGAGGAATATCAAGGGCTTCCTGGTAGGTGCGAGGTGTGGTAGTCGCGGAGATGGCTAGGGCGAAGTCCCTGCGAGAAGGTGTTAGCTGATCATAAGAAATAACAGCTGCCAGCGAGTGCTGGGTGCACGTCCGAACCCCTTTGCGAAGGGCAATGGGCAGCTCCAGGTCCTCGAGTTCCTCAGTCACTGGTGCATCCGTGGCGGAGATAGCTGGCTCGGGAGAAGAGAGAGATGGCCGAGGGGACGAGGGAGAAGGATCATGATCCAGAGAAGGAGCGGCTGGTGGAGGTGGTGAAGGAGGAAGCTCAAGAGGAGTGGATGTGGTGGAGAGAATGGGTGGAGAGGTCGAGTCGGTAGGAGAAAGAGGGAGGTTCGATCCATCGACCTGTGGGAGATCAGAAGAGAAGTAGGCGGCATTCTCAAAGAATGTCACATCCGCCGAGACGAACTGCTTGCGATGAACAGGGTCAAAGCAGCAGTAACCTTTTTGAGTGGTGGAGTAACCCAAAAAGATACACTTCGTAGCACGAGGGGACAATTTGTCGCGAGTTGCAGCAGGGCTATGAACAAAGGCAGTGCATCCAAAAATGCGGAGTGGTAAGGGAAAGGGGTCCTTGGAGGGATAGAGGATGGAAAAAGGGGTTTTGCCTTTGAGGACGGTAGAGGGAATGCGATTGATGAGGTAGCAGGAGATGAGGACCGCGTAGCCCCAATAGCTACAAGGAACATGCATCTGCGTCATGAGAGTGCGAGCGACATCGAGGAGGTGACGGTTTTTACGTTCCGCCACCCCATTTTGCTGGGAGGTATAGACGCAGCTAGTTTGATGAATGATGCCATGTTGCGTACAGAAAGAAGCGAAATCACTACTCAGATATTCTTTTGCATTATCAGAGCGAAAAATTTTGACAGAAGCATCAAATTGATTTCTAATCATATAATAAAATGAAGTCCATACAGAAAAAAGTTCGGAGCGATCCTTTAATAGATACACCCACGTACAGCGAGAATAATCATCAATAAAAGTTACAAAATAGGAACTTCCACGCCCGATGGTGAGGGTAGGGGAAGGTCCCCAGACATCCGAGTGAATAAGGTCGAAGGGATTGGAAGAGCCACGACCTTGCTTAGGAGGAAAGGGGGAACGGTGATGCTTGCCCAGTTGACAGGCATCACAGTGGAGAGGAGAGTCCTGCTGAGGGAGGTGAGGAAACAGCTGGTTGATGAGACGCGAGGGAGGATGCCCCAGGCGAAGGTGCCACTGAAGAAGATCTGTAGAAGCGGGAGAGAAGACGGTAAGAGCAGATACATCATCAAGGAAGTAGAGACCGCCCCTCTCAGTCCCAGTAGCAATCGTCCGCTTGGAGTCCGGGTCCTGAAACGAACAAGAAGAAGGAGTAAATGTTACCGAACACTGAAGTTGCTTGCAAAGAGAAGTAACCGACAATAAATTGCACGGAAACTTGGGCACATAAAGAGTATCCGCCAGGCGAAGGGACGTAGTAACTTGAACCATGCCCGTTCCATGCACCGGAGAGGGAGAACCATCCGCAACGAGAACAGGGGGCAACCGATCATGTGTTTCTAGGAGAGAAAAACACTGAGGATTGCCCGTCATATGATTAGTGGCGCCAGAGTCGATTAGCCATTTACCTTGGGTAACCACGTGGGCACTACCTAAAGTCGTGGCCACGGAGGCAGATGGCTTGGAAGAAGGAGGAGTATCACCAGCGGGACGAAGATGCGGATGCTTTGTCCAGCAGCGGTCAACCAAGTGTCCTGGGCGGCCACAATGAGTACAGAGGTAGCGAGAAGGGCCACGCCCTCCAGAGTGGTTACCACGACCACTAAATCCACCTCGATGAGCCTGGTGGGCATAGGCATCCGGAGCCGGAGGAGCGGCAAGCAAGGGGCGTTGGAGCAGAGAGGTAACAGCGGCGATGCAGGCAGCAGTAGCATCCAGGGTAGGAGACTCGGCCTCGCCAAGAATTTGCTGCCGGATCATATCGTATGAGTCCGGAAGCCGCAGAAGGTAACAGACCACTAGGAGCTCCTAGAAGTGCTTCAGCTGAGTGGCCACATCTGCCGAGAGAGGACGATTTTGTAGAATCTCAGCGCCAAGGGCTTGGACTTGTTGGTAAGCTGCAGGAGGGGACATGGACTGGCGAGCAAAGAGATCCGCGTAAAGGGTATAGATGCGAGATGTTTGTCCCCCCTTGGAGTAGAGAGCGGCCAAGTGATTCCAAGCTTGTTTTACCGTCTCATCGTGACGGATGACAGGAAGACATTCATCAGACAAGCTGTTCGCCAGCCAAGTACGAACCAGCGCATCATTCGCATCCCAGTCAGTAAACTGGGCAGAGTCCGCAGGCGGAGGGTCATCGGTAAGATGATGACGCTTGCGCTGAGAGCGGAGAAGAAAAGTGAAGGAGACACTCCAGTCGGGATAATTGGGCCCCAACAGCTTAGAGACGGTGCCAAGATTCCCGGAAGCAGGAGGAGGGGGAGGCGGAGGAACAACGACAGTAGACGAGGTGGAACCATCAGAATTGGTCATCCTGGAAGAGAGGTCGCGCGGTTAAGAGGAGAGACCGCAGCGGTCAGAGAAAGAAGAGAGGAGTTCGCAGTGGTCACAATTAGACCAGTGGCAAGCAATGCCACGACCAAGCGGCGAAGCACAAGAGGAGAAGCCGCACGGGTAACAAGGGAAACCGGGTGGGAAGAAGAAGAAGCCGCGCGGATAGAGAGATCAAGAAGACCGCGCGAACAAAACAAACCGAGGCGGGCAGAGAGGCCGCCTAAACAAGTCAGAACTCGGGCGAACAGAGAGAAATCGCACGGATAGGAAGAAAAAGATCTGCAGCGGTCATGATGGTAAACACCAGCGGCCAGAGAAGCCACAACCAAGCCGCAGAACCAAACAAAGGGAGAGTAGTCGGGCGGCTAGCAGACAGACCGCGCGAACAGAAGAGGAGGATAGAAGAATTCACTGGAGAAGAGAGCTCGCGCGAGCTGAAAGACAGGCCGCGGAGAGTAGGCAGAGGTCGGACGGACAGAAGAAAACACAATCAGGAGGACAGATCGGGTCCTCTGATACCATGTAAGAAACGAACTAGAAACAAGCCGGAATGGGTATAACTGAAATTTTATTATCAGAAAAAGGTATCTATTACAAAGGTATGACCTCCCTTATATAGAATGGAGGAGATGGGAGAGAATACAAATACCCAATGTGGGACTAAAAATACAAAATACATCATCTACAAAGCTAACCGCCAAACCGCCAAGGAGACCGCCTACCCGTGCGGTTAGTAGGAACTAACCGCCCGGTCACTACCAGAGAACACGCAGCCGACCACCGAGATCCCAGAGATTAGCCGGCAGGTAGCCCGGCTACCAAACCGTCAGACCGCCCGGCTACCAAACCGCCAGATTAGCCGGGCTGACCGCCCGGCCATCAGACCGCCAGTCTTAGCCGCCTGTCCGCCCAGGTCAATACATCAACAGCTTCGTCAAGAAGTTTGGATCTACAAAGTATCGTCGCCGCCAATCTTGAGAAGACCCATTCCAAGAGAGGAATCCGGTTGTGTACTCTTCGTATTTTTCATGCAAGCTACAATGAATGAAGAAGGACATCGTAATCTCCAAAAGCTTTGTTTGTATTTTCTTTTACATTCAATTTTGGTTTGTTGTAAAGGAATTTTCATTCCTTGTTGTAAGGGTTGGGTGCAACCCGTGGTGGTGGAGTTGTGACTCCTTTGTTGGAAGGGTTCCTTCCGTAGTGTGAGGATTGGATTTTAATCCGTTTGGAGAAGTGACCGAGTCGTCCCTTGGTGGGAGATAGGTCGAAGGGGGGAAAGTGGACGTACCCAAATCGGGGAACCACTATAATTCTTTGTGTGTTTTTTGTGCTGTGTTTGTTAATTTGTGCAGGTAAATTTAATTCCGCAAAAGACTGCACGACACCTATTCCCCCCCACCCCATTGGTGGATTTAGTCGACACTAGAGACTTTCACTTTGCTAAAGGGTGAGTAGGTCTTCAGCTTGATCTTCCAAGATCCAGGAAATCCAGTAACAGATATTGAATAGAATGTCTCTGAGGATTTCTGGAACAGAGGTTGAAGAAGACTCTTGATCTTGATGATTTGTTCTTCTTCAAACTACAGTGATGGCAGAGAATGAAAAAGCATTGAGAGCGTCGAGTGCTTGTTCAGAATTTCCTGTGTAGTGCTTCTCGATTTCTCTTCCTGTTTCTGTAACTGTCTTTCTTGTCTGTTGTTTTTCTCTAAGAAGAGAGAATTACTTTTATTCCACTGCTGAAAAAAAATTCTCTTTGAATTTTTGAATTGTATCCATAAATGTTGGCTGCTGGGGGAATAGAAAATGGTTGAAATAATAGCATTAATGAGTTTCCCAACTGTTCTTGATAGAATAAGCAAATACTCATTTTGAAGAATGCCACATTTAATGTAGCCAAATAACGGATATATTCAGAAGAATATTTGCATTAAAAGCTCAGAATAATACTGTTAATAAGGAACAGAAGAGGGAAGGACTCATTCTGGAACTACACAGAAAACTTCAAATGCAAAATAGAATTCGTCGACCTGAGATCAAAGATCGTCAACCAAGGAATTCAAGTTCGTTGACCTGAGCTCTGCGATCTGCTACCTGGGAATGACTTTCCAAATCTGCACTCTGAGTTCGTCGAACTGAGAAACTGATAGAAGAAAACTAAGCGTCGACCTAGGCTCTGAGAATGTCGAGCTCAGCTCAGAGAATTAACTCTGAGTTCATCGATCTGAGATCGACGATCGTCGTGAGTTCGAAGATTTTCGAACTAATCACTGTCTTCTGAAAGCTTCTAAAATTGATTCTCGGAAGTCCACTTCTGGCTTTTCCAAGGAGGTAGCACTTATCAAGACTTAGCCTAAACTCTAGAACTACTACTCATGACCCTAGCTATATAATGTTGGGTCACACTCAGCCTAAGTTAGTGAACCTAGCCCAAATCCAACTAGGGATCCAACAATCTCTTTCTTGCCGAGATTTCTTCTTCAACAAATCTGACAGAGCAGTAATTTATAAAGAAGAAGATCCAGCCAGATTGTTTCAAGATTTGAAAATCATTTGTTTGTATTTTCAATTTATCTCTATTCAATTCTTGTAGGAGATTTCTCTCCGAGTTGTAGGAAGTTTTATCTTCTGAGTGTAGATCCGTTTGGATTGAGATTGTAGGAACTTGCTTCCGAGGCGTAGGATTGGTTTTCAATCCGAGATAGTGGAGTAGTCGAGTCTAGTGATTTGCTAGATCGGTGAGGGAAAGTGGATGTACCCAGGGTTGGAGAACCACTATAAATCCTTTGTCGTCTGTGATTGCTTGGTTGATATTTGTGCATAGATCGCTAAATTTTTTATTCCGCAAAAAGACGCACAACTCACCTATTCACCCCCCTCTAGGTGATTTAGGTAGACAACTGAACTTATTTAGTCCCACATTGCTTTTTTGTAATCTCTCGCATCTCCTCCATTCTATAAATTTGAGGTCATACATTTGTAATACTTACTTTTTTGGATAATAAAAAAAATTCTGTTATTCCAAATTCTGATTTCCTTTTTATGTTCGCACAGAGCCCTACAACTCAGATCTAAAAGGATCCTATAGAAATATAATGGTTTAAATTAATTTGACATAGAGAAATTTTTCTGTATCTGCTACTAGAGCTGAGTTATCTCAGCTTTATCTATCTTCATAGTAGCAGAAATATGTTCTTCAATAAATGGCTGTCTTTGCTGGAAGTATCTCAAGAAACTATTTCTGAACTTGTTGTAAAAGACTGAAGATCTGCTAGGACTTGAGTTCTTCAAACAGCTAACCTAAGCTGCAGAAGACTGAAGGCTCTCCTCTCTTTCTTTATCAGAAGTGTTTCTGAACTTGCTGTAGCAGAAGAAAATGCTACAGCTAACTTGACTAAACTTTTAGTTCAGCTGATCGACTTCAAGCTTTTTCCCGGTAGCAATGGTGAGGAAGATGAAGTCCAGCCGCTCTTTTTCTTTTTGAATCAAAACCCTAAAAGTTGAGTTCAATATCTAGTAGCTACCCATTTATATCTTCCGTCGATTAACGACTCCAAGAAGTAGTGGGGACCACCTGCAGCCGACAGCTAGACCTTGCTTTAACGGAAGAAGACGTACAGTAGCTCTCCGACAGTAATTGTCAAGTTCTGTAGCTTCCCCGCACTTAATTTGAACTATGTTTGACTTTGTCAATTTGCTGACTTCATCAGATTATGGACTTAGCAAATTTCTCATATTCACTCCAAGCATTGAGTGCGTTGAGTGAACAAGCTTCACTCAACGCCAAAACCCTTAGTCAACAGTCTGAATCATTCTGCATCATAGGTGTTGAGAGTGTTAAGTGTAATGGCTTCACTCAACACTTTTACACTTAGTTATTTCTTCATATGTTTGAAGGTGTTAAGTGAGCTGGCCTCACTCAACGCTTTCTGCTTTTGCCTGCCTTCTTTATTGTGCGTTGAGTGAACTAGCTTCACTCAACGCTTCTGGCCTTAACCAATTTATGTCTTCTTCTTCGGCTTTGACTACAACAACAAGACTCAACGCTTTTGCTGTCTGGCGTTGAGGGCATTGAGTGAAGATTCATCACTCAATGCTTTTGTACTTGGCCGCCTTCTGCTTTGGCATTGACAGATTCAGCTATACTCGACGATGGCGTTAAGTGAACTGTCATCACTTAATGCCTATGAGCTTAGCAGTAGAATTGCTTTGCTAACTACATGGCTTTGATTGTCCACAACTAACTCAGCTCTTTATGCCCTCTGGCGTTGAGTGAACTGGCTTCACTCAAAGCCTGTGGACTTGGCAATTTCCAGCCTATCCAGCATCTTCCCTTGCATCTGGCGTTGATTGAACTGGTTTCACTCAATGCCTGTGGACTTAGATAGATTTCTGTTTCTCCACATCTTTACTTTGTGACCACATATCACATTACTTGGAATACTTGTCCTATCAATGTTTCAAGGACTAACCTGCATGCATGAACTAAAGCATACATCAAATATAACTTTATGTATATCATTTACATGATTGACTTCTTCAAATCTGGGACATTGCGGGCAATGGACCCAACACCAGAGACAGTTGATCTTCTTATAGAGGTTGCAGAGATTGCTCGTACTGCTGCTGCTGAGGTAGTGCATGATGAGGCTGAGAATGAGATAGTAGTTGAAGATGTTTAGCATGCTACTAATCTAGAGGATGTTCTTGCTGCTGTTGATGACTTAGATGAGCAAGTTGATGATACTGAGCTCAATATTGCTGACTACGATATTGCTGATGAGGATGAGCTTGCAACTACTGATAATGTAAATGATTCTACTGTGATTGCTATCCCAGAGAATCTGATGGTAAATCTCCCTAATGTTCTAACTGTAAGGTCTGAGGGGGAGCAGAGCCATCCTTCTGTCTCCATACAAATAAAGTTGGACAGATTTGTGAGAAAACTTCAAAGAAGAATTACTGCAATTTCAGGTGGACCTCTAGTGGAGGAGGTAGATATTATTAATTTGTCTGATGAGGATGGAGATCCAGAGGTGCATCCTACTTTCCTAGAGGTCCCTGCTGCTGAGATGCTTTTTAAAGCTCGTGTTATTCCCATGGAAGAGTCTTCCAGTGACTCTGAGGGAAGTGAAGATCCCCCTACCCCTACAAATGTTGCAGCTGCTGATATACCTTCTGTTAGTGCAGATGTATCTTTTCTGAAAACTATAGAGGTCATGATGGCTAAGCAATAGGCACATTTTGATCAATCTTTGAATAAAGTGATGAAGAAAGTCAAAGAAACAGAGAAAGACTTGAATAACGGCCTTGCAGCTATCAAGGTGTGTTTTGATAAACTGGATGAGTGGCTAGATTCATGGTTTGTGTAGGGTGGTAAAGCAATTGTTCATATGATGGCCGGACTGAAAAGTAACTTGGAGGTACTTATGAACATTGATGAAAATGCCAAAATAGTTATTACTGTCTAGAATGCAGTAATAGACTACTTTGACAACCAAACGGTTTACTATTCCAATGCTATTGCAGCCAGCGTACTGGAAGAAGTCAAAAAGGGGGAGAATGAGCTGAAAGCTAAGGTGATAGCTCTTGAAGCCACCATGGTGGAAAACTTCAAGGGGTTCAATACCTACAGTTATGATAATTTTAGTTGCCTTCATAAGGAGATATTTGGTGAGCAAGGTCGGACTCAAGCTATATTTGTTGAACCTGTTGTGCCTGCTCTAGTAGGTGTTCCCGTTAATCCTGCTTAGGATTATTCCCAGTACTGCACAGACACTCAGGATTTTCCTCAATTTGAACCAGAGTATACTGCTGCTGATTCCATTCCAGAAGTTCAAATAGTTGAATGCATACCGCAACCAGCTCAGAAAAGGAGAAAATATGGTGAAGGCTCGTCTGCTATCAGGTCTGAACCTAATAGAGAAATGGCTGAGGTATGAAGTTCGATTTCAAAGAGTATCATACTAGACACATTCAAGATCATGGACTTAGCTAATGAAAATAGATGTGATTACTACAATTTGGATGAATGGAAGAAGTATGAGGTAGCTTACACCAAAAGAAGACTGTATTTCAGGAATTATAATTTTGATGATCCGAATGCGCCTCCAGCTCCGCCAAGATATTATCCAAAGCCGAAAGCTTATTTTGCCAGACAAAGTCAGAAGAGCAAGGGCAAACAGACTTGATAGCTTCTTCTTATTATTTATTTGTAGACACTGATTGCCCCGTCTAAGAACTTTTATTTATATATATACAATTTAAAGTTTTTTCTGGGAATGTTGGTTTTTCTTAAGTTTATATATCTTGTTTTTCTATGCTTTATTATTATTATGTGTACAATTCACCTTTGCTTGTAGGGTTCTGACTTCTTCAAATAGGGAAAGATTATTGAGTATTGTATCTACAATAACACTGATTTGAAGAAGGGTCCCCTTAAGCTAAGATGAATTGAGATTGTATTTGATGCTTTGTTTTAGTTATGTGCTTGCAAGATTGTATCGCTAAGTACAACTCAATGTCTGGTTACAGTGGGTCATGAAACACGGGACTATACAATGTAATCTTTCAGTGTGTAAACCAAAGTGTTGACTCATGTGTAATCTCTCTATTGGGATGTACTTTTATCTCAAGTGCATTAGAAGGATCAAGGAAGGAAAAAGACTTGGAATCAGAAGAACATGAATTTTACCCAAGTAAAATTCGCTGAGTATCATAAGGGATATTCATCGAATTCATCGAGTATACACATAGATACTCGTCGAATTCGTTGTGTATGCCTACTGACACTCGTCGAATTCGTCGTATTTACGTAGGGTAAAATCTCTAAGACTTGGAAAATCTATTAAGTAAAAATCGTCGAGTAACATCAAGTATGTTCGTCGAATTCGTCGGGTATATCTTCTGATACCTGTCGAATTCATCGACTATACATGTTGATACATGCCGAATTCATCGAGATTCATTGGGTATACATTTGAGTTTTAGAATTTACTTCTCTAGAATTTTCTAAGTCAGATTCGTCGAATATAGCTGAACGCATGTGTCGAGTGCGTCGAGTGTATCAACCAATACTCATCGAATTCGTCGAGTATGTCAGCCGATACTCATCGAATTCATTGATTTTGTTCTTTCTAAGCTTTGAGTTATAATTTCGTCTGGACTGAAATTCTCCAAGTGTTTTTCGTCGAGATTCATGTGCAGTTTGACGAGTATGATCGGTTATACTTGACGGTACTCAGCGAATTATTCTTAGGGTTATTTTCTTCCTGATTTCAAATTTACGGTTCGTTACTTTCGATCGCCATGTATAGTGATTTACGCACGTCTCGGTATGGAAAGTCTTTTCTAGCCATTATAGAAGGAAGATCCCTATATATATCTATGGTGGAATTTATTTCAACCCTAATCGGGCTCAAATCAAGAAAGTTCCCGATCGAAAAAGTTTTCGTCGACTCCGGTACGAATCTCCTGTATCCCGCTCAGCCGACGATAGTGCTGCACGATTTGATCGTCTTCAAGCAAATCGACTGGATCATTATTTTCCAAAGTTTCTTACTCTCTCAGATCTAGTCGATCTGTGATCAAAGTCTTCAAAGAATTCAGATTTTTCGTGTTCTCCATGATATTCAAGATCAATTTATTCAAAGAATGATGGAGTGAAGACTTAGATCTAAATAGGATTACTTTTAATCTTTGTCTTTATTGTGTAAATCTCTATTTATATTTGTAGGAGGCTTTCCCTCCGAGTTGTAAATCCATGTATGGATCGAGTCGTAGATCCGTGTTTGGATCGAGTTGTAGGAGAAGATGTTCTCCGAGTGGTAAGAGTGTTGTCTTCGAGTTGTAGGAGTTGAGGCTCCGAGGTATAATATTTTTTTAAATATGAGAAAGGTGAAGTAGTCAAATCTAGCCCATTGTGGTAGATAGGCGAGGTGGGATAGTGAACATACCCAACTCGGGGAACCACTATAGATCTTTGTGTTCTGAGTGCTTTATTTTTTTTAGTTATTTTTATTCCGCGAAAAGACATAGACCTCACCTATTCACCCCCCTCTAGGTGATTTAGGTAGATACTAGATACTTTCAGTTCTCAGCGATCTCGAGCTTGCGCTTTAGGTCCACCACCTCATCCGCGGCGAGAGCTCAGTCCTCCTTGTCAACAGACCACTTATGGTTGAGGGTGAAGCCGCAACGAACGGATATGTGCGCCAACTCCATGGAACGCATCTAGGTTCACATACATTCATAGGCGAGTCTTTGTAGCATCATGTCATCATAGGCCTCAGCATCCTCGTGACCGTAGAGCCCGAAGCCGCGTGTGAAGGCATGTCCATTGGGAGGTCATCGCTCGGACCAGGAGGGAAGCAGAGATGAAATGGAGACTCGGTGGGCCTTATCGCCCCCATAGTACCATGGGCTCACCGACCTGATCGTTTGCCTTCCCGTCGAGGCTGAAGTTTTAGTGAGCACTCGGCAATCCCGCCTCGCGGGTTTTAGAAATCATCACGTCTGGTGACCCAGGACAGTCGTTCCAGCCTCGCTCTTTTTCTGGCGAGTTCCTCTATACCTACTTACCCTTAAACACCACCGCCTTTTTGCCTCTTTTTCCGGCGGTGGAGGGCGTGGTGAGCTGGAGCTGGTAGGGGCAGGTCGCTTCGAGCCACTGGGGTGTCTGGTGGTCTCCTGCATGCCGCCGCAACTAACCTCTCTCAAGCGCGTGGGTCAGGATGTAACCCAGAATCCGCAAAAGGCGAGTGCTTCGGGATCAGTCACTCCCCTACATAAATAGACGTATCATCATCAGAAGAAGAAAACATCTGGTTGGCGAGCCCAAAGTAAAGCGGGGGGAGACGAACCTTCACCAGGAAGAACTGGCATGAGCGAGTTGAGTCCCCTTCGCAGGAAGGCGACCTCAAAATCCTTGTGAAGAAAAAACTGATGGAGGTTGGAGTCATCGCCCGGTACTATCAGCGCTCGGTATGTATCCTCGCTCCGTTGAATGGGCGAGTAAGGGATGTTGCCGAGATCGCCCTTGATGAAGACAAATTTGGTGAACCAGTGATGGTTCTTATTAGCGATCTCGCGCACTTTGAATTGCAAGCCGGCAAAGAAGGGTACTCCATCGTTGGTGGCGCGGTAGATGAAAAGCTTGCGAAAGACCGTGAGATTGAACTTGATTCATTCGTTTCGGAGGAAGCTCGTGAAAGCCACCATCATGACAATCACGTTGGTTGCGCAGGGACAGTCCTGAAGTACTTCAGAACCTATCGAACTTTTGTCCATAGGGGAATGCGTAGCCCCAACTTGAAGTGTGAGATGGGGAAGGCGAGCTTGTCAGGAAGAAAGGTGTTGATCGCCTCACCCCTTCCCGACCCGCGCAGTATAAACCCATGAGGGATGAAGTCCGCGAAAAAGGCAAGGTGTTCCTTCTTAGAAGTATTCCCATCGAACAAGGGAAACTCGGCAAACTGCTTTGCGCATTTCGACCTCCCGTTGGTGTCGGCTCGCGTCTTTCCCATCTTAGTAATGGTCTCTGTGCGAGTTCAAGTGGCGATAATTCTGGTTCAAGACGGTATGACTACAATAAATACAATGGGATAAGGGTAGGTGAGGGGGTCCAATTTATAGAAAAAGTTAGGGCGAGGCGAACCGCTCTCTTGGGCCAACTCACTAGCCTCGGTACCGACCTCCCGTGACCTATTCTACTAACAAGCGAGCTGAATTCAAAGCAGAACATTACATTCACGCAAGATCAACATGCACCAAATATTAAATATGATTACAATTATTAAGCATAGTTGCGTGAGTGTCCTCAAGAAGGAATAAAACAGAAGGGAAGAAGAGTTACTACAAGACGCGAGAAGACCTGAGGATCTAAGGGGCTAGTGCTAGTAGGCTCAGCTCAGGAGCCATTTCCATCTACCCCGGCCTCGCGCCCCCGTCCCCGGTGGTCGACGATAATTATTAAACTCGCGGACCATCTCGAGGTCTTGGTTTACAAGGCGTATATTCTCTTGAATGTGATCCATAAGTGGTCCGGGGGAAGTCATCTTGATGTCCAATCCTCGCCTCACCTCGCATGCTAGCATCACATAGTCCTTCTTAAGAGCGTGCAACCGCTGCTCACCGACAGCCCTCTCCTCTTGAATCTCGCGCAGTATGAATACATACTTCTTGAGGATCCCAATTGTTAGCTTCTTCATCTCGACAGGGTCGATCGAGGAACCCAGGAAGCCTTTCAGCGAGTTGGGGGAGGGAGGTGGCGAGTAGAGTCACAGATTGGAGGACTCTTCGGATTCAGAGTGTCTAGGAAGGCCTGTGATAATAACAAACCAAATGAGACGCGACTCGGGGTTCAAGTTGTGGCGAACGCTTCAACTAACCATGTAAGGTGGATATCCACTGGAGGTATTGCAGGATGGAAGAGCTCGATTGTCCTTGGTGAGGCCGGACAAGAGGAGAGGCGAGTACCTTGCCATGACCAGGACGAAAGGAGCCCAGGTCGGAGAGCAATTCAAAGGGAGGAATGGGGATGTCCCTAATACCTTCCCCCGTGAGTGAGGGATCGGGGGTTGGATCACACAGGGGTTCGCAGACCGGTGAATTCAGTGACATCGAGGCCAGGCTGATGGTCCCAAAGGTAAGAGATGTAAAGAAGCAATATGGATGAGAAAGGTAGCGAGAGCGGACATAAGGGTAAGACGGATTACCTAGGTTTCTCGCATGTTCGTCAGTAGTGTTTCAAGGGTGCGAGTTCTTGGGAGATGAATCAACCCGTGCTAGGGGGAAACCTGCATCATCTTGCTGGCAAGTACCCTGGTCGGCGGGAGCACCATCAACCTCGTTCCCCTTAGATTAGTCGGCCTACAAACATATTCAGAGAGGTTATTCCCGCGTATTCTAATTGGGGGTCAATGGGTGCAGGTATAATCTTCAGATACCAGCATCGAAGTAGAAGAGGTGAGTCAACGGCCTGACTTGGAGGGTAGATTGCCGACGACGGGCTCGCCGACCATTAGGTCGGTCCTAGCCATCTTTGCGGGCTTGTGTTTCTGTAGCTCACTCGGGGATTGGTTGGAGAGCCAAGGTCGGAGTTCGGCAGCGCGGGAGGAATTGAGCTCCCTGGCACGGTTGAGCCTCTCTTGAAACTCCATGGAAAAAGGCATGGTGACGCTAAAATCAAGAGGGTATGGGAGAAGAACAATGTTCTCCCAGGCAGTCAGGTATATATATAGCAATTTGGGGATCCCGCCACAAGATTCCTTTTGTTCCTGCTGCACTCATCGGTCTTCCGGGGTTGGATGATTCTTTCTGAGCTTGGAGCAATCTCATAAAGAGCGGGAATTGTGTACAACCCCGTGCCCAGTGAGTGGGCCCGATAGGGGTAGTCCCAGCCATGTGATGTGCAGACTAGGCCTCAGGCGATTCAGAGGGGCGTGTGTTATGAAGCCTCCCCAACTCGCCCGGGCTGGGTATGTTGGAACCCTAGTTTTGATTTGGGCAAGGAATACTATTAGGATGCTTTTAGATTGACCCAAAATGTATAGTCAGGGTCATAGGATTATTTCTAGGTCTGCCTCAAAAAGAACTCCAGAGAAATGTTGCAGAAATAAGTTTTGTCAAGAGCAGAAAATCAGTTCGACGATAGTCGAACTCATCTCGACGATAGTCGAACTCAGCTCGACGATAGTCGAACTCAGGTCGATGAAACTCAGAATTCTATCTCTGAGTTGAGCTCGACGATCTCTGAGTTGAGCTCGATGATCTCCGAGCTCCGGTCGACGATCGTTGATCTCTAGACATAATATAGCTCGACACAAAGATTATTCAGGTCGACGATCTCTGAGCTGAGGTCAATGAAATCTGTGGAGTATTCAAGACAGATTTTAACAGCTGGCAGAATTAAATTAAGGCATTTGATATCTCGCAGATTTAATGCATATAGCCGTTCAACAGCAGTAGTTAATTTGATTAATTCCCCAGGCATCTTTTTCTCTCGGGAATGCCGCTGTCGTTTCAAGATAGAGTTAATTAAAATGTTTGAATTACGGTCAGGGGAAATATGTACGGTTTTGGAATTTTGCAGGACAACAACAAGAAGAAGAACTCAACTACAAGTTTTTTTTACAGCAAATCAACTTCATCTTCTTCATCTGCTCCAGGTGTTGAAGCCAGGAAAATTCCCGACCTCGGAATCGGACTAGGTAGCCTAAGGTTACTCATTCTACGGTCTAACGTCACAATTCAAGTAGCTAGCTAGAGAGAGAAAGGAAGGAAACTATCTAAAAGCACACCCCGAGTGCTCCAGCAGGGAGGTCCCACCACGTACCCGGAAGCTCGCCCCAGGAACTTTTTTATTTTCCACTCCCAGCTCGCCTAGATTCTGAGCTATCCCGGCCATGCAAGTAAGCCTCCAACAGAACTCGCCTATGGGCGAGTAACAACCATACTCGCCCCTTCAGCTCGCCTATGGGCGAGTAACAAACATACTCGCCCCTCCTGGCTGTACTCGCCTCCTTGAACTCTTTGTGCAGCCATAGAACTCGCCCATCTCGCCGAGAATTCGCGAGTTGCCATCAGGAAGTCGCCTATGGGCGAGTAACCAGATAACTCGCCCACCTTGCCGAGAACTCTCCCACCTTGCGAGTTGCTGCCTTTGGTCTCCAGCTCGCCATCTTAACCTGTGAAGTCTTCTCGCAAAAATTTCATCCTCGGCTACTATCCACGCTCACCGCACCAAGTGTTGAAGCCAGGAAAATTCCCGACCTCGGAATCGGACTAGGCAGCCTAAGGTTACTCATTCTACGGTTTAACGTCACAATTCAAGTAGCTAGCTCGAGAGAGAAAGGAAGGAAACTATCTAAAAGCACACCCCGAGTGCTCCAGCAGGGAGGTCCCACCACATACCCGGAAGCTTAGAAGAAGCTTCCCCTCCACAACCAAAAGGCTGGGCGAGGTACCAGGCTGGCATGGACTTGGCGAGTATCTACTTGGGGGGACCTCGCCTCTTCCAAAAGGTGCCATTTCCAGTACCCCTGGGGGGCTATTTATAGAGAAATCCTGGGGGGGGGGGGGGGGGGTATAGGCGAGTATCAAGGGCTACTCGTCCATACTCGCGAGATACCCGTCCATACTCGCCCAAACTCGCCTCTGCTCGCCTTGCTCGCCTCCAGCTCGCCCTGCTCGCCTCCAGCTCGCCCTGCTCGACTCCAGCTCGCCCTGCTCGCCTCCAGCTCGCCTCCAGCTCGCCCTGCTCGCCTCCAGCTCCAGCTCGCCCTGCTCGCCTCAGCTCGCCATAGCTCTCCACATCTCGCCTCTGCTCGCCTATGGCCTACAAATAGCCATCTGCTTGGGTTCTTCTGGTCTCGACGAATTACGGGTTATACACCAGGATTTCAAGAGACAATCAATCAATATCAGTCTAAATGCTTGTTGGAGAGAAACATCAACTTGAAGGCCTACAACCTGAAGCAAAGCTTCCACTCCTGAACTATTCTACATCTCAGGGGGAGCTTTGACATCATCAACAATCCACTAGTCTTCTCTCAGATCATTGACAGAGAAGACAACATCATTTCTTTTCCCTTTCCTGTGTACAGGGTTATCTCTCCCTTCAAAAGTGAACTCTTTGGTGATAGGGCACCTGATCAAAAACCTATTAGATTTTGAGCTCCTGATCAAAAGCTTAAAGGGTCTCTAGATCTACCTGCAGCAGATCTTGTGGTTGCAGGGCACCTGATCAAAAACCTGTAGTGGATTCCTACCAGGGTGGTAGAAGAGTGGATGTACCCAGTTTTGGGGAACCACTATAATCCTTGTGTCATCTGGATTGCTTGCTTTTCCTTCTTTATTTTAGGTGCTGTGATTTTCTTTTCCTAATATATATATATATATCTGAGTAAACATAAGATCTATCCCTCTCTTTTAGGGTAGTCGAGAGAATGGGGGCGAGTGGAGTGTTTGGGCTCGCACTCGCCCCTGGTCCTTGGCACATGGTGGGTGAGTGGGATAGTTAGATCTACACTCGCCCTAGGCCCCGAGCTGGCGGCGAGTGCCAGCCACATCGAGCACTTAGGCTTGAAATCCTATAAATAGACCCTGTGGGCACCTTTGGAGATGCAGTTCATTCTTTGGCTTCTTCCTCCTTGGGTTATTTTGATCAGGCTGCATAAGCCCTCCATGGTGACCATCTCATCTTTTGGCTTGGGAGGGCAAGCGCTCTAGAGATCTTTCGGGTGTGTGGTGGGACCTCCATGCTGCAGTCCAGGGTCAGTTTCTTAATTCCTAGCGACTAGTTAGGACCCCAAATTTGGGAGAAGTAAGTGCAAGCTACACACTCGGGTCCGAACTCTCGTTAAGGCCAAGTTTTGGCTCCAACATTTTTGGTGTGGTGAGCGTGGATCGTAGCTTGCACAGGAAAATCTTGAGCTAAGCTTCATGGGTAGAGGAGAGGACAAAGGCGCTGGCTTGGGCGGCTCGCCACCCCCAGCGAGTGGGGTCACGATCGGGATGCTATAAGACTTCAAGAGGGAGGTCCTACAGACCATCCATCTGGCATTTGCCGCGAGAGGCGAGTGGGCCACGCCTTCTGTTCCAGTTATCGCGGCTACATCCTTGGGCGAAAATGCTCCTAGACAGCGCCCGGGAAGGAGGTTCCGGTTGAGAGCGGCGAGAGGGATCTCCCTGGGCGGGAGCTATTCCCAGGACAGGCGAGTGCGGACAGGGTCAAGTTTTGGCTCCAACACCGTGATCCACGAGTTCTCAATGGCTAAAGAATAGAAAATTTTTAAAAAGAGGATAGTACAACCTGTTTGTTTTTATTCTTAAATTTGAGACAAGCTAACTTTATATAGCCTTCGATTAGGAGTAATGACCTCCCTTCTTTCTTTTTTATATTCCATCTCCTAAAATTACTTTTGAGTTCCAGTCTTCATCAAGGGAAGTAAAGTAGCTCGATTCTATTGTTAATCGTATGGCTTCAACATCCGATGTCAACAAAGTAAATGGAGGGTTACTCAGAGTTACTGGGTGTACGTATTACATATGAATAGAAAATGATCGTGTTTAGTTTATGAGATCTTATTTCCTTCTTTGGGTTTGTGCCAGTAATTTTGTTCGAAATGGTTGAGTATTCTGCACTTCCAGTATATAAAGAAGCAATCTTTTGACTCGTGATTCTGCTTCTTACATATGGCGCTAATTCGTGATTTTACATCTTACAAATGTTGAAAATTGTGAAGTGAAAGTGGGGGGTTGATCAGGCAGACCGTGCGGCCTGGGCGGACTGATGGTGCGGTCTGGGCGGCCTGGTGATTGCGGGCTGGTGAAGGTGTCCGTCAGTTCAGCTAGTGGTCTTGCAGTTGGTTGTTCCCTGATGTTACCTTGAGGATAGGTGGAGTATTCGCGGAAGGGCAGACTCACTCTGAGTCTGCGGTGTTCGCTCTATGTGGACTTCTTTTGGAGCTTGCGATTTAGGCTGTTTTCCTTGCTCTGGTGGAGAGGTTTAGTGAACCACGGAGTTTGCATGTTGGCGGACTGTCTTGGGAGCTGGCAGATTTGGTCCTTCTCCGCCGAGCTCGCGCCAGAGTTTTGTTGGTTGTTGGACTTGGTCACAATCTGTGACAAGTCCAAGGTGATCGCAGAGTCCACAATGTCTGCTGGTTGACCAGGAGATTTGTTCCTGTTGGTCGTGGACTTGTGTAGTGGGCTGGTGCGGTGTCCGCGGGGTGTGCGGTGTCTGCAGGGTGTGCGGGCTGTTGCTTTGTCTGCGTGCAGTTTGCGGACTGGTGAACTGTGTGGGTTATTGCTTTGTCCGCGTGTTGTACAACGTGTAGACTAATGCGGTGTCCGCCGGGTTGCAGACTGGCTTCTTGCCTTGGTGCCTGGCGGTTTGGCTTGTCTAGCCTTGTACTTGCGGACTTGGCGGACTGCCATGTGCTAGCTGCGGGCTGGTGTGGTGATTCTATCCATTAGGGCGGTGACCACACTTCTCTCTGCGCCTATAAATAGGACCCCCGTCACATCAACAGTGATCGAATGAACAGTAAGTTGAGAGTGGGGTAATTTTTGCGGCCTCGGTTTTCTTGTCCGCGCGGATTGAGAAGGATTAACTTGTTGATGTTTGCAGGTTGTGCAGCTAGCACTGAGAAGCCCAGAGTCTGGTTTGACTGCGGTCAGGAATCAGTTGAGCTTGCGGTTATCAATCATCGGTTTGCAGCAGGTCGCATTTGCGGCCAGCCATTCTTCTCTCCTTCAGTAATTTCCAGTTCAATAACTTGTTCGCCGGTCTCGGCAAACTAGGCGGTCTGTTCTTTCAGTTCGGCGGCGGCCTGCAGAGCTATCGTTCAACAGAATAACGGGTAGTCCACGGACTTCGTGGACTCCGTAGTTCAGTGGTGCAGTAGCAGCTTGGCGGTATCAGCAGACTCGGCGGACTCGGTGGTCTCTGAGACAGTCCGCTCTGCTTGAAGTTCATGTTTGCTTTTTTGCTTCTCCTTGTGCTTGGCAAAATCATGTCTCGCCATGTATGTCTTGCCCTATAATGAAGATAGTTGATAATACAAGTCTTTTGGTTTCCTTCTGCTATCTCTGATTTACTTAGCTCAATTTATGGTTGGAGTGTTCTTGGGCTTGGTTCCTGTTTCCGCTTGATCAAGTTGTCAGCTTGATAGCTCTGGAAGTTTTTACTTGGTATCAGAGCTATCTCCTGATCATCTAATGAAATTTCAACATGGTATCAGAGGGAACAGTGGCTTGAGCAGTGATCAACCTTAGTTGTGCTCGGCGATTCTAGAAGCTATTAAATCAGTGGTTGTTGTAATGGAAGGAGATTTCGCAAGGGGTCTTGGTATTGATCTTCTTACAACAACTAACTTTAAGAAGTGGAAGTCATGTATGAAGAGCTATCTTTTGGGTGAGGAGTTGTCGGAGTTCATCGGAGGTGATGACAAGAAAGAAGTGACTGATGCAACTGGTACTGCTGAACAAGTGAGAGCTTGGAGGAACACTAATGCAAAGGCATAGTTTGCTCTCATGCGAGCTGTCTCACCTGAGCTCTTTGATCACATCTTAGGATGTGAGTCTGCTGCTGAGATTTGGACATCCATTGATGGATTGTTCAATAGGAAGAATGTAGCACGGCTATAGTTCTTAGAGAATGAGTTGGCTAAAGCAACTCAAGGAGATCTGCCCATCTCAAGATTCTTTCTTAAGATGAAGAACCTGTGCACTGAGATATCAGCATTGGATCCTGATGAGCCCATTTCTGAAGCTAAGTTGAAGAGACACATAATTCGCGGTTTGCAAAAGGAATATGTGGCCTTTGTGACTTCTGTTCAAGGATGGGCGACTCATCCATCCTTGCTAAAGTTGGATAATCTATTGGCGTCACAGGAGAGTCTGGCTAGGCAGATGGTCGGGGTGACTATCTCTAAAGGATATAGTGAGGCTCTCTTCACTGATATGCAGAAGAAGAGATGGGAGAAGAAGAAGAAGCCTGTTGTTGCGGATGGGCCTTCCACTTTTAATCAGCAAGAGAGGGCGTTGCTCCTAAGAAGAACTGGAAGAAGGAGTAGAAGTGTTACAAGTGTAATCAGCCGGGTCACTTCAAAAGCGAGTGCAAGGTCAAGTTGCAGCCTGGGCATGTTGTAGATAAGGAGGGAGCTAGTTCTAGTGCTGAGGAGGCCGGGTGGGGAGGAGCTTTTCTGATGGGCAGTGTGTTCGTGCTCTTTCCACTGTCGACTACCAAGATGACTGGATAGTTGACTCGGGGTGTGGTCATCACCTAACTGGAGATGAGTCGAAGTTCTCATCTTTGCAAACTTTCTCAGGTAATGAAGCTATTATTACAGCTGATGATTATGTTCATACTGTAGAGAAGGAGGGTGTTGTTTCTTTGGAAGTGCTCAAGGTCCACTTACATTAAGGAGTGTGTATCACATACCTGGCATGAAGAAGAACCTCTTCTCTGTGACCAATATGGTTGACGCGGGCTATCACGTTCTCTTTGGCCCAACAGAAGTGAAATTTATCTGCAACGTATCAGCGGTTAAGGCTGATGTTACTCATGTGGGGAGAAGAGTTAGAGACTTATTTGTTTTATCAACAAGCTCTTATGTTGATCGGATGAGGGCCAACGATAGCGCTATTATCTGGCATAAAAGGCTAGGGCATGTAGGGATGGACAAGCTCAAATCTATGGCGATGAGGAGTCTTGTGAAAGGCTTGCCAAAGTTGTCAACCAACAGAGATGACCATGTTTGTGCGGGGTGTCAGTTCGGAAAGGCTCATCGCCTTTCGTTTGATAAGTCACAAACAAGGAGCAAGGCACCATTAAAGTGTATCCATGGTGATCTGATGGGGCCAACTATTACCGCTAGTCTTGGAGGCAGCAGATACATGCTGGTGCTGATTGATGATTACTCAAGATACACTTGGGTGTATTTCATGACGGAGAAGTCAGATGTCATTCGGTTTTTTGTGGAGTTCAAGGAGCTGCTGGAGGGCCGGCTTGGCCTGCGGATTAAGAAGTTTAGAACGGACAACGGAGGTGAGTTTGTGGCATCTGAGTTCTCTAACTTCTACAGGAAGCACGGGATCTAGAGAGAGCTTACTTGTGCTCATACTCCATAACAAAATGGAGTGGCGGAGAGGAAGATACGTCATTTGACAGAAACTTGCAAGTACTGGCTTCATGCAAAGGGCATTCCCAGGTCCTTTTGGGCGGAAGAAATTGTCTACGCAACTTATGTCATCAATCGGATGTCTCTGAGTCCGATCAACATGAAGTCTCCTCATTAGCTGATGTTCAAGGAGAAGCCCAGTGTTGAATACCTTCAGGTGATTGGATCAACCTGCTACATACATGTCCCGGATGCTCTGAGGACCAATCTTGATGTAAAGGCGAGGATGATTGTCTTTGTGGGCTACGATGAGTGGAAGAAGTGATGGAAGTGCATGGATCCTGTGACAAGGAAGTTCATTGTATCAAGAAACATTGTCTTTGATGAACTGACGTCATATGGAGGTTGCTCTGTTGAGATGTAGGAGAGCAGGGTTGATGAAGGGCAGAAGGAGGCTGCTGAAGTTCATCAGGTGGAGCTGCATGTGTTACCAGGAGCTCCAGGTATTTCAAGCTCTGAGACAGAGGCTTCTAGTTCAGGAAGCAGGGGGAGCGACGCTCTAAGTGTGCCAGGGAATGGAGCTGATTCTGAAGAAGCAACGGAGGTGGTGAGCAAGGAGCAGACTCTTCAGAGATCGAAGAGGACCATCAAACCACCAGCTCATTATTGCGAAGGGAACACGGTGAGCTTTGTGTCTTGTTTCTTCGCAGGCCCCCTTGATGAGCGGGAGCCTTCTAGCTTTAATGAAGCCACTGGATTCAAGGAGTGGGAAGATTCCATGGATGAGGAAATGGCTTCTCTCAAGAAGAATGATACCTGGGACCGTGTGCCCAAGGTTGATAGCGTTACTCCTGTGACTTGCAAGTTGGTATATAAGCTAAAGAAGAAGGCGGATGGAAAAATCGAGTGGTACAAGGCTCGCCTTGTAGCTCGAGGATTTTCACAACAGTACGGTGAAGACTATGAGGAGACATTTAGTCCCGTGGTGAAGATGACTTCAATACGGGTGGTGATGGCATTAACGGCTTGTCAGGGCTGGAAGATGTGGCAGCTAGATGTAAAGAACGCCTTTCTTTACGGGGAAATTGATAAAGACATCTTCATGGATCAGCCACTAGGATACGTATCTAAAGAACATCTGGACTACGTCTGCAAACTCCGGAAAGCCCTTTATGGTTTGAAGCAGGCTCCTCGAGCCTGGTATGGGAAGATTGCAGAATACCTCCAGTTCTGCGATTATCTTGATTCAAATTCAGACTCGAGTTTGTTCGTCAAGAAGAAGGGGGAGCTTCTGGTTTTGGTGTTCTTGTACGTAGATAACATGATCATCACGAGAAACTCCAAGGAGGAGGTAGCTAGGCTTTGGGCAGAGCTAGCAATAAGGTTCGAGATGAAGGACTTGGGTGAGATCCACCACATCCTTGGACTCGAGGTAGAGAGGAAAGAGAGCAGCATACTCGTTTCCTGTCATGACCCGCATTTTCTCACAAATAAGATTGTATCAGAGCCAGAGAAAATACGTGTCATGATGCCACGTCGTGCAGGGGATAACTACACACGTTCAGGCAAAACTCCAGACTCTACATATTTAAAGAAAATCGTAAATTATTATGAGAGGAAATCAGTTAATCTTGACGGCTGTATCCCTCGGCACAGTGGATCAGCTAGTCCACAATTAAAAAATATATATATGCAGCGAAAAATACTTTGTATAGGTTAATTTGACATCCTAAAAGAGCATAAGTGTCCCCGAGGAACGACTCATGGTATGCACGACTCTAGAGGTTAGTATAGTATATATAAAAATATAGTATTTACGCTAATAGGAAAAGTAATGCCTTAGTTTTATAAATATGATGCGCATGAGATACATATAGTAATGCTTTAGGGTTTAAAATACCTAACATGCAACCTAGCATAAATCCTTCCCAGAAGACAAGTAAACGACCCTAAAAAGGTAAAGATAGAAGTTTTATTCATACCCAGCATCGCAAGTAAGCCACCAGTGGGTGTCAATAACCTGACACGAGCCCACTGGTAAGTATGCATGTCCAAACACGAAGGAAAACAACTACCTCACAAGGATGAAGATTGGCAACCTCAGCTACCCAGGAGGCTATCAGCAAACCCTCCAGAAGAACTAGCCGCTCAATCGGTCATAACCTGGACCTGAGGCATTCAAGAAGAAACACCTCAGAAAATAATCAAAATAAATAGAGCATTAGGCTTATGAATAAGTAAAGAAGGGTTTACCAACCCGACAACAATAAATGCTATCAGTAAGAGGAAAAACATGACAGTAAGAAAGAATACTGTCAAAAGGGCAGGAAAAGAAAACACACCCAGTGTGAGTACAATAGCAACCTGCTCTGCAAAAAGAACCTGCAGCAGCTACAAGGCATATAAATACATGAACCAAATAAATAGCCATAAGCCAAGAAAGGAGCCAACAGTCCTAATTTTGGTGAATTATTGGTCGTGGTGAAAACCTTGGGTCGGAGTGGGTGGCACAGACCTCACCACAACCAGACCCAAAAAAAACACTCCAGGGTGAAAACAAACGGTGGCAGCTATAGAGTCCACACACCAAACCATACCAGCCCAACACAGCATAGGTGGTGGTGGCCACAACTCAGCACACACAATTCACCCCTTACAGAGCCCACAAAAACACACCACCTGCCATAATCCATGAGTCGACATGCAAAAACTAGCCGATCACCCAACTCCCCCCTAAGGAAAATGCCATACTAATAATCCTAAGGAAACACACCAAACTCAAGGCAAAAGCGTCGAGTTCACTCGACGCGGCGCTGAGTGGGTTACCACACTCAACGTCAAACAGCTTCGGCGTTGAGTGAGGTCCACACACTCAATGCCAAGCAACCTAACTGCAACAACATGCTTTGGCGTTGAGTGAGCCTACCACACTCAACGCCAAAATAGCCACAGCGTTGAGTGAGGTCGACTCACTCAATGCCAAAAGACTTAACTGCAAAAGCAGGCTTTGGCGTTGAGTGAGTCCACCACACTAAATGCCAAAATAGCCACGGCGTTGAGTGAGGTCAACTCACTCAATGCCAAATGACTTAGCCACACAAAAAGGCGCTGGCATTAAGTGAGTCCACCCCACTCAATGCCAAATCAGCCACGGCATTGAGTGAGGTCGACTCACTCAACGCCAAATGACTTAGCCGCTGGGAAAAGCTGCGGCATTGAGTGATTCCACCACACTCAACGCCAAACAGCCACGGCGTTGAGTGAGGTCGACTCACTCAACGCCAAAACACTTAGCCGTAAAAACAGCCATGGCATTGAGTGAGGGCACCACACTCAATGTCAGAAGCCTAACAGTCTTGGCGTTGAGTGAGGTACACTCACTCAACGCTTTTGACTTAGCCTAATAATCAGCTATCTCGACCCCAACCCACTCAACGCCACTCATCCAGAGAGTTGGAAATTTATTCCAACTCTCTCTCCTACCCCTCCTACCCGACCACAGCAGCCCTAAACTTAAGCTTACAACTAAATTAAGCCTAACCCTGACACCAGCTATTAACTGGACATAGGCCGAGACAAATAAGAGAGAAAGCTTAATTTAAATCTAGGAAATAATGAAGCAGCACATGGATGGAATGAAGGGAAATATCATCCTGGTGCTCTAACTTCTAGGGAGGAAATAAAGAGAACAGAGCTATTGCACAGGAAATGAAAATAGAGTAAGAGTTAGAAATAATTTGGCAAGGGCAAGGGAGCCACTTGCCTCTACTAATAGTTTTACTTTCAAGACAACCTAAAACACCTAGAGGGGGGTGGGGTGAATAGGTTCTAATTGCTTGTTTATACTTTTAGGCAGAATTCAATCACAGAATTAAAACATTCAGCACACCAATCACAGAAATTCAAACATCACAGATTGCACAATGTTTTATAGTGGTTCCCCAAGGTTTGGGTACATCCACTTTCCCCCTTCACCTATCTAGCAGTATGCTAGATTCGGCCAAACTTCCACTATTCTCAGATCCTCAGATCCTACAGCTCAGAACCTGGATAGGTTCCTACAACTCAGGCACAACTGCCCTACCTCAGCCTTGCCACAAGGCCTACAACTCAGAGAAGAACCTTCTCCTACACTCAAGCAAACAGCCCTACCACTTAGAGATCAACTCTCCTACACTCAGCCTTTATATCACAGGCTTATAACTCAGATCTGTGTAAAACAGATCCTACAGAAATTTAGAAAAGAAGTTTTAATGTCTTGCCTTTGTTGAGAGAGAAGAGGACAAGACAATTCTTGATCAGCTGATGAAATCAACTAAATCTGAGCTTTCTTCAAAGCTTCTTGAATCTGAACTTAGCTGAGTTGATTTCCAAACAGCTTCTTGAGAGACCACTGATGGCTTCCTTCTTCTTCTTCAAAATGGGTGGATCCCTCTCTATCCAACACCTTTGATGATACTTCTGAATTCTTGTTAGAACTCTTCTTAGATCGATCCTGAGATCGTCTTCTTAGATCTTCTGATGAAGATCTTCTTTAGTGTATTACTCCTTATTGATTTGATTTCTCAATTTGATTGCCAAAGTTCAATCCTATTTTCTTCCCTCTGAATCTGTCTATTTATAGACCTTCTTAATGGTAACCGGCTGATTCGGTTTATAACTGTCTTCTGACAAGTCTGACAACATCAGTTAACTGGCTGCAACCCACAGCTGTCAAGTCTTCAAACAGATCCTGTGCCTTAGTCTTGGTCAGTAATGTGTTGAGACAGACTGTCAGGAAGTGTCGAGACCAACTGTCTATATGTGTCGACACAAGTAACTTTGGTGTCGACACAACCTTTGATGATGTCGACAAGTTTGCCTTTAAGTCGACACAGCTTCTTCAGAACTTTATTTTGAGAATGAGTCGACACAGAGAATTTATGTCGACTCAACACTTCATCTTTCTTCAGAAAATAACTTGGTCTTGACTTTTCAGTGTGTCGACACAAGTCCTGTGTGTCGACACAGTTGTTGTAGATTCAGAACTCAGTATGTGTCGACACTGCCTTCAGGTGTTGACACATCAATTGTTGACTCTGCCAAAATGTGTCGACTCTGTCTCATTGTGTCGACACAGCCTCCCAGTGTTGACATAAATGTGGTCGACTATCTCCTTCTGTGTCGAGGTCGACTATCTTTTAGTTAGTCGACACTGCTTCCCAGTGTTGACATAAATGTGGTCGACTATCTTCCTGTGAGTCGACACTGCTTCCCAGTGTCGACACAAATGTGGTCGACTATCTTTCTCTACGTCGACACAGCTTCCTTCAAGTGTCGACACAAATATTCTGAAGTGTCAGCATTATTTCTTCAGGTGTCGACACATGGACTTAGAATATTTTTCTGCATTCTTTAACACTTTTTCACCTGCACATGTCAACTCAAAACAACATCAAATACACCTTGATGTATATCATTGAGCTAAATTAGACTTCTTCAAATCAGGTACATATTTTCCAATGTACCCAACAATCTCCCCCTATTTGGAGAATTCATAACCCTTATAGCCAATGATATACACCATTTATAAAAAGTATAAAATGATGATATATGACATAACAGGAATACATAATATAAACAAAATAATAACAATCCATCACAGAATGAACATTATATGATTCCAAACAAAATAATAACAATCCATCACAGAATGAACATTATATGATTCCAAACAAAATAATAACAATCCATCACAGAATGAACATTATATATTTCCAAACAAAATTTTGTTTATAACTTGGTAATGTTTGATTACAGATTTTTATATTGAATGATCAAAACATTACAAAACATTTTTTGAAAGAACTTAGAACTAAGACTGATCAGGCTCTCTTATGACAATCCCTTTGCCAGATTGGATTTGAGCCTTCACAGGAGCTTCAGCAACTTCAGCTGGCTTCTTGCCTTTTAGCTCAGCTTTCTTTAGAGCTTCTTCCTTGAGCCTTTGCCTTTCAAAGTAATGATAGGGCTTTGGAAAGTACTTGCTCGGCTCCTGAGCATCTGGTGGCAGCCTACCCAGCTTGGCTTTTCTTCTGAACTGTACTATAGCCTCTTGCCTAGCTTCATGCTTTTGCCATTCCATTTCATTATACCACTTCCCTCTTTCATGTACTTGGTCTTTTACAGCCTTCCATGCAGTGAGTATAATATTTCTTGAAGTAGGGCTCCACTGCTCAAAATCTAGCTTAAGTTCAGCCTACTCTCTAAATTTCTTCTTGGATAGTAGAGCATCTTGCTGTTCTTTCAAATTGGCCTCAGGCTTATCCACTTTCTCAATAACAACCCTGTTAACCTCCTTTGGAGGGCTATACATATATTGAACTTGCTTATCAATCATATCAAAATCTGGAGGAGGGTAAATGACTTGGGCAACCTCAGGTTGATTGCCTTCAAGTAGACCTATTTGGATTCCTGACTCAGCCACCATAGCATCATCACACAAAGGTGGATATCCCAATGTGGCTCGAATACTATTTGTCACCCATTTGGTGTGCTCTGAGCCAGCATGAACTAACAACCTCTCCCCCCTTTGGTAGCTCGCAATGTGGCTATTTGGATCAATTCCGATCCAAATAGCCACATTGGTTAATCGGTAAAGCAAGCTAAGCAAGAAAGGCGACCCGGTTTCAAGTGACATTTGCGCCTATACAACGTACTTTTCAAGTTCTTAACAAGAAATTATATTCACGTGCAATTATGAATCTTTATACAGATACAGAATATTTAGAAGAAATTTTTTTGATAAATAAGATTCATGATCTACTTCTTAATAATTCCTTAGAACTCTATCGTAAATCTTTTTTTAATTATACAGAAAAAAAAGAAATTGATATTGATTCAGAAAATAAAGAAGAATCTTTGAAATTTGTATTTGATGTAATTACAACACATACAAAAGATCAAAAAATAATGAAAAATAAATCTATTGGAATTAGAAGAGAAGAAGTTACTAAAAAGGTTTCCCAATGGTCATACGAATTAACCGAGGATTTTGAAGAAGAGGAAGAAGAATTTACAGAAGAAGATAGTGGGATTCATTCAAGAAGAGCCAAACGTGCCATAATTTATGAAGATGCTGATCCAAATAGTGATGAAACGGAAGAGATAACTTTGATACGTTACTCCCAACAATTTGATTTTCGTCGCAATTTAATCAAAGGATCCATGCGCGCTCAAAGACGTAAAACGGTTATTTGTAACCTTTTTCAAGCAAATTTAAATTCCCCACTTTTTTTGGATCGACTAGACAAAACATATTTTTTTTTATTTTTTGATATAAACGAAATTAAGAATCTCATTTTTAAAAATTGGATGGGGAGAAAACAAGAATCAGAATTTAAAATTTCCAATTTTGAAAATGAAGATACAAAAGAAGAAAATAAAAAAGAGGAAAAAGAAGATCAAAACGAAGAGTTAGAAAGATCAGAAATTTTGGATGCCCTTTTATATACTCAAGCAATAAGAAGTTTTGCGTTAATAATCCAATCTTTTCTTAGAAAATACATGATATTGCCTTTATTAATCATAGCTAAAAACATTTTACGTATTTTATTATTCCAAGTCCCGGAATGGCATAAGGATTTTAAGAAATGGAATAAAGAAAAATATATTAAATGCACCTATAATGGTGTTCAATTATCAGAAACAGAATTTCCCCAAGATTGGTTAACAGACGGTATTCAGATAAAGATTATACATCCTTTCTGTCTAAAACCTTGGCAAAAATCTAAGGTACGATCTCACCATAGAGATCAAATGAAAAAAAAAAAACAAAATTTTTGTTTTTTAACAGTCTGGGGAACGGAAACAAAACTTACCTTCGGTTCTCTCCAAAAACGACCTTTTTTTTTTAAACCTATTTATAAAGAACTCAAAAAAAGAAATAGAAAGGTAAAAAAGAAATTTTTACAAATTTTAAAATTTTTAAATAAAAAAAGAATTATAAAAGCTAGAAAAGAAAAAACAAAATGGGTTATCAAAATAATTCAAGTTATAAAACTCATAATAAAAAAACTGGAAAAAGTAAATCCAACTTTATTCTTTGAATTGAAGAAAAAAAAAATATATGAACCGAATGAAAACGAGAAAGATTTCAAAAGAAATAATAAGATTATTCACGAATCACCCGTTCTAATTCGCCCAATGAATTGGTTAAATTATTCACTAATGGAAAGAAAAATGAAAGATCTTTCTGATAAGACAATCAAAATAAAAAATCAAATTGAACAAACCACAAAAGAAAAGAAAGAAAAAGAGATAGTTCTAATTTATGATAATAAAATATTGGAATCATATAAACTTCTTTGGAAAATTTTTAAAAGGCAAAATATTCGATTAAGGCGTAAATCACATTACTTTATCAAATCATTCATTGAAAAAATATACATAGATATTTTGTTATGTTCCATTACCTTTTCTAAGGTCAATGCGGAACTTTTTTTTAAATCAACAAAAAAAATCTTTAATAAATCCTTTTACAACAATAAAAGGGATCAAAAAAAAGAAGGAATTGATGAAATAAATAAAAATAAAATGAATTTGATTTTGACTATAAATTTTTTTTTTCCAAATATTTATAATACTGAAAAAGGGAATCAAAATTATAATATTTATTGGAACTTATATTCCCTGTCTCAAGCATATGTATTTTACAAATTATCACAAACCCAATTACTTAACCAATTATTTAATAAGTATCACTTGAGACCTATACTTCAATATCAAGGGAACTCTCCCCTTTTTAAGGATAAATTCAAAGACTTTTGTATGGTACATGGAATATTTCATCCCAAATCAAGATATAAAAAAATTCATACATATGTAATGAACGAATGGAAAAACTGGTTAAAAAGTCATTATCAATATGATTTATCTCAAAAAAAAAGGTCTCGATTAATACCTAAAGAATGGCGAAATAAAAGAAATAAACCTCGTATGATTAAAAAAGGGGAATCAATTCAATTGGATTTATATAAAAAAGTTAATTCCAGAAAAAAGAATGACTATGCAGCGAATTCATTTATGAGTCAAAAAGACAAATGGAAAAAACATTACAGATATGATATTTTATCATATCAATACATAAACCCTCCTAATTCATATATTTCTGAATCAACATTAGAAATAAAAGAGGCCCAAGAAATCCCATATCATTCCACTACATCGAAACCTGAATCATTTTATGTATTGGTAAGTATACCTAGTAATGATTATCTAGAAAAAGAATATATTATTGATAGGAATACCAATTTGGATAGAAAATATTTTGATTGTAGAACTCTTTCTATTTGTTTTAGAAAAAATATTGATATCTGGACCAATGCTGATATTCGCAGAAAGATTCATAAAAAGGCTAAAGCTGAAATTAATATTAATAAAAGGAATATAATTCATCAAGAGATCAAACAATGCAATCAAAAAAGTTTTCACGTGCAATTATTTAAGAACTCTTTTGTCTCGAGATAATCATTACTAGGTATACTTACCAATACATGGATTTCTATTGTGGAACATCCTTCTACCCTTTCCCATCCTTCTACCCTTTCCCGGGAGTCGATGACTATTCATAGCTATGACCTTGACACCAAAGAAGAGTTCGATCCAATGCTTTATTTCTGTCCTAGTTGATCCTGATTCGACATTAGAAGTATATTGATTGTTCCCCAATAACCGAATACTTTTTTCTGTAAATACTGCATATTTGATTCCATCCATAAATCCATTTTATTCCCTATGAGTTCCAGTATCGATAAGAATTCTAGTTCTTACTGTCCATATGTTATGGTATGAATATACCATACCAATTTATTATGTATATATATATATATATATATATATATATATAATGGGATTCCGTTGATACAGAGCCAATTACAATAGACTTCTTGAATGTTCCCATTGGCGTGCATCCAGCAGGAATTGAACCTACGAATTTGCCAATTATGAGTTGGGCGCTTTAACCATTCAGCCATGGATGCTTAACAGGGATCATCATACATCGTGAATAACCAAATTCCAATTGAAATGAAATCTTTAGGAGTAATCAATGAAACGACATCAATTCAAATCCTGGATATTCGAATTTAGAGAGATATTGAGAGAGATCAAGAATTCTCACTATTTCTTAGATTCATGGATCAAATTTAATTCAGTGGGATCTTTCACTCACCTTTTTTTCCACCAAGAACGTTTTATGAAACTCTTTGACCCCCGAATTTGGAGTATCCTACTTTCACGTGATTCACAGGGTGCAACAAGCAATCGATATTTCACGATCAAAGGTGTAGTACTGCTTCTAGTAGTGGTCCTTATATCTCGTATTAACAATCGAAAGATGGTCGAAAGAAAAAATCTCTATTTGATGGGGCTTCTTCCTATACCTATGAATTCCATTGGACCCAGAAATGAGACATTGGAAGAATCTTTTTGGTCTTCCAATAGAAATAGGTTGATTGTTTCGCTCCTGTATCTTCCAAAAGGGAAAATATTTCTGAGAGTTGTTTCATGGATCCGCAGGAGAGTACTTGGGTTCTCCCAATAAAGAAAAAGTGTATCATGCCTGAATCTAACCGGGGTTCGCGGTGGTGGAGGAACCGGATCGGAAAAAAGAGGTATTCTAGTTGTCAGATATTGAATGAAACCGTAGCTGGAATTGAGATCTCATTCAAAGAGAAAGATAGCAAATATTTGGAGTTTATTTTTTTATCCTATACGGATGATCCGATCCGCAAGGACCATGATTGGGAATTTTTTGATCGTCTTTCTACGAGGAAGAAACGAAACATAATCAACTTGAATTCGGGTTCGTATGATTAAAAAAGGTTCTAGATTGGCATTATTTGATGCGGTATCACAGAATATTTTTTTATTCATTCCCATGCAATCAAAAAAAAAACTTTTTTGATTGCATTGTTTGATCTCTTGATGAATTATATTCCTTTTATTAATATTAATTTCAGCTTTAGCCTTTTTATGAATCTTTCTGCGAATATCAGCATTGGTCCAGATATCAATATTTTTTCTAAAACAAATAGAAAGAGTTCTACAATCAAAATATTTTCTATCCAAATTGGTATTCCTATCAATAATATATTCTTTTTCTAGATAATCATTACTAGGTATTCCTATCAATAATATATTCTTTTTCTAGATAATCATTACTAGGAAATAAATAGTATTCCCATAGCAATTGGAATTATGGATTTTCAGTTTATGGGAGGTAGTATGGGATCCGTAGCAGTTGAATTAGTAACTGCATCCAATCTACGAAAAAGTCCCAATTGTTTCGAACTTTTTTTTGGAATGGGATATTTACGGAATCCCCATGAAGAGGATCAAACCTTATTCCATGATATTTCCATAAGATTCCTCTTTCTTATTCTTAAGCAAGCCCCCGAGAAGGCTTAGTTGATCCATGATTTATGTTTCATCTTTATTTTCCTTTTTGTTTGTTTCGAGAAAGATCTCGATCATCTATATACCTAGTAATGATTATCAATCCCTTTCAGATTGGGATAATTGACAATTCGAAGTTGGACATTATCCTTTTCCTGCAAGAGATCCTGAGAGAAAAGTGTTGCTAAATTTATCCCATCAGCTATTTCATATGTGATTACGGGCCGAACCAAAACAAAATGTTTTTTTTTTGTAGGTGCGATCCGTTGGGCATAGATCCAATTTTTAATTTTTTTTGATCCTTTAGAATTTTTTTTTCCATTCCTGGTGGTATCAAAATACCGCCGTGCCTAGATATTTTATCCATCTCTCCAGGAAAATGAATATCTCCAGAAAAAATTTTCAGTTCCATACTTTTTTTTTTTCTCTCTACTCGGACTAATCCGCCCACTCTACTTCTTGTATTTAAATTTAAAGCAAGTCGTGTATCTACTCCAACGATACTATTGTTCCGGACCATTATGGGCGAAGATCCGGGGAAGATATGCACTTCCTCGGAATAAAAAAAAATTGATCTACTTTCATTTGCATTTGATATTTCGGACTAAATTCTTTTGTTCCTCGATACTCAATCAAATCCTCTTTTTTTACCATTGAATCTACTTCGACAATCCCATATTTAGTAATTCCCGAACTGCTTCTTCTGTATCGCGGATCATCAAAATAAGCAAGAATACTATTTTGACGTAAAATACCATTTCTAGGTATTTTCATCGAAATACCAAAACAGGGTATTAGTTTCTTCTCTCGTTCTTGATCATATTGTAAGGGAATCACGAATCTATTTCTTCGCTTTTTCGCCAAGGAATCATCGTAATTATCTTGACGAATAAAAGTAGAAGGATCTATGAGATTCCAATGAACATGAGATATGGTTCTATAAGGTTTTGAATAGTCAATAATTTCCCTATCTTTTTTACCAAAAGTATCCAACAATTTATGTCTTACTTGATCATTAGTAAGTGAGAGATCAAAGATATATCTTTCTTCAACAGAAAAAGAGTTAGCATTCATTTGATCTTGATCCTTGTGGAGTGAAAAAGACACTATATTGGATCTGCATAGACTTCCTGCTAATATCCATAAATGACTTGTTTTTGGTAATAGATGAACATTACTATATGGATATTCGGACGCATGATAGCCATCAGTACTCCAGTGCATTTCTCCTTCTGACTCAGAATAAATATGTTTTCGAACCCTCTCTTTAAAATTAAAAGTGGACGTTCCGGCACGAATCTCGGCAATTACTTGTTCTGATTCTACATATTGATCATTTTGAACTAAAATCAAACTCTTTGTTGGAATATTCACATTATGTAGAATATCTCGACTCTCAATAGTTATATACAAGTCTATAAAACATAAAAAAGCAGGATGCCCATGACGGGTACGTGTGGGATGAACCAAATCCTCATCGAATTTTATTTTTCCATTAGAGGGAGCTCGTACATGTTCGGCAGTACCGCCTGTGAATACTCCGCCGGTATGAAAAGTTCTTAGTGGTGATGAAACGTATAACTTGTACAAATCTTCGAAATAACCTTGAGGTCACGGGTTCAAATCCTGTCTCCGCAACATTTTTGTGAAACCCCCCTTTTTTTTTTCTTTTGTAGTAATTAATTACTCTTTTTTGTTGGGAGGAAAGAAAGGGTGAAGCGGAATATATAATATATAACTATTATACTCTAATATACTAGTAAATATACTAGTATGTATAGGAGTCAACTATACCATGGGCGGATAGCGGGAATCGAACCCGCATCTTCTCCTTGGCAAAGAGAAATTTTACCATTCGACCATATCCGCATTTTATTCGTTCCTGATACGTACGCATATGTCCACACATATATGAAATATATCATATATCATATATGCGTCTGGATCATATTTGCGCAGGGCTAGATAGTAAGTAAAGTCAGATTCCAATTAAGATAAGATCAGATTATTAATTATCTATATATAATTCATAACAATAAAATGTAATTTCGGAACTCAGATTCCGTCTAAGCGTGTCTCACAATTTGAATTTATTATAAGAATTGTCATTTTTGGATCGGGGAAATATCAAAGAAGTTCAAGAGATGAGAGAATTCAGGATAGCTACCAGAAAGACTAATCCAATCCATAATGATGTACCAGAAAATACAACATTTTTGTTACTTGACCAATCATCAGAAGAAGCAAATACAACTGGTACGCTAATCAGTAAGATTAATGAAGTTGCAATTAATGCAAAAACAGCTAATTGGAAAGCAATAGTCATGCTTGTCATCCTCCAAACTATCAACAAATGAACTATACCATTGGATCCCTCGTTTAGTAAAAATTGGAAAAAATGCATCATGAAGGGATTTGACATGAATGAATTGATTCATTAGAACTTATTACCACTTTCTTTTTATTCGGACATGAAGTTGAGCAGATAGTTAATGTATGATCTTGTTGTATTCGTATATTCGTAGGAAGAAAATAGAAATTCTATCTGGGAGAGATGGCTGAGTGGTTGATAGCCCCGGTCTTGAAAACCGGTATAGTTCTTAACAAGGAATTATCGAGGGTTCGAATCCCCCTCTCTCCTTTTGCTTGCTTAATAAATTACTTCTTTACTGGTTTGGCCCCCTTTTTCATAAAGGGAATGGCTCGGCTAGGCGAGATAGCCGAGCCAGAATAGAAAAAATAGATATAAAAAATAAAATCTCAGCTAAGAGGGGTCATGGAAAGAACAGGTTCCAAATCACGATCGATTCCTTTTTCAAACCCCGCTGCAGCTGCACGCGCCCTTCCCGCATGCCACAAATGTCCCACAAATAGAAAAAATCCTAGAACAAAATGAGAGGTAGATAACCAACTTCTAGGAGAAACATAATTGACTGCATTTATCTCGGTAGCTACGCCACCCACGGAATTTAAAGAACCTAAAGGAGCATGAGTCATATATTCTGCCGAACGCCGTTCTTGCCAAGGCTGTATGTCTTTTTTCAGCCTACTCAAGTCCAAACCATTGGGACCCCTTAGAGGTTCTAACCAGGGAGCGCGAAGATCCCAAAAACGCATAGTTTCTCCCCCAAAAATAACCTCCCCGGTCGGAGAACGCATTAGATATTTACCTAAACCAGTGGGTCCTTGGGCGGATCCCACGTTAGCCCCAAGACGTTGGTCTCTCACTAGAAAAGTGAATGCTTGAGCTTGAGAAGCTTCTGGCCCAGTGGGTCCGTAAAATTCACTAGGATAAGCGGTATTATTGAACCAGACGAAACAGCAAGCGATGAAACCAAAGACAGATAAAGCACCTAAACTATAAGACAAGTAAGCCTCTCCAGACCATACAAATGCACGGCGAGCCCATGCAAAAGGTTTGGTTAAGATATGCCAAATTCCACCAAGTATACAAATAGAGCCTAACCAGACATGTCCTCCAATTATATCTTCTAAATCGTCCACACTAACAATCCATCCCTCTCCCCCAAAAGGGGATTTTAGTAAATAACCAAATATCACGCTTGGGTTAAGGGTCAAGTTGGTAATTTTTCTTACATCTCCCCCTCCGGGTGCCCAAGTATCATATACGCCTCCAAAATAAAGAGCCTTGAGTACTAGAAGAAAAGCACCTATACCTAATAAAATTAAGTGAATACCCAAAATTGTAGTCATTTTATTTCTATCTTTCCATACATAACCGAAGAATGGAAAGGATTCTTCAAGAGTTTCAGGTCCTAAAAGCGCATGATAAATACCGCCAAAGCCTAAGACTGCAGAGGAAATTAAGTGAAGTACTCCAGATACAAAGTATGGAAAGGTGTCGATAACTTCTCCCCCTGGACCTACTCCCCACCCTAGAGTAGCTAAGTGCGGAAGTAAAATCAATCCTTGTTCATACATGGGTTTCTCTGGTACGAAATGAGCCACTTCAAATAGGTTCATTGCTCCGGCCCAGAATACAATTAATCCAGCATGAGCTACGTGAGCCCCAAGCAGTTTACCGGACAAATTGATAAGTCTCGCATTCCCGGCCCACCAAGCGAAACCGGTGGTTTCTTGGTCACGGCCCACTAAGGCTAAAGTTCCATTAAAGAGCGTTGATCTATTGAACTCATAATTCATTAGATCCTAAGAATCATTCTTCGAATTCATATTGAAAAACATTGTATTCAATATGTTACAGAACATTTTTTCATTCAATTTTTAATTTCAATAGAGAAGAATCTTTCGTTTCTGATGGAAATAATCTGGGACGGAAGGATTCGAACCTCCGAGTAATAGGACCAAAACCTATTGGAATCAAAATTTATTCCAATTTGAAAATTTCAAGTGATCGGGGGAATCGGAGAGAGGGGGATTCGAACCCTCGGTACGAATAATTCGTACAACGGATTAGCAATCCGACGCTTTAGTCCACTCAGCCATCTCTCCCCATTCCAATTTATCATGTGATATGACACGCGAAGTCAAGATTGAAAAGAATTTTTATTTATTTTTTGATAATGATTCGAAACGGATTTATCCAATAGAAAGAATACCTTACTTTTTTTATTTTGTGCAAAAGGTTCATTTTCCCGGCCTGGTTAAGTACTGGCCGGGCCAGTACTTCTTTTGTTCCAACGAATCAAACAATAACAATTTTGGGATCAAATAAAAATTGTTATTGAAACAAGAAGAACAATTTTCATTGCCATTCCTAATTCTTAGAAAGAATATGAGATTATATATTTATATATATATAGATTAATATCTAATATTCTATATAGAAAGATAGATAGAGTAAGATTCTATATCTATTCTTAGTCTATTATAGTAAATATAGTAAATCAGAGTATTTAGTCTTTATAGTATTTAGAGTAATAGTGTTCTAATAAGAATATTCTAGTATATAGTAATATTTTAGTACTAGTCTTTTTTTTTTTCAAGCCCGCGCCGCAGCAAAACAAAATACGTGTGAATGCCGGAATTTTCATTATTCTGATGCTATCTTGACTGCGTCTGATTATTTTTGTTGGACAAATGGTCTATCCGTATTTAATAATGAATATGTAGCGGGTATAGTTTAGTGGTAAAAGTGTGATTCGTTCTATTAACAACTTCAATAGTTAAGGGGTCTTTCCATTTTTTTTTTTTAAGATTCCGATCAAAAACTTTTTTCTTAAAAAGATTTAATCCTTTACCCCTCAATAGGATATGTGAGGAAAGAATATACATTCTCACGATTTCTATCCATCAAAATTTTAATAAAAAAAAAAAAATTGGATCATGGAGTCGAGAAGCATAATTTTTTTGATTGGTTCAATTCTTCCAATTGAATGAGTATGAATAAAGGATCTATGGATCATAGTACAAAAATTTCAATCGTAACTAAATCTTCAATATATTCAATTTTTTGTGCTGTCGATGGAAAAGGAAGATTGAAGCCAAATAGCTAGAAAACGATGGTTTTGGTTTACTAGAACCTCGGCTTATTAATTCAGCTCGGTAGAAACCAAATGATTTTCCTTAGGATCCCGCGAGTAGAAATAGGGAACGAAGTAACTAGACTAGAAAGATTTGATAGAATCTCCCTCTTCTAGAGGGATCATCTAGAAAGCGAGTAGCTTTAGATGCATTCGGAAAAAGCTGACATAGATGTTATGGATCTCATTTTTTCTCTGGTGGAAATACATGGATCTTCCATAAAGGAGCCGAATGAGACCAAAATAGGGAACCTTAATGTGGCTCTATTTCATTATATTCCATCTATATCCCAATTCCATTCATTTCATATCCCTTTTGTGTCATTGACATAAGAGATGTCATTTAGAGTATATCTGTTTCTATCTATATAGATAGGGAAAGTTAAGAAATCATCATATAATAATCGATAAATTGCAATAGAAAAGAAAAAGGGGAGGTTTGTGATGATTTTGAAATCTTTTCTACTAGGTAATCCATTATCCTTATGCATGAAGATAATAAATTCGGTCGTTGTGGTCGGGCTCTATTATGGATTTCTGACCACATTCTCCATAGGGCCCTCTTATCTCTTCCTTCTCCGAGCTCGGGTGATGGAAATACTCTGTCTGTCAGTTCCCGGTTGTTTACCGTGGAGTAGAGCAGTTTGGTAGCTCGCAAGGCTCATAACCTTGAGCCTTGAGTAGGCTGAAAAAAGGAGCATGAGTCATAAATTCGGTCGTTGTGGTCGGGCTCTATTATGGATTTCTGACCACATTCTCCATAGGGCCCTCTTATCTCTTCCTTCTCCGAGCTCGGGTGATGGAAATACTCTGTCTGTCAGTTCCCGGTTATTTTTGGGGGAGAAACTATGCGTTTTTGGGATCTTCGCGCTCCCTGGTTAGAACCTCTAAGGGGTCCCAATGGTTTGGACTTGAGTAGGCTGAAAAAAGACATACAGCCTTGGCAAGAACGGCGTTCGGCAGAATATATGACTCATGCTCCTTTAGGTTCTTTAAATTCCGTGGGTGGCGTAGCTACCGAGATAAATGCAGTCAATTATGTTTCTCCTAGAAGTTGGTTATCTACCTCTCATTTTGTTCTAGGATTTTTTCTATTTGTGGGACATTTGTGGCATGCGGGAAGGGCGCGTGCAGCTGCAGCGGGGTTTGAAAAAGGAATCGATCGTGATTTGGAACCTGTTCTTTCCATGACCCCTCTTAGCTGAGATTTTATTTTTTATATCTATTTTTTCTATTCTGGCTCGGCTATCTCGCCTAGCCGAGCCATTCCCTTTATGAAAAAGGGGGCCAAACCAGTAAAGAAGTAATTTATTAAGCAAGCAAAAGGAGAGAGGGGGATTCGAACCCTCGATAATTCCTTGTTAAGAACTATACCGGTTTTCAAGACCGGGGCTATCAACCACTCAGCCATCTCTCCCAGATAGAATTTCTATTTTCTTCCTACGAATATACGAATACAACAAGATCATACATTAACTATCTGCTCAACTTCATGTCCGAATAAAAAGAAAGTGGTAATAAGTTCTAATGAATCAATTCATTCATGTCAAATCCCTTCATGATGCATTTTTTCCAATTTTTACTAAACGAGGGATCCAATGGTATAGTTCATTTGTTGATAGTTTGGAGGATGACAAGCATGACTATTGCTTTCCAATTAGCTGTTTTTGCATTAATTGCAACTTCATTAATCTTACTGATTAGCGTACCAGTTGTATTTGCTTCTTCTGATGATTGGTCAAGTAACAAAAATGTTGTATTTTCTGGTACATCATTATGGATTGGATTAGTCTTTCTGGTAGCTATCCTGAATTCTCTCATCTCTTGAACTTCTTTGATATTTCCCCGATCCAAAAATGACAATTCTTATAATAAATTCAAATTGTGAGACACGCTTAGACGGAATATGAGTTCCGAAATTACATTTTATTGTTATGAATTATATATAGATAATTAATAATCTGATCTTATCTTAATTGGAATCTGACTTTACTTACTATCTAGCCCTGCGCAAATATGATCCAGACGCATATATGATATATGATATATTTCATATATGTGTGGACATATGCGTACGTATCAGGAATGAATAAAATGCGGATATGGTCGAATGGTAAAATTTCTCTTTGCCAAGGAGAAGATGCGGGTTCGATTCCCGCTATCCGCCCATGGTATAGTTGACTCCTATACATACTAGTATATTTACTAGTATATTAGAGTATAATAGTTATATATTATATATTCCGCTTCACCCTTTCTTTCCTCCCAACAAAAAAGAGTAATTAATTACTACAAAAGAAAAAAAAAAGGGGGGTTTCACAAAAATGTTGCGGAGACAGGATTTGAACCCGTGACCTCAAGGTTATGAGCCTTGCGAGCTACCAAACTGCTCTACTCCGCGGTAAACAACCGGGAACTGACAGACAGAGTATTTCCATCACCCGAGCTCGGAGAAGGAAGAGATAAGAGGGCCCTATGGAGAATGTGGTCAGAAATCCATAATAGAGCCCGACCACAACGACCGAATTTATTATCTTCATGCATAAGGATAATGGATTACCTAGTAGAAAAGATTTCAAAATCATCACAAACCTCCCCTTTTTCTTTTCTATTGCAATTTATCGATTATTATATGATGATTTCTTAACTTTCCCTATCTATATAGATAGAAACAGATATACTCTAAATGACATCTCTTATGTCAATGACACAAAAGGGATATGAAATGAATGGAATTGGGATATAGATGGAATATAATGAAATAGAGCCACATTAAGGTTCCCTATGAAATGAGGCATGGAACGGAGCCACTACGAAGAAGTTGGTTAATCGGAAAAGAATCAATAGAAAAAGAATCGGATCGGAATTGACAAAGGATAATCATTATCGATCAATTCCAATAATAGAATAAGGGAAGGGCCCGTCTATCTTGATCTTGACAAGGGAGTAGCCCATTGGGCTTGGGCAGGAATGCGGAGGAAAGGGATTGATTGAGAAAGGCTTTATGGTTGATTAGTGAGCCCTTGCTCGCAGTCCTATTCCAAGTCTGCTGAAGACGTCTTCTCCTTCCTAAACCTAAAAGAGAAAAGAAAGATGGCGCCACTCCCATTTCCCATTAGCCGAAGTGCCTGTACTCTGCTTCAAATACCCATGGATTTTTTGTTTGCTTACTGGCTTCATATAATTCAGAAAACACTAGTTTTCTTGAGGCCTCTTGCTCATATCTCTCATCAAAGGGTGCTATTCTATAATGTTTCTTTAGCAGATCCCCCGCTAACCCGAGCGAACATTCAAATATCTGTCCCACATTCATTCGTGAGGGGACTCCTAATGGGTTGAATACCATATCAACGGGCGTTCCATCTTGCAAATAGGGCATATCTTGGTTAGACAAAATCTTAGAAATTATACCCTTATTCCCATGCCTTCCAGCTACTTTATCACCTACTTTGATTTCACGTTTCTGTGAAATATATACACGAATCCTTTCTGAATTATAATTGGAAACCCCCTTTCTATGGATCCATCTCACATCAATAACTCGACCCCTTGCACCTATAGGTAGTCTTAGAGAAGTTTCCTTTGAAGTGGATACCTGAATACCAAGTATAGCTCGTAATAATCTATCCTCCGGAGCATATGATGATTCGTTCGCTGTCTGAGGTGTTAATTTACCTACTAAGATATCGCCCGTTTCTATCCAAGATCCCAGGATCACAATTCCATTTCTGTCTAAATTGCGGAGTAAATGAGCCTCTAAATGCGGGATCTCCTTAGTGATTTTTTCAGGGCCTTGGCTTGTTACATGAGTCTGAATTTCATATTTACGGATGTGAAAAGAAGTATAAATATCTTCATAGACCAGACGTTCACTAATTAGTACTGCATCTTCAAAATTGTAGCCCTCCCATGGCATATAAGCTACTAATACATTTTTTCCTAAAGCGAGTTCCCCACCAGCTGTAGCCGCACCACCCGCTAGAATTTGTCCCTTTTTAATGTATTTTCCCCGCCGAACTTGAGTTTTTTGATGCATACAAGTATTTTTGTTAGAACGTTGATACATAACTAATGAAATGCTTAGAGTATCCCCATTACTTGATAAAATAATCTTGTGAGTATCGGTATAAATAATTTTTCCCTTTCGTTTGGCTATAGCTGAAATCCCCGAATCTAGAGCCGTTTGACCTTCCAACCCAGTTCCAACAATGCACTTCTCGGACCGAGAAAGCGGAACTGCTTGGCGTTGCATATTAGAACTCATTAAAGCTCGATTCGCATCATTATGCTCGATAAAAGGAATGAGGGAAGCTCCAATAGAAAAATATTGGAAGGGAAAAATACTTCTAAGATGAATCTCTTCCCATGCAATAGTAAGGAATTCTTGACGATATCGAGCTGGAACAATCTGTTGTTCTTGAATACCCCGATTCAAGGCCAAAGAATTTCCTGCTGCTACCATATAATATTCATCTCTATTTGGTGATAAAGAAACCATCTGTGCCTCTTTTGATCTCTCAGATAATTCATAAAACGGACTCTCTATGGATCCCCAATAACCAACCTTCACATGAATAGCTAATGATCCAATAAGTCCAACATTGATTCCTTCGGACGTATCAATTGGACAAATACGTCCATAGTGACTCGGGTGGATATCTCGTATCCGAAAACTAGCAGTTCGCCCCGTCAATCCTCCAGGACCCAAATAACTCCATTTTCGCCCATGAACAATTTGTGTCAACGGATTAGTTCGATCCAAAACTTGAGATAAAGGGTGTAGGCCAAAAAACGATTCATAAGTAGTTGTTAATGAAGTTGAAGTTACCAAATTTTGAGGAGTCGGTATCAATTTATGCCTGATTGCTCCACATATAGTTCCTCGAACCGCATTTTCTAAACGAACAAGAGCCAATCCGAATTGATCTTGTAATAGATCGGCTACAGAACGAATACGTTTATTTTTCAAGTGATTCATATCGTCAAGTGTACCCATTCCCAATTTCATTCCAATCAAATGATCCACAGCAGCCAATAGATCTCGAGGTAACAAAAATGTATTGTTTTGGGATATATCAAGATTCAGCCTCCGATTCATATTTCGTCGACCAATCTTTCCTAATTCACATCTTTGTTGAAAAAATTTCTTTTGTAATTCCTTACATAAGGACTCAGAAAATACCGGATCCCCCCCTACACAGGCAAATTGTTGATAAAACTCCAAAATAGCATTTTCTTTTGACCCAATCTTTTTTTTCTCTTTATCATTCGGGAAAGACAAGAAAATTTCAGGGTAACAAACATTATCTAGAATTTCTTTTATATTCAAACCCATAGCTGATGATAGAACTAGAATAGATATTTTTTGTTTTCTACTGACACGGGCCCATATCCTTGCTTTTCTATCAATTTCTAATTCCGATCTTCCCCCCCAATCTGATATTATAGTACTGGTATAGACAGAAATTCCGTTATATTCCAATTCTGAACGGTAGTAAATACCGGGACTTTGCAATATTTGGTTGATCACAATTCGGTATATTCCATTTACTATAGAGGTTCCAAAAGAATTCATTATAGGAATGTTTCCAAGAAAAACGGTTTGTTCTTGCATATTTCTACCGGTTTTCCAAATTAAGACCGCGGGTACATATAATTCAGAAGAATATGTGAGTGATTCATACACAGCATCTCTTTCTTTTATCAAGGGCTCTGCCAATTGATATGTTTCCGCAAATAATTGAAATTCAATTTCTTGATCTCTATCTTCAATTTTTTGAAACTTTTTAAATTCTTCCGTCAAGCCCTGATTAATGAACCTACAAAATCCCTCAAATTGTATCTGACTAAATCCAGGTATTGTGGACATTCCCTCATTTCTATTCTGGAGCATCTTAATCTGAAGTTTCCTCTTTATTTAAAAAATCATCCCATTATTCTTATTGGCTTGGCTCACTATTCATCGAACCATACCGATCGATCTAGCAATGATGGAATGGGTATTATTGTTACTGAATCACATAAAATTTGAACCAGATACAAATAGAAATAAATGTAAATTGATTTCTACAATTAGATCAGCTCTTCATAGAAAATCTCATAGCAATTGGAATTATGGATTTTCAGTTTATGGGAGGTAGTATGGGATCCGTAGCAGTTGAATTAGTAACTGCATCCAATCTACGAAAAAGTCCCAATTGTTTCGAACTTTTTTTTGGAATGGGATATTTACGGAATCCCCATGAAGAGGATCAAACCTTATTCCATGATATTTCCATAAGATTCCTCTTTCTTATTCTTAAGCAAGCCCCCGAGAAGGCTTAGTTGATCCATGATTTATGTTTCATCTTTATTTTCCTTTTTGTTTGTTTCGAGAAAGATCTCGATCAATTCCGATCCGATTCTTTTTCTATTGATTCTTTTCCGATCGAGATGTATGGACCCCTTATGGCTTCTCTGGTAATATGATCTCTTAGATCTTCCTTCTGAAATCTGATCTGGCCATCCAGATAATTCACACCCTCTTTAAAAAATGGTTTTAACTTTTGAAGCTTGTCAGATATGTCCTTTTGAGAGGTAGTGATAGCAGTTTTAACTGATTCAATTGCATCTTGAAGTTTCTTATCAAATTCTTCCATCTCTTTTGCTCTTGCTTCAGTTTGCCCTTCAGTAGTAGTCTTTTTCAACTCATTAAGAATCTCATTGTGAGAGTCTTCAAGATTTGCATTCATGTTTATCTGATTGGTAAGAACATAGCCTTGTTTCAGTGTTATATCATCTGCCTTGGTAATAATGGACTGCTGTTGTTTTGCCAAATACACCATAGCATTACCTCCCTTATGGAAGCAATCTGTCATCTCCTTCTTATGCATATTGACTTCAAATCGAATTGACTTTATATCCTGAGCCAAGTCAAATTGAAGGGCCTTATTGCTCTCATCAACATATTTTTCAACAGCCAATCTATGTTCATCTAGCTTAACTTGCAAATCAACCATAAACTTGTTATAATTAAAGTCAGAATGAGATGGTGGAGTTGTAGTCTGTAGAGCCTGCTTATAACCTTTGCTCCTTCTTTTGAAGACAACAAGTTTTCTCTTCTTAGCCATTCTGGCTTCTTCAGTCTCAGATTCAGATGAACTATCAACTTGAACTCTTTCTTGAGGAGGAGGAGGAATATCAGTCTCAGTGCCATGTTGTTCAGTCTCAACATGCACAGACTCCCCCTCAACCATTTGCTCCTTCTCAATTTCTATCTCCATGTCAAGGGCCTTCTCAATATCTTGCCCCTCCTCTACTCTATCAGTAGCAATATCAACATTAGGAAATAACTCATCTAGAGTATATTCCTTCTGAGCTTGAACATAAGATGTATTAATTGGATCCTCTATATTCAGATCTTTGGAGATATCAATTTGTACTGCCTCTTGCACTGGGTCTGACATCTTCTCCCCCTGTACTTGTTCAGTATTGGTGATGTCCTGGGCAGGTGAGTACACTTGCTCCCCCTGCACCTGTGTAGAAATTGAAATATTAGAAATGTCTTTTATTAAGAAAATACACCAGCTCCCCCTGCAACTGTACCTAGTTAGGAGTAGATTCATTCTGGGCAGGAGAATGAGCTTGCTCCCCCTGCATCTGTGCAGGTATAGTGTCTTGCTGGGCTGGAGTAGACACAGGGTGATCTTCATCCTGCTTCCTCTCTTGTTCTTCTTGAAGCTGCTCAGTATCTTGAGCATGAGAAGAGGATTTCACTGGGGTATCCTGCCTGCTCTCATCAGGCACATCCTTTGACAGCATCCTATCCCACCTAGAAAACAATCTCATATCCATCTTTCTCATGTGATTGATCTTTGTTCCTGGCAGGTGTTGCATTACCTTAGGGATCACTCCATTCAGATATAAACTCATAATTCTAGCCAGATTTGGCTTCTTTATTCCTTCCTTGATCTTTTCAAAGATTACAGCTGACCAATCTGTTAGAATTGTAAACACAATTCTGGTCACGAGGCTGAACATATAGACTGAAATCCTATCATGTCCCCCTGGTTTGCACAGAATCACCTTGCCAACTACTTCAGACAGAAATTTCTCTTGCTGATTCGTCCCTTTCCTATTGAAAGCAGCTCCAATCTTCAGAGTGGGATCCAATCCGCACCATTGGATAGCCTCCCTTAACTTAGAAGCAGGGACTTCTTCTTCATTCTCAATTATTGGTAAATGTAGAATCTTCCTTAGACTTCTTGGGGTAATCTTCACTGTCGTCCCATGAACAGTGGACTTGATCTTGAGAATATCTGAACCTATTGATGCAGAGTTAAAGAATTCATGCACCTCCTTCTTCCATATCTTGGAAGGTTCAGAAACTATGAACTCTAATCCGGATTCGGAAATAAGAGAGATAACTCGTTGAACATCTGTTGGGGCTTCGACAAAGGCATTCCTTACTAACTCATAACCTTCATTGACGTTGTCTTCAATCTTCGGCGCCATTGTTAAGGTGAAAAAGCTTGAGAGAAGAGAGAGAGAGAGAGAAAGTTGACACAGGGTTTCAGTCTCGAAAACCTTGTAAGCGTGTCGACTGAATAAGTTCTTGACCTATTTATACCTTCTATTAAAAGAAGATCAAAAGGCGGGCAAAAACAGTCTATATGTGTCGACACAGATGGAATGTGTCGACACAAACTTCTATTGTCTCGACAACAAATCTGTCTACTATGTGTCGACACCAATTGTGGATATGTCGACACCTGAGAGATATAGTAGAGTATCAGAAAATCTGTGTCGACTCTTAGGATAACTGTCGACACAAAATTTGTAAGTGTCGACATCACTATTCTGGTGAAGTCGACACTACATTCCTGGATAAGCCGACAATTTAATTCTTAAGTGTCGACACATATTCTCTGTGTCGACACAATATTTCTGTCTTATCGACATTACTTCACTGAGTCGACACATTATCACTGAATGTGTCGACACTATTTTACTTAGCCAATTTCTGTTTCTATCAACACCACTTGAGACCATTTGATAATCTAATATGTTATTTGTAAGTTTATTGATAATCTAATCAATGGTCAGCATGCCTAATTCAATTTTAAATTTATTGAATTTTGTTTCATCCAGAGGCTTAGTGAATACATCTGCTATTTGATAATCTGTCTTAACAAATTCCAATGTGATGTCTTCTCTTTCTACATGATCTCTAAGAAAATGGTATTTAATTTCTATATGCTTAGTTCTACTATGAGAAATAGGATTATTAGCAATAGAAATTGCACTCTTAGAATCACACAAAAGAGGTGTTCTACTTACTTGAATACCATAATCTTTAAGCTGAAGCTGTATCCACAATAGTTGTGCACAGCAGCTGCCAGCAGCAACATATTCTGACTCAGTTGTAGATATAGCCACACTGGTCTGCTTCTTACTACTCCAAGATATCAATCTTCCTCCCAAGAATTGACAAGTACCTATTGTACTCTTCCTATCCTCTCTACAGCCTGCAAAGTCTGCATCTGAATAACCTGTTAGTAGAAAATCTCTATTCCTAGGGTACCAAAGGCCTAGATTAGGTGTGCCCTTAAGATATCTCAGAATCCTTTTGACTGCAGTATAATGAGACTCTTTAGGGCAGGCTTGGTACCTAGCACAGACACATGTAGCATACATAATATCTGGTCTACTAGCTGTGAGATATAGTAGAGAACCAACTATTCCTCTATACAAAGTCTCATCAACAGGTTTACCTGCATCATCTTTGCATATAGGCATACTTGTTCCCATAGGAGTTCTCATGATGGAGGATGACTCCATACCATACTTCTTAATTAATTCTTTGGTAAACTTTGACTGGGATATGGACAAGCCATCATCAGTTTGTCTTACTTGGAGTCCCAAGAAGAACTTCAGTTCCCCCATACTGCTCATCTCAAACTTCCCTTGCATAAGTTTGGCAAACTTTTTACAAAGGTTGTTTTCAGTAGATCCAAAGATTATGTCATCAACATAGATTTGAACTAAGATGATCTTGCCTTTGGATTCCCTAAGGAATAGAGTTTTGTCTATTTTTCCTCTTGAGAATTTATTCTCAATAAGGAAAGTAGACAGGGTTTCATACCAGGCCCTTGGGGCTTGCTTTAACTCATACAAAGCTTTTCTAAGCTTATAAACATAATCAGGTTTAAGAGGATCTACAAAACCTGATGGCTGCTCTACATATACTTCTTCTTTAAGATCACCATTCAGAAATGCTGACTTCACATCCATTTGGTATACCTTGAAGTCTTGATAGGCTGCATAGACAAGGAACATTCTGATTGCCTCCAGCCTTGCTACTGGGGCAAAGGTTTGATCAAAGTCAATGCCTTCTTCCTGCCTGTATCCTTTAGCAACCAATCTTGCTTTATTTTTCACTATTACTCCATTCTCATCCAACTTGTTCCTGTAGATCCATTTTGTCCCAATTATATTGTGGCCTCTTAGTTTAGGAACAAGCTCCCAGACATTGCACCTTCTGAATTGATTTAGCTCCTCTTGCATAGCATCAGTCTAGTGCAGGTCTTGGATGGCTTCTTCAAACTTCTTAGGCTCCATTTGTGACAGGAAACTTGAATGCAGAACTGTGCTTTGACTTCTGCTTCTAGTCTACACTCCCTATCTTGGATCACCTATTATCTGATCAGTTGGATGGTCTCTTAAATGTCTTATAGTTGGAGGAAGACTCCCTTCTGGTTGAACATCTCCAGCTCCTTCATTATGCTGAACCTCTTGGTTTTCTTCATCTTCTATTGAATCTTGTACTCCCCCTGGATAATAGCCTTCATTTTCCAATACTCCATCTTTCCTTGAAGCTTCAGCAATGGAGAGCTTGTCCATCCTTTTGCTTATACCTGTTGAGTCATTTGATCTACAAGATAACTCACAGTTGATTAATCTTGTTTCATCAAACACAACATGCACAGATTCTTCAACAACTTGAGTAGTCAAGTTGAAGATTCTATAGGCCTTACTATATGTGATGTACCCAACAAATATCCCATCCTGGGATTTGGCAGCAAACTTAGTCAAATATGACTTACCATTGTTAAGTATATAGCATTTGCAACCAAAGATTCTGAAGTAGGATAGATTTGGTTTTCTACCTTTCATAATATCATAGGGAGTCTTTTTGTGGCTCTTGGTGATAGAAGCCCTATTGATCACATGACAAGCAGTGTTTACTGCCTCAGCCCAGAAATATTCTGGTAGAGAGGTGTCACTCAATAGAGTTCTACCAGCTTCAATTAATGTTCTATTCTTTCTTTCAGCAATTCCATTTTGCTGAGGTGTTCTTGGTGAGGAGAACTCTTGGAAAATCCCAAAGTCTTCACATAACTTTGTCATGCTTTCAGATTGAAACTCAGTACCATGGTCACTTCTGATTTTGACCACTATACTATTCAGTTCATTCTGAATTTGCTTTATAAAATTAAGTAAGACACTTGGGGTTTCAGATTTCTGTCTCAGAAAGAACACCCATGTAAATCTAGAATAGTCATCTATAACCACAAAAGTGTAGACCTTCCTACCTAGACTATGAACTGGCATAGGACCAAAAAGATCCATATGCAAGAGGTATAAGCACCTCACAGAATCCTTGTTTTCAAGGCTTTGAAAGGAGGATTTTGTCTGCTTGCCCTTTTGACAAGCTGAGCATATTCCATCCTTTATACACTTGACTTGAGGACCATTCCTCACTAACTCTTTGCTAAAGAGTTGTCCAATTGTCTTGTAGTTAAGATGAGCCAATCTCTTGTGCCACTTAACACAATGAGAAGCATTGTCATCAGCTATAAGACAGATGGGAGAAGCCTTGTTCTCACATACAAAATTAAGACAATATACATTTCTCTTCCTATACCCAGTCAAAATGATCTCTTGATCACATGACCTTTTGATATGACATCCATCCTTAACAAATGAAATGTCATATCCTAAATCACTCAGCTGGCTTATGCTTATTAGATTATGTTTCAAACCTTTTACATAAGCCACTTGGGTGATAGTAATTAGGTTAGAAGAAATGTTACCAAACCCTTTGATGACTCCTTTTTCAGATCCACCAAAGATCACTTTAGGTCTATCTTTGACAGATGAATACTCCTTCAGCAGCCCCTTTGTTCCAGTCATGTGTCTGGAACAACCACTATCCAAGTACCATATAGGGGCATGGCTACTTGGATTATCCTGCAACACAGATTTACTTATCCTTAGAACCCAAGTAAGTCTTAGGTCCTTGGTTCAGGTTAGCATTAACAAAGCTACCATTATCTCTTCTATCAGGTAGACTATTGTTCTTTCTAACACTTGTGTTATACCAGCAGTCTAGTGCAAAATGGCCTCTCTTGCCACAGCACTAACATTCAAACTTATTGTATCTAGATCTAGATACTTCCTTGACAAAAGAATTTCTGTCCATTGCTGGTGCTGTAGCAACTTCACCCACAGATTTTTTATAACCATTGGGTTTATGAACATGGGTAAGCCTGTTGGCATTTACACCTTTGTTTTTCAGAACATTTGTCTTAATATGACAATGAATATTTTCATGATCATATTGATTAGAAGGCACTTGCACCTTTCTAAACTTAATAGGGACTGAAAAGTTCAGTGGCTTGACAGGAGCTTTGCCTTTCCTCTTGAAACGGCCAGCCCTGGAGTTACCTTTGAATCCTAATCCTGCCTTACCCTTTTGATTCACAAATTCATCAATCAAGGGTAAGACAGACTTTGGCTTAGAGTAACTAGCCACTAAATCTTTTTCAATTCTTAGTCTGGCCTCCAGACTCTTCACTTGATCATTGGTATAATTAATTGTGCCCATCTGAATAATAGTTATATTCTTCAGCTTGGCAATTTCATTTAACTTTTGATCAATTACTTTCTCTAACTCAGTTGCAGCTACCCTTAGTTCAGCAATTTCATGAGCCTGAGATTTAACCAGGTTCTTGCTTTTCTTAAGGGCCTGCAACAAGTCCCCATACTTATCTATCAATTGATAGACATCTCCTTCAGATTCAGATGCATCTACATCACTTGATGCAGATGTAGCTGATTCTGTACTTGTACTACAAACAGATTTCATAGAAGGACATTGTACCTTATTAGGACCAGACTGATTCTGGCATATGTCCTCTTCTGATCCTGCCATCAGTCCCATGCACTGATGATCCTCTAGTTCATTGTTGGAGTCTAGCAACTGCAGAAACTCCTCTTCTTTAGATACAGCATATAGTCCAATATATGCTTCTGCTTCAGATTCTGACTCTGAAGTTGACTGATCTGTTAGGCTCTTACCCTTCTTTGCAACAAAAGATTTCTCCTTCTTGCCCTTTTGATGAGTCTTCTTCTTGTCTAAAGACTCATTTCTCTTATCAGGACAGTCAGCCACTACATGTCCAGGCTTATTGCAATAATAGCATACAATCTTTGAAGTAGTGGCTTTGCTGGGCTTTGATCTGCTCTTTTCTTTCCTTGATGACTTTTTCTTCTGATAATAGTCATCAACTTGCTGTGAAGTGGAGGGCTTAGACTTCCACTGCTTCTTCTTCAAGAACCTTTGGAATTTCCTTGTGAATGCAGCAAAGTCTGCATCTGAATCACAGCTTTCTGAACTCTGATCATCTGAATTTTCAGAACTGACTTCTGCAATTTCCTTAGGAGAGAATGGTGATATCCTCCTATTCTTTTTGGTGGCTTCTGCATTGAATGCCACAGTCTTTTCTCTATGCTCTCCTCTTGAATTCTTTTCCTCCTCCTTCCTCACCAAAAGTTGCATTTCATAGGATAGCAGCTTTCCAAACAAGGTGGGAGGAGAGATCTCTGCCAATTTAGCCACTTCTCTTATGGCACAGATCTTTGTGTCTCAATCCTTTGTTAAGGATCTCAAGAATTTGTCATTCAGTTCATAAGTACTGAAGACTCTTCCATAGGACATTAGCTCATTCACAATTCTATAGAATTTCTTATAGCACTCAGTTATGTTATCAGATTTTCCTTGTCTAAAACTTTCATATTCCTGATTGAGCATAGATTTCCTGTCCTGCCTTACTTCTTCTGATCCATCCATGTAGATAATCAATGTGTCCCACATTTCTTTGGAGGTCTTGCAGTGAATCAGATTCTGAAATGTAGAATCATCTATGGCACTCACAATAATATTCTGTGCTCTCTTATCCATAGTTGCCAAAATGATTTCATCCTTGGTCATTTCAGAATAACTCTTTGGAGTTTGAATATTAGCATCAAGAACTGATACCTTCATTGGAATGAAAGGTCCTTCCTAAACTGTGATGTATATTCTTGGGTCAGATGCCTCCATAAACAAACTGACTCTTTCTTTCCAAATTCCAAATATTTCCTTCTTGCATATGGGTAATTTCATAGACCCTAGCTCCTTATGATTCTCTCCAGAACCCATCTTCTTGAATCTTGATTCTGCCTTTCAGATCTACCTCAGACTGTTAAGTCCTTTTTGAGGAACCTGCCTCTGATACCACTTGATAGTTTTACTTTCAAGACAACCTAAAACACCTAGAGGGGGGGTGAATAGGTTCTAATTGCTTGTTTATACTTTTAGGCAGAATTCAATCACAGAATTAAAACATTCAGCACAGCAATCACAGAAATTCAAACATCACAGATTGCACAATGTTTTATAGTGGTTCCCCAAGGTTTGGGTACATCCACTTTCCCCCTTCACCTATCTAGCAGTATGCTAGATTCATCCAAACTTCCACTATTCTTAGATCCTCAGATCCTATAGCTCAGAACCTGGATAGGTTCCTACAACTCAGGCATAACTGCCCTACCTCAGCCTTGCCACAAGGCCTACAACTCAGAGAAGAACCTTCTCCTACACTCAGGCAAACAGCCCTACCACTCAGAGATCAACTCTCCTACACTCAGCCTTTATATCACAGGCTTACAACTCAGATCTGTGTAAAACAGATCCTACAGAAATTTAGAAAAGAAGTTTTAATGTCTTGCCTTTGTTGAGAGAGAAGAGGACAAGACAATTCTTAATCAGCTGATGAAATCAACTGAATCTGAGCTTTCTTCAAAGCTTCTTGAATCTGAACTTAGCTGAGTTGATTTCCAAATAGCTTTTTGAGAGACCACTGATGGCTTCCTTCTTCTTCTTCAAAATGGGTGGATCCCTCTCTATCCAACACCTTTGATGATACTTCTGAATTCTTGTTAGAACTCTTCTTAGATCGATCCTGAGATCGTCTTCTTAGATCTTCTGATGAAGATCTTCTTTAGTGTATTACTCCTTCTTGATTTGATTTCTCAATTTGATTGCCAAAGTTCAATCCTATTTTCTTCCCTCTGAATCTATCTATTTATAGACCTTCTTAATGGTAACCGGCTGATTCGGTTTATAACTATCTTCTGACAAGTCTGACAATATCAGTTAACTGGCTGCAACCCACAGCTGTCAAGTCTTCAAACAGATCCTGTGCCTTAGTCTTGGTCAGCAATGTGTTGAGACAGACTGTCAGGAAGTGTCGAGACCAACTGTCTATATGTGTCGACACAAGTAACTTTGGTGTCGACACAACCTTTGATGATGTCGACAAGTTTGCCTTTAAGTCGACACAGCTTCTTCAGAACTTTATTTTGAGAATGAGTCGACACATAGAATTTATGTCGACTCAACACTTCATCTTTCTTCAGAAAATAACTTGGTCTTGACTTTGCAGTGTGTCGACACAAGTCCTGTGTGTCGACACAGTTGTTGTAGATTCAGAACTTAGTATGTGTCGACACTGCCTTCAGGTGTCGACACATCAATTGCTGACTCTGCCAAAATGTGTCGACTCTGTCTCATTGTGTCGACACAGCCTCCCAGTGTTGACATAAATGTGGTCGACTATCTCCTTCTGTGTCGAGGTCGACTATCTTTTAGTTAGTCGACACTGCTTCCCAGTGTTGATATAAATGTGGTCGACTATCTTCTTGTGAGTCGACACTGCTTCCCAGTATCGACACAAATGTGGTCGACTATCTTTCTCTGTGTCGACACAGCTTCCTTCAAGTGTCGACACAAATATTCTGAAGTGTCAGCATTGTTTCTTCAGGTGTCGACACATGGACTTAGAATATTTTTCTGCATTCTTTAACACTTTTTCACCTGCACATGTCAACTCAAAACAACATCAAATACACCTTGATGTATATCATTGAGCTAAATTGGACTTCTTCAAATCAGGTACACATTTTCCAATGTACCCAACATCTACCTCTAGGAAAATAGCAGAAAACTCCAAAGCTTGGCACCGGCGGCAAGAGATCGGCCACCTGCACCTCCAGCTACCTATAGAGGAAAACCTGGAGCTTTTAGCAAGGAAGAAGAAGGACTGAAGAAACCCTAGCTCCTATAGACAGCTCGAAATGCGAAATTACTTACCTAGGAAGGAAGAGCACGGCGAGAGAAGCTCAGATCCGCTGCTACCCGAGAGAAACCATCCCTAACTCAACAGCTAACCGGAAGTCAAAGCAGCAGCTCCTCTGCCTCCCGCTCGCTTCCTTCCGCTGGAAGCTAACAATGCTCGGGAAATGGGGGGAAATGGGGATGAGGAGAACAGTTGGAGCTTTTAATAAATCCTCCACTCACTTACTCTATAGCTAATTAAAGATAACCTAGCCTAAGCACTAGCTGACTACATATATATATAATATGCATATATATATAAACTTATATATAAAAACAGCCACATACCTATATATATATATTTATATCATGCATATATATATATATACTTATAAAAATAAAGCTATCAGCACCCAAGCTTACACACAAACATATATATACATATATATATATAAATAATTGGCTAAACAAACTTAGCCTAAAACAAGCAGCAGCCTTACCAAGCTCGATCACACAAGGCCATGTATAGCAAACAGGTAGCCACTACCAGCTAACAAAACAAACGTCGAAACGATGCGAAAAACAAATGATCTCGGATTTCGACAAAACTCGCACCGTAGATAAATACCCAAGCTACGAAAACAACGGTGAAGTCGAAAACAACATCTGACGATCACAACTTGGGCTATCATTACCCGAAGCCTAGACACAAGTATTCCCTGAGAGCCTCACCGAGTCACAAAACCAGACCCGGCTTGCTAGGGAATCTTGCCAGCAGGCTACAAACATGCCACTATAGGAACCTAGAGAGCTAAGACCATGCTCTAACAATGGCAGAAGGTTAGAAACGCATCATCGTAATGCCAAACAATGATCAAACAAAACACAGAAAAATCGGGGGCGTTACAGCTACCTCCCCCCCTAAAAGAAAGTTTCACCTCGAAACTTTACACATAGCACTTCTATCAAGAAGGAAAAAGAAATAGCTAAGCCAGAGCTATAAAAGAGAGCACAAAACATACCAGGCAAAAGGTCAGGGAAACAGATGAGGGTAAGCCTTCCTCATCGCCGACTCTAGCTCCCAAGTCGCGCTTTCCACATCCTGGTTCCTCCACAAAATCTTAACCATAGGAATGGTTTTTCTCCGCAACACGCGATCCTGAGCATCCAAAATGCGGACAGGCACCTCCACATAAGAAAGATTCAGCTCCAACTGAGGCACAAAATCAAAAACCTGTCTGCCACTCTGCACACATTTCCGCAGCTGACTGATGTGAAAGACATCATGCACGCCAGTAAAATTTGCGGGCAACTCCAACCTGTAAGATGATACACCAACCCGCTCAACAATCATAAACGGCCCCACGTACCTCAGTTCCAACTTCCTATTCTTGCCAAACCTCTTAACTCCAATCATTGGGGAAACCTTTAAGAACACCAAGTCCCCTACAGCAAATTCCAAGCTAGATCTATGCCGGTTGGCATTCTTCTCATATCTATCTTGAGCTATCTAAAGCTTCTCCCGAATAAGTTTCACAGAAATTTCCATCTCTTCGAGCGCCTCTGGACCCAACAGCGGTCCCTCGCCAGCCTCAGCCCAAAACAAGGGAGTCGTGCAGCGCCTCCCACACAATGCTTCAAAAGGAGCCATTTGCAAGTTTCTTGGTAACTGTTGTTATACGCAAACTCCATAAGCCACAAACGCTCATCCCACGCTCCTCTGTGGTCTAGAATATAACATCGTTTCATGTCCTCCACTATCTGATTGACTTGCTATGTCTGGCCATTAGTCTACGGGTGGTAAGCAGTAGAATATCTCAAATCCGTACCCAAACCCTCTTCCAGGCTCTTCCAGAAGCGAGATATAAACCGGGAGTCTCGGTCTGAAATAATGCTGACAGGCACACCGTGCAACCGGATGACCTCATTCAAATACATCTCAGCTATCTTACTCATCGGATAGTCGATCTTAAACGGTACGAAGTGAGCACACTTCTTCAATCTGTCCACGATCACCCAAACTGAATCATGCCCCCTAGGAGATCTCGGTAAGCCTGTAATGAAATCCATCGAGATGCTCTCCCACTTCCAAGTCGGAATCTCCAAGGTAGTCAGCTTGCAACCAGGCCTTCCATGATCGGCTTTCATACGCTTGCAAGTGTGGCACTCAGAAACAAATCTGGCTATGTCTCCCTTCATCCCATACCACCAGGCAATCTGCTTTAAATCATGATACATCTTAGTAGATCCTGGATGGTAGGCAACACTAGATCCATGGGCTTCCCTGCACACCATCACCCGGATATCTCCAACGACGGGGATGCAAAACCTGCCGCGGTACCGCAAGGTACCCGCATCATCAATAGAAAAATCTGGCAATTCACCTTTCTCAGCTCGAAGATACAAATGTAGAAGATCGGGATCATCCTTCTAATTCAGTCTCATAAGCGTAATCCATGAAGGTTCTGCCACTACCAAACTTCTCTGCAAATCGCCGCTTCCCACAGAAATGCCCATCAAAAGAAACTCCTCTACAAAAAGCTCAGCGGAGAGACCAAAAATCTTTCCTGACTTCCGACTCAGGGCATCGGCCACCACATTGTCCTTGCCCGGATGATACTGGATCTCAACGTCGTAGTCGTCCACATACTCCAACCATCTCCGTTGGCGCGGATTCAATTCCTTCTAGGTGAAGACGTACTTTAAGCTCTTGTGATCAGTAAAAATCTTGCACTACGCACCATAAAGCAGATGTCTCCGCAACTTCAGCGCATAGATCACGGCCGCAAACTCTAGGTCATGCGTAGGGTAGTTACTCTCATGAGTCTTCAGTTGCCTCGACCCGTATGCAATCACTTTCCCACCTTGCATCAACACGCAACCAAGACCAACATGCGATGCATCCACATAAACATCATAATCCACACCCTCAGTAGGCAGGGACAAAACAGGGGCACTGCACAATCTGTCCTAGAGCTCCAGGAAGGCTTCCTCGCACTTCTTGCTCCAGAAAAAAGCTGCGTTCTTCTGGGTCAATCTAGTCAAAGGTGCAGCCAGGGTGGAAAACCCTCCACGAATCTCCTGTAATAGCCGGCTAATCCCAGAAAGCTCCTAATCTCCTTGGGTGTGCCCGGCCTACTCCAATCCATCACAGCAGCGATCTTTTCTGGGTCAACTGAAATCCCACTCTTATTCACCACGTGGCCCAGAAATGCAACCTGAGGCAACCAAAACTCGCACTTGCTCAACATGGCGAATAACTTGTGGTCCCTTAAGGCAGATAAAACCAAACGCAGATGCTGGTCATGCTCCTCAGCATTGCGGGAATAAATCAGGATGTCATCGATAAACACGACCACAAACTTATCCAGGAAGTCCTTGAACACGCGATTCATCAAATCCATAAAGGCTGAGGGCGTATTTGTTAAACCAAATGACATAACCAAAAACTCGAAATGCCCATGCCTGGATCGAAAAGCAGTCCGCGGAATGTCGGACTCACGGATCCTGAGCTGATGGTATCCAGATCGAAGATCAATCTTGGAGAATACTGTGCTACCGTGCAACTGATCAAACAAATCGTCAATCCGTGGCAGAGGGTACCTATTCTTGATAGTAACCTTGTTCAGCTCTCTATAGTCGATGCAAAGCCTCATCGACCCGTCTTTCTTCTTTACAAACAGAACAGACGTACCCCAAGGCGACAAACTCCGTCTGATAAAACCCTTTGCCAACATCTGATCTAGCTGGATACGCAAACTCCTCCAGCTCTAGCAGTGCCATCCGGTACGACGCATAACTGGCTCCAAATCTATAACAAATTCGACATCTCTATTGGGTGGAAGACCGGGAAGATCATCAGGAAACACATCAGAGAAGTCACATACCACAGGAATCTCCTCCAAACGCGGCACACTAACAACTGTCCCTACTAGAGAGACCAAACAGGTAAAGCAGCCAGAATCAAGCAAATTTCGAGCACGTACCGCAGAAATGACTGGAGACTCCTGGAGCGGATCATCATAAATGCTCCCAGGCTGACCGTTGTCCTTAATGAAGTCCAAGCGCTTACCCTTGCACTGGATAACTGCATCATAACTGGACAACCAGTCCATGCCTAAGATAACATCGAAGTCTTCCAGGTCGATCACCTTCAAATCTACCTTCGCTAGAAAATCCCCCAACAAAATCAGACAATCCCGAATGCCCTGATCCGAAACCACAGAATCACCAGAAGGAAACTTGATGCAAAAGGCATCACTAACTTGCTCTAGACCCAAACAATAGCGCTCCACAAAGGCTCTAGCCACAAAGGAGTGGGTAGCGCCAGAGTCAAAGGAGTGGGTAGCGCCAAAGGAGTGGGTAGCGCCAGAGTCAAAAGAGTGGGTAGCGCCACAAAGGAGTGGGTAGCGCCAGAGTCAAAGAGAACATGCGCCCAGCGGTTCCTCACCTTAAATCTTCCTATAAGATGGCAGACGCAACTAAGAAAAACAAATGCTAAAGCTATACTAGAAATAAAACATTTAGGCTAGGGAGAAATCTAACCTGAAATGACCTCAGTCGAAGTCTGCGCTTCCTCTGAAGAAATTACATTCAGCTTTCCCTTGCCTTTGTCCACCTGCTGAGGCGGTGGCAACGCCTGGAGTGGCACTGGATGGAACACCGGCTGGAGCTGGGGGCACTGAGCCTTGATGTTCCCTTCTTGACCGCAAAAAAACAACCTCTTACCTTACTCTTATCCTTACCCCAGCAATGGGAAACATCATGCCCTGACCGCTTACACGTAGAACATAATAAATCTTTCCTGGGAGCGCCTTGAATTGCATGCACCTGCTCCTTCTTCTGAGATGCCAAACTCTTGAAACATTTCTCCACGGGATGGCCCGGCCGGCCACAGAAGCTACAAACCTCCTTGCTCTTCTTTCTTGCAGAAGCACCGGGTACCTGGGGGCTCTTTCCTTCAACAGCTTTCCTTTTATCTTTTCTTACCTGCTGCCATCTTTGCTTAGCATTATCAATGGCCTCCACCTTCAAAGAAGCTTCTACCGCACTAGCACAACTCACTGCTCCATGGGCAACGGCTAACTGCTGAACATCACTTCTCAGGCCACCAAGAAATCGCTTAACTCTATCCGCTTTGGAACTCACCAAGCTGGGGGCAAACCGGCTCAGTTTGTTGAATTCTATTTCGTACTCCGCAACTGTGAACTGCCTCTGCTTCAAATGTAGGAAATTATTCAACAGGCGGTCGCGCTCGACCGAAGGCAGAAACTTCCTTAGCAACAGTTCCTTGAAGGTATCCCAAGAGCATCCCTCTTTCAAGCTCTCCTTCTCTCTCAGCCACCAAATCTTCGCCAATCCCTTAAGCTGATAGGCGGCGATCATCACCCTCTGATCGGGGGTAACTCCAGAATAGGAGAACATCTCCTCGATGGCTATAAGCCAATCATCCAAAACCATAAAGTCTGCCTTCCCATCATAAGTAGGTGGTCCAAGTCGCTGGAAGTGTGATATGAATGTCATCTCCGGGGGCAGCACAATAGGAGGTACCAGGGGATCAGGAGGAATAGGAACGGCTACGCCTATAGCAGGGTATGACACACTCGAAGGCTGTCCTGCCACAACTGCTAACAGAGACTGGATCTGAGTCTGCATACCCATCACTTTCCTAGATAAGGCTTCATTACTCTGCCGCAGACTTTCAATCAACGCCACGCTTTGCGCTCCGGAAGACTCACCCTCAGATTGGGGAGTCGATCTCATCGAAGGACGCCTCTCCATCCTATAATCGTATCAGCATAACTTAGAACCTACCCCAACTGCTATAACAAAACTACCCAGTACAGACAAACATACTTAAATATGAACTTCAACTGTTAAACTTGCTCTGGGATTTGTTTTTATAATGATGATGTTATGCTTAACCTGAGATGGTTCACAACCATCATACTAAATCATGTGCCTAGACCATGAATGCATGTATTTGTATTCTTTTTGACTCAAAACCATGTGTATACATATGTCATCATGCAAATCTTAAGCTTGGCACGTTGTGCTTATGCAATGTTATGTTATGCATGTTGTTCTATGCATTCTAAAGAAAGGCCTTAATGCATGCCATGGGCGGCGTACACATGAAAATGTTATGAATCCCATACTACATAACATTTCCATGCAACGAAAAAAAAATGTGCTAGCCGCATTCATGTGGTGAGGTTATGCATCTCATACTACATAACCCTCACATGTTGTCTCCTATGGTGGATCCATATACAAACACATATTATGCATCTCATACTACATAATATTCCTCATATACTTCTATTCATGCTTATGAGTGTAGTGTTCGTGCTTTAGCCAAGACGTGCTGATGACATATCGGTGTGTGTATGATATGATGTTAAACTATCAATGCAAACAAAGGAAAGTTTGCACGACCAATTGTCAAGCAACCTCCCTCTGAAACCAACTGTCACGACCCACATTTTCTCACAAATAAGATTGTATCAGAGCAAGAGAAAATACGTGCCATGATGCCACGTCGTGCAGGGGATAACTGCACACGTTTAGGAAAAACTCCAAACTCTACATCTTTAAAGAAAATCGTAAATTATTATGAGATGAAATCAGTTAAATTTGACGGTCGTATCCCTCGGCACAGTGGATCAGCTAGTCCACAATTAAAATATATATATACACAGCGGAAAATACTTTGGTTAGGTTGATTTGACATCCTAAAAGAGCATAAGTGTCCCCGAGGAACAACTCATGGTATGCACGACTCTAGAGGTTAGTATAGTATATGTAAAAATATAGTTTTTACGCTAATAGGAAAAGTAGTGTCTTAGTTTTATAAATATGATGCGCATGAGATACATATAGTAATTCTTTAGGGTTTAAAATACCTAACATGCAACCTAGCATAAATCCTTCCCAGAAGACAAGTAAACGACCCTAAAAAGGTAAAGATAGCAGTTTTAGTTCATACCCAACATCGCAAGTAAGCCACCAGTGGGCATCAACAACCTGACACGAACCCACTGGTTAGTATGCATGTCCATACAGAAAAGAAAACAACTATTTCACAAGGATGAAGATTGGCAACCTCAGCTACCCAGGAGACTATCAGCAAACCCTCCAGAAGAACTAGCCGCTCAACCGGTCACAACCTGGACCTGAGGAATTCAAGAAGGAACACCTCAGAGAGTAATCAAAATAAATAGAGCATTAGGCTTATGAATAAGTAAAGATGGGTTTACCAACCCGGCAACAATAAATGTTATCTGTAAGAGGAAAAACATGACAGTAAGAAAGAACACTGCCAAAAGGGCAGGAAAAGAAAACACACCCAGTGTGAGTACAATAACAACCTGCTCTACAAAAAGAACCTGCAGAAGCTATAAGGCATATAAATACATGAACCAAAGAAATAGCCATAAGCCAGGAAAGGAGCTAATAGTCCTAATTTTGGTGAATTATTGACCGTGGTGAAAACCTTGGGTCGGAGTGGGCGGCACAGCCCTCACCAACAACTAGACCATAAAAAATACTCCAGGGTGAAAACAAACGGTGACAGCTACAGAGTCCACACACCAAACCATACCAGCCCAACACGGCCTAGGTGGTGGGTGCCATAGCTCAGCAGACACAATTCACCCCTTACAGAGCCCACAAAAACACACCATCTACCATAATCCATGAGTCGGCATGCAAAAACTAGTCGATCACCCAACTCCCCCCTAAGGAAAATGCCATACTAACAATCCTAAGGAAACACACCAAACCCAAGGCAAAAGCGTCGAGTTCACTCGACGCGACGCTTAGTGGGTTACCACACTCAACGCCAAATAGCTTCGGCGTTGAGTGAGGTCCACCCACTTAACTCCAAGCAACCTAACCGCAGTAATATGCTTTGGCGTTGAGTGAGCCTACCACACTCAACGCCAAAACAGCCACGGCATTGAGTGAGGTCAACTCACTCAACACTAAAAGACTTAACCGCAAAAGCAGGCTTTGGCGTTGAGTGAGTCTACCACACTCAATGCCAAAACAGCCACAGCGTTGAGTGAGGTCGACTCAATCAACGCCAAATGAGTTAGCCACAAAAATAGGTGCTGGCGTTGAGTGAGTCCACCCAACTCAACGCCAAATCAGCCACGACGTTGAGTGAGGTCGACTCACTCAATGTCAAATGACTTAGCCGCTAGAAAAAGCTGCGGCATTGAGTGAGTCCACCACACTCAACGCCAAATAGCCACAACATTGAGTGAGGTCGACTCACTCAACGCCAAAACACTTAGTCATAAAAACAGTCATGGTGTTGAGTGAGGGCACCACACTCAATGCCAGAAGCCTAATAGTCTTGGCGTTGAGTGAGGTACACTCACTCAACGCTTTTGACTTAGCCTAATAATCAGGTATCCTGACCCCAGCCCACTCAACGCCACTCATCCAGAGAGTTGGAAATTTATTCCAACTCTCTCTCCTACCCCTCCTACCCGACCACAGCAGCCCTAAACTTAAGTTTACAACTAAATTAAGCCTAACCCTGACACCAGCTATTAACTGGACACAGGCCGAGATGTAACGCCCCAAAATGTTGTAGGAGCGACGGGGATCGCTTTTGGCCAAAACAGTTTTTTTTACTTTTTTTAGCAGGTGACACGGGTCCCGACACGGCCGTGTCAGAGGCCGTGTCGAGCTGGCCGTGTGGTCGACCATGTTAAGGCCGACGATCGTCGAGTATGGAGCACGGCCAGGCACACGGCCGTGTCCCAGGCCGTGTAGCCTGGGTCGTTTCGAAATTTCCTGAGGTTTGGCACACGGGGTATGACACGGGTCCGGACACGGCCGTGTCCCAGGTGACACGGGCGTGTCGAAGGCCGTGTCAGAGGCCGTGTACTTCTCTGACTGAAAATGTTGAAAACGGGTGCCGTGACACGGGTCACGACACGGCCGTGTGGAGCGAGACACGGCCGTGTCGAAGGCCGTGTCGAAGGCCGTGTCAGGAGCCGTGTGCTGGTTTTCGAATCGATCGAGACGGCGAATGGTTAACACGGCCATGCACACGGCCGTGTTGCAACCCGTGTTCGGCCCAGATTTTCTAATGTGAGTTCCGATCATGGCCGTTCGTTCTTTTCTTTGGAAGATCCAACGGTGGGGAGCCTCCCTGGGTGGTTTAAGGCCGGGAATAGGGTTCCAAACCCTCATTCCCCACTTCCTTTTATCTCTCTAAGTTCTAGAGAGAAGGGAGAGCAAGGAGGCCAACTTCCGGCCGCCGGCGAAGCTTCGGAGGTCCGTTTCGCGAGCGGAGTTCAGATCCGCGAAGGTGGGAGCGTTGCGGTGGTGTTCATCCGAGCAAATCTTCTCCATGGCTAGGAAGAGGGGACGGAAGGTAACGACACTTCTCCTCTCGGTTTTTAGGATTTAGGATGCATGAATAGCATCCCCTTCCTTTCGTATTTTTGATCACCGGATCTCTCAAATGAGAGGGATCCGTGTAGCCTAGGTTCAAGAGGACCTCCGGGTTGAGAATGCTCATCCCGGCATGCTTTGCATTAGAGATCCGCTCTGTTAGCGGATTAGGCATTGTGGGTGAAGCCGTGGTCGCGACCGATAGTCCGACCCGGTGATGTTGCATAGCGAACTTCGGTAGAAATCCGTTGCGGCAATACGCCGTTGTGTGTATGCGTTTTCCCCATTGTATTTGAGTGAGTACTCGTAGTCGGAACCGGACGAGGTTAGCTCCGCTTTGTGCAGTAGATGGTTTCCTTGGAGCACGAGAAAGACGCGGTGCGAGTGGCAATTGGGGTGGGGAAACCTTTGTTTGTGTTGTGCTAAGGCGCGGCTATGTCTCCGTGGTCGGCTGGCTATCCCGTGACGCACAAGTCATGTGGGGAAAGTGTCCCGGTGAGACTAGCCCTTGTGTAAGACTGACGAGAATGCCGAGCAGAGGGCAAGCCCGGGCAATGTGGCCATGAGCGGGTGGGGTCCAGCGAGGCTTCTTAGAATCGGTCAGTGTGAGACGGAACCCTGACGTGCGACGTCAGATTATGCGGGCAAGCCTGGGGTTTAAGACCCTTGTGCGGGTGGGGCCATTGCAAGGTTCCGTGTGACGGCCTGTGTGCCGTTGGGGACATGGTGTCTCCCTTTTGTTTGCGGCTTTAAGCCAATGGGGAAACGGAAGTACCCAATGTTTGATGTTGTGTTAGATACATACGAGCTAGGGTGCCTTGGGTGAAACCCGGGTTGCATTCATGTTGCATAGTAGGCCCCTTTTACTTTGTTCAAAACATAGAGAACGTGTATGCTGTTTGAGACATCCAAGCCTATTTTACCGCTTTAATATATATGCTCTTTTGGTATACGAAGTGTTAACTTGCAGGTGGAGTGGTACCCCGGGGTCCGTTAGGGACGGCCGGGAGGAGATGTGTTTGTTACACAGTAGAGGTCAGCCTTTGTTGACCCATGTTACTTCAAATCCTTTCAGGGCAAGGATCGCATGCAGGAGCTAGCGCGCCGGGCGAAAAGCCCTAAGCCTCATGAAGTGTTGCTGTGCTTGGCTAGTTTCTTTTCCTTGTTTTGTTGATTTTGTTTGATCATGTCCGGCTTGCATGCCGAGGTAGCTTAGGGGTGATTGGCACTTTTATATGTTTGGACTTATATTGTGTAAGGCCTTAAGGCCATTTTGATACTCTATTGTTAGTGGATAACTTCTGTCTTTTAGTTTTATGTTTCCGCTGTGTATGTCTGGAGTTTTGAGTTTGGGTAGTTTCATATCATCTTTTAATACTAAAGCTGTGGTGTCCGTATGTTGTGGGGCCCCGGCCGGACCCATATTATATGGTCTTTACAGGGGAGGTGTTACAATTTGGTATCAGAGGGAGGTTAGCGTTCCAAGGAGAAGTTTCGCGGTCGAAATTATAAGTCGAGTCGCGTATTAGAAGTTATCCACATAGGAGTATCGCAGGACCATGAGTGTCCTGGTGTTCGAGTCTTGCGATTAGAGGCTGATTTGTGTTTTCTTGCTTGTGTTTAGAGTGCAAGCAACGAGGCTGGGACCTCGAGGCCAAGAGAAGAGCTCTCGGCAAGTAGTGCAACTGCGCACGGTCCGCTAGGAATGGGTGTCACCCCGGCCGACTTTTGTCGTATGCTTGCAGAAGCGATGGTGGCGGCTCAAGCTGCAGCGACAGCACAGGTAGCAACTCCTGCTACCCCAGATACGGCAGCGACCGTGCAGGTTGAGGAAGCCAGGCGGGCAGAGCCGCAGGCCGAGAGAGTGGTTGTCGGGCAAGAGGACCGGCAAATGAAGTACTTTCTGAGTTTTCACCCTCCAACCTTCAAGGGAACCGGCACACCCACCGATGCAGAGGATTGGTGGGCTAGAAGTCAGGAGCTTCTGAGGGCGACGGAGGTGCCAGATGAGAAAAAGGCGGAGTTCACAGCCTTCATGCTAGAAGGAGATGCCAAGTTATGGTGGGTGAGCCATAGTGGCCGGCAATTTCCAGGACGCACACCATCCATCGAGGAGTTTGGGAATGCCTTTCTGAAGAAGTACATTCCCGCATCAACAAGGTTAGCCCTCCAGAGGCAATTTCTACATCTTGTGCAGCGAGACAAGACAGTGGATGAGTATGTTCAGGAATTTACTCGATTGGGTCGTTATGCGGGGACGACCATGGCGGACGATGAAGAGAGAGGACAATCTCTTCTACCATGGATTGAGGGAGAATCTAAGACAACCCCTCATATCGATGAAGCGTGCGGGCTTCAACGAATTGGTGGAGGCGGCCCGAATTTTGGAGAGCGATATGGAGCGATCCCAGCGCCGAAAGGGTTTCACACCCAAGCAGGGGGAGGAGAAGAAGTCGGCTCAATCCCATGGAAAGGCGGAAGGGAGCTGATGGAAGAAGAAGCCTTCCCCGTTTAAGTCGGGCGAGAAAAGTAATTGGACGTCCGGAGGGTCACGCTCTAAGGGACCGTAGACGTGTTACAGTTGTGGCAAGCCAGGCCACATAGCAAGATTTTGTACCCAAGGGGGCGCTGAGCAAGAGCCAAGGCAGGAGCAGACTGTGCGCTCCGGCCCCAGTGCCGCAGAGAAAGGGAAGATGGCGGAGTCGAGTGCTTCCCGGTTTCAACCGGTGCAGCCAAGGGCCTACAACCTGGGGCAGCAGGAAGCAATCCGTCAACCCAATGTGTTGATAGGTACGAGAATTCAACCTGCACCTTAGATTTCTTCCTTTCAAGCCTTTTTATGTTTGTTGCATGTGTGTAGGCTTTGTAGTGGTATCAGGGTACCTCGCTAGGGTACTTTTCGATACGGGAGCGTCGCACTCCTTCCTTGCGGAAAGTTTCATCCGGAGGATTGGAGTTGAGTCCTTCTCAACGTACTCAGAGTTGAAGGTGCGCATGCCCAATGGGTCATCTATGACTACCAGGGCTAGAGGCCGGATTTGTTGGAGTCTTGAGGGGGTCGACTTCGTGTTGGTAGCGGCGATCTTGCCATTGTCCGAGTTCGACGTGATCTTGGGGATGGACTGGCTAGTGGAGCAGCGTGCCAGTATTGACTGTTTGTCCAAGGTGGTAACCCTGAGGAGCGTGGGGCAAGCAGAAGTCAAGTTTGAGGGCCTGCTTGGAGTGGCCTGTTCCCTAGTTTCGGCACTTCAACTAGTGCGAGCTGTTAACCAGGGAGGTGTAGCTCTAGTAGCGTTGTTGGAGGTTAGCCTTTCCAGGCTGTCTCTTGGGGAAGTGCCCGTGGTGGCGGAGTTTGGAGATGTTTTTCCCGAGGAGCTACCGGGAGCACCTCCTCGGCGGGAGATTGATTTCTCCATCGAGTTAGTGCCCGAGGCTAGACCGGTGTCGCGTCCACCATTTAGGATGGCACCAAAGGAGTTGGCCGAGCTCAAGGTTCAGTTGCAGGAGCTTTTGGAGCAAGGGTATATCAGACCTAGCTCTTCACCGTGGAGTGCGCCGGTGTTATTCGTAAAGAAAAAGGATGGTAGTATGCGTTTGTGCATAGACTACCAAGAGTTGAACAAATTGACAATCAAGAATAAGTATCCGATTCCCCGGATAGACGATCTCTTCGACCAGTTGGTGGGGTCGGTGGTGTACTCCAAGTTGGACCTGAAGTCCGGATATTATCAGTTGCGGATTCGTGACGAAGACATACCCAAGACAGCGTTTGGTACGAGGTATGGTCATTTTGAGTTCTCGGTGATGCCGTTCGGGTTGACGAACGCGCCGTCCGTGTTCATGGACTTGATGAACCGAGTGTTTCGCGAATACTTGGACAGGTTCGTCGTCGTTTTTATTGATGACATTTTGGTGTATTCCAAGTCGGAAGCGGAGCACGAGGTGCACTTGAGGACAGTGTTGCGAGTATTGAGAGAGAACCAGCTCTATGCGAAGTTCTCCAAGTGCGAGTTTTGGTTGGAGAAGGTGGCGTTTTTAGGCCACGTGATTAGTGGGGATGGGGTGGTGGTAGATCCAACGAAAGTGGAAGCCATCAGAGATTGGCCTGTTTTGAGGACTGTGGCGGAAGTCCGGAGCTTTCTTGGACTAGCCGGGTACTACCGAAGGTTTGTGGAAAACTTTTCGCGGATAGCTCTACCCCTCACTTCGCTAACTCGCAAGGATCAGAAGTTCGTGTGGACTCAAGAGTGCAGTCAGGCGTTTGAAACCCTGAAGGAGAGGCTGATGATGGCACCGATCCTAAGTCTACCAAAGGGGACCGAAGGATTTCAGATTTTCAGCGACGCATCCGGATGCGGTTTAGGGTGCGTGTTGGTGCAGCATGGCAGTGTGATAGCTTTTGGGTCGAGGCAGCTGAAGCCTCATGAGAGAAATTACCCCGTCCATGATCTGGAATTGGCGGCGTTAATTTTTGCTTTGAAGTTGTGGAGGCACTACGTTTATGGTGCGAAGGTGGAGATCTTCACGGACCACAAGAGCCTGAAGTATCTCCTGGATCAGAAGGACCTAAATATGCGGCAGCGCAGGTGGGTCGAGTTTCTTGGGGACTACGAGGTGGCGATTCAGTACACGCCAGGAAAAGCCAATGTGGTGGCGGATGCTTTGAGTAGGAAATACTCGGGGCAAGGAAGTTGGATTGAAGCTCACGATGAGCGGTTAAGGCGGGACTAGGAGACCCTTGGTTTGGAATGTGTGGCAAGAGGCGAGTCTAGCGTGGCTCGGCTAAACTGGATTGAGATGCAGAATGACTTATGCGATCGTATTCGGGAAGCGACCCGTGTGGATGAGGAGTTCCAACCCTTCGTGGAGGAAGCTCTTAAGGGCGAGGGTAGCGCCTGGGAGATGGTTGATGGGGTTCTGAGGAAGGGAAGAAGGATTTGTGTACCGCAGTTTGGCAAGCTCCGCGAGGAGTTGATGTTTGAGGCCCACTTCACCAAGTACTCCATTCACCCGGGTAGTACAAAGATGTACTTGGACTTGAAGAAGTCCTATTGGTGGCCTGGGATGAAGCGGGACGTAGCTTTGTGTGTGAGTCGGTGCCAAACTTGTGCCTTGGTGAAGGCCGAGTGTCAGAAGCCGGGCGGGTTCTTGAAGGCTCTTCCAATCCCCGAATGGAAATTTGATGACATCTCCATGGATTTCGTGCATGGGTTTCCTAGATCGCAGCAGGGTAATGATGCCATTTGGGTGATTGTGGACCGCTTGACCAAAGTGGCACACTTCATCCTAAACCGGAAGGAGGACGGTGTGGAAAAGTTGGTGGAGTTGTACGTCCGCAATATTGTACGACTCCATGGGATTCCGAAGAGTATAGTCAGCGACCGGGATGGACGTTTCACGTCTAAGGATTGGCGGTTGGTGCAGAAGAGCTTGGGCACAAAACTCAAGTTCAGTACGGCTTTTCATCCTCAAACCGATGGGCAAACTGAGAGAACGAACCGTACTTTGGAAGACATGCTAAGGATGTGTACTCTCGACTTCGGCAAGAAGTGGGAGGATCACCTCTTCATGGTGGAGTTTGCGTATAACAATAGCTACCAAGCTAGTATCAAGATGGCGCCATATGAAGCTCTTTATGGGAGGCGGTGTCGAACACCGATGTCTTGGACAGAGGCGGGAGACACAAAGCTTTTGGGGAAAGAAGTGGTAGCCGATGCTAGTGAGCTAGTGCGGACCATCCAAGAGCGCATGAAGGTGTCTCAAGATCGGCAGTAGAAGTATTTCAATGCTCGCCACAGACATGTGGAATTCGCGGTGGGCGACTGGGTGTATCTTAAGATCAAGCCGTTCAAAGGAGTTTCACGAATTCACCGAATCAAGAAGCTGAGTCCGAGATTTTTGGGACCATTCAAGGTCATCGAGCGAGTGGGAGAGGCAGCGTACCGGTTGGCGTTGTCCACAGAGCTAAGTGGATTGCATGACGTTTTTCACGTCTCCGTCCTGAGGAAAGCCTTGTTAGAGGCCAGCGTGGTGATTGAACCGGCGGCGGTGCCGGTAGAGGAAGACTTGAGGATGCGAGTACGTCCCGTCGGGATAGAAGATTCGGAGGTTCGGCAACTGCGGAACAAGGAGGTCCGACTCGTAAAGGTCCGTTGGGACAACTGTGGCTGCGAGGAGCTCTCATGGGAGCGAGAGCAGGCCATGCTGGAGGAGTACCCCGAGCTTTTCTCCTCAGGTATCGTTTAGAATTTGTGTTCTTTCCATGTTTTAAATTTCGGGATGAAATTCTTTTAAGGGGGGGAGAATTGTAATGCCCCAAAATGTTGTAGGAGCTACGGGGATCGCTTTTGGCCAAAACAGTTTTTTTTTACTTTTTTTAGCAGGTGACACGGGTCCCGACACGGCCGTGTCAGAGGCCGTGTCGGCCGTGTCGAGCTGGCCGTGTGGTCGACCATGTTAAGGCCGACGATCGTCGAGTATGGAACACGGCCAGGCACACGGCCGTGTCCCAGGCCGTGTAGCCTGGGTCGTTTCGAAATTTCCTGAGGTTTGGCACACGGGGTATGACACGGGTCTGGACACGGCCGTGTCCCAGGTGACACGGGCGTGTCGAAGGCCGTGTCAGAGGCCGTGTACTTCTCTGACTGAAAATGTTGAAAACGGGTGCCGTGACACGGGTCACGACACGGCCGTGTGGAGCAAGACACGGCCGTGTCGAAGGCCGTGTCGAAGGCCGTGTCAGGAGCCATGTGCTGGTTTTCGAATCGATCGAGACGGCGAATGGTTAACACGGCCATGCACACGGCCGTGTTGCAACCCGTGTTCGGCCCAGATTTTCTAATGTGAGTTCCGATCGTGGCCGTTCGTTCTTTTCTTTGGAAGATCCAACGGTGGGGAGCCTCCCTGGGTGGTTTAAGGCCGGGAATAGGGTTCCAAACCCTCATTCCCCACTTCCTTTTATCTCTCTAAGTTCTAGAGAGAAGGGAGAGCAAGGAGGCCAAGTTCCGGCCGCCGGCGAAGCTTCGAAGGTCCGTTTCGCGAGCGGAGTTCAGATCCGCGAAGGTGGGAGCGTTGCGGTGGTGTTTATCCGAGCAAATCTTCTCCATGGCTAGGAAGAGGGGACGGAAGGTAACGACATTTCTCCTCTCGGTTTTTAGGATTTAGGATGCATGAATAGCATCCCCTTCCTTTCGTATTTTTGAGCACCGGATCTCTCAAATGAGAGGGATCCGTGTAGCCTAGGTTCAAGAGGACCTCCGGGTTGAGAATGCTTATCCCGGCATGCTTTGCATTAGAGATCCGCTCCGTTAGCGGATTAGGCATTGTGGGTGAAGCCGTGGTCTCGACCGATAGTCCGACCCGGTGATGTTGCATAGCGAACTTCGGTAGAAAATCCGTTGCGGCAATACGCCGTTGTGTGTATGCGTTTTCCCCATTGTATTTGAGTGAGTACTCGTAGTCGGAACCGGACGAGGTTAGCTCCGCTTTGTGCGGTAGATGGTTTCCTTGGAGCACGGGAAAGACGCGGTGCGAGTGGCAATTGGGGTGGGGAAACCTTTGTTTGTGCTGTGCTAAGGCGTGGCTATGTCTCCGTGGTCGGCTGGCTATCCCGTGACGCGCAAGTCATGTGGGGAAAGTGTCCCGGCGAGACTAGCCCTTGTGTAAAACTGACGAGAATGCCGAGCAGAGGGCAAGCCCGTGTAATGTGGCCATGAGCGGGTGGGGTCCAGCGAGGCTTCTTAGAATCGGTCAGTGTGAGACGGAACCCTGACGTGCGACGTCAGATTATGCGGGCAAGCCTGGGGTTTAAGACCCATGTGCGGGTGGGGCCATTGCAAGGTTCCGTGTGACGGCCTGTGTGCCGTTGGGGACATGGTGTCTCCCTTTTTTTTTGCGGCTTTAAGCCAATGGGGAAACGGAAGTACCCAATGTTTGATGTTGTGCTAGATGCATACGAGCTAGGGTGCCTTGGGTGAAACCCGGGTTGCATTCATGTTGCATAGTAGGCCCCTTTTACTTTGTTCAAAACATAGAGAACGTGTATGCTGTTTGAGACATCCAAGCCTGTTTTACCGCTTTAATATATATGCTCTTTTGGTATACGAAGTGTTAACTTGCAGGTGGAGTGGTACCCCGGGGTCCGTTAGGGACGGCCGGGAGGAGATGTGTTTGTTACACAGTAGAGGTCAGCCTTTGCTGACCCACGTTACTTCAAATCCTTTCAGGGCAAGGATCGCATGCAGGAGCTAGCGCGCCGGGCGAAAAGCCCTAAGCCTCATGAAGTGTTGCTGTGCTTGGCTAGTTTCTTTTCCTTGTTTTGTTGATTTTGTTTGATCATGTCCGGCTTGCATGCCGAGGTAGCTTAGGGGTGCTTGGCACTTTTATATGTTTGGACTTATATTGTGTAAGTCCTTAAGGCCATTTTGATACTCTATTGTTAGTGGATAACTTCTGTCTTTTAGTTTTATGTTTCCGCTGTGTATGTCTGGAGTTTTGAGTTTGGGTAGTTTCATATCATCTTTTAATACTAAAGCTGTGGTGTCCGTATGTTGTGGGGCCCCGGCCGGACCCATATTATATGGTCTTTATAGGGAAGGTGTTATACGAGATAAATAAGAGAGAAAGCTTAATTTAAATCAAGGAAATAATGAAGCAGCACATGGCTAGAAAGAAGGGAAATGTCATCCTGATGCTCTAACTTCTAGGGAGGAAATAAAGAGAACAGAGATATTGCACAGGAAATGAAAACAGAATAAGAGTTAGAAATAATTTGCCAAGGGCAAGGGAGCCACTTGCCTCTACCTCCAGGAAAACAGCAGAAAACTCCAAAGCTTGGCACCGGCGGCAAGAGATCGACCACCTGCACCTCCAGCTACCTATAGAGGAAAACCTGGAGCTTTTAGCGAGGAAGAAGAAGGACTGAAGAAACCCTAGCTCCTATAGACGGCTCGAAATGCGAAATTACTTACCTAGGAAGGAAGAGCACGGCGAGAGCAGCTCAGATCCGCTGCTACCCGAGAGAAACCAGCCCTAACTCAACAGCTAACCGGCGGTCAAAGCAGCAGCTCCTCCGCCTCCCGCTCGCTTCCTTCTGCTAGAAGCTAACAATGCTCGGGAAATGGGGAGAAATGGGGAGGAGGAGAACAGCTGGAGCTTTTAATAAATCCTCCACTCACTTACTCTATAGCTAATTAAAGATAACCTAGCCTAAGCACTAGCTGACTACACATATATATAATATGTATATATATATAAACTTATATATAAAAACAACCACATACCTATACATATATATATATATATCATGCACATATATATATACTTATAAAAATAAAGCTATCAGCACCCAAGCTTACACACAAATATATATATATATATATATATATATATATATATATATATATATATATATATATATATATATATATATATATATATATATATAAAATTGGCTAAACAAACTTAGCCTAAAACAAGAACCAGCCTTACCAAGCTCGATCTCACAAGTCCATGCACAACAAACATGTAGCCACTACCGGCTAACAAAACAAACGTCGAAACGACGTGAAAAACAAATGATCTCGGATTTCGACAAAACTCGCACCGTAGCTAAACACTCAAGCTACGAAAACAACGGCGAAGTCGAAAATAACATCCGACGATCACAACTCGGGCTATCACTACCCGAAGCCCAAGCACAAGCATTCCCCGAGAGCCTCACCGAGTCACAAAACCAGACCCGGCTTGCTAGAGAATCTTGTTAGTATACTACAAATAGGCTACTATAGGAACCTAGAGAGCTAAGAACACGCTCTAACAATGGCAGAAGGCCAGAAACGCGTCATCATAACGCCAAACAATGATCAAACAAAACACAGAAAAATCGGGGGCATTACATTTCCCAAAAGGGATATGCAGATCAAATTGTTCAGCGATTCGACATGCAGGAGGGGAAGAGTAGCTCTACTCCTTTTGACTCTAGAATCATACTTCGGTGGGATTAGGGGAGGATTCTTCCAGATACTTTGGTGTTTCGGGCTCCAGTTGGGAGTCTTATCTACTTGACGATTACGATGCAAGACATTGCTTATGCGGTTGGCCGAGTAAGTCGGTATATGGCGGAACCCAGGAAGCCTCATCTGATGGAGGCGAGGAACATTTTGAAGTACGTGAAGTCCACTTCTGATATGGGTCTCCTTTATAGGAAAGGCATGGGTTTTACTCTTCAAGGATACTCGGATGCTGATTATGGGGGAGATTCAGATGACCAGAAGTCAACATCCGGTTATATATTCATATGTGGATCAGCCAGTATCTATTGGTGTAGCAAGAAGCAAGACTCAGTGTCTGTCTCTACTACGGAAGCAGAGTACAAGGCTTCAGCCTTGGCAGCTCGAGAAGACATCTGGCTCAGCAGACTAGTAGAGGACGTCTATGAAGAAGTGCACGGTCCAACTCTACTGTGCGGTGATAATGAAAGTGCCCTGAAACTGGTGAGTAATCCAGTTTGTCACTCGCGGACCAAGCATATAGAGATCGAGCATCACTTCTTTCGAGAGAAGGTGTTGGAAGGATCTCTTATGGTGGAGCATGTGTGGAGTGAGGATAACATCGCAGACATCTTCACGAAGTCGCTGCCAAAGGTGTCATTTACTCGGTTACGGGGACTGGTGGTCTTGGTCACCACTTCTCACTTCAAGGGAGAGTGTTGAAAATTGTGAAGTGAAAGTGGGGGGTTAATTAGGCAGACCGTGCAGCCTGGGAGGACTGATGGTGTGGTCTGGTCGGCCTGGTGATTGCGGGTTGGTGATGGTGTCCGTCAGTTCGGCTAGTGGTCTTGCAGTTGGTTGTTACCTGGTGTTACCTTGTGGATAGGTGGAGTATCCGCGAAAGGGTGGACTCACTCTGAGTCGTCGGAGTTCGCTCTATGCGGGCTTCTCTTGTAACTTGCGATTTCGACTGTTGGCCTCGCACTAGTGGAGCGGTTTAGTGAACCACTTATTTTGCGTGTTGGCAGACTGTCTTGGGAGTTGGTGGACTGGGTCCTTGTCCGCCGAACTCGCGCTATAGTTTGGATGTTTTCTGGACTTGGTCATAATCTGTGACAAGTCCAGGGTGATCGCAGAGTCCGCAATGTCTGCCGGTTGACCGGGCGTTTTGTGTCTGTTGGTCGTGGACTTGTGTTGCGGGCTGGTGTGGTGTCCGCGGGGTGTGCGGGCTGTTGTTGTGTCCGCGTGTAGTGTGCGGACTGGTGCAATGTGTGGGTTGTTGCTGTGTCCGCGTGCTGTGCAGCGTGCGGACTGATGCGGTGTCCGCCGGGTTGCGGGCTGGCTTCTTGCCTTGGTGCCTGGCGGTTGGCTTGTCTGGCCTTATCCTTGCGGACTTGGCGGACTGCCTTGTGCTAGCTTCGAGCTGGGGTGGTGATTCTATCCACTAGGGTGGTGACCACACTTCTCTCCGCGCCTATAAATAGGACCCCCCGTCACATCAATTGTAACCAAATGAACAGTAAGTTGAGCGTGGGTTAATTGCTGCCGCCTCGGTTTTCTTATCCGCGCGGATTGAGAAGGATTAACTGGTTGCTCTTTGCAGGTTGTGCGGCTAGTACGTAGAAGTCAGGAGTCTGGTTCTGATTGCGGCCAAGAATCAGTGAAGCTTGCGGTTATCAATCAGCGGTTTGAAGCAGGTCGCATTTGTGGCCAGCCAGTCTTCTCTCCTTCAGCAATTTCCAATTCAATAACTTGTTCGCCGGTCTTGACGGACTAGGCGGTCTGTTCTTTCAGTTCGGCGGCGGCCTGCAGAGCGGTCGTTCAGCAGAATAACGGGTAGTCCGCGGACTTCGCAGACTCCGTAGTTTAGTGGTGCAGCAGCGGCTTGGCGGTCTCAGCGGACTCGGCGGACTCGGCGGTCTCCGAGGAAGTCCGCTCGGCTTGAAGTTCTGGTTTGCTTTTTGCTTCTCCTTGTACTTGGCGAAATCATGTCTCGTCATGTATGTCTTGCTATGTAATGAAGATAGTTGATAATACAAGTCTTGTGGTTGCCTTCTGCTGTCTCTGATTTACTTAGCTCAGTTTATGATTGGAGTGTTCCTGCGCCTGGTTCCCGTTTCCGCTTGATCAAGTTGTCAGTTTGATAGCTCTGGAAGTTTTTACTTGGTATCAGAGGTATCTCCTGATCATCTTGTGAAATTTCAACAACAAATGTCAAATATGTCCCAACACTTACACAAAACTCGTTGAATGTAAAGCAGTTGCTGAATAAAGACTACAAAGTGATGTTTAATCACAAACCTTGTGACATTGTTGAGCCTAGAATTAATATCATCATAGCCTCCGCACACATGAACAATAATAACATCTTTACCCCCGTACTTAATGTTAGTTTTATTGGCTCCTACCCGGTTCAAGTGGACCGGACCACGTTTAATATATATATATATATAGAAGCATGCGATGCATGCTTTGTATATATATATATATTATATTATAATATATATATTTATATATATATTATATATATATAAATTAATGAAAGCATGTTCCGCATGCTTTCATTAATCTATATATATATTTATATATATATATAGGATGATATGATTGAACGAAAGTGAGAAGCCAGAGAGCCCCGCCTGTGTGGAGTAAGCCGTCCCCCTCTCTCCTCTCTCTCGCGCTCGTTGAGAGAGGTGTTGCCGTCGGGCTTGGTGGAGTTTCTCGCCGGCGTTGCAGTGGACCTTCTAGGGAGTGGAGAGACGCGGTGTTGACGGCGTGCGCGTGTGCAGTTAGCCTCGACAGAGGTTTCTCTCCGGTGGCGGCGTTGTTCTCCGGTGGTGGCGGTGGTTGCGGTTGAACGTCGGACCTCGACGTTGAAGGTTCGGTGAACCTTGTGCGTCCGTTGTGCTAGCGGATTGCAGTCAAGATTGTCCTCTCTCCCGCGGACCGAGCGTGTCCGGCTTCTCCGCGGCGTTTCTGTATCGGACGTTGATCATTATTTTGATAATCTTGTTATAAAATATTGACGCTATTTTTTCTTGTATTTTTGACTGTTCAGTGGAATTTGTGGAGCCAATTCCTAACAAGTGGTATCAGAGGCAGGTTTGGTAGACGACCGTGATTGGACGTTCTAGGAAGGGTTTGACTGCGGTGGTGAACGACTAGGTCCTCTTCCCACTCTTTCAGATCCGACCTTTGAACAAATCAGGTCTTCTAGTTTGTCGGCGACAGTCATGGCAGGGAAGAACGCAACGTTGGATAGATTTTCCGTAGAGAAGTTCAATGGCGGTGGGAATTTTAGCCTATGGAAGATTTGAGTTAAGGATATGTTGGTTCAACAAGGTTTGATTCGAGTCTTGCGGGGGCGCGACAAATTATCCACGGCGGTGAAAGATGAGGAATGACAGGATCTTGATGAAAAAGCCACGAGCACAATCAGGATGTGTGTTGCTGATCAGGTGCTCTTCAACATCGGGACTGAAGAGACGGCAGTCGAGCTTTGGGAGAAGCTGGAGCGACTGTACTTGGCAAAATCCGTGATGACAAGATTGTTGCTGAAGCAGCGCCTCTATGCGCTGAAGATGCAGGAAGGTGGCAACCTGCAGGAACACTTCAATGTGTTCAACGGTCTTCTGAGCCAATTGCATGTGGTTGGCTCGAAGGTAGAGGAAGAAGACAAAGCCCTCTTGCTTCTTACCTCGCTCCCAGCGTCTTTCAAACACATGGTGACTACGCTCCTGTATGGGAAAGATATGGTGGGGCTGGAAGAAGTCACGTCGGCGCTGTTATCCAGTCAGATGTTCAAGGACCCCACTCCTAGGGGTGAACAGATCTTGGTAGCGCATGAACGCGGGAGGAGTTTTGACAAAGGATCGAGCAGTGCACGAGCTCGGTCGGCGTCGAAAAAGGCAGTGACGTGTTACCACTGCAGACAGGTTGGTCATATTAGGAGAAATTGTCCGCAGCGTGCAGGAAGTTCTGGAACTTCGAAGGATGTCCAAGATGCGGGCATGGTAACACTCGACCTGGAAGGAGATGACGGTTTTTATTGCGTCACTGAGAGTCAAGGTGACTCTAATAGCTGGATCTTGGATTCGGGTGCTTCGCAGCACATTTGCTCAGATGCGGCGATGTTCAGTTCCCTGGAGGTGACATCTGGGTCGGTCTTTCTGGGTGACGGCTCAGCATGTAAGGTCACGGGGATTGGTACGGTGAACTTGAGGACGCATGACGGAGCTATGCGTAGACTTGATCAGGTACATCTGGTACCTAAGCTGCGCAGGAATCTGATTTCGTTGGGCAGATTGGATTCCAGTAGCTGTAGTTTTGCAGCGAGAAATGGAGTTCTGACGGTGAGGCGAGGGCGCACCGTGCTCATGCGAGCTCTGAAGCACGGTAGTTCGTACCGGCTGATGGGGACCACGATGCGAGGTGGTGAGCCCATGTTTTCTGCGGCCGACAGAGGTGATAGTCATGGTGGTGCAGTGGATCGCCTTCCAGGGACTCGTGTTCGACGAGTCAGTTTTTGCGATCCGGTTGCGACGACGTTCAGAGGTTGAGCCGAGCAGGGATGAGTCGACTGGAGCAGGTCGGCTGACGCCTCAAATCGTTGAGGTGGTGCTTCGCGCAGTTGTGTGCTTCGTGCAGGTGGTGGTAGTGGAACCAGGATATGAGCCAAAGTGGTGTTTGTTAGTTTTATTGGCTCCTACCCGATTCAAGTGGACCGGACCACGTTTAATATATATATATAGAAGCATGCGATGCATGCTTTGTATATAAATATATATATATATTATATAATAATATATATATTTATATATATATTATATATATATAAATTAATGAAAGCATGTTCCGCATGCTTTCATTAATCTATATATATATTTATATATATATATATAGGATGATATGATTGAACGAAAGTGAGAAGCCAGAGAGCCCCGCCTGTGTGGAGTAAGCCGTCCCTCTCTCTCCTCTCTCTCGCGCTCGTTGAGAGAGGTGTTGCCGTCGGGCTTGGTGGAGTTTCTCGCCGGCATTGCAGTGGACCTTCTAGGGAGTGGAGAGACGCGGTGTTAACGGCGTGCGCGTGTGCAGTTAGCCTCGACGGAGGTTTCTCTCCGGTGGCGGCGTTGTTCTCCGGTGGTGGCGGTGGTTGCGGTTGAACGTCGGACCTCGACGTTGAAGGTTCGGTGAACCTTGTGCGTCCGTTGTGCTAGCGGATTGCAGTCAAGATTGTCCTCTCTCCCGCGGACCGAGCGTGTCCGGCTTCTCCGCGGCGTTTCTGTATCGGACGTTGATCATTATTTTGATAATCTTGTTATAAAATATTGACGCTATTTTTTCTTGTATTTTTGACTGTTCAGTGGAATTTGTGGAGCCAATTCCTAACACTTAAGCCTGTCGAGTCGAAACCGCTCTCCTGCACACAGGGTTGCTCCACAACCACGACTTATCTTTGCTATCATATAATGAGTTTGATAACATAACATTAAAATGATATTTTCGAATTTCATGTAATATAGATAAATACTAGAGTATGATTTATATCACAATTATTTACCTAACATTATTTTTACAGCATATTACTTGCATAGTTACTCACAAATTAAAATAAATAACTTTGTAAGTTCACAAACATACAATTGAATATGTCTTTAGGCTAACTTAGCACCACATTATATATATGTATATATGTCATTCCATATATATCCAACCTCTTCACAAAGTGAAAGGGAATGAAGCAAAGGAAGCATCAATGGTGGAGGCCTGAGGAACAACACAAACAGATTCGTTGTCTTGATCCCAAATGAATAAGTCCTCGTAGTGCTGAGTCCCAATCCACTCACTCAAGTCACTCTTATCAAAACACTCTTGGCTAGCACAGCCGGTATCACCTTCATGATCTCTCACAAAACCAGCGGTCGGCCCCACCGCAACCGTACCATCCACACCCGCCGTCATGCAGCCGTTTGATCCCTCCGCCGAAGGCAAAGGAGGCAACCCCTGCAGGGGCTCATAATTCTGGTTCCCGACGACCGACCCGTCTCCGTTCCCGGAGTCGAACACGAAGAAAGGAAGGCTGGAAGGCAACATGGAGTTATAACAATTAATCTCATGATAAGGTTGGAGTTGGTTGATGGAAGTCATGAAGCCCGCCTGCATTAATGTTGGCAGGTGATTCTGAATGCTTGAATTAGAGGTTGGAGTTGGCAAATTTATGGGCTTTCTTATAATCTTCTTCTTAATCCATGAATTCCAATAATTTTTGATCTCATTGTCGGTCCTTCCCGGAAGGTGGCTGGCAATGTGAGCCCACCTGCAGTTTGAAGGCGTTATATATGGAAGAATGAATGGGAATGATGAGCAGGGCATTAAATGCGAGTGTTTGATTATTTATTTGGTTAGTTAATGGTGCAGCTCTATAATGGCAATGAAATTCGATGGCGTCTGTGATTATATTTGAACATTTGCAGTAATAATTACTTACAGATGATTAGAGATAAGAGTCCGTCAAAATCAAGCAATTAAGGATGTGTTTGTTAATGTATATTTGTACAATTAATGGGTTCGGAGGCTTAACGGGTCGGTTCGGATATACGGATATCTGATACCCGTAGAAACTCCTAGGATTTGCCTATTTATACCCACCTACGGGCAACGGATAGGTGATTCCACCTTGATCTCCCTCCGGATGCTTCGAGCGAAACTATCAGTGTTGGAGGGCAACATTGGGAGAGCATTGATAATTAGGAAAGTAGTTTTAAAAAATATAGATAATATTTGGTGAGATTTAGTCATAAACATTATTAATTTTTCAAATAAATATTTTAAGTTAGAATGTCACCACAGTTATGCAATTAAGTGGGAGAGCGAGAGGTTGTGATCATGACCATAGGGCTTTTCGGCACTTTACGCCGCCGTAATATGTCTTTTCGGCACTTTACTGGTTTTTGTTAGAGGGGCGTGCACAAAGGAGCGAGTGGCGGTTCAACCCACCTCGCAAGGTATCTGGGATGCCTTCTTTAAACTCTCTTAGAGGGCTGCAACCCAACCGGCTCAACCCCTCTCCATTATAACTGTACTCATAATGGAGAGTTGTTGCAGTGCGGATGGGCGATGAGGGCTGTTTGGAGAGCCTCCGCGACAACAACCCGCCATTATGAGAATAGTAATGGATAGGGGTTCGGCCGATTGGGCTGCAACTCTCTGAGGGAGTTTAAGAAAAACAGCACGGATACCTTGCGAGGTGGGTTGAACCGTCGCACGCCCCTTCTAATACTTTGCACTCCCCCAATTAAAATTTATCCATACTATAATTCGTTAAACTCTAAAGGAGAATAATTATAAATTAGAAGATAGATTCAGGATTCAAACCTATTTCCAACTACTGCATGCAGGTTAATGATCAGTTTCTCCTCCTCCACGCTGAATCTCCCACGCCTAATATCAGGCCTCAAGTAATTTATCCACCTCAATCGGCAACTTTTCCCACATCTTTGAAGACCTGCAACTACCAATATAATTTATTAACCTGCTGTATAAGACTTAGTAATTATAATATATATTGTAAATAATATATATATATATATATATATATATATATATATATATATATATATATATATATTAACTGAATAAAAGATTAATTAAATTCCTTTACTTTGTCGCAGAAATAATAATATTTTAGAGCATATGCAAGAAGCCTAGAGCTCCGTTAGGCACGGTGGTGGCGGTCATAAACGCATGGGTTAAATCGTCGTTCGTTAAGAATCACCTAACAAACATCCTCCGTTTGAACATAAAAGTGGATGAAGTTCCTGAGGTGAGCGTTAACGAATGACAATTTAACCACATGTTCATGACTGACACCACCGTGCCAAACGGAGCCTAGCTCTAATTGGGATTGTGTTGTTGTGAGAAAAGTTCTACTTGGGCAGCCTATGCTAATTTGGACGCGTTTACCGGCGGTTAGAAAATACTCTTGTTAAGAAATTGATTTCAAGTCGTTTTGGGAAGTAGAGAATACTCGTGCATCTAGAACAAAATTTATGTTATAAAGTTATTTTCAAGCTTTTATTTCGGTAGAACGACATCTCTCTCGTCCTTCTACTATTTTTCCTATTATTGATTTTTAACACAACAACCATCCAAAAAAGAGTTTAATTAATGGAGAAAAAGAATGATCACTGATTAATTAACTAATATTGTATGAATATGACTGCTTACTTCTATCCAAAGCAAACAATGTATATAAGTATATTGCAATTAACATGGTTATATATAATGAAAGAGAAAGATGAACAAATTAAGTAGTAAACTAATCACATCTAAACCACTATTTTACTTAATGGTGATTTAATGTTTTTTTTCCAAATTCTACTGATGTTACCGTATGCCCACATATATTTTTAGTTATACGAATTTTTTATATATAAAAACATTTAAATAGCTAATACATATATATATGTCTGTGTGTGTGTGTGTAAAAATAGATGAAGATTTGTTGGTTTGTAAATTTGCGCACAATTATGAATTTAATGTGGCTATAATCACTGAATACAATGCATTGAAATGTGTTATTCTTCTATGTATGGCAGTTCACATTTATAATTAATTAGTTTAATTATTTCACTTCTTCATGGATTCTACAGCGACTGACAATTAATTCTATAAAAGATGGGGCCTTCAAGCAGTGGAGTATTTGGGGTTGCTGAGGCGAAATTCTTCATTGATTATTAAATAATACTGTCTTCATGGAGAGAAATCAGTTGGTTGCTAATGACACAGTGGAAAGTCTACGTCATGGGAGAATCTTTAATTTTAGGGTGTTGCTATACGCAGATCATCAAACTAAAAACCCATAAAAACTTGTGAACCCATAAAAGACTAGTTTGCACTTAGTTGTTTTGACAATTTTTTTAAAAGCGTGATTTGCACATAGCCATAACTGATTTGCAAATAAAATTTACCTAATTTAAACAATTTGTTGTTGTTTGTGGATGCTCTGTTGTGATTGTGTCTGTCACACACGGTGGTGAATCCAGAAAATTAATAATTGGGGTGCATAATTTTTTTTTTTAAATGAGTCATTGGGTTCTAAAAATTTTAACATGGGGGGTCAGACATCAACTTCCTTAAAAAAAATAAAATTAAAAACGTTTTCATCTTATCAGAACTGTTTCTCCCGCATTTAGCCACCGTCGTTGACGTATAAGTAGTCAAAATCCATTGTCTCAATCAAAATCCATTGTCTCGACGAGAGAATCCAAATACACTAATCATTTTGAAAAATAATGAGGGGGGGGGGGACAGTGTCCCTCGGGCCCCCCTCTGGATCAGCCCGTAGTCACAAACCATTCTATCTTTCTCTAACATATATCAAAATGTTGGGTTTTATCGCATTTGTTTTAAGTTTAATTATATTATTACTCCTTTTCTACATGACTGCGGCAGAAAGAGAGAGAAAGAGAGAGGGAGAGATCAGTAAGGACTATTAGAACGAGCAATGATGAAGAAAAGCAATGGAAGGAGATTTTTGTACAGAGGAATATAAAGTTAAACAGAGCAAAACTGAGGAATATATATAACATGGAAGAAATATAAAATGATAAAAACTGAAGCTGAGAACAAACCTGCTTTACCAGGAACTTCACTCCAGCATCCATAGCCATGAGTGGTGATGTAATTAACCAGCTTCTCGTCTTCCTCCGGCGACCAAAGACCCCTCTTCACCTTCTGCTGATTGCAGCATGAGTGATGCCCCATCTATAACGCCCACACGTACACACAGTTCTTAATTTCTAATTGGCAGGCAATCTGGGCCAACGTCCCCCCAAGGTGTCTTCCTTTATATAATTTTATATACACATGTATACTTATATAAGATATGATGCAAGAAAACTAGTTAGGGACTTAGATTCTCTCGCTGGCTCGCTGGCTCTCTCCCGTCACCTTCTTGCGGTCATTCTATCCGACAAATCCACTAGATGGGCCATCTCCCTTTTCCATCTAACCCGATCGAGACTCTCCATCAAACTCTCTTTCGATCCTCTCCCGTCTTCACTACGTACACGTAGACCCAAGTCGCTGTATCCCTCCTATCGTCCTTACACACTTCCTAGTTTATATATATATATATATATATATATATATATATATATATATATATATATATATATATATATATATATATATATATATATATATATATATATATATATACAAGTGACAGGCACGGGCATTCGGCCCTAGGGGCATTCGGCGGGGGTGCGACAATCGGTGGGGTGCGACATTCGGCGGGATGCGATATTCTCTGGTGGTGTGACATTCGCCCGTGGGACGACATTTGTCGTGGGCGGCGACATTTGTCGTGGGCGGCAACATTTATCGTCGGCAGTACCCGCCCCTATGGCCTCGCGCGACAGTACCCGACCGACGACGGCGGGCTCCGCCCGCTCCCGCAACATATACATATGAGTACTCAAAATGACCGTAAAAAAATATAAATCAAGAATACAATTTTTATTTTGTAAAACAAATTATATTTTAACGTTAAAACATTAATTTTTCTCTTGTCATTCCTAGCTAGAGACAATAGATTTAGGGTATCTAGTGTTTTTATTTTTTGTATTTTAATATTGTAAAGTTGTGTAATTACCTAAAAGGATATTGTCATTATAATATACTCATATAAAATTTGGTATAATTATGTAATTATGAATACAACTATAACGACAATATAAGAACATCAGACAATGTTTCACCAAAGAGTAGTTTTTGAATAATAGTAGAGATGTCTTTATTATATAAAATAATATAGATATCTCAAAGCACACCATCGAATGAATCTTGACCGTCCGATCAAGCATCTTCAATTTCTGGCTGCTGGATTCAAGAGATGAGGGCTGCCAATATCCAAATCCCCCCCCTCTTAAGCACTGTTCACCCTCTAGAATTCCCTATGCCTCAACCCCCCCCCCCCCCCCCCGCCTCACGGTTCACCACCTGTTGTCGGCGGTCTGCCCGACGAACCCCCCCGGTGGGCGTCGGGCAGGCCGCCGGCGGAATAGGCGGGCAGGGATCAGGCGGACGGCGGAGGCAGGCGGAAGCGGGTTCTTTACTCGGGATTTCAGCTTTTATTTTTATATAATTAAATTATAAAAAAAAAATGCACAGGAATCATAGAGTGAAGAAATGCGGGAGGGTGAAGGGCACAGGAATCATAATATAATATAATTATATTATTTTTTAATTTTTTTTATTTTGTTTTGGATTTCATTTTTAATTTTTATAAATTTTTTTTTAAAAAAGTTAATTTAATTATATTCCCCCTTTGGGAAGCCCGTCGGGGGCGGGCGAAGCCCGCATCGACGCATCGAGAACGGGCGGAGCCCGTTCAAAGATGCTAGTATGTATATATATATATATATATATATATATATATATATATATATATATATATATATATATATATATATATATATATATATATATATATATATATATATACACACGAGTGACAGTACCCGGCCCACGGCGGCGGTCTGCTTTTAATTTTTTTTTGTTTATTTTATTGTTTTGGTATTTCAAAATTTGTGTGTATTTTTTTTGTAGAAATAACTAAATTGCTATTTTAATTAAAGTATTTAAGAATAAATAAAAAATAATTATAATAAATATATATATATATATATATATATATATAAATACCTGAAACACCGAAAACTGGATCGAAACCGAACCGAACCGGGCGGCTCGGATCTGTTTCTATTTCTGTCGGTTCGGGTACGATTCCAAAAAATATAGAACCGATGGTTCGGTTCGGTTTTCGGTTCCGACAGTCGGGTACCCGAAAACCGACACGAACCGAATATTAATTAAAAATTTTTAACTAAAAAGAATATGTGTATTATTACAAATTTTAACTATTAAGATTGGGTCGGCTGAGCACTGAGCGCTAGCGTGAGTCGCGGAGGGCTTAATTGGAGTTGTTATTTTACAATTTAACAAATCAATCTTATTTAATGCCTATAAGTAAAAATCTCTTATTTTGATATTTTCTTATAGTTCATTAGTCTCATGTTATGAACCGAGAACCGACCCGAACTGAACGGTTCGGATCTGGTTCCATAATTTAGAACCTAGGGTCTGTTCTGGTTCCAAAAAATTAGAACCGAACCTATATGAGTCGGTTCCTGGTTCTATGTGGAATCGAACCGATCCGAGTTGTTCCCCTATATTAAATTGTGATTTATTGAATAGAGTTTAAATAAAAAATAAGTGAAATAATGTTGAAATTTGACACAATATCAAGGTGGAAAGTAATTATGACCTGTCTACGCGTGATTTGGGTTCGAAACCCAGCGGAAGATTTTCTTTTGATTAAATTTCGAAGCACCCGCCCGCTTTACCTGGCCCGCTCGCCCAGGCTCGCCCAATTGTGTTTTTCTTCCGGCATAGTAGATAACCGACGGTCAAGATTGATTTGGAGGTCTACCATGTTACACCGCGCAATCACAACGGCCGATGATAAATCTTTGTATATAATATATATATAATATATATATATATATGAAAATATATCATGTACGGGCGGTATTACATGCGGCCACGCGGCCCGCATTTATTATCCGCCCGATTATGATATCGCGGTTGATAATACAAGACTATGAGTGTCGGAATTTTACACACCGGAGGCCGGCGGCTGCAGGAACGTAGGCCACCGGCCGCCTTCGATTCGTCGGCGTGATCGTGGGCGAATCCAGGGCAGCCGGCGATCCCGCAGCCGCCGGCTGCCACTGGGTAAAAGGTCTGCATGCTTTACCCCACCTCTGCCTTGTCTGCACTCAACTGTGAAGCTACACAGTAGTTACGGTCAGCAGCCCCGGGCTCGTTGGGGACCGGGCGCTAGGTTTCATCAGCGTTCACGTTGACAACCCTCGAGAGGCTGGCGAGCTAGCCGAGCTTCTGTGTGTGTGAGAGAGAGAGCTTCTGTGTGTGTGTGTGTGAGCTTCTGTGTGTGTGAGAGAGAGAGCTTCTGTGTGTGTGTGTGTGTGTGAGCTTGTGTGTGTGTGTGAGTGTGTGCACCACCAGATGAAGTTATCAGTAATAATATTAGTAATGTAGGGTTATATATATGTTAGTAGTAAACTGGACTTTTTAATTTAGTTAATATATAATGATTTGTGTAATGACTATTAATATGTGATGGTTGCACTATTAAAATAAGAAAAAAGAAAAAAAAACAACAACATTTCCTCCAAGAGCAAAAAACTTTCTCGGGCTTTTGTTTCTTTACAATGGTATTTGAAGTCAAAGGTTCAAGTATCTGTTCAAATAAATCACCAATCAACAACCTCTCATGGCATCATCATCTACCTACACGTCGCCTCCATATACCCACGCCTCCATTCCTATTTTCAGTGGAGAGTGTAATGAGTTCTGGAGTGACAAAATGGAGACACTCTTACAATCACAAGAACTATGGGAGATTGTTAAAGAATGAATGAAGCCATCTTCCAAATCCAAAGAAGGTGAAGCACCAACGTTCACCAAGGAGGGGAGAATGAGAGATGCTCTGTCCCTGCATTTCATCCAGCAAGGTGTTGCCACGAGTATATATCCCAGGATAATGGGATATAAAATAGCCCATGAAACGTGGAGCAGGCTTGATAATGAGTACAAGGGAACTAAAAAGATAATTAAAATCAAGTTTACTACCTTGAGACATAACTTTGATGCTATGATGATGAAAGAAGGTGAAACAATCCAAAACTTTTTTGGTAAAATAACAAGTGCAGTTAACCAAATCAGAACATTGAGGGGCTCTATTGAAGAACAACAAATAGTAGAAAAAATAATCAGGTCAATGCACAGAACCCATAAGCATATAATCTCTACAATATTAGAAGCTCATGATCTTCACACCCTCGCAGTAACTAAACTGCTAGGGTCATTACAATCTCATGAAGACCTACTTTCAAAAGAACAAGAACCATTAGACAAAACTTTCAAACAAAAATAAACTTCAAGAAGGCTAAGTCAGAAGGTAAGAAGAAGATTGAAGGGGGTCCTTTTAAAAACCAGTTTTTGAATAAGGAATTTGGAAAAGAAAAGATGAAACAGTAAAGCCACGAGATTAGGCACTATCTTATTTGCAAAAACAGAATCATGAGACTAAAGATAGTTATTTCCATTGCATGAGATGTAAAATTCAAAAACATTCTGAAAGTAAATGTTGGTATAAACCAAAAGATGAGGCAAAAGTATCAAATGTAGAGACCGATGAGTATCTATTTATAAGGCAATGCTCCATAACCAATGAGATTAGTGGAACTTGGTTTACAAATAGTGTGCGCTCCAGCCACCCGGTGAACAAAAAAATCTATTTCGTAAAACTGGATGAAGACTATAAATCTAAAGTAGTACTTGGAGTGGGAAGAAAGAAAAAAATTGAAGGCAGGGGCACCATAGATGTTAGAACTGAAAAGGGGAAAATAAACTTATAAAAGATGTGCAGTTTGTCCCAACACTTACACAAAACCTCCTAAGTGTTGGGCAACTTGCATGGAAGGGATATAAGATAGTGTTTGATGATGCATGTTGCCACATAATTCACAGTGAGTCAAATATTACTACTGCTTTAGCAAAGATAAATAAGAGCAATATATACCCTTATGCTAAAACCCGCTAGCTCATCAGCTTTAGTATGACAATATGACCAATCTACAACTATAAGTAGATTATGGCACTATAGATTTGGTCATATAAAATTTAACTCACTACATTAGTTGCAAAAAGGAAACTTAGTTGTGGGATTATCTTTGATATAAGTCAGAATTCAGAAATGTGAAACATGCGCCATATGTAAATCACAATGGCTGACTTTCCCTAAAACAACATACAATAGGGCCTTAGGACCTCTTGATATCAACTTCATATAGATTTATGGGGCCCTGCAATCTCACCTACCATAGGAGGAAAATTGTACTATCTCATGATTGTTGATGATTTCAACTAATATTTGTGGATCTTCTTCTTAAAGCAGAAATTTGAAACTTTACGGCAATTAAAAATTTACAAAACTAAAATAGAAAATCAGTTTAAAAGAATACTTTGTTGTGTAAGAAGTGACAGAGGCGGTGAATACAACTCTCCAAGTTTACCACTCTCTGCCAGGAGGCATGAATCAGTTGACTACTCACTACACCAGGTACACCTTAACAAAATGGAGTTATAAAAGGAAGAAACAAAACAATAGTTGAAATGAGAAGGACCCTATTGAAACATAAATCTTGCCCTAAATCTTATGGGGAGAAGCTTTCTCCACAACTATTTACATCCTAAACTGTCATATCATAAAGGCAAATTCAAATATCACACCATATGAAGCACTTTTACAGTACATGCCAAAGGTCACACATCTTAGGATATTTTGATGTTTTCAGAAAATGGATAACTTAGATGAATCCAATCATAAATGCATACTAGTAGGATATAGTGAACAAAGTAAAGCCTATAGTCTCTTCGACCCAACAACAAGTGAACTCATAGTTTCAAGAGACACAATCTTCAATGAAGAGCAAGGTTGGGATTGGGCTTCAGACACAAACAAAAGTGCTAAACCTCAGTAATTATCGATTGAGCTTGATCTTCGGCCAAGCCCCATCCAGGACAACCTGAGTAACATTGTTGATATAGAAACATGGCTTCTTGTGGAGTTCAGATCCGAAAGGGGTAACCTCGCACCTACTTCTCCTGAAGGAGTGCACAAGACCAAAGACTTAGGACTAGGAATAGATCCTGGGCTACAACAAGGAGGTCCCACCACACACATGGAAGATCTTAGAGCACTTCCCCTCCCTAGTCAATGTTGAGATGAGGCACTGAAAGTCCACCTAGTGTCAACTATCTTCACCTATGGGGGGGGGGGGAATAGGTGTCTTTGCAGCGTATTTGCGGAATTAAGATTTTACCTGCACAAGAAAATAAAACAACAAAGCACAGAGAGTACACAGGAAATTTATAGTGGTTCCCCGATTTGGGTACGTCCACTTTCCCCCCTTCGACCTATCTCCCAATCAGGGACGACTCGGTCACTTCACCAACAGGATTGAAATCCAATCCTAGCACTAACGGAAGGAACCCTTCCACACGTAGGAGTCACCACTCCCACAACACGGGTTGCACCCAACCCTTACAACTAGAGACCAACTGGTCCTTTACAAAGAAATTGAAACTAGCTTGTAAGAAATACAAACGACGTTTGGAGACTAAGGTGTCCCTCTTCGTTTGACGACGTGTTCTTGAAGTCAACGAAGAGTCCACAACCCTAGATCTCACTTGGATTGAATCTTCCCGAAACCGGCGGAGGCTTGGAGCGGCGGCAAGGTTCTCGGAATAAGCGGCGGCGACGGAGAGCTGCTGCAGTGCTATCTTGATTCAACCTTCGTAGCAAAGGAAGCAAGGTCTTCCAACAGTCACACTAGGATCGGTCGTCTCGATCGATTCGGAAGGGGAAGGATTTTCCCGATCAACGAATTAAGAGACAAGGGATCTCTGGTTAGACGCGTGAGACGCTATGCTAGCCTAAGCTTCTATCACCGAGGATCTGGAGGAGATCGAGATTAGCTTCGATGATCGACGGCGGCGGCGGAGGCGGAGACGATTCGCGATTTTAGGGTTTGTCGGCCGCTATTTTTGTATCGCCTCTGTTCTCTTCTTCATTATTCATTCATACAAGTGTATTTATACCGTAGATCAAGAGATAACCGTTGTGGGCCCCACCCAAGCAAAGACCTAGGACCGGTTCAAAATGTCGCAGGAAGTATCAGGGACCGGTCCAGGAATTTGGAAAAATTGCCAAGTCAAAATCGGCGAGAATCGTAGGAGATTCTCGACGGATCGGCGAGAATCACCTACGATTCTCGCCGAATTCTACTTGGTGAATTCTGGCAACACAGGTTGTAGAGGCCGGGGAGAATCGGTGGGAATCACTTTTGATTCTCACCGAATCGTCGAGAATGCAAGGTCATTCTCGACGAATCGGCGAGAATCATAATGATTCTCGACGATTCTGCCTTGGATAATTTTCCCGTCTGTATCAAGACAGCCGGCCCAACCCGGCGAGAATCAACTAGTGATTCTCGACGACTCGTAGAGAATCACTAGTGATTCTTGATTCTCGACGAGTCGGCGAGAATCACCTAGTGATTCTCGACGAATTACACTTAGACGATTTTCGTCTTTCGTCCCGTGAGCTAGTCTTTGGCCCATCCTTGCTCCTTGTCTGCTCTTGCTTTATTATAACCCTGTACTTGAAATTAAGTACACCCCAATAGAGAGAGTACTCGTAGGCCAACACACTGATCTGCTCAACGAGGGATTACGTTGCACAGACCCGTGTATATTGACCCACTGCACCCTGACATTGGTGTGTACTTAGCGTGGAATAACTGCAAGCACAACTAAAAAATAGTTCATCAAATACATTGTGAATTCATCTTAGCTTGACAGGTGGCTTCCTCAAATCCAGGTAATTGTGGATACAATACCCAACAATCTCCCCCTATTTGACGAAGCCAAAATCCTACTAGCTAAGATGAATACCACCATCCAGAGAATGATTAAAACTTTAAGAAAACAAGAACAAACATAACAATACTTGAGTCAAAACATGAAATCACATATATATATATATAAAACCACAATACTTGTTCGTAAGATAATATGAAAACATAGATGTGCAATGAGGGGCGAAAAGGTCCTAAGCCTATTTTTCTTTAGCAAGATCATCCTTAAGCTTCTGAGCCAGGAATTTCTTGCTCTGTCTTTCGAAATATTCCTTAGGCTTAGGATGATATCTGGGAGGAGGGGCTTTATCTGCCACTGTGTTATTTCTGAAGAATATGTTGCGTTTGGCTTCAAATTCTTTGTGCCGCTCCCATTCGTATTGGCTATATACCTCACTTCGATTTATGTGCCCCTTCTGCTGTAACAAAAATGTGTCCAAGATGATACTCTTTGATACAGGACTCTATTTTTCATTTCTCACATCCTCCTCCGTCAATCTGATCCTCTTTTCAGCTGGTGTTTCCTTTGAAGTTCCTTCTTTGATTTGCCTTTTGCCTTTGGCTTTGGCTAAGGCATCTTGATCAAACCAGGTTCTTCGTTCAGCCCTTTCAGCAGCTTTCTTCGACTCAGCTTCGCTTAACGGAACAACTTCTGCACTTGCTCCTTCGTCATCCACAGTATTGTTCTCAATAGTCTCGTGAACAGGATTAACCTCAGGAATATTGGTTGTATGGTTGCCTAATGCTTGGTTGAGCAACCACTGGCAACTGTCATACACATATACATTAGACTGGTCGAAATTTTCGATGATGATGTGCTGAAGCCCTTCCATTTTAGCTATATATTCTTTCTCCCCCTTTTTGGCTTCGATTGCAATGGAGTTTGCATAGGAGTGCAGGGACTCATCAATGTGCTTCAGAGATTTAGAGAACTCAGTCAGCAGGTCTTGTTGATTTTTATTGAGGAGCACCATGTTGGCATCGAATTTCTGTATGGTAGTCGCCACAATATGTGCATTCTGATTGACCACTCCCAGGTCGTCAGTATTCTTCTTCAGTCCTTTCATGAGAAGAGATACAGCTGTGCCTGCCTCTGTATACTTTTCATTAAATTTCTTCTCCATCACATCTAGTTTATGGTTGATCTGAACTATGTTCTTGAGCATGAGATCCTCAGATTCCTTCAATCTCTTTAACACCGTTTTGTGGGATTTCTTAAACGTACTCTTGAGCTCATCCAGTATCCCTTGGACAACATTAACAGTGAGATTTGCCAGGTTTGCTTGGAGGGAAGGAGCTGCAGGCAGATCCTGGTCGGGCTCCCTAGCAGAAGTACTGGGAGAGCTGGACACTAGAATAGAGTCTACAGGGGGGACAGCGGGTTGCTGAGAGGGCTCCCCCTGTATTCCTGCATCCGACCTCTCAGGAGCTTGTTCCTCTGATGAACCAGCAGCATCCTCCTGAGGGTCCACCACTTTCTCCCGCTCAATTACTTATTCCTCCACCTCAGTCTCCATGTCCTCAGCCTGATCTGCAGAATTATGCATGTCTTCTTATACTACATCCACCTCCTCTTCATCAGCCACCTCATCGCCCAGGTAATTTATATCTTCCTCACCGTCCTCTTCCTCTTCCTCCAGGTAGTCTTCTTCCCCACAACTGGATAGCCGTAGGTATTGGATCAGTTTCCTGGCGGATAGTTTGATCTTCTTCCCAGCAACCTTGCTTTTGATGGAGGTGTCTTCATGACGGAGCTTGGCAGTGGCAAAGAACTCCAGTACATCCTTATCCAAGATCTTGCATGGGTGCTCCAGCACGAATGTCAGTCCTGCTTCCTCGAGCATGATGATTATGTTGCGGAACTCGTCTGAGGCCTGGGAGAAACCGGTTCTCACTAGCTCGCATCCAGTGACCAGGCCTGCAGTAGTCCGTGGGGCCATAGCAAACTAGGAAGAAGGGGAATATCAATTTCCAAGTCTAAGGATCTCCGAAACTATGAGGTTGAGGATACAATCTATACTAAGCTTAAGTCACGGTTAGGGATAAGAAGGGGATTACCTTGTGAGGAGATGTAGTGAGTGTTCCGGCACTACGATGCTTTATCAGAGTTGCGGCGAGCCGATCCGAAGCTGAGCGTGGGCGTGTCCCCGGAGGCGAGAGGGAGTCTTTGGGAGGGTCGTTAGGTCACTACGAGGTCGACGGAGGAGTCCGCTGAGAGGATCGAAGGGATTCCTTCGTAGCTTGGACAGTGTCTCGGCGAGAAACGGGAATGTGAAAAGTCGACGGGATTGGCAGAAGGAACGCGTAAATTGGAAGATGAAATGTCGGCGGGATTTATATCAGGGTCGGCGGGATACCAGGGTCGGCGGGATTTATATTGTACGTTATAACCGGGTTTATATAAGAGCTTTGGTTCGATGAGGATTGCAGAAATCAATTTCATGTATTTGTCACGGGTTGGAAAGAATTCGAAAAGATCATTTCTTAATCCAAGTGTGGATTAACATACCACACAGCTTAGGAGGCACATCAACTCTGTGATTCCTAACTCACTGACATTGGCTAGCAGATTTCATAGATTATGTCGAGATTGATAAACGCAATATTCTTGATGTTAGTTGTCATTCTCAGTGACTCCTAATGACGTGTCAGCTTTAATTTTCAGCTTGTAATGTATGCCTATTGATGTGCCTTCTCGAATCTATCAGAGAATTTACTAACACACCTTTAATAATGTATCTAAGGGTTATTTTTACAGTTTTGATCTGTCCTTAGAATAACACACATAGATGTGTATATATATATATATATATATATGTAAATGTCGACATAATATGACTCAAATATTTAGGCCGATCAATGATACCTGGAATTGTAAGATTCATCATTCAGCCCTTCTGATTAGAGCATACCAGGTGTTCAATTGGAGTATCCCATTGTTGATAGTACTTCTTTTGTTCCAGACTAATCTTGGAACATCTTCTGTCTAGCTCCCGTCATGACACGGAAGTCTAGACTACCCTGCACCAAAGAATATTACCTTACCTTAGGAGCCCAATATGTATTGGGTCCTAGGTTCCTGTCAGCATGATAATTGGAATGCCTCCCCTCAGGAATCCTGGTGGGAAGACTGGCATTGCCTCGAGGATGTGGAAGTCCCCTTGCCATTGATACAGATTGGTTGTGCCAACAATCTATGGCAAAATGACCCACTTTGCCACAACACCAACACTCATGAATGTTGTATCGCCGTTTGTGACCTAAACGGATGACAGAGGTAGTCATAGTTCTAGGTCTAAACGGAATAGAGCCAGATATGCTCACAGAATTGTCTCTTCCATCGTGACTATTGGAAGGGTGGAAAGAATGCATATGGCAGGCGTCATGAGGCCTGGGAGGTGGTGCCTTCTTTTCAGTCAGCCCCCTTCCAAGGACCTCATGAGTCCTAACAACATGATTTCTATCCCCCCTTTCCAGAGTCCTAGGGAGGTGAGAGGCGCATTGTGAGCTGATGCTGGCAGATTCATGACGAGTAGGGGCTGTGGCCGAGAATACAAAGGGCTTGGTGGAATCCGGAGGTATTCTCTTCTGGGTAGCCATGACAGCCCTTGCATTTTGGGTGCCTCCACATGAGGGCAGATCACCCTTGCAGTGACCACGGTTGTTCCTGTGAACATACCTGTAGGCATGATGAGTACCCTTCCTTCCTGGTGTGGGGGGTCTGAATATCGTTTCCCCATTTCTCCATGAATTGATAATTCGGGAGATCCATCCATTTTCTTCCTTTCTCTTGATAGCATCAACCTTGGAAAAGTTGGATACTATCCTCTTCTCATTCTCTAGACTACTCTCTAGATCTGAGATTTTGGAGTCCTTAACCTTGTTGGATGCCAATTGGAGAACCAACAAGATCTTCAGCCGAGCAATCTCCTTAGCTTGCTCCTCAACAAGTAGGTTGCTTTGCTGAAGGGCTCTCTTCAAGGAATCAGGATTTTCTGAAGGGCGGTCATCCAAACTATTCCTGTCTTCTGGAACTTGAGGAAGAGAGGGGCAAGGTGACGAAGTTACCTGGTCCTGACTTAGCTGATCAGGGATAATGGTAGAACTGACTGGGGCAGCTGAGTCATCTTCAACTGAGCAGTCTTCCTCAACTTCCTCCTCAGTCTCTGATAAAGACACAGGTGCCCTGATACTGTGAAATTGGTCATCACTTTCTTCTTCAGAAATGTTGACCCCCATATATGCCTCATCCTCTTGCTGGCTACTTGTCCCTGTTCTGTCTGATCCCTCCATGAGGTCTGATACAGTTTGCCACAAGGACTTGGCCGTCCTACACTTTTCAAGTTTTGACCGGGAAGGTCCAGTCCAGACATCCAGGATGATTTTACGAATCATTTTATCCAAGTTGAATAGAGAGAATTCAATCTCAGACATTTCAGTAGTCTCCTTGGGGATCTGCATATCCTTTCCAGAGCAGGAGGCCTTTATGGGAATGAATGGACCCTCTTCCAAGATGATTGATGCGCGAGGGTCGATGGCCTCCAAATAAAAGGATACCCGCATCTTCCAGATGGGATAATAGTCCTTTGTGCACACGGGAAGTCTTAGCGGAGAGATCCCATAATCCAGCTCCATGCTTTTGACACTGGTGGCAGGATTCTACTCAAGGTGTGAACCTTTTTGTTGAGCAACCTCCCTCTGATACCACTTGAAAGTCCACCTAGTGTCAACTATCTTCACCTATGGGGGGGAATAGGTGTCTTTGCAGCGTATTTGCGGAATTAAGATTTTACCTGCACAAGAAAATAAAACAACAAAGCACAGAGAGTACACAGGCAATTTATAGTGGTTCCCCGATTTGGGTACGTCCACTTTCCCCCCTTCGACCTATCTCCCAATCAGGGATGACTCGGTCACTTCACCAACAGGATTGAAATCCAATCCTAGCACTAACGGAAGGAACCCTTCCACACGTAGGAGTCACCACTCCCACAACACGGGTTGCACCCAACCCTTACAACTAGAGACCAACCGGTCCTTTACAAAGAAATTGAAACTAGCTTGTAAGAAATACAAACGACGTTTGGAGACTAAGGTGTCCCTCTTCGTTTGACGACGTGTTCTTGAAGTCAACGAAGAGTCCACAACCCTAGATCTCACTTGGATTGAATCTTCCCGAAACCGGCGGAGGCTTGGAGCGGCGGCAAGGTTCTCGGAATAAGCGGCGGCGACGGAGAGCTGCTGCAGTGCTATCTTGATTCAACCTTCGTAGCAAAGGAAGCAAAGTCTTCCAACGGTCACACTAGGATCGGTCGTCTCGATCGATTCGGAAGGGGAAGGATTTTCCCGATCAACGAATCAAGAGACAAGGGATCTCTGGTTAGACGCGTGAGACGCTATGCTAGCCTAAGCTTCTATCACCGAGGATCTGGAGGAGATCGAGATCGGCTTCGATGATCGACGGCGGCGGCGGAGGTGGAGACGATTCGCGATTTTAGGGTTTGTCGGCCGCTGTTTTTGTATCGCCTCTGTTCTCTTCTTCACTATTCATTCATACAAGTGTATTTATACCGTAGATCAAGAGATAACCATTGTGGGCCCCACCCAAGCAAAGACCTAGGACCGGTTCAAAATGCCGCAGGAAGTATCAGGGACCGGTCCAGGAATTTGGAAAAATTGCCAAGTCAAAATCGGCGAGAATCGTAGGTGATTCTCGACGGATCGGCGAGAATCACCTACGATTCTCGCTGAATTCTACTTGGTGAATTCTGGCAACACAGGTTGTAGAGGCCGGGGAGAATCGGTGGGAATCACTTTTGATTCTCACCGAATCGTCGAGAATGCAAGGTCATTCTCGACGAATCGGCGAGAATCATAATGATTCTCGACGATTCTGCCTTGGATAATTTTCCTGTCTGTATCAAGACAGCCGGCCCAACCCGGCGAGAATCAACTAGTGATTCTCGACGACTCGTAGAGAATCACTAGTGATTCTAGTGATTCTCGACGAGTCGGCGAGAATCACCTAGTGATTCTCGACGAATTACACTTAGACGATTTTCGTCTTTCGTCCCGTGAGCTGGTCTTTGGCCCATCCTTGCTCCTTGTCTGCTCTTGCTTTATTATAACCCTGTACTTGAAATTAAGTACACCCCAATAGAGAGAGTACATGTAGGCCAACACACTGATCTGCTCAACGAGGGATTACGTTGCACAGACCCGTGTATATTGACCCACTGCACCCTGACATTGGTGTGTACTTAGCGTGGAATAACTGCAAGCACAACTAAAAAATAGTTCATCAAATACATTGTGAATTCATCTTAGCTTGACAGGTGGCTTCCTCAAATCCAGGTAATTGTGGATACAATACCCAACAGGCACCTTGGAGGGGACTTGAAAGCCAACCAGAATACCAGAGGAGGGAGAAGCCAGAGAGAGCTCCTCCCCCTCCCCCAAAAGCTCCCCTACAGGTCTATTTATAGTATCCCAAGTCTGGTCTACAAATAGCATAACTCTGATGTTTAGATCTAGTATACGCAGCCTAACTGGGTCTGCCAATTGCGTAACTCTGCTATATGGGATGGATAATGGAAGGACAAAATATAACTCCTCGAAGGAGTTGCAAATGCCTAGGAGAGATGGCAAGCATCCGCCTACTCCTGGCTAGTGGCGAGTGCCCGATGGAACTCGCACTCTCCCACTACCCACTTGAAAGTATCTAGTGTCGACTAAATCCACCTATGGGGGGGGGGGGAATAGGTGAATTGCGGTCTTTTGCGGAATTAAATTAACCTGCACAAATTAAAAAACACAGCACAGAAAACACACAAAAAGTTATAGTGGTTCCCCGATTTGGGTACGTCCACTTTTCCCCTTCGACCTATCTCCCACCAAGGGACGACTCGGTCACTTCTCCAAACAGATTGAAATCCAATCCTCACACTATGAAAGGAACCCTTCCAACAAAGGAGTTACAACTTTACCACCACGGGTTAAATCCAACCCTTACAACTAGGAATAAAAATTCCTTTACAACAAAACCAAAATAGAATGTATAAGAAAATACAAACAACGCTTTTGGAGAATCCGATGCCCTTCTTTGTTCGTTGAGGCTTTCTTGAAAGTTACGAAGAGTCCACAATCGGAGTTCTCTCTTGGAGATGATCTTGTCAAGATCGGCGGCGGCAAGTGATTGCGGCGGCGATACTTTGTAGATCCAAACTTCTTGACGAAGCAAGCAAGGTCTACGAACGATCTCAGTCGGATTAGTCATCTTCACCGATTCGGAATGGAGAAATAGTCTCGTTCAACGAATCGAGAGACAAGAGATCTCAAGAGAGATGCGTGAGACGCACTGCTAGCCTCGGTGCTGTCGCCGGAAGATCAAAGATGACCGGAGATTATCGGCGACGACGAACTGCGAGCGGCGACAAGCGATCGGCGGTTTCCGCGATCGGCTAGGGCACGACATCGGCTGCTTTTGATTTATCGTGAATAGTTACTTTAGAAGTTCAAAATACGCGAGTATTTATACCTGAGGCCAACCCTAAAGTCCGTTGTGGGACCCACAAGGAGAAACCCTAGCCCCGTCCAAAACAGTGCATGGCCTCTTGGTTCGGTCCAGCGAACAGAGGAAAAATGCCTAAGGCAAAATCGGCGAGAATCGTTGGTGATTCCCGTCGAAGTCAGCGGGAATCACTCACGATTCCCGTAGATTCTTCCTTGGCCGAATTCCAGATGGAAACCTTGTCAGCCGGAGGAAATCGGCGGGAATGCAGACTGATTCTCGTCGAATCGGCGGGAATCACTAACGATTCCCGTCGAAGTCGGCGAGAATCACTTAGTGACTCCCGTCGATTCTGCCTTGGCAGAATTTCTGTTTGGAAAACTGATAGCTGGAAGAAGTCGGCGGGAATGCAGACTGATTCTCGTCGAATCGACGAGAATCACAAGTGACTCCCGTCAAAGTCGGCGGGAATGACTTAGTGATTCCCGTCGATTTTTACTTAGACGATTTTTCTCTTCCTTCCTATGAAGACTTGGTATTTAACCCATCTTTTCTCCTCTTCTGCTCTTGATCTACCTCGACCCTATAATTGAAAATAAGTACACTCCAATAGAGAGAGCACACGTGATTCAACACCCTTATCTACTCAACGAGGGATTACGTTGCGCAGACCCGTGTATATTGACCCACTGCACCCTGACATTGGTGTGTACTTAGCATGGAATAGCTGCAAGCACAACTTGATATAAGATCGTCAAATATATTGTCAATTCAACTTAGCTTGTTCAGGGGCTTCTTCAAATCAGGTACATTGTGGATATAATACCTAACAATCTCCCCCTATTTGAAGAAGCTTAAACCCTACAAGCTAAGGTGAATAGAATAGATGGGATTGAAAATCATAAACTAAAAATTCAGTTGAGAGTGAAATTCATTACCATTTTCCTGAGAGCATACTTAACATTGGAAGCCACCTTAGCCTTAGCCGAGAGGGTAATCTCCCCCTTTTCGGCTTCTGCAAATCTGGGACTTCACTTGGAGCCAAATTCTCCCCCTCAGTTCTTGCATCCGAACTCGATCTTGAGTTCCTTGCTGATGCTCCCCCTTGATCCAAGATCCTTGAGCCCTCCAGTCTTCAATCTTCATAGTTCAGCACGCCGAGTTCAGTTTTGAAGAGACTGAACTTGGCCTTGTCTAGGGGCTTAGTGAAGATATCTACAATCTGTTTATCCGTGGGGACATAGCAGAGAGAGATATCTTTGTTTTCCACATACTCCCGAATGAAGTGGTAGCGCACTTCAATATGCTTTGTTCTGCTGTGCGATACAGGATTGTTCGCAATTGCTATTGCGCTCAAGGAGTCGCAATACATAGGAACTTCCTTAAACTGCAAATCATAATCTTCGAGTTGATTTCTGATCCATAGAAGTTGTGCGCAACAGCTGCCTGCTGAGATGTACTTAGATTCAGCCGTGGAGGTTGCGACACAGTTCTGCTTTTTACTGTTCCATGAAATAAGCCTTCTTCCGAGGAATTGGAACGTCCCGGAAGTGCTTTTCCTATCATCCCTGCTTCCTGCAAAGTCAGCATCTGAAAAGCCTATCAGCTCGACATCATTGTTTCTTGGGTACCACAAGCTAAGATTTGGTGTACCTTTAAGGTATCTAAGAATTCGCTTTGCAGCGACATAATGAGATTCCTTAGTGTTTACCTGATATCTGGCACACACGCATATGGAAAACATAATATCCAGTCTACTAGAAGTAAGGTAGAGCAGAGATCCAATTATGCTTCTGTATTTGGTTTCATCAAAAGGTTTCCCTTTCTCATCCTTGTCCAGAGACACAGTGGATCCCATTGGAGTCCTCATAGAGGTTGCATTCTCCATTTCGAATTTCTTGAGGAGTTCATTTGTGAACTTTGTCTGAGAAATGAAAATTCCATCCTCAGACTGTTTCACTTGAAGTCCCAAGAAATACTTTAGCTCTCTCATGCTTCTCATTTCAAACTTTCCTTGCATAAGTTTAGAAAACTTCTTGCAAAGATTGTTGTCCGTTGAGCTGAATATTATGTCATCGACATAGATTTGCACCAGCAGAATCTTGCCTTTGACTTCCCTAAGAAACAATGTCTTATCTATTTTTCCTCTCGAGAACTTGTTCTCAATAAGAAAACTAGACAGAGTCTCATACCAAGCTTGAGGAGCTTGTTTTAAGCCATATAATGCTTTATTAAGAAAGTAAACATGATTAGGTAATGAGGGATTAACAAAACTTGGGGGTTATGCGACATATACTTCCTCTTTCAAATTTCCATTTAGGAACGCAGATTTCACGTCCATCTGATAGACAGTGAATCCTTTGTGAGAGGCATACGCAAGGAACAATCTAATCGCCTCGAGCCTTGCAACTGGTGCAAAGGTTTGGTCGAAGTCAATCCCCTCCTCCTGTCTATAACCTTGAGCCACCAGTCTGGCCTTATTCTTGATGATGACACCGTGTTCATCTAGTTTGTTTCTGAAGATCCACTTAGTGCCGATCACATTCTGTTTCGTTGGTCTGGGAACAAGCGTCTAGACGTTGCATCGTTCGAATTGATGCAGTTTGTCTTGCATGGCCAATATCCATGATGCATCTTTGTTCGCTTCGTCGAACTTCTTTGGCTCAACCTGTGATAGAAAACTAAGGTGTAGAATCTCGTTAATTATACCTCTCTGAGTTCTGACACCGTCACGAGGATCTCATATGATCTGATATCTGGGATGATCCCTCACGTGTCAGAGCTCTAAGAGTCTGGCATCTGGAGCTCTAACAGCTTCTCGGGCTCCTCCCTCTTCTGAGTGATTTTCTCCATCTTGATTGTCATCTTCTCCAGTTGGCGTTGAGGTGGAGACCTTGACATACTTGGGAGTTGCATCTTTAGCAGTCTCATCGAGACTTAGCTGTTTAAGCCTTGCACCTGCATCTTCAAGAATGCCACTGGAAGAATTGCTGCGAAGCAAGCTTCCTTCATCAAATACAACATTAATGGACTCCTCTACCACTAAGATTTTCTTATTGAAAACCTTATAAGCCCGACTATGGCTACTATAGCCCATGAAGAGCCTTCGAAGCATTTTTCTCTGAATTTAGTACGTGGGTACTTCCCATTATTTAGTACATAGCATCTGCAGCCAAAAATCCTTAAATAGGACATGGTCGGTTTCCTGCCTTTCAATAGCTCATAAGGCGTCTTACGATTATTCTTGTTGATCAATGCTCGGTTATGCACATGACAAGCCGTATTGACAACCTCTGCCCAGAAATACTCTAGAAGAGAAGCGTCATTCAACATTGTCGTATATGCTTCAATGAGCGTTCTATTTCTCCTCTCCACAACTCTATTTTGCTGAGGAATACGCGGGGAGGAAAACTCATGAAAGATACCATGTTCTTCACAGAATTCTGTCATAGCACCAGACTCGAATTTTGTTCCATGGTCACTTCTGATTTTGACCACGGAGCAGTTAAGTTCGTTCTGAATCTGCTTGATAAAATTAGTGAAGATGTCAAACGTATCTGACTTTTGTTTCAAGAAGAAGACCCACGTAAATCGAGAGTGATCATCAACAATCACTAGCGTATACGATTTGCCTCCTAAGCTATGAACTTGCACTGGACTGAACAAGTCCATATGCAGAAGATAAAGACATCTGGAGGAGTCTTTATCTGCAATGACCTTAAAGGTAGCCCGAGTCTGTTTGCCCTTCTGGCATGTAGGACAAGGGCTATCTTTGATGCACTTAATAGTAAGGGCATCCCTTACTAAATTCTTGGAAAACAACATATTAATAATCTTGAAATTAATATGTGCTAATCTCTTGTGCCATTGTTCACAGAGAGATGCACTGCCTTTTGCTACAAGGAACATAGGGGTAGAAGAGTCTAAGCTAAGAAAATCTAGGCAAAAGATATTTCTGCTCCTAATGCCAGTTAATACCGTCTCCGAAGAGGCACACGATATTATCAAGCACTTCTCCTTGCAGAACTTAACATCGTATCCTTTATCACACAACTGGCTTACACTGATCAGGTTGTGGTTTAACCCTTCAACAAAGGCCACGTCTGTAATAGAGAATACACCGTTGGAAATCATACCATAACCCCTGGTGACTCCTCGATCAGATCATCCAAAGATGACTTTGGGTCCATTTTCGACTAGGGAGTAATCACGCAACAGGCTTCTTGTCCCGGTCATATGCTGGGAACATCCACTGTCCAAGTACCAGATTGGCGTTTTGGTGGTCTTTGGACATACCTGCAAAACAGAATTAGTTTCCGTTAGGAACCCAATCGAACTTGGGTCCTAGATTCTTTGTTAGCGCACTCCCCCTCGAGTGGTTAACCCTATGAGTGGTCGGCCTCGCATTGCTAATATGAGGAGTCTCGTTGAATCTTGGATTAAACCAACAATCCACGGCAAAGTGACCAACTTTGTCACAGCACCAACAGTCAAACTCGTTGTACCGCTTCCTAGGCTCCAGCTTCACCCTTGATACGGTGGGTCCAGCCGGGGCCTTGGATCTGGAGGTGGAGGCATCATGATGACAGCAGTCACACGATTTCTTCACTTCCTGTTCCTTCAGTATAACAGGCTTGGCGTTTGGTGTCTGCTTCCTATTATGGCCGCTAGAGAAGTGGCCATAATTCTCCACTTGGATTTCCTCATAAGGTGCCTTGAAGACACTCTCACCGTAGTTTCGGGGGAAGGTCCAACCATCATACCGGCTCTTGGGCTTTTCAACCGAGGGCCGGAAGAAGTGGCCATAGGTTGACTCAAAATCCTGCTCATTGCAAGGAAAGCCAGGCTTTCTGAATGAAACATGATCGAGTGGGGCCTTTCCCTTTTCTGCAGTAGAGGCCTTCTTAGCAGCCTTATTTTTCCTCTATTTTCTGTTTCTCCTGGATGATTTACCAGGCACACCCACATGCCCTAAGCCAGCCCCCTTAGCCTTAGCAGAGAATTCATCAACCAGAGGAAGAACGGTCTTGGGCATGGAGAAGCTTTTGACAATCTTCCTTTCTATCGCAAGCTGTTCTTCCAACTTGTTGATTTCTTCCTGTTTTTGGTCAAGGAGCCTTAGAGACTCTGAGTGCTCAGAATTCAGGTCCAGGTGTTCCTGTCGGAGAGAAATCAAGCTAGTGATCTCTTCTCTTAGGGACACACCCTCAGCCTTAAGGAATTTGACTTCCTTTTTCTGAGTCCTCAACCTCTTGCGGCATTCCTCAAAGGTATTGAGCAGAAGCTCATACTTTTCGAGGAGCTCAGCTTCACGAGCAGATGGGCTGTCCTCGAGATCATCATCAGGAGACTCAGAGTCAGAGTCAGAGAGGGGGGTACGATCTTTTACCTTCCCAGTAAATGGGGGGCAGTCTCCTTCTGAGTTGGAGTGACCAATTAGCCCGAAGTAGGCTTCCTCATCATCACTGGAGTCTGAAAAATCAGATTCACTGAGTGTCTTTGGCTTTTTAGCAATGTAGCTCCTCTCCTTCTTCTTATCTCTAGAGGACCTGTGCTCCTCTCCCTTCCCCTTGTCTCTCTTGCTTTGGTGGCAGTCAGCAACGATGTGGCCTAGCTTATTGCATCCAAAGCAAATAATATCAATAGAGCGATGTTTGTTCTATTTGGATTCATACTTGTCAGAAGAGTAATTTTTCTTCTGATGTTTGGAGGAGGAGCCATCTCTCTTTCTTTGATTCCTCATCTTGAGGAACTTCTTGAACTCTCGATTGATGAGGGAGAATTCTTCTTTAGATAGCTCTGAGCCGGAAGAGCATGGCTCAGAGTCTTCTTCCTCATCCTTTTTCTAAGAGTGGGACGAGGCTGCACCCTTGCCTTTCCTTGAGTGATTGGCTTTTAGGGCTAGTGTCTTTTCTTTGGCAACGGCTTTATCGGCTTCTTCTTCAGCTTTTTTGGTGTTCAGCTGAAGCTCATAGGACATAAGCTTCCCAAACAGAATCTGGGGATCAGTTTCTGCCAGCTTGCCAAATTCTCTGATGGCGCAGATCTTGGTGTCCCATTCCTTAGTAAGGGATCTAAGGAATTTTTCATTTAGTTCACCATCGGTGAACACTCTGCCATAACCCTTCAGGGCATTGACGATCTTCAGGAAGTTCTCGAAAGTCACTCCGATTTCTTCCTTGGGACCTTGCCTAAAGGCCTCATACTTCTGGTTCAGAAGGGATCTTCAATCATCCCTTACTTTATCTGTGCCTTCCATCAGAATGATCAGGCAGTGTCATATGTCCTTAGCAGTACTGCAGTTGCTGAAATTCTGAATCATGGAGTCATCGACGACGCTGACAAGAATGTTCTGAGCTTTCTTGTCTAGACCGACAAGCACCATCTCATCCTTATCCATTTCGGAGAGCTTCTTGGGCACCATCTTGGTCAGATCAATGGTTGAGGCCTTAGTGGGGATATAAGGTCCCTCCTCCACTATTATGAAGAGTCGGGGGTCGACTGCTTCCATGTAGAACCTGATCCTTTCCTTCCAGATAGGAAAGTTCAGCTTGGTGCACACTCGGATCTATCCTGAATACTTGAGTTTGTCCATTTCTGAGATCTACTTTCTTCTTGACACTAGACAGGGGATCTTACTCAAGGTGTTAACCTTATTGATGAGTAACCTCCCTCTGATACAACTTGAAAGTATCTAGTGTCGACTAAATCCACCTATGGGGGGGGGGGGGAATAGGTGAATTGCGGTCTTTTGCGGAATTAAATTAACCTGCACAAATTAACAAACACAGCACAGAAAACACACAAAAGGTTATAGTGGTTCCCCGATTTTGGTACGTCCACTTTCCCCCTTCGACCTATCTCTCACCAAGGGACGACTCAGTCACTTGTCCAAACGGATTGAAATCCAATCCTCACACTACGGAAGGAACCCTTCCAACAAAGGAGTTACAACTCCACCACCACGGGTTACACCTAACCCTTACAACTAGGAAGAAAAAAATTTTTACAACAAAACCAAAATAAAATGTATTAGAATATACAAACAACGCTTTTGGAGAATCTGATGTCCTTCTTCGTTCGTTGAGGCTTTCTTGAAAGTTACGAAGAGTCCACAACCGGAGTTCTCTCTTGGAGAGGATCTTGTCAAGATCGGCGGCGGCAAGTGATTGCGGCGGTGATACTTTGTAGATCCAAACTTCTTGACAAAGCAAGCAAGGTCTACGAACGATCTCAATCGGATCAGTCGTCTTAACCGATTCGGAATGGAGAACTAGTCTCGTTCAACGAATCGAGAGACAAGAGATCTCAAGAGAGATTCGTGAGATGCACTGCTAGCCTCGGTGCTGTCGCCGGAAGATCAAAGATGACCGGAGATTATCAGCGACGACGAACTGCGAGCGGCGACAAGCGATCGGCAGTTTCCGCGATCGGCTAGGGCACGACGTCGGCTGCTTTTGATTTCTCGTGAATAGTTACTTTAGAAGTTCAAAATACGCGAGTATTTATACCTGAGGCCAACCCTAAAGTCCGTTGTGGGATCCACAAGGAGAAACCCTAGCCCCGGCCGAAACAGCGCACAGACTCTTGGTTCGGTCCAGCGAACGGAGGAAAAATTCCTAAGGCAAAATCGGCGAGAATCGTTGGTGATTCCCGTCAAAGTCAGCGGGAATCACTCACGATTCTCGTAGATTCTGCCTTGGCCGAATTCCAGTTGGAAACCTTGTCAGCCGGAGGAAATCGGCGGGAATGCAGACTGATTCTCGTCGAATTGGCGGGAATCACTAACGATTCCCGTCGAAGTCGGCGAGAATCACTTAGTGATTCCCGTCGATTCTACCTTGACAGAATTTCTGTTTGGAAAACTGATAGCTGGAAGAAGTCGGCGGGAATGCAGACTGATTCTCGTCGAATCGATGAGAATCACAAGTGACTCCCGTCAAAGTCGGCGGGAATGACTTAGGCCCCGTTCGTTTGCAATGTTTTCATTTACGGTTTTTATTTTGCTTCAAAACGAAAACATCAAGCATTTTCGTTTTGGGGCAAAACGAAAATTTATGTTCGTTTGCAACATGGTTTTCATGTCCATTTTAAGGCAAAACGAAAACGGATGTTCGTTTGCATCATGATTTTCTATTTTATATGGAAACTTCATATTTACTAAATTTGTGGATTTTTTAAATTGGATTTTTGTAAACTTTTATACATTTCTTGATATAAAATTTTCAACTTTCATGTGAACACATGAAGTGGAGACACAATTAAAATGAAATCATAACCAACTCCACATGCTACACAAGGCATGCAAAAGGCATGCTACACAGGACATGCTAGGCATTACAAAAGGCATGCTACAACGATCATCATAACTAAGAAGATCTGGCAGGTTTTACTAAGAACCATACTACCCAATCCACATGCTAAGAACCATACTATACTAAGAACCATACTAAAAACCATACAACGATCATCATAACTACAATCATAACCATACAAAGAATTATGAAAAAGGATAATAATTACAATGAGCTAAGCATTACAAAGGACATGCTACACAAGACATGTTAGGCATTACAAAAGGCATGCTACAATTACATATTACAAAATACACGTTAAGCATTACAAAAAGCATGCTACTAATTACATATTACCCAATTCACATGCTAAGCATTACAAAAGGCATGATACACAAGATATGCTATGCATTACAAAAGGCATGCTACAAAGCGATCATCATATTTCTTTATCGAGTTGCACACGCAACCAACTCCTCCTAAGCAGCTCTGGCATAACTAGGAAGATCTCACAGTTCAACTCGTTGGTGCACAACATATCTATTGCCTTTATGAGATCAGCCTCTGAAAGGTCTGACATAGCTGCCAATGTAGCGTACATTCTTTCAACCATTGTAATTTATCGTGCTGGCGGCCCATCGATGTTGTTTGCAATATGAGTGATGGCCATTTCTATCATATCGATAGAGGATGGTTTCTTCACCTTTTTCTTCTTTGGTTGGCTTGCCGCTAAATCATCATCATCAGGAATCTCCTCTACTTCAACAGAAGTTTCATTACATGCTTCCACCCCAGTCATTCCATTACCACCTGTTGACGGTTTGTCCCACACAGGGTTGCGAGGTCCCCCCCAATTTACAATCACCTTATCCTTATAGTGTCTCATAGATGGATGTGCCTGCAGTTTAATATTGAACACATAAGCACAAAAAGTTGAAATAAAAAGATGAATGATATAGAATAGGTGTAAAAAAGATGTACCTTAATATAATCGCTCCACACCTGTTCACTATCAACCATAACCACATGTTGATCCCAATCCCACCCAAAACCACTGGTATCCAACATTGCGGATATATCTTGGTAATGTTTGCTCGAAGTTCTCAATCTTGCTGTTATTTTTTCTTTGCTTATATGGACTTCACACTCATCCCACAAAGCCTTGATAGCAGTAGTGAATGCGGGCCCCTTCCACCCATTAGCACCCTTGTGCCCGAGGTTTTGTTGCTCCAAAAGTGTGGCCGAAAGTGCATAATCCATTTTGGCAGTCCAATGAATATATGATTTTTCCTTCTCCTTCCCGGCTTTAATGTTTTTTTTGTCCATTGACAACACTGTAAAAATAACCCAACAGACTCGTTAACGGTTACATTGTCTGTGCCAAGTACAAGACCTTTATCCACCAATAAGGCACACAAGCTTTGGAAAGAACGTTTGTTCATACGAAGTTGATTGTAGCAATTAATGTCACAACCGTTATATAATCTATTAAGATCCATGCTTCGTAAAGTATCACGTTGAGCTTCTATACTTGGTCGTCTTAGTGTACTGCTTCATCCAGACCACGACAGCTGCAGATAAAGCTACCATGATAGCTCTCTTCCTTCTTAAACTTTTTCTCTCCCTACGTAATGCAATAACCACATCCATCTACGAATATAAATTAACACACAAATTTTAAAAAACACGGAGGACACATAGAATCAATCACAAGACCTAAGAAAAATATAGACTCAATCACGTAACACAATCACAAGACCTAATAAATATAGACTCAATCCTTGAAAGTTGACTGTTTTTAGTGAAAAAACATAGACTCAATCACAAGACCTAAGAAATATACGAAGATTACACAAGTTCAGGTATACCTTTCGAATAGCCTGGGGAAGACACAAATAGCAGCACCTCCATTGCCCTAGAGCCGACTGGTTGTGCTTGAGGAAGAAGCACCAATGCCCTGGAGCTATCTAGGGCTGGGTCACCTCCATTGCCCTAGAAAAAAACATTAACTGGGTCACCTCCACTGCCCTAGAAATTAACAGAAACAATGGGGAAGAAACCACTGTCGATAGGGAAGAAATCATTGGGAAGATCGCGACAGGAACAATGGCGAAGATCGCGACTGGAATAAACTGGAAGCGGGAAAATCGCGATAGGGAAGAAGGGATGTCGCCGGGAAAAACACACAGTAAGATGGGGGAAGATCGCCACAGGAAGAAACGTGCACAGTGAAAATCGCGACAGAAAAAACTGCAGAAGAAAATGGCACTGGGAAAATCGCGACACGGAAGAAAATGGCGTCGGGAAACCTTACCTGGGGAAGAAGAAGATGGGCTTCCAAAAATGGCGCCGTGAGCTTCGTTTGCCGGTAGGGAAGGTCGGGAAGGAGGAGATTGGCCGCCGGGAGCGATGGTCACGACAGAGTTTCTTGCGCTCTGCGGGAAGGAGGAGAAATTCTGTTTGCAAAACCTGCAAAAACCGACCTATCGGGCTCGGTTTTGAGGGGGCAAGGTTTATTGAAGGATTTAAAACGCATGTGTTTTGGGTGAAAACAAAAACAGATTAAAATAGAGGCAAACGAACACCTGCATTAAAGCTGCGAAAACCAAAAACCAAAATCGGCTATCAAAACCAACCAAACGAACGGGGCCTTAGTGATTCCCATCGATTTTGACTTAGACGATTTTTCTCTTCCTTCCTATGAAGACTTGGTCTTTGACCCATCTTTGCTCCTCTTCTGCTCTTGATCTACCTCGACCCTGTACTTGAAAATAAGTACACTCCAATAGAGAGAGCACACGTGAGTTAACACACTGATCTACTCAACGAGGGATTATATTGCGCAGACCCGTGTATATTGACCCGCTGCACCCTGACATTGGTGTGTACTTAGCATGGAATAGCTGCAAGCACAACTTGATAGAAGATCGTCAAATACATTGTCAATTCAACTTAGCTTGTTCAGGGGCTTCTTCAAATCAGGTACATTGTGGATACAATACCCAACACCACTCGCTACCCTAGGCGAGTGCAGACTGACTAACACACTCGCTTCATGTGTGCAAGCCTCAAGTCCTAAGCGAATGCAGAACTGTTAGCCTCATTTGCCGGGTCATGCGCAAGCCTGCGGTCCTGAACGAGTGCAGGACTGACTACCCCACTCGCCTGCTCGACCACCCTTGGTCATGGGGCCCTTTTCCCCTTGGACTCCCTGAGGGACCCACTCAATGAACAAGGGGTTGTGCATAATCCCCGCTCTTTTCGAGATTGACATAAGCTTAGAAAGAAACATCCAACCCCAGGTGTTCGATGAGTTCCTGCTGACCTAGCGGGAATATTTTTGTGGGTCCCCCCACTCTGCTATATATACCTTGTTATAGGTAGTTGAGGCTTGCTCTTCTCACCCTCCTCAGCCTTCTCTCTTACCTCTAGCTCATAATTTTTCTCTCAAAAGAATTTTAGGACTGACTTGCTGTCATGAGAGAGGAGGCTAAGTCTTCTATTATTGGGTTTGCTCCCTAACTCTCTCGGAAATCTTTAAGCTCAGGCACAAAGCTAAAAAAAGTCCAAGATGGTCAGGAGCGACCTGATAGTGGGTGGGTCCATCCCACTGGATCCATCACCATATCCTGGGACTCCACGGGTATTTATACTCGCTCCTCCACTCGCCACCTTTTAGAGGGAAGATAATTAACACTGAAGCAGCAACTCGTAAGAAAATCCTTCAAAGAAAAAAGACACCAGGGAAGGGACAATGAATGCCAGCCTGCACTCGCTCGAATTCGGGGGCGATCAGAAGGCTCCAAAGACCAATACCCAAATCACCCCAGTCGATCTCCCGTATACCCCAGGTAAGCCGCCTTTTGTACCCTTCTTTCTTTTCCATTTCTCTTATTTATACTTCTCACATCTCCCGTCTTTGGGACCACGGGCCTAGGTGCTTTACCACACTAGTCAATATCCCGCCCGATCCTTCCCGATCTCGCCTCAGGCTCACTCCTCCTAAGGAAAGGGGTATCTATCCTCTGGTCTCTTGCTAGTACTGCCACTAAATAGGCTCCTCACCTCATAGGGCTCGGGAAGTCGCACATTACCTTCGACACACCTTTCGAGGGGCGGCCTAATACCTCTCGTCGTCACCCGGGTAGATTTGTTGATGCTTTGTCAGGTAAATAAGCGCGTTCACCTCATTCTTACTAGAATTTGATCATGCATGGCTGAACCTATCCATTGCAGGTTATCGTTAGATCTAATGATTGATGCTGACATCAATGAGGAGGAGTTCTCGCCGCCTCCCTCTCCTGACTCAATTGCAGCTTTCTTGGGCGACCCGAAGGACACCGCGGTACTGAAGAGGTAAATGATCGAGCTGTTCCGGAAAACAACTATTCACAGTTGGTGGAGGAGTTGAGGGGAGTAGCTGGCAGTAGAACGAACTACCCTGGAATCAACATTACACGAGCCGAAGATCAGCTGCGCTTTGCGTAACAGGAGCTACAAGTCATTTGTGCGCACCAATGATGGTGAATGACACTTAGGGTGGAGAGGAGAGGTCGGGGACCGTAGTAATGACCCCAAGATGGGCCTACCAGCACTCGACCCTTGTCCCTTCTTTTCCTAATTGCGCCTTCCGTAATATTTACTGTTGGTTTTCAAACATTGCTCCTGCCATATAAATATTGCGGATGTGAATGTTCATGTTATGTTTTCTTACGATCTTGCCTTATGATTTTTCTTTTCTCTCACTAATCTGCTTTTAAAGCCTTGAGTATGGTATTGACTCGGACTCTCCGGCGAGTGGAGGAGTGCAAGATCGGTCCAGGGATCAAGGTGGGGCGCGACGAGTTGACTATCCGCACACCCCTAGCCCTAGATCCCTCCCGCCCAAATTTTTCTATAATATCCCCCTCATCCACCACATTTACTACTGCTTGATAGCTTTAACCCTCTTCTCTTTAACTTTTTTCATCTTGCACTTGTGCTTTACGTTCTCTTTCCGACACTAGTGCAATGACTGGTGATGCTGATGGCCGAACAAAGTGTGTTGCGACCTTTGTCGGCTACCCCTTCCATAACTACAACCTGACTGAGGACAAGTACCATTTGTTGGTGGGGCTTTACGTCTCGCCCGTGTTCACCGTGCGTCACCCAGGGAAGGTGGAATCACTAAACCACTTCTTATTGAATGAGCTCGTGATCCCGCAGAACACTTCAAGGTAGGGCTCCGCCTCCCCATATGGCCGGAGGTGCGTTAGGCCCTGCGGTACTTTGGAGTTTTTCCTGCTCAACTCAACCCCAACTCCATCGCCCAGTTGGTAGCGTTCGCCTGCTACATGCTGGAGGAGCGAATAGAGTTTAGTCTTCCTGTCTTTCACAAGCTTTTCAATTTCAGGGACAAGAAGGATGGGATCGCTTTCTTCTCCGACAACCTCAAGGCCGTCGGTCTTGCCAATAAGAACCACTACTGTATCCTCAAATTCATCTTCGTATCAGGCTATTTTGGCAACCTTCCCCTCTCGCCTATACAGTAAGAAGAATAGACCTTTCAGCCTCCTAGCTTTGGCAGTCACAAATCCAAACTCTAGTAATTCTTCTTCTAGAAGGACTTTGACATCCCATACCTGAGGAGGAATGTCGACTCTCTCCTTCCAGTGCTCGCTGGTGAAGGTACCTTCCGTTCCTTTGACTTTTAGACTTGTCTCTCTCTCCGTGAGAATTTCTTTACTAACTACTACATGTACAGGGACGCGAGACCTCCCCTTCATCCGCCTTACATAAGTGGCAAGTCTTTCGCTCCCAAATATGTAAGCGCGGAGGCCATTGCTGTGGCTTCTAAGAGACATCGGGATCCTTGTCGAAGCTAAGTGGCCAGAAATGAAAATGCGGTGCGCCCCCCATTCTGGTGATCCCCATGAAACAAAGGGCCATAGTACTTGCCAAGGGCAAGGAGGACAGTGTGGCTCCTCCCGTGAAAACCCTGGTCGCGAGAGAGACTATTCGTAGATCTCAAGCGAGACCGTCAGGACCTCGGCAGTGCCATAAGAGAAAGTGGTGGTAACATGTCACTGAAATTTTGGTATGGGCGATAAGTTGCTAGACGACGTTGGCGAGCCCCTGTTGCTCTAGGATAGAGAAGCCAACATGGACCCTATCTCTACCATCCTTCCCTCCTAGCAGGACGGCGAGACCGTCTCCGACCAAGCATATGCCATCTCCTTCGGGCTATACGAGAGGGATAATGTAGCCTATTATGATGATGCAACTACGCAAGCACTTGCGTATGAGAGTACACGAGCCCAGCTCCGTGCCATTGATCTTGCTCATATGACAGTGTACTACAACATTTGCCTATCGCGGAACCTTGCTGATGTCAATGAATTGCGAAATTTTTTGTCGGAAGAGGTCATGACGTCAAAGCAGAGACTGAAAACTATAGAGAGACTTCTCGTCGAGCACGTAGGTGGAGTGGTAAGTCTGCGCCTGCTTTGCACATTATCTACTTTGCATTCTTCTTGATTTAACACTCCTTTTCAAACTTCTTGTAGGATGTCGTGCCCGCTGCCAATTACATGTGCGCATTGCACGTCTTGAGGAGTAGAACAGGGGGCTGAAGGCCCAGAACGTATAGCTTGTCGACACCCACGTACCACACTTTCTGGAGAGAGGAAAAAACTCAAGCAATATTCTTAGCATGAAATCGAACTGATGATGCAGGATAATGCCATCGGGGAGACAAAACACTCGCTTTAGGTCATGTAGAGGTCTGTCCTTATGAGAGGTGAAGGCGTAAGAGTTACCGCCAAGGACCTAATCCTTGATTTATTCCTACCTATCAAAGAATAAGGGGATGACGTGGACCCCACCTTCCGTGAGTGCGAGAAGTCGACGTCTCCATCCTGAAGCTCTCGCTCTTTATAGTTTTCTTTTCTTTCATGTATATTTTTTTGGGGGGGGGGGGGGGCATGACCCTCTTCGCGAGGTGTAATAATTGTTTGAAAAATATAAATTAAAATTTTGTTGTCTGGATTCCTCTTTGATGCTCTTTGATTTCAAGTTCAGTAGTTCTATCGCGCGCTGTCTTCACTCGGCCCGTGCTTTAAATTTTAACTTCATTAATTTTAACTTCAGTGGTTCTTGGGAAGGATGTCTTGTGAGACCTTAGCCCAGCCTCTTGCCTAATATTCCGTAAAACGTCAGTTTCTCGAACTTGTGTGTTAGAATTAGTTCGACCCTTAAGGTCCATTCCCGTATTACTCTCGCCTTATTGAGCTCATGTGCTATTACACACATTTTACCTTTATTGCTCAATATTTGCCCCTGACGAGTGCACGACTAGTGAGATCAATCCCCAGACACTCTCATTTGCTTATACCCTTCGTCCTACCTCTTTCATGCCCTAGTCCTTGTGTTTTCCATATCTTACTTCTAAGTGACTTCTGGTCTTTCCAACTAGCAAGAGCCTTGATGGCGAGGCCTTCTTAGGGTAATTTTTCCAACATCTCATTTCAATATCCAACAGAGTGACTTCCAGCCCTGTAGACCGGCAAGAGCGTTGATGGTGAGATCTTCTTAGGATTATTTTTCCAGCATCTCATTTCAATATTCAACCGAGTGACTTCTAGCAATGTCGACCGGTGAGTGCCTTGATGGCGAGATCTTCTTAAGGTTATTTTTTCAACATCTCATTCTAACCTGCCATCGAGTGACTTCCAACACTGCTAGCTAAAGGGAGACTGGTCAGCGGGATTTGCATGGGGCTATCTTTCTAAACACATTTTATTTCAAACTACCGTCGAGTGACTTCCAGCCCTGCTGGCTAGTGGGAGCCCGGTCAGTGGAACCATCCCGAGGGTTTCAAATCAACATCTTATCCTAGATCTCGGAGAGGTCAACCGCCCTGTGACTAGTGGGAGCCCGATCAGCAGAACCATCTCGAGGGCATCAAATCCACATCTTATCCTGCCTCTCCAAGAGGTCAACCTACCCTACCGGCTAGTGGGAGCTCGGTCAGCGGAACCATCTCGGGGCTTTCAATCTATCTTAACCTGTCTCTCTGAGAGGTCAACTTGCCCTACCGGCTAGTAGGAGCCCTATCACCGGAACTATCTCGAGAGCTTCAAATCCACATCTCATCCTTCCTCTCTGAGAGGTCAACCTGCCCTGCCAGCTAGTGGGAGCCCTAGCAGCGAAACCATCTCAGGGCTTTTAATCTATCTCAACCTACCTCTCCGAGAGGTCAACCTGCCATATCAGTTAGTGGTATCCCGGTCAATGAAACCATACTAAGGGATTCAAATAAACATCTCATTTTGTCTCTCCGAGAGGTCAACCTGCCATGTCGTCTAGTGGGAGCCCGGCCAGCAGGACCATCTCGGGGCATTCAATTAATATCTCAACCTGCCTCTTTGAGAGGTCAACCTGCCCTGCTGGCTTGTGGGATCCCGGTCGGTGGAACCATCCTGAGGGCTTTAAATAAACATCTCATCTTTCCTCTCCAAGAGGTCAACCTACCCTGTCGGCTAGTGTGAGCTCAGTTAGTGAAACTTTCTTGAGTACTTCAAATCCACATCTCATCCTTTCTCTCCGAGAGGTCAACCTGCCTTGCCGACTTGTGGGAGCCCAGTCAGTGGAACCATCTCGGACCTTTCAATCAATATCTCAACTTACCTCTCTGAGAGGTCAACCTTCCCTGCTGGCTAGTGGTAGCCCGGTTAGCGGAACCATCAGAAGGGCTTAAAATCCACATCTCATCCTGCCATTCTGAGAGGTGATCCTTCCCTGCTAGGTAGTGGGAGCCTGGTTAGTGGAACCATCACGGGGCTTTCAATCAATAACTCAACCTGCCTCTTTGAGAGGTCAACCTGCCCTGTCGGCTAGTGGGGGCCCGGTCAGCGAAACCATCTCGGGGCTTTCAATCAATGTTTCAATATCATTTATCATCTACCTAGTGGAAAACTTTTTAATAAAATGTGTCATGCCCTAATCGATCAGGGATAAAGTTCATTACAAAAAAGGGCTTACCAGGACAAGGCTCCTTCAGAATGCACAACCCTGATGACCGTTCTCTTCTTTCTCTCCTACTTCGGGTAGAACTTCCTCAATCCGCACCTACTCCTGCTGCTGTACTGCGCCTCTCATCCTTCTTAGCTCTAGGAACTTTGGGTAGGCAGTTATTACATGACCTTCCTCCTGATGGAAGTCACGGTAGGGCAACTCCACCCCGTCCCTTCCTCTCCTTCCTGTGCGATTCCTTCTTTCTCTCCTCCCTTCTTAGCCGATTTTCATAGCTTATTGCGAAGGGAGTAGGAGTGGCTCAGGTCCCCGCCACACCCTAAGTGAATCCTCTTCCTTGACCCTGAGTGGGTCATCCTTGATTCTCCTAATCCAGCTGGTTGTTCTACTCCTAACAACCCCATCTTTGTTGATATTCTTGGAAACCATGTCCTCGAGCCTAGTCTCTCCTCCTTTTCTCATGCATGATTCCTCCCCGCTCCTTTACTCCTTCCTCTAGAAACTTGTCCCACTTCTTAGTAAAAGCCGGGATCTCCGCCTCCCCTTTGATTTACTTTTTTGTTCTTTCGATCAAACCTTCGATGTAAATAGGTTATATCCACTTCAGCTCTATCTTGAAGAAGCCCTATTGTGAAGGCCATCATCAGGGTGTATCCTGGTGCTTCCTAGACTTGAAGTGCCTCCTCTTAGAATCTGTCTACATAACTCTCCAGCATTTCTTCCTGCCCCTACATGACCTCGAACAAGAACTCAGCTCCCTTCTTCCTCTTCTTTTATGTAGAAAAGCATAATAGTAAACCGCAGTGCAGATCCTCAAAGTCGTAGAAGGTCCCTAAGGGAAGTAGGTGAAACCATTTCCTCGCTATTTCCTTTCGAGTGATGGAGAAAAGACAACACTTAAATGTGTCCAACATCGGCCTGATGGAAACCATGTTTTTGAATCATTGTAAGTGCTAGACGGTGAAAGAATTTAGTGTCAACCTAAATTTCCTAGAGGGGGAATAGGTGTGTTCTACATCTTTTGCGAAATAAAAATTACTGAAAAAAATAAGCACACAGAAAACATAGAGAGTTATAGTGGTTCCCCATATTGGGTATGTCCACTGTCCCATCTCGCCTATCTACCATGAAGGGCTAGATTCGGCTACTTCACCTTTATCTCAGATTGCAAACAATCTTATACCTCGGAGCCTCAACTCCTACAACTCAGATACAATGCTCCTACCACTCAGAGAACAATCTCTCATACAACTCGGAGAACAAACTCTCTTATGACTCGACCATAAAATAAGGATCTACAACTCGGAGGGAAAAACCTCCTACAATAATACAAAGTTTTACACAATAAAAGATTAACAATAATCTTCAATAAATCTGAAATCTTCAGTCCCTCATTCCTTTGAAAAGTTTATCTTGAACGTCTTGAAGAATGAGATAAAATTGAAGACCTTGAAAACTTGATCTGAAGGCACAGATTCGACTAGATCTGAGAGAATCGGAATCTTCAAAGATCAATGATCTAGATGATTTGCTTGAAGAAGACAAGAATCGTGCTTCAAAGATTCGTCGGTCGAGCGGAGTAGCAAAGAACGTATCGACACCAACGAGAAGAATTGTGTTCTTGTGATTTCTTGATTTTTCCAAATAAGCATGATTATGGTTAATTGAAATCCACCCTATATAGATAACCTCCTTCTACAACTGCTAGAAAAATCCTTTCTACTCGAGAGATCCGAAAATCACTGTACATGGCGATTTGGACAACCCGAGCCTAAAATTTGAAAACATAAGAAGAAAAACCCTAAGTATAATTCGTTAAGTGTCTTCGAGTATGTATGGGTATACTCGTCAAATCACTTGGAAACTCGACAAAATTTATTTAGAAGATTTCAGCCAGATCGAACATATAGCTCAACACAGGACAGAAGAGATACTCGACGAATTCGACTTGTATCGGCTAGTATACTAGACGAATTCGACGAGTATCGGCTAGCTGAATCGACGCATTCGAAGTCATACCAAGTGATATTCGACGAATATCACTTAGAGAAATCCAGAGAAGTAAATTCGAGATGACTCGACTAATTCGTCGTGTATCGACATATATATTCGACGAGTATCAATAGATACATTCGACGAATTTGACGTGTATACACAATGATACTCGACGAATTTTACTTAACTGATTTCCAGGAATACGGATATTATTTTTTAAGTAAATACGACGAATTTGACGAGTGCTAGTAAGCATACTCGACGAATTCGACGAGTATTCATGAGTATACTCGCGAATTCGACTTGTATCCTTTTCTATACTCGAGAATTTTACTTAGAGAAAATCTTCTTTTCTGAAGGCCACAAATTTATCTTCTTGGATTCTTTAATGTACTTGAAGTAGGAGTGCACCCCAATAGAGAGATTACACATGAGTCAACACCTTGACATATACAATGAAAGATTACATTGTATAGTCCTGTATTTTAAGACCCATTGTAACCTGACAATCAGTTGTACTTAGAAATATCATCCTGCAAGCACACAACTAGAAAACAATATCAAATACAAACTCAATTCGTCTTAGTTCAAGGGACACTTCTTCAAATCAGAGTTATTGTGGATACAATACCCAACAATCTTCCCTTATTTGTAGAAGTAGAAACCCTACAAACTAAGGTGAATTGTACATAAAATAATCTTAAAACATTAACATGAAAGAACATATAAAAAATAGATAATAGCATTCCAACCAAAACATTAAATTATATGTATAAGAAAAAGTTTTATATGGGGCAACCAAAGTCCACAACCATCAACTGAAAAATAATTAAACATTTTTCCCTTGACTTTTCTGATACTATCTATCAAAGTAGGCTTTTGGATTTGGATAGTACTTGGGCGGGGCTAGAGGAGCTTCTAGATCATCAAATCTATACATCCTAAAATGTAGCCTTCTTTTAGCATTAGCAACCTCATGCTTCTACCACTCCTCCCTGCTATAATAATCCCATATGTTCTCATTTGTCAAGTCTACCAGTTTGAAGGTGTTTAGGATAATGCTTTTAGAGATGAGACTCAAGACTTCAACCATTTCTTTGGTTGGCTCAGACCTTACAATAGAGGGTCCTTCACCATATCTTCTTTTCTTATGAGCAGGAGGAGGAGAGTCTACAACTGTCTGAATTTCTGGCACAACTGCAGTAGTAGCAGCAGATCCTGGTCCGTACTGAGAGAAGTCCTGAGTGTCTGTCCAATACTGTGAATAATCTGGGGCAGGATAGACATTATCCTGTACTGCACCAGGCACTACAGGTTCAAGAATTCTAGCATGAGTATGACCTTGCCCACCAAATATCTCACTATGAAGCCAACTGAAGTTGTCAAAAGTGTATGTGTTGTTAGCCTTGAACTGTTCTACCATCTGGGCTTCAATAGCAGCTATCTTAGTTTGCAATGCTTTCTCCCCCTTTTGGACTTCTTCAAGTACCTTGGCTACAATAACATTGCTATAGTAGACCATTTGGTCGTTAAAATAGTTCATCCCCTCATTTTGGGTAGTAATGACCGTTTTGGCATTTGCATCAACTTTCTCGAGGACAGTCAGGTTGCTCTTCAGCCCAGCAATCGTGTGAACAATGGCTTGACCACCCTACACAAACCATGAATCTAGCCTATCATCCAACTTATCAAAATGTACCTTGATCTCAGCAAGGTCATTGTTCAAATCTTTTGCAGTTTCTTTGACTTTCTTCAACACTTTCTTCAGAGAGCGATCAAAACTTGCATGTTATTTTTCCATCAGGCTTCTATATATTTCAGAAGAGGAATGTCTGAACTAGTACGTGGAAGATCTTCAACTTGAATATTGGGGGAAATGGGAGATCAGCACTTGCCTCTAAGTCACTACGAGACTCTTCCATAAGAAAAACATGAGCTTTAGATATCAATCCAGTATTATAGGCCTCTAGGACAGGAGGATGTACCTCTTCATCTCCTTCCTCATCAAAAAGATCAACAATTTCTACCTCCTCTACTGGAGGTCCACCAGGAATTACAGCCATTCTTCACTGTAGTTTTCATACAAATCTACTCAACTCCATTTGAATGGAGATGGAAGGATGACTCTGCTCCCCCTCAGACCTTACAGGCAGAACATCGGGGAGATTTACAATCAGATTCTCTGTGGCAACAATCTCAGTAGAATCATTTACATTATCAGCAGCGAGCTCATCCTCATCAGCAACATCACAGTCAGCAATATCTAGGTCAGTATCAATAACTGGCTCATCCATAACCTCAATAGATTCACCTTCAACAATAGCAATCTCATCGTCATCCGCAGCAGTAGCATCCACACTATCATCAATAGATCTCTCATCATCATTCTGTTCTAATACTATCTCAGCAACAACAGTCTTACTAATTCAGCAACCACTGTAAGAAAATCATCTATCTCTGGAATATTTGGGACTGTAGGAGCATGAACATCATCAGGCTGAACCACTGCTTATAGAGCATCTGGAACTACAAAAGAATCAACCACCAAGGGCACTTATACATCAGAAGCCACTTGGGGTTCACCAGACTCCCCCTCTATTCCTGCACTCGATCCTTTAGGAAGCTCATGGGGGTGGGAGTAGGAAGTCTTTCCTCGGGAACTTCCTCCTCCTCCTCAACATCATGCTGCAATTTGATTCTGCCTGGTCGCTGGATTCTCCTATCCCACTGGAGATTATAGATGAGTTGATTTTCTTCAGGTGATGGATACATACACCTTTGGTCATATTAAATGTTTCACGGTCAAGCTAATTCAGATATAAGCTGAGAATTCTGCCAGAATTTGGTGCTCGGAGATTATCCTTGATTCTTGTAAACATCACTGCACCCCAGTCAATTTTCTTTCTGAATATAATGGCTGCTAGAATTTTGAACATTTCTGAGGATAAGTAGTCATGGGATCCAGTCTTACATAACAAAACTTTGTCGATGATGTCTGATAAGAGTTTCCCTTCCTCATTCATCCATTTTTGCTTTACCGCCTTTGTTCCTCATGGTAAACCACAAAAGAGCAGTGCTGTAAGACCCCTATTTTCTTTTCTTTTTCAAACCACCGGGGTCTTATGCCCAGAATTATAGTTTTGTGGTGGCACCGACTCTCGGGAAGGCTGCCACTACAAAACACAAATTTTGCCGGCCTTTTCGATCATAAGAAAGAGAAGTACATATACACTGAATATAAACATGTCCACAAAATTACATATAAATAAAATCACAGCAAGTCCATAGATATATAAAAGGTAGTACTACAAAAGATCAGTACAAATGAAATATAGACGGGCTTAAGCACGGTACATCAAATCCTCACTACAATCTCTCGCGGAAGCTATAAGATAGTTCTAAACACTCACTGAGCTGGTCACAGGTGCTCCGGAACTAGACTGGCTCACCTCCATGCGCACCGTACTCCACTGGTGCTGGTCCATGGGCTGCTAGTCCATGTCCCCCATCCGGAGCTCCTGTAATGTTGTGGTCCGAAAACCATTAGTCATACAGACTAAGTCCTATCATCCCTTACCCCTCCCCCCACGGATCCGAAGCACCGAGCAGAGAGGAGGAAAGGGAAGCTACAAAGGTGGAGAGTAAGCAAAGCAGATGATAGTGGAACTAATCTAGCAGTTATTCATGTTGTATATCAGCTAAGTAAGAAAGGTACAATCTAGCAGTTCTACAACAGTGAGCAGTAAAGTAAAAAAGTAAAATAAGCAGCAAATGTAATAAAAGACAAGGTAGAAAACAAACAAGTAAGTAACCTTAACTTATATATATGCCCATACAAACTTATAAGTTAAGGGGTCTTCTGCAAGGCTCCCATCGTATAAAAAGTCTCATACCGATTTATATGTTGGGGTGTCGGTTGTATGCAAATATGAGTGTAATGAAATGATATGCCATGATTCATACAAGTGCAACTCACGCACACGACTCTATGCGCACAGACCTTTAGTTCCCCTGTTCGGGCAACTAGCATCACTCCCAGGAACCTCCATAGTGGCAAACAGAGACAGTGGGTCAGGCCCCCCACTCCTAGGCGGGTATCCACACTACCGGGCCTAGACCTTCCGTACGCCCCTAGAAGAACACAACCTAAAGTATTCGCGTACTAGTGCTGGCTATATCCACCAGACTTTCTTTGGCTAAGTGTCCCACACCGCCGAGTCAACATACCGACGTCGGTGTGAACGACTGTCAAATACTGAAGACCCACCACCTTATTCTATATCCAAACCCTCGAGCCCCCGGCTCCCCGAACTATCTCGTCCGTGCATCTACCTTCCGAAGCTACCATCCGGATGGCAATTAAACCAACCTATTCAACCTCCCTAGCTACCGGGGTGTGTGAATGTGAAACCCTAGTTATACTAGTTGCTCTTTTAGTTTATTATTCCTACGGTTTATGTTAGCCCAGGACTGCCCCCGGCATACCCCATGAAGGGCACTCAAAAGGCACTAGGAACTATGATGGTGGTTGAAGCCCATCGTTCCCTTTTGCAAGACACTTATTTTTATTGGTTAATACCCAATTCCCAATCCCTCTTGTGTTATATTGGTTTCTAACCCTAGTGTATTTGACACTTTCTCTCCTACGGGGTAGACGATGTTTCGTCGTCCCCGAGCACCTCTAAACACTAGCCAGACTTCTCACTCCTCATCATGACTCCTCATATCACTTAACAGCCCATTACACTAATATCTCATCTCCATAGTTCACTTCTGCGCCATAATATTATTCCTGTATTTTTTACTGAATGCAGACCATCCTAAGTTACATGATGTATATAATGGGAAGTACTCAAAATATTTATCCAAATTACCTAAGTTATTTACTAGGAGTCTATCATGACATAATTAGGCTAAATCCAGAAAATCACATTTTCCTAATTTGTTTGATATTTAATTAATTTCTTTCCAATCTAATCCATGCTTGAATTGAACATGATGTACAATATTTTCTCAAGTAATAGCCACCAAGAATTTATGAACACTAGATAACAGAGAGTTAACAATAAATATCAAATTCCATAATTTTCCATAAATGCTTTGGCTTCTAATTAATTAATCCAAAGTAAATCCAACCATCATGAATAAAGAAGGAAGTAATACAATTTATCATCAGATAATTATAGAAAAATTACTAAATCTTAAGGGTGATCAAATAGGACCTCTGAGAAAATATCATAATTTCTCAAGCTTACTAGGTACCAAAATTAATTCAAATGTCTCTATATGAAAAATATAACTTTGTGAAGCAACCCATATAACCAGACTTCCTAAAATACCATAAAAATTTACAAAGATTTATAACATCATAAGAGTTCCTCTGAATTAATTTCATAAGATTCCAGTGAGTGGTTAATTCATAAGAAATTCCTAAGTAGAAAGTACAATTTGATGGTTTGTAAATGAAGTACTATATTTATTGATCTAAAATTCATAACAAAATTCTCAGACATGAAAATCACTATGGAAACACTCCTGCTAAAGTTTCACTATGAATCAAGGTCATATGACTCATTATAAAATTCCTAGGGTGTAAAGACATAAATACTTATTAAGTGGTTTATGTGGGGGTATTTGTGTCCAACCACTACCCAATCACTTCCTAGGACATCTAACCATCCTATAAGTATTTATTCTAAATACCAAGTCCATACAAGGGCATATCATCCTATGTCCTTCACAAACCCCCAAAGTCCAACCTTAGGGTTTGAACTAAAGTCCTAGGGCTAACCCACCCCAATCCATCTCAAACTCCTTGAGAGGGTTTTTTTACTGACCATGGGGCTCTGGCCAAGGTCCCAACCCATTTGGATGAGAATTGGCCCATCCATGCCCCAAATATTCCTTGCCCTAATTTACCCCTTAGGAGACCAAACTTTGGTCACACCAAGACCTATTCAAATCAATCCTAATTGGGCTGAGATTTTTACCAGAGCCTTAAGATATCCCCTAAGATCACCCTCCAAACTTTTGGGGGTTTTTGAGTTATTTGAGACACCTAAATAAATTGTATATTGATTATTAAATTTTTCCAAAACCTATAGGAAAATATTTTCCAAAAATCCCCTTTTTTGGATATATTCTAGGTATATGTAATAGTGAACTCCATCAAAAATTTCAAGGTATTTGGATGGCTGGATTGGTGGGGGTACTCAAACTACTATATGGTCTAACCTAGGTATAGACCCCACAAAAATGGGTGATGTGGTCAAACCACTTACCCAAATGGGTTCAAACAAATTTTAAAATAAACTAGACCTCACGGGCTACAACTTTTATATTGACCACATTTTCTGTAGGAGGGCCTAAGTATTTTTAATATTTACTTTAAAAGAGTCCAGAAAACAGGACAGAAAATTCGGAATTTAATAAACATGATCCAGCACGAATCTTGAAGCAGATCCAACGCCTCCCGGTCATCTTCTTCCTCCAGCCAAGGGCTGAGATTAGCCCGACTAGAGCGTGTTCCAGATGCTGCCGCCGGCTATCTATCCTCCTACCTGGCCGGCCACCGCCACCACCACCTCCGTTGAGGTGGTGGCAATCGTCGGGCGCGCCGCAGCCGTCGGAGGGGCGGAATCTGACGAACCTGAGAGATACATTTTTGCGGGAAAAACCAGGAAGAGAAGCTCTTCCCGATCGGGCTCAATTGGGCCGATTCTTAATCCTAAGGAAAGTTATGATCTACCCGTAGAGAGAGAGGAGGGGAGGACCTTATTCGCGGGCTAGAGGCGTGCAGATCGACGGAAAGCCATTAATGGTGAAGGTGTCGTCGGCGGTCTTCAACAGCACGCAGAACTCCCTCGTCTCCTTCAGGCAAAGTATGAAAACGAGTGCTTGAGGTCTAGGGAAGCTTTTAAACCAGTAAAAGGAGGGAGGGGAAAGGTCTAACTGCTGGTGGCCATTAATGGTCCTTTAAAGCTTTTTCGGCCATGGTGGTGGGGGGCTGAACACGGCTCTGTCCAGCAAGGTAACGGATGGAAACTCCTCCTCTTCCCTAGAGGAGTTGAATCTAGTCATTAAAAGAGGAGTGAAAGGTTGCCAAGGCATTCAAGCGGCATTAGTGGCCATGAAAACTGACTCTCGGCCATGTCCGTGGCTGTTCATTCTCATAACCATCGGCCACGTGGCATTTCCTCCACTTGACCGGTCAAAATTAATTTAAATAAGACTTAATTAGGTCTTAATAGAGAAACAGCTAATTAACACCTCCTGGCCCACTTCCCGAAACGGCCCGGTTCAGCTGAACTAGCAAACAAGCCAAAACTGCCAGGAAAATATTCTAAGTACAATGACGTTGAGTGAGCTCAGCTCACTCAACGCCATCCGGCCTACGGCATTGAGTGAGCTCAGCTCACTCAACGCCATTCAGCCTATGGCAAGATGGCGTTGAGTGCAGTCAGCGCAGTCAATGCCATTCAGCTTATGGCGTGGAGTGCACTCGATGCTCTCAACGCCATTCAGCTTATGGCGTCGAGTGCACTCGACGCCATTCTGTTGACGGCATTGAGTTCACTCAATGCCTAAATTTGGCAGAAATGCTCTAAGTGAAAATGGTGTTGAGTGCACTCGACGCACTCAACGCCATCGAGCCTATGACATTGAGTGCACTCGACGCTCTCAACGCCCGCCCCAAAAATCCTCCCTGAATATGATGGCGTTGAGTGCACTCGACGCACTAAACGTCATTCGGCATATGGCGTTGAGTGCACTCGACGCACTCAACGCCCGAGCCCAAAGCCTGCTTGAATAAGATGGTGTTGAGTGCACTCAACGCACCCAATGCAATTAAGCCCATGGCGTTGAGTGCACTCGACACACTCAACGCTCGAGCCCAAATGCTTTTCTAAGTAGATTTCTGTTTTACTATTTGCAGACCAAGGTGATTTTCACCTTGGGCTTGGTTCACTTGGCCTCCTTGGGCTTCCTAGGGTTTTATGATGACTTGGTCATGACAAAACCTCTCCTAGGGGTCTGGTCGGAAATGGGATGTTACAAGTGCCCTGGAGAAATCATCCCTTTCCAACTGACTAGCTTCATCACATTCAGGAAACCGTAAGTACCTTGTGAGGAATGATGATTTCACCTTAACCATGACTTGACAAACTTTGCTTTTGATTACTGTGTCTTCTCTGTGGAGCTTTGCATTTGAGAAAAACTCTAGCACATCCTTGTCCAGGACTTTGCAGGGGTGTTCAAGAATGAATGAAAGCCCGACTGATTCCAACATTAGAATGAAATTCCTGAACTCATCCACGGCCGAAGCAAACCCTGTTGCACCAGTTCTGCCCTGCATGCAAGCCACTTATTCCTCTAGGAGCCATGGATAGCAAGAGTATAACTTTGATGAGGAACGAGACAGTCGGTCGGGGCAATCTTCGATAATCAAATTTGCTATACGAAACGAGACTGAAATCGAGAATCCTCAACCTTGAAGGAATTGTTGTTGTTGTAGGATACGAAGAAGAATCGCAGTTGGAGGTGGATCGTCGGGGAAGATGAACTGATACAGCTCTATTGCAGAATCAAAAATGCCAGGAAGAAGAAATCGGCAGTATTCGTCTTCTCATTCGACGAAATGACATTGGTTTCCCCGAGAACATATATATATTTAAAGTTTTAAGATGGTAAAATGGCGCATACCTGTAATCGGCGACTCTTCGGATCCAATATAAATTGGCATAAGTCTGATTCGTCGAAATACCACGCAAGCCGAGCAGAATTCATCGAATTTCGTCGGGGACACTTACATAATCTCGACAAATCGTCGAGTTCCGGCGAGTTCATTTCGACAAATTTGCCTTAGAAATTTTCTTCTTAGAGAGATACTTCCTGAGAGAATTTCTGTCTTCTTAGCTGTCTTCAAGACTCCTTATTGAGCATACCCAGTTCCATTTTGAATGATGAAAACTTGGCCTCATCCAGTGGCTTCATGAAAATATCTACGACTTGCTTATCCGTCGGGACTTAGTTGAGGGTTATGTCCTTGTTCTCTACATGCTCCCGGATGAATTGATATCTGATTTCAATGTGCTTTGTCAGGCTGTGAGAGACTGGATTATTTGCAATCGCTATAGTACTGAAGGAGTCGCAAAACATTAGAATCTCCTTGAATTTTAGATTTTAATCTTCTAGCTGATTCCTGATCTAGAGAAGTTGTGCGCAATTACTACCAGTAGAGATGTACTCTAACTCGGCAGTTGAAGTTGCCATACAATTTTACTTTTTGCTGCTCCATGAAATAAGCCTTCTTTTGAGAAATTTGCACGTACCGAAAGTTTTTTTCCTGTCATCTCTTCTACCTACAAAATCTGCATCTAAAAATCAAATTAGCTCGACATCAATACTTCTTGGGTATCATATACCAAGATTTGGTGTACGCTTAAGGTTTCTCAAAATCCTCTTTGTAGTGACTTAATGAGATTCCTTAAAGAGTTCACCTGAAATCTAGCACACACACATGTTGAAAACATTATGTTCGGTCTACTAGCCGTAAGGTAGAGCAAGGACACAATCATGTTTCTGTACTTGGTTTCATCAAAAGGTTTCCCTTTCTCATCCTTGTCTAGAGACATAGTTGAACCCATTGGAGTCATCATCGAGGTGCGTTCTCCATTCCGAATTTCTTAAGCAACTCTTTGGTGAACTCTATCCGAGAGATGAAAATTCCATTGTCCGATTGTTTCACCTGAAGTCCTAAAAAATACTTCATCTTTCCCATATTGCTCATTTCAAACTTCCTTTATATAAGTTTGGAAAACATTTTGCAAAGGTTGTCTTCCGTAGAGCAAAAAATAATGTCATCTACATAGATTTACACTAGCAAAATCTTGCCTTTTACTTCCCTAAGAAATAATGTCTTGTATATCTTTCCTCTTGCAAACTTGTTCTCAAGAAGAAATTTGGACCACGTCTGATACCAAGCTCGGGGAACTTATTTTAGGCCATATAGGGTTTTATTAAGAGAATATATATAATCAGGGAAAGTTGAGTTGACAAAAACTGGGGGTTGTGCTATGTATACTTCCTCTTTTAGGTCTCCGTTGAGAAATGCTGACTTCGCATCCATCTGATAGACTTTGAAGCCTTTGTGAGCAGCATACGCTATAAATAACCTGATCGCCTCGAGTCAGACCACTGGAGCAAAAGTCTTATCGAAGTCAATCCCTTCTTCTTGTCTATACCCTTGAGCTATAAGCCTGGCTTTATTCTTTATCATCACTACGTTTTTGTCCAGCTTGTTTCGGAATGCCCATTTGGTGCTGATCGCGTTCTGTCCTTTTGGACTGGGCACCAACTCTTAAACCTTGCATCTTTCAAATTGGTTGAGTTCCTCTTGTATGGCCATAATCCAAGAGTCATCCTTGTTTGCTTCTTCAAACTTTTTTGGCTCAACCTGAGATAGAAAACTAAGATGCAGAACTTTGTTAGCAGTACCTCTTCTAGTTCTATCACCATCACTTGACTCTCCAATGATCAGATCAGCTGGGTGATCTATTAAGTGTCTGAACGCTAGATTTCTTCCTCTCCCACCACCAGGTTTTTCCACGTCTATTGCATCTCCTACAGGTTGAGGTAGTTCTTTATCTAGTCGTTCTTTATCCACCATACTTGGATCAACGACCTTGACTGAGCTTGGAGCATCTTTATTGACCGCTTCTTACAAGCTTAGATCCTTTAACCTGGTACATGCATCTACACCAATAATACTAGACAAGCTGCTATGAAGCATGCTTGTCTCATCAAATACAATATTTATAGACTTTTATACTACTAGGGTTTTCTTGTTAAAAATTCTATGTGTCTTACTATGGCTGCTATACCGTACAAAAATACCTTCAAAACATTTTCACTAAACTACATGCGATAATACTTCCCATTGTTAAGTATGAAGCATTTGCGGTCAAAGATCCTAAACTAGGACATAGTCGGTTTTCTGCCGTTCAACAGTTCATAGGGATTTTTACGATGGCTTTTGTTGATTAAAGCTCGGTTTTGCATGTGACAAGTTGTGTTGATTGCTTCGGCCTAGAAGTGCTTTGGTAGTGAAGCGTCATTCAACATAGTCGCACATGCTTCAATTAGGGTCCTATTCCTTCTCTCAACAACTCCATTTTGTTGTGGAGTACGCGGAGAGGAAAACTCATGAAAGATATCTTAACTTTCACAGAATTTTGTCATGCCACCAGACTCAAATTCTATTTCGTGATCACTTCTGATTTTGACCACCGAGTACTTTAATTCATTTTGAATTTGCCTAATAAAATTAGTGAAAGCCTCAAAGGTGACTGACTTGTGTTTCCGAAAAAACACCCAAGTAAAACGGGAGTAATCATCAACAATGACCAACATATAAACTTTACCTCCTAAAATGTGAATTGGCAAAGGACCGAATAAGTCCATAGGAAATAAATACAAACTTCTAGAGGAATCTTTTTCAGAAATACACTTAAAGGTAGCCCTTGTAGGCTTACCCATTTGGAATGCGTGACATGGACTCTCTTTAAGGCATTTAATGTTGGGAGCATCACGCACTAAGTTGTGAGAAAATAACATATTTATAGTTATGAAATTAATATGTGTTAATCTCTTGTGTCATTGGTCATAGGGAGACGCACTATCTTTTGCCAAAAACCACACTAGTGTAGAATTATCTAAACACAAAATTTAAACAAAAAATATTTCTACTCCGAGTGCTTGTTAAGATTATCTCCAAATTAACAGACGATTTTATCAAACACTTGTCCTTATAGAACTCAACGATATAGCCTTTGTCACATAATTGACTTATGCTTATCAGATTATGTTGTAATCCTTCAACATAAGCCACGTCTGTAAAAGAGACTATGCCATTAGAAAACATACCGTAGCCTTCGGTGATTCCCATGTCAGACCCTCCAAAGATAACTTTTGGTCCGTCTTCAACTGGGATAAATTCTAGCAGTAGGCTTCTAGTTTCGGTCATATGCCGAGAGCATCAACTATCCAAGTATCAGATTGGAGTTTTGTTGTCCTTTGGACATATCTGCAATCATAAATCATTTTACTTTAGGAACTCAAACAGATTTGGGTCCTTGGTTTCTTATTAGTTTAACAACACTTGGAACATTAATATTGCAAGTGGTCGGTCTCATACTATTAACTCATGGAGTTTCAAGCTTTACCGGATGAAACCAGCAAACTACGGTAAAGTGACCAATCTTGCCGCAACACCAATAGTCAAACCTATTGTATCTTCTTTTGCACCCCTACTTTACCTTTTGAATAGGAGATCGAGCAGGGGTCACTGACTTCGAGGTAGAAGCCTCGTAATTGCAGCACACACAAGGTTTCACTATTTCCTTAGCCTTGGGGATAACAGTTTTGGCTTTTGGAGCCTTCTTGACACTTGGTACATGAACGTAAGGACCATAACTTTTGAGTGTAATTTCTTCATAAGGTGCTTTGAAAACACTAACAATAAAGTCTCGGGGATGGGTCTATCCTTGGTAGCGCTTTTTAAGCTCCACAAAGGTTGGCCTAGCCAAGTGTCCATAGGACATCTCAAAGTAGTATTTATTTGTGGGGAAGATCACCTCCTTAAAAGAGGGTTGACTTTGAGGGGCCTTCCCTTTGCCTTTGGTAGCGGCTTTCTTAGCAGCCTTACCTTTCTTAGCTATATGGCCAAGACCACTACCCTTCTTCAGAGTAGAGAGTTCATTAATGAGAGGAAGAATGGTCTTTGGTTTAGAGTAACTTTCAACAAGTTTCCTCTCCACCAAGAGTTTTCTTATAGCTCATCAAAATACTTCTCCTTCTGACTTAACAGTTTCAGCAGAGCATTTTTGTTCCTCTTTCAAAGAGTGAACTTAATTTTTGAGAGGATTTAATTCAGTAATTTCCTCCTTCATGCTTGACTCCATTGACTTGAGAGAAGCAATCTCTTTTGATTGCTTTTTGACTACCTTGTGGCATTTGTCAAAGGCTCTCAAAATTTCTTGATGTTGAGTCATCAAGTCAGCTTCATCTTCCTTAGAAGAATAGTCTTCATGACCATTTGTTGAGGTTTCAGATTCAAATAATATCGTGTGAGAATTTACCTTCCCATGGAATTGGGAGTCGCCTACTTTCTCATCTGATTGAGCCATGAGCCCGAAGTAAGCTTCTTCATCTTCAGAGCTCGACTCACTTGAGTCACTGTCGCTAAGTGTCTTTGACTTATTTGCAACTAAGCTCTTCTCTTCCTTCATCTTACGTTTGAAGGATCTCTTGTCTTCTTTCTTGGATCCTTCCTTCTTCTTGTATGGACACTCCGTAATCATGTGTCCTGGCTTGTTACAATAATAGCAAAACTATGTCAGAGGAAGAGTGTTTGTTCGGTTTAGATTTATACATGTCCTCTCAGTTGTAGCTTTTCTTAGACGAATCACCATCATAATGTAATCTTATAAAGTCTGAGGAGGAGGACTGATTTTTTATTTGCCTCCTCTTACTGAGCAATCTCTTGAATTGCTTGGAGATTATCGAGAACTCTCCATCGGACAACTCAGAGCCTGACGTGCATTGCTCAGAGTCTTCTAGGGTATTTTGAGCTCGTGTCCTTACTGGTGATGCAGCTTTAGCTTTTCTTGTCCCTTTGACTTTCAGAGTTACTGATTTCTCTCAGCTTGAAGTCCTGCTGTTTTGCTCCTCTTTCTTCTGAGTATTCATTTGTTGTTCATATGAGGGGAGCTTTCCGAACAGATTTTGGGGATAAATCTCAGGCATCTTTCCAAACTCCCTAATGGCTACCACTTTTATATCTCAGTCCTTTATTAAGGATCTGAGGAATTTGTAATTTAGCTCACCATTAGTGAAGGTGCGACAGTAGTTTCTGAGGCCATTAACAATCTTGAATAATTTTTCAAAACTATCAACAATAGTATTATTTGCGCCTTGCTTGAATGTCTCATATTCTTGATTCAGCAGAGATCTACCATCGTCTCTAACTTCTTCGGTTCCTTCCATGAGAACTTCAAGATAGTCCCACATCTCTTTGGCAGATTTGTAGTGAAATATGTTTTGTAGCATTGAGTCGTCTACTGCACTGGCTATGATATTCTTTGTCTTTTTGTCCAAGGAGACTAGGGCAATTGTAACACCCCTATCCGTCGCATAGCATATAACAGTAGGTCCGGCCGGGGCCCGACGCCATATACTACGGACAGACCGGTTGGTTACGCGTTGAAACCACACAACCAATCAGAGCGTCCTACACAACACCTAGCGGAAGCAATTTAATTAAGTTGCAAAAAAGATAAGAACCCTGCCACAGAGCATGAATGTCCACTACAACCCAGGAATGAGTACATACACAGAATAGTTCACGGCCTTAAGGCCTTACAAAAATGTTCGCTTAACAAGATAGCGTCTTTCATACATCGGCACGCAGGCCGGCCATACATGAATATGAAAAAGCTAATAAATAAGCCTTCGAGGGCTGGCGCTGCAACTTGGGCTTTAGCCCGCTATTTGCCGCTTGGCTCCGCAACAGCACCTGCAGGAACAACCCACCCAAGAGGTGGCAATACAAAAGGGCAACGGTCAGCAAAGCTGACCAAATTATAACGACCCCGTCCCGTTTCTCGGGACGGCGGTGCTCCTTCCCTGCATATAAAACTATCATAGCAATTATATAAAGCATTCTATTCGCCACAAGTGTCGGCACGCACGGCCGCACACTCCGTGCTCTCAGGGCACTAATCGGTGAACCCGGTCCGGACCCAGCCCGACACCGCGATTCCACCACCATCCCTCGGATGGCAACACTCGTGAGCATTTAGCCCTTTCGGCCGAAGCCTAGGCTCGTTTCCAGCCCCCCGGGAAGTCCCATGTACTTTAGGTCGCTTCTACCGAGACCACTTGGAATGGGTAGAGTTCCACCCGCCCATTGCTCACTTCACCACGGCCATTTAGCCATCGGTGCGGGCCACGTTTCTCCTCATTCCCAATATCGATCAAAACACGCACATAACCCCGTTATGTACTGATTTGCCCTCCAAGGCAACATCGTGGCGGCAATGCGATTCCGCCCAAGCTTTCCGGGTGCGCCTCGAGGTTAACCCCCAAGGATCCCTGTATGCAATCTACCGCGTAGAATTTTCGGAAAACTAAATTCACCGGCGCGGAGTCTTCTCCGGCCATGCAATGCAAACATCACCGATCCGGGTTAAACCCGAATAGGCTTCACACACAATGCCTACGCCCGTACTCCGATTCCGGGCTCTAACAACGGGGACTTTACATATCTACCCGAAGGGATTCCGCACCTCAACGCTCACTCGCGAGAGGGGGATTTCCCCATGCATAGAAAGAAGGGCGACTACACATGCCCTATGAAGAGGATCGTTACCCTCGAAGATTTCCGCGGTGCCATGAAAATGTAGTCGGATGGAAAGCTTCGCCTCGCCCTTGCCTTCGAGGATCCGGACTCGGATCGCGAATCGGTGCTCCGGTGCTCCGCCGGCGGCCGGAATTTGGGCTCACACCACCAAAGGAGTTCTCCCCTCTCTCTAAGATGAAGAAAGAGAAACTCAAAGTGAAAATGAGGGTTTCTCCCCCCATTTCCCGACTAATAACCCCCCAGGAGCATCCCCCACCGTCGGATCCAGATCCAAGGGAACGAACGGCCGAGATTAGATCCAAAATCCCAAAAACTGGGCCGAACACGGCTTGACACACGGCCGTGTGTCTGGCCGTGTAGCTCATTCGCCGATCGACACGGGTTTTGACACGCCGTGTTCGAGGCCGTGTGCCCCACACACGGCTTGAGACACGGCCGTGTGTCTCAGGCCGTGTACTTCTCTGACTCGAGACAGCACAAAACGCAATAAATCAGTGAACACGGGTAGGCACACGGCCGTGTGCCTGGCCGTGTGCCCCTGAGATGACCTCAAATCGAAAAGTGGTCAACATGAAAGTTGTAGATCTCGTCGAGACGAACAAAATTCATGTTGACTATTTTTCCACCCGACACCGTTTTGACCCTCAAAACGGTGCCCGGACGCGATCATCTCCGAGGTTGGGGTCTTACAACTCCCTCCCCCTTAAGAGAATTTCGTCTCGAAATTAAGAACAGAGACTACACAAAATAAACATAACGAGTACCTGAGGGGAACAGCTCGGGGTACTCCTCGCGCATTGTTTGCTCTCGCTCCCAAGAGAGCTCCTCGCGCCAGCAGTTATCCCAACGGACCTTCACCATTCTGATTTCTTTATTCCGAAGCCGCTTGACCTCGAAATCCTCAATAGATATGGGCTTGACTTTCGTTGTCAACCCTTCCTCAACCGGTACTTGATCAGCCGCGATCACCTGCGAAGGCTCTTGCACCGCCTTCCGCAACACAGAAATGTGGAACACATCATGTAATCCACTCAACTCCACTGATAGCTTCAAACGGTATGCAGCTTCGCCGACTCGCTCCAAGACCTCAAAAGGTCCAAGGTACCTTGGGCTCAGCTTCTTCAAGCGTCTCACCCGCGAAACCCCCTTGAACGGCTTCACTTTCAGGTATACCCAATCGCCTACCGCGAACTCCACGTTCCGGTGCTTGGCATTGTAATACTTCGCTTGCCGGTCCTGAGCGATCAACAAGCGCTCCTGAATGATCCGCACTAACGAGGTAGCACTCTCCACCTCCTGCTTCTTGTACAACCTTGCCTCACCCGCTTCAAGCCACGATAACGGCGTGCGACACTTCCTACCATATAGGGCCTCGAAGGGCGCCATTTGTATGCTCGCTTGGTAGCTGTTGTTGTACGCGAACTCCACCAAATAAAGATGGTCTTCCCAATGCTTACCAAAGTCCAGGACACACATGCGTAGCATGTCCTCCATCGTTCTATTGACCCTCTCGGTCTGCCCATCCGTCTGCGGATGGAAAGCTGTACTGAACTTTAACTTTGTTCCCAACATCTGCTGCACCAACCTCCAATCATTTGACGTGAACCGCCCATCGCGATCACTCACAATGCTACGAGGCACACCATGCAGCCTAACAATATTGTCAACGTACAACTTTGCCAATTTCTCGACTGGATCATCCTTCCTATGCGGAATGAAATGAGATACCTTGGTTAGCCGATCTACGATCACCCAGATGGCGTCGTTCCCCTTCTGTGACCTTGGCAACCCGTGCACAAAGTCCATGGATATGTCGTCGAATTTCCACTCCGGTATAGGCAAGGATTTCAGAAATCCTCCTGGCTTTTGGCACTCCGCCTTCACCAAGGCGCACGTTTGGCATTTAGCCACGTACAATGCCACATCTTTCTTAAGCCCCGGCCACCAAAACAACTTCTTGAGATCGCGATACATCTTCGTGCTCCCTGGGTGGATTGAGTACTTGGTATGATGAGCGTCGTACATCAACTCCGCCCGGAGGTTACCCCCACTTGGGACGCACAAACGATGATCCTTCCTTAATAACCCGTCTTCTACCGAGAACTGAGAATTTGACCCATCCAAAGCGGCCTCCAATAGCTCCTTCATGGAATCATCCAACTCCAATGCTTGCCGAACCCGGTCAGCCAGGTCGTACTGCACCTCTGTCTAGTTTAACATTGCTTTGGCGCTCGTCTTCTTGTCAACGCAACAGATCTCAAGCTCCTCCAACTCCCGCACTAGCCGCTCATCATGCACCGACAACCAGTTGGCTCGGGCGGGAGCCCTGCGGCTCAGCGCATCCGCAACTGCGTTGCCCTTCCCGGGTACATAATATATTTTGAAGGTGTAGTCCCCCAGGAACTCCATCCACCTCCTCTGCCTCATATTGAGATCCTTCTGATCCAACAGGTATTTTAGGCTCTTGTGATCGGTGTATATATCGACTCTTACGCCGTATAGGTAGTGCCTCCACAACTTGAGTGCAAAAATCACGGCCGCCAACTCCAAGTCGTGCACCGGATAATTCCTTTCATGCACTTTCAGCTGACGCGATCCATACGCGATCACACTTCCATGCTGCAACAACACGCAGCCCAAGCCACTACCCGAAGCGTCGCTATACACCTCAAAGCCCTCGGTCCCACTCGGCGAACTAAGCACTGGCGCCGTGGTCAACCGCCTCTTCAGCTCCTCAAAAGCTTGCACGCACTCTTGCGTCCACAAGAATTTCTGATCCTTCCTTGTCAACTTCGTGAGAGGTAACGCTACCCGCGAGAAGTTCTCTACGAAGCGCCTGTAATATCCGGCAAGCCCGAGAAAACTACGGACTTCCGCGACAGAAGATAACGCAGGCCACTTCCGTATCGCAACAATCTTCGCCGGATCCACCGCTATACCTTCCCCACTCACTATATGACCAAGGAACGCTACCGAAGGTAGCCAGAACTCGCACTTGGAGAACTTTGCGTAAAGCTCATTCCTCCTCAGAGTCTCCAACACCAAATGCAAATGCTTGAAGTGGTCTTCTTCGCACTGCGAGTATACCAAAATATCGTCAATAAAGACGATCACAAAGCGATCCAGGAAATCTCTGAACGTCCTGTTCATCAGATCCATAAACACCGATGGCGCATTCGTCAGTCCAAACGGCATGACCGTGAACTCGAAATGCCCGTACCTCGTACTGAACGCCGTCTTTGGGATATCACATTCCCTGATCCTCAGCTGATAGTACCCCGACTTCAAGTCCAACTTGGAGTATACCGACGATCCGACTAACTGATCAAAGAGATCATCAATCCTCGGGATCGGGTACTTATTCTTTTCCGTCAACTTGTTCAATTCTCTATAGTCGATGCACAGCCGCATACTACCGTCCTTCTTTTTAACGAAGAGGACCGGTGCGTTCCAAGGCGACGAACTTGGACGCACATAACCTTGCTCCATCAGTTCCTCCAACTGAACCTTCAGCTCTGCCATCTCCTTTGGCGCCAATCTATAAGGAGCACGTGACACGGGTTTGGCACCCGGCACGAGCTCGATCGTGAAATCAATCTCTCGCTGCGGTGGGGCTCCGGGAAGGCTATCCGGGAACACATCGGGGTATTCGCAAACCACGGGGATGCTATCCAACGGGGACTTTGGCTCCACAGCCCCCACTATCGCAAAGAACAGCTCTGCACCAGCACGAACCGCCTTCACCACCTGAAGAGCAGACATTAGTGTCTTGCTCGACCCCTTAAGCCCCTCGAAAGTAGTCTCCCGCCCTACACCCAGCTTGACCTCCTTACGGTCGCAATCGATCCAAGCCTTCTGCTCTGACAGCCAATCCATTCCAAAGATAACATCGAACTCTACTAGCGGCAGCAATGATGCTAGCAAGTCGAATTCTTGGCTCCCAATGTGAACCTTCACGGCGCACACTCTGTCCGCACGCATCGAGCACCCATTTGGTAGCAACACATCTAGCTTGTCCTTTGCCATCGAAGAAGGGACTCCGATGCGCGATATAAACTGTTCGGACAAGAAAGAATGCGAAGCACCAGTGTCGAATAGTGCTCGTGCCGGACTATCGCTAATCAACACAAAGCCTAAGCAAAAGACATTAGCTTAACAAGCAATAGGTAATAGTATTCTCAAGTCAACTTGCATAAATTAACTCATACCTGTCACCACATCCGCTTGCTTGATGGCCTCCTGCTGGCCCAAGTAGTAGACTCTAGGCTGAGTCGGAGCATAGTGGGACGCGGTCGACTCCACCGCTTTGCCCTTTTCCTCGTAGGTAGCTCCTTGTTTCCTTTCGGACTTTGAGCGTCCACTCCAGCAGTCACGGGCAAAGTGCCCCGGCTTTCCACACGTGAAGCAAGCGCCCGGGGCTCGATTGGTAGTTGCCCCCGAGGCACCTGTAGAAGGAGCTGGACCCGACGTCCTAGACTTCTTGGAGAATCTGCGGTAGCCCGACTTCGACGTAGTCGGCGCCTTGAACTCTGATCTCTTGCCACCAGATTCCCTCTCCTTCTTCGCTTGCACGTTTCTCATATCCTTCTCCAAGGACCGGGCCGAACTGACCAGGGTCATAAAACCCTGCGTCTTGGGGCCCGACAGCAGCAACCTCAAATCATCCCTTAGCCCTTCATAAAAGCGGCTCGTCTTGCGCTCCTCGTCTGCGAAGGTAGCGCCGGCATATCTCCCTAGCCGAGTAAACTCGTGGAGGTATTCATCAACGGTGCCATCACCCTGCACCAACTTCTGGAATTCGCTCTCTAGCGCAATCCTCTGCGCCGAGGGGAGGTATCGAGCCATAAATAATCTCGCAAACTCCTCCATCGGGACTTCGGCCAATGGCCTTCCCCTCAACTGATGCAGCTCTAGGCCCTCCCACCACAACCTTGCGTCCCCATCCAAAAGGAACGTCGTTATAGTGGTCTTCTGCCACTCTTCAGTTTCTGTCGCAGTCATCACCCTGTTGACCCTTGAGAGCCAATCCTCTGCTTGGGTCGGGGTTTCTGCCCCCGTGAACACCGGTGGGTGAAAGCCCATCACGTGCTTCAGTTGTCTTTCAGTTGCTCTCCGCGGCAACTCTGGCTCCAACACAACTTGCTCAACCCTCCTTCGCTCTGCCGTCTGAACCGGTACTTGCTCCACAGCAGGAGCAGGCTGCTGCACCTGCCTTGCAGGCTGCGCATTAATCATTGCCATGACCGCTTCCTCCACCAACCTAATGGTCTCGGCAGACAAAGGTGTTGCAGGCGTATCGCTTGGCGCACTGCTCGCCTCAGAACCTGGCCGTTCAGACGGCCCAGCACCACTTCTGGTCACCTAAAAATCGTGCAAAACACCGATAAGCGACCAAAAATTACTGCAAACAGCAATTATAGGAACACGTAGGTTCCTCAATCATGTGTATTTTCATTCCTAAGTGGACATTCATGGGTTCTTTTCATGTTATAACGATGACGCACACAATGTGCTCACCACCCCTTAAAGTGAATTCGTCCACGAATTCATTTAAGCTTGACCGAAACCAGAAGTCTGATACCAATTTGTAATACCCCTATCCGTCGCATAGCATATAACAGTAGGTCCGGCCGGGGCCCGACGCCATATACTACGGACAGACCGGTTGGTTACGCGTTGAAACCACACAACCAATCAGAGCGTCCTACACAACACCTAGCGGAAGCAATTTAATTAAGTTGCAAAAAGATAAGAACCCTGCCACAGAGCATGAATGTCCACTACAACCCAGGAATGAGTACATACACAGAATAGTTCACGGCCTTAAGGCCTTACAAAAATGTTCGCTTAACAAGATAGCGTCTTTCATACATCGGCACGCAGGCCGGCCATACATGAATATGAAAAAGCTAATAAATAAGCCTTCGAGGGCTGGCGCTGCAACTTGGGCTTTAGCCCGCTATTTGCCGCTTGGCTCCGCAACAGCACCTGCAGGAACAACCCACCCAAGAGGTGGCAATACAAAAGGGCAACGGTCAGCAAAGCTGACCAAATTATAACGACCCCGTCCCGTTTCTCGGGACGGCGGTGCTCCTTCCCTGCATATAAAACTATCATAGCAATTATATAAAGCATTCTATTCGCCACAAGTGTCGGCACGCACGGCCGCACACTCCGTGCTCTCAGGGCACTAATCGGTGAACCCGGTCCGGACCCAGCCCGACACCGCGATTCCACCACCATCCCTCGGATGGCAACACTCGTGAGCATTTAGCCCTTTCGGCCGAAGCCTAGGCTCGTTTCCAGCCCCCGGGAAGTCCCATGTACTTTAGGTCGCTTCTACCGAGACCACTTGGAATGGGTAGAGTTCCACCCGCCCGTTGCTCACTTCACCACGGCCATTTAGCCATCGGTGCGGGCCAAGTTTCTCCTCATTCCCAATATCGATCAAAACACGCACATAACCCCGTTATGTACCGATTTGCCCTCCAAGGCAACATCGTGGCGGCAATGCGATTCCGCCCAAGCTTTCCGGGTGCGCCTCGAGGTTAACCCCCAAGGATCCCTGTATGCAATCTACCGCGTAGAATTTTCGGAAAACTAAATTCACCGGCGCGGAGTCTTCTCCGGCCATGCAATGCAAACATCACCGATCCGGGTTAAACCCGAATAGGCTTCACACACAATGCCTACGCCCGTACTCCGATTCCGGGCTCTAACAACGGGGACTTTACATATCTACCCGAAGGGATTCCGCACCTCAACGCTCACTCGCGAGAGGGGGATTTCCCCATGCATAGAAAGAAGGGCGACTACACATGCCCTATGAAGAGGATCGTTACCCTCGAAGATTTCCGCGGTGCCATGAAAATGTAGTCGGATGGAAAGCTTCGCCTCGCCCTGGCCTTCGAGGATCCGGACTCGGATCGCGAATCGGTGCTCCGGTGCTCCGCCGGCGGCCGGAATTTGGGCTCACACCACCAAAGGAGTTCTCCCCTCTCTCTAAGATGAAGAAAGAGAAACTCAAAGTGAAAATGAGGGTTTCTCCCCCCATTTCCCGACTAATAACCCCCCAGGAGCATCCCTCACCGTCGGATCCAGATCCAAGGGAACGAACGGCCGAGATTAGATCCAAAATCCCAAAAACTGGGCCGAACACGGCTTGACACACGGCCGTGTGTCTGGCCGTGTAGCTCATTCGCCCATCGACACGGGTCTTGACACGCCGTGTTCGAGGCCGTGTGCCCCACACACGGCTTGAGACACGGCCGTGTGTCTCAGGCCATGTACTTCTCTGACTCGAGACAGTACAAAACGCAATAAATCAGTGAACACGGGTAGGCACACGGCCGTGTGCCTGGCCGTGTGCCCCTGAGATGACCTCAAATCGAAAAGTGGTCAACATGAAAGTTGTAGATCTCGTCGAGACGAACAAAATTCATGTTGACCATTTTTCCACCCGACACCGTTTTGACCCTCAAAACGGTGCCCGAACGCGATCATCTCCGAGGTTGGGGTCTTACAGCAATTTCATCCTTGGTTAAATCCATTATATTTTGGAATCATAACCGTAGGATTCAGAGTAGAGGGTTATGTAGGAATATGATGTCCTGCTTCCACAATCTGAAATATGCTTGGATCAGCAGCTTCCATGAAGAATCGGGCCCTTACCTTCCACATGGGGAAGTTCACCTTAGTACACACCGGTAACTTCATCGAAGACATGTCCTTGATTCTGTCCATTGCAACTGAGCGGGATCTCTTGACAACTAGATAGGAGATCTTGTTTAAGGTGTTAGCCTTATATCGAACAACACCCCTCTGATACCAATTGAAAGTATCTAGTGTTAACCTAAATCACCTAGAGGGGGGTGAATAGGTAAGTTCAGCGTCTTTTGTGGAATATAAATTATTGGGGAAAAAAGCACACAGAAAACACAGAGAATTATAGTGGTTCCCCGTATTGGGTACATCCACTGTCCCACCTCATCTATCTACCACGAAGGGCTAGATTCGACCACTTCACCTTTATCTCAGATTTCAGACAATCTTACACCTTAAAGCCTCAACTCCTATAACTCGGAGACAATGTTCCTACCACTCAAAGAACAACCTCTCATACAACTCAGAGAACAAACTACCATACGACTCGATCCTAAAATAAGGATCTACAACTCGGAGGGAAAAACCTCTTACAATAATACAAAGTTTTACACATAAAAGATTAACAATAATCTTCAATAAATTTGAAATCTTTAGTCCCTCGTTCCTTTGAAAAGTTGATCTTGAACGTCTTGAAGAATGAGAGAAAATTGAAAACCTTGAAAACTTGATTTAAAGGCACGGATTCGACTAGATATGAGAGAATCAGAATCTTTAGAGATCAACGATCTAGATGATTTGCTTGAAGAAGAAAAGAATCGTGCTGTAAAGATTCATTGGCTGAGCAGAGTAGCGAAGAACGTATCAGCACTGACGAGAAGAATTTCGTTCTTGTGATTTCGTGATTTTTCTAAATAAGCATGATTAGGGTTGATTGAAATCCACCCTATATATAGAGAGAACCTCCTTCTGCAATGGCTAGAAAAATCCTTCCTAATCGAGAGATCCGAAAATCACTGTACATAGTGATTTGGACAACCTAAGCCAAAAATTTGAAAATAGAAGAAGAAAACCCCCAACTATAATTCGCTGAGTATCGTCGAGTATGTATGGGTATAGTTGTCGAATCACTTGGAAACTCGACGAATTTTACTTATAAGATTTTAGCCAGATCGAACATATAACTCAACACAGTGCAGAAGAGATACTCGACGAATTCAACGAGTATCAGCTAGTATACTCGACGAATTCGACGAGTATCGGCTAGCTGACTCAATGCATTCAAAGCCATACCAAGTGATATTCGACGAATATAACTTAGAGAAATCCATAGCAGTAGAGTCGAGATGACTCGATGAATTCTTCGTGTATCGACAAGTATATTCGACGAATTTGACGAGTATCGATAGATACATTCGACGAATTTGACGTGTATACACAGTGATACTCGACGACTTTTTCTTAAATTATTTCCAGGAGTATGGATTTTATTCTCTAAGTAAATACGACGAATTGGACGAGTGTCAGTAAGCATACTCTACGAATTTGATGAGTATTCATGAGTATACTTGACGAATTCGACGAGTATCCTTTACTATACTCGACGAATTTTACTTAGAGAAAATCTTCTTTTCTGAAGGCTGCAACTTGATCTTCTTGCATTCTTCTAATGTACTTGAAGTAGAAGTACACCCCCAATAGAGAGATTACACGTGATTCAACACATTGGCCTACACAATAAAGGATTACATTATATAGTCCTGTGTTTTAAGACCCACTGTAACCTGCCATTGGGTTGTACTTAGCAATATCGTCAAGTAAGCTCACAACTAGAAAATAATATCAAATACAAACTCAATTCATCTTAGTTCAAGGGACACTTCTTCAAATCAGAGTTATTGTGGATATAATACCAAACAGACGGGATCATCTATGCCAGTGTAATAGGTCATTTCTAGCTCTCTGAACCCTTCTGGAATCGGGGCCGAGACAATCAACTTGCTTAAGGGACTTCCACTTACAAGAGAAGTGGGTAGATCTCGCGCCAACAACTCACTGTCCCGACCAGCACTTGCCGAGCCTGGGAAGAGATCCCGCCCAGCGAGATCCTGCCCGCTTCCATCTCCCACCTTTTCTCATCCAGATCATTTGGCGAGAGCGTTCTCACCCAGCATTGGTGGTGCAACCATTGGGATGGAAGGCGTCGAGCACTTGCCCAGGGAGGCGAATACGTGATGTACAGTATTCATGATCTCCATCCTAAATTCCTAGAATAATCTCACTGTGGCCACACCTGACGTGGAGTCCACTCGCTCATCTCCTTATCTTTCTCCAGCCATGGAACTTGCTCAGGGTTTTCTTTTGCAGGTTACTCTCCACACTCACCGTACTATGAAATATTGAAACTTAAACATGGATTCTTGTGGAGTTCAGACCCTAAATGGGTAACCTCACACTTACTTCTTCTGAACAAGTGCACACGGCCAAAGACTTGGGACTAGGAACAAATCCTGGGCTATGGTGAGGAGCTTCCACCACACACCCGGAAGATCTTAGAGCACTTCTCCTCCCTAGCCAATGCTAAGCTGGGGCACCTTGGAGGGGACTTGCTAACCAGAAAACAAGAGGACGAAGAAGCTATAGAGAGAGAGCTCTCCCTCCAAAGGTGCTCCTATAGGTCTATATATAGTTTTCCAAGTCTGGTCTACAAACAACACAACTTAGTTGTTCAGATCTATCATACGCAGCCCAGCTGGGTCTGACTATAGCATAACTCCACTATTTGGGAAGGCTAATAGCAGTACAAAACATAACTCCTCAAAGGTGTGGCGAATAGCTAGGAGATATGATGAGCATCCGCCTACTCCTGGTTGGGGGCGAGTGCCCGATGGAACTTGCACTCGCCCACTACCCCCTTGCTTCCATGGGCGAGTGCGAACTGACTAACACACTCACCTGATGCATGCAAGCCTCAAGTCCTGGGCTAATGTAGACCTGTTGGCCTCATTTGTTTGGTCACACATAAGCCTGCGATCCTGCGTGAGCACAGACCTGACTAACCCACTCACCTGCTCGGCCACCCTGGGTCATGGGGCCCTTTTTCCCTAGGACTCCCTAAGGGACCCACTCAGCGACCATGGGGTTGTATAAACATTATTCTAGATAAATTCATATAGTGATCCAGAATCCTCATCACCCAAGAAAATATGGTTATTGCATGAGATATATCAAAGAAATGAATTTTCCCTTTTTACCTCAACTCCTACTACCTTTGAAGAAGAAGACAAGAAGGAGGAATGGAGGAAGGCAATGTAAGAAGAGCTCGAGGCTATAGACAAAAATAAAATATGGTACCTAATTCGCATACCACATAACATAGAGATAATTGGCCTTAAATGGTGTAACACCCCAGTTTTCTAGTACTTGAGCCTCTAGACGCTAGCACGCGGCATTAGATAGCTACCACTCGACGGTAGCCTGGCGTTGAGTGCATTGAGTAGTAGGTGTTGAGTGGGAAGCGTTGAGTGCATCAAGTTCTAGCGCATGGCGTTAGCTAGCTACCGCTTGGCGTTAGCCTCCTTGCGTTGAGACGGAAGTGTTGAGTGCGCTACCACGTATCAGTATTTCTACCGCCGACGGTAGCGCAGCTTTATTTTTTGATTGAGGGATCGGGAAGCTACCGCGATGTGGAAGGTGGTTACCACCTAGCGGTAGCAGACAGAAGCAGATCCATAGATCTGTGTTCTGACCATCCGATTTCGCTTTGGTTTTGATCCTATAGCCTTGTACACTCCGTCCAAGGGGCATAAGTAGGGTTTAAACACTCATTCCCCTCATTTTCTTCTCATTTTATAGTTAAAGTTAGGGTTTTGGGGAGAGAGGGTTTGGAGGAAGAGGAAGAGCATATTCCGTCATTAACGAAGCTTCGGGGCTCTGATCGTCGATCCAAGGCCAGATACGTGGAGAGGACTTTAAGGCACACCCTTTTATCCGTGCAAATCGAGTTTTCCATGGCTAGGAAGAGGAGTCGTAAGGTAATGACACTTCTCCTCTCGCTCTTTAGGATGCGTGCATGACATCCATTTTATTCTTGCTTTCTTTCAATCATTTTGGCATTGGATCTCTCAAATGAGAGGGGTTTGGTTGCCATGATTCAAGAGTAGCCACCGGGTTGATTGTGTCTATCCCCGGCATGATGTTCCATTATAAATCCACTCCGCTAGTGGATTGGGCATTGTAGGTGAAGCCGTAGTTGCGACCGTTAGTCCGACTCGGTGATGTTGCATAACGAGCCTTAAGGATTTTGCTAGAAATCTGTTTGCGGCAAGAAGCCATTTATGATGTTATCCCCCTTTATTTCGTGCGAGAATAAATGGTGGATTTGTAACACCCCAATTTATGTACTTGAGCCTCTGGAATCTAGCGCACAATGTTAGATAGCTACCACTTAGTGGAGCCTGGCGTTGAGTGTGTGAGTAGCAAGCTTTGAGTGGAGGCATTAAGTGGGAGGCGTTGAGTGCTAGTATGTGGCGTTAACTAGTTACTGCTTGGCGTTAGCCTCCTTGCGTTGAGTGAGCTATCGTGCCACGGTATTTCTACTGCCAGTGGTAGCGCGGCTATTTTTTTGGCTGAGGGCTCAGGAAGCTACCGCGACGCGGTAGGTGGTTACCGCCCGACGGTAGCGGACAGAAGCAGTTCTGTAGATCTATGTTCTGACCATCCGATTTTGCTTTAGTTTTGATCCTATGGCCCAGGACACTCCGTACAAGGGGCATAAGTAGGGCTAGACACTCTTTCCCCTCATTTCTTCTCATTTGAGAGTTGAAGTTAGGGTTTTGGGGAGAGAGGGTTTGGAGGAAGTGGAAGTGCATCTTCCGCCATTAACAAAGCTTCGAGACTCCGAACGTCGATCCAAGGCTAGATCTGTGGAGAGTACTTGAAGGCGCACCATTTCATCCGTACAAATCGAGTTTTACATGACTAGGAAGAGGAGTCGTAAGATAACGATACCTCTCCTTTTGGTCTTTAGGATGCGTGCATGGCATCCTTTTTTTTCTTACTTTCTTTCAAGCATTTTTGTACTGGATCTCTCAAATGAGAGGGGTTCGGGTTTTCATGGTTCAAGAGGAGCCACCGGGTCGATTGTGTCCGTCTCCGACATGATGTTGCATTATAAATCCGCTCTACTAGTGTATTGGACATTGTGGGTGAAGTCATAGTCGCGACCGTTAGTCCGACTCGGTGAAGTTGCATAATGAGCCTTAAGGATTTTGCTAGAAATCCATTTACGGCAAGAAGCCATTTGTGATGTTCTTCCCCCCTTTATTTTATGCGAGAACGACTGATGGATTAGGGTGGGAAAGGCTATTGATTGTGATGTGCCAAGGCATGACTTTATCTCCGTAGTCAGCTGGCTAGCCCGTGACATGTTAGTCATGTATGGAGAGTGTCCCGGCAAGACAAGTCCCTTTCTGTGAAACTGACGAGCACGCCAAGCTTTTGACAAGCCCGGGCGATGAAGCCCATGAGCAGGTGCGGTCAAGCAAGGGTTCTTAGCATCGATTTGTTGTTTGTGAGACCAAAACCTGACGTGAGAAGTTAGAGCTTGCAGGCAAGCCCGGGTTTTGAGACCCACGAGCGAGTGGGGCCTTGGCAAGAGTTTCGTGGGTCGGCTTGTATGTCGTTAGTGGAAAATAGAAGTACCCGTGTGATTGCATACATGTTTCATAGTAGGCCCCTTTATTTTACCTACTCAATATAGAAACGTGTTTGTTGTATGAGACATCCAAACATATTTTATTGATTTCTATGTTCATGTATATTTACATACGAAGTGCTGACCTGCAGGGTGATGGAGTGCCCCGTGGTCCGCTAGGGACGACCAGGAGGAGATGTGTTGGTTATACAATTGAGGTTAGCCTTTGTTGACCCACGCTACAACAAATTTTTACAGGGAAAGGATAGCAAGCAGGAGCAAGCTCGCCGGCCAAAAAGGCCTAAGCCTAATGAAGTGAACTCTTTGTTTAGCCGCTTATGTTTTGTTGAATGCTTTGCTCCATGAACTGTAATCCGGCTTACATGCCGAGGTAGCCTAAGAGTGTTAAAGCACATTATTATGTTTATTGTTGTTTCATTTTTTGGACTCATGTATATTGTAGAGCCTTAAGGACGTTTTGATACTCCTATGATAGTGGATAACTTCTAGTGTTTGTGGGTTTCTGATGTTTATGTTCTGAGTTTTGAGATACTTAGTTCTTTATATCACTTTTTAATGTTAAATTGTGGCATCTATATGTTGTGGGGACCCGGCCGGACCCATATTATATTGTCATTACAGGGGAGGTATTACAGGATTAGGGTGGGAATGGCTATTGATTGTTATGTGTTAAGGCACAGCTTTGTCTCTATGGTCGGTTGGTTAGCCTGTGACGTGCAAGTCATATGTGGAGAGTGTTCTGACGAGACAGGTCCCCTTCTGTAAAACTGACGAGAACGCCAAGCTTTGGACAAGCCCTGGCGATGAAGCCCACGAGCAGGTTGGGTCAAGCAAGGGTTCTTAGCATTGTTTTTTGTTTGTGAGACGGAATCCTAACATGATAAGTCTGAGCTTGCAGGCAAGCCCGGGTTTTGAGACCCACAAGCAGGTGGGGCCTTGGCAAGAGTTCCGTGTGGCGGCTTGTATGCCATTAGGGAAAATTAGGAGTACCTATGTGTTTGCGGCTTAAATGCCGATGGGGAAATTGGATGTACCCATTTGATGATGCGTGATGATGTGATAGATTCATGCACTATATGGTGCCTTGGGTAAAACCCAGGATTACATACATGTTGTATTTTAGTCCTCTTTCATTTTACCTGTTCAATATAGAAACGTGTTTATTGTATGAGAAATCCAAACCTGGTTTATTGCTTTCTATGTTCATGTATATTTGCATACGAAGTGCTGACCTGCAGGGTGATGGAGTGCCCCGGGGTCCGCTAGGGACGGCCGGGAGGAGATGTGTTGGTTACACAGTTGAGGTCAGCCTTTACTGACCCATGTTACAACAAATGTTTATAGGGCAAGGATCGCAAGCAGGAGAAAGCTCGCCGATCAAAAAGGCCTAAGCCTCATAAAGTGAACTCTTTCTTTAGCGACTTATGTTTTGTTGAATGGTTTGCTCCATGAACTGTAATGCGGCTTGCATGTCGAGGTAGCCTAGGAGTGTTAAAGCACGTTGTTATGCTTATTATGGTTTTAGTTTTGGACTCATGTTTGTTGTAAGTCCATAAGTCCATTTTGATACTCCTGCGATAATGGATAACTTCCAGTATTTGTGGGTTTTCGCTGTTTCTGTTCTGAGTTTTGAGATAAGTAGTTCTTTTATATCACTTTTTAATGCTAAAGTTGTGGCGTCTATATATTATGGGGCCCTGGCTGGACCCATATTATATGGTCATTATAGGGGAGGTGTTATAATTTGGTATCAGAGGGAGGTTGGTGTCCAAGGTAAGGTGTAGTGGTCGATTTGGCATAATCGGATCCCGTAAAGAAGTTATCCACATAGGAGTATCATGGGACCATGAGTGTCCTAGTGTCTAAGTTTTACAAATAGAATCCAATTCTTATTTTACCTTGCTTTTGCTAAGGGTGCAAGCGACGATGCGGGGACGTCGAAGCCGCAAGAGGAGCCTTCGACGAGCATTGTTACTGCTCTGGGTCCTATGGGCTTGGGTGTAACCCCGGCCGATTTCTGTTGCATGCTTGCAAAGGCAATGGTAGCGGCCCAAGCTGCAGCGATAGTGCAAGTTGTGACACCTATTGCACAGGTAATGACTCCTATTACCCTGGATGCGACACCGGTCATACTGGGTGAAGGAGCTAGGCTGGCAGAGCCATTGGTTGAGTGAGTGGTAGTTGGGAAGTGATACCAATATATGAAGTATTTTCTAAGTTTCCATCCTCCAACATTCAAGGGAGTCGGCACGCCGACCGATGCGGAGGACTGGTGGGCGAGGATTCAAGAACTTCTGAGGGCGGAAGAGATGTCAGAGGAGAAGTAGTCTCAATTTGCGACCTTCATGTTAGAAGGTGATGCTAAGTTGTGGTGGGTGAGCCAAAGTGGCTGCCAATTTCCTGGATGCACCCCGTCTATATGAGAGTTGGGGAATGCCTTCCTAAAGAAGTATATCCCTTCGTCAACAAGGTTAGCCCTCCAGAGGCAGTTTCTACAGTTGGTGTAGCGGGATAAGACTGAAGATGAGTACATTCAAGAATTCCCTTTTCGGCGGATGCAGAACTTAGAGTGTGCATACCCAATGGGTCTTTCATGACCACTGGGATGAAAGGGCGCATTAGTTGGAGTTTAGACGGAGTTGACTTCATGTTGGTAGCAGCAGTTCTACCATTAGCCGAGTTTAATGTGATCTTGGGGATGGACTAGCTGGCCGAGCAGCGCGCCAGTATTTACTGCCTATCTAAAGTGGTGACCTTGAGAAGCGAAGAAAAGGAAGAAGCCAAATTTGAGGGCCTTAGTAGAGTGTCCTATTCCCTCATTTCGGCCATGTAGTTGGTGCAGGCAATTAACCAGGGAGGATTAGCTTTCGTAACATTGTTGGAAGTTCAACCTTCCAAGCTATCAATTGGAGAAGTGTCGGTGGTAGCAAAATTCGAGGATGTGTTTCCTGAGGAGATTCTTGGAGCACCTCCTCGATGGAAGATCGATTTGTTGATTGAGTTAGTGCCAGAAGCTAGGTCGGTGCCTGTTGGATCCCTAGTTTGGATTTGGTATAGGTTCACTAATTAGGTTATGTTTGACCCATATTGTATAGCTAGGGTCAAGTCTGTGAGTCCTAGAGTTTAGGTTAGTCATTAGGTTAAACCTTCATGGACCAGCCAGCAGAGGACCTCAGTAGACTCAGACTTAGAAGAATTCGGAGTTCAAAATTATCTATTTGAAGTTCTTCGAACTCAGCTCGACGATCTTCGATCTCAAATCGACGAACTCAGAAATCTTTCTCTGAGTTGAGCTCGACGATATTTGAGCTCAGGTCGACGATCTCTTCATTCAGACAGATTCTCAGCTCGACGAACTTAGAGCGCAGAATTGGCAAGTTATTTCCAGAATGCAGTTCGCAGAGCTCAGGTCGACGAATAGAAATTCTCAGGTCTACGAAATTGGAAATCTAGTCGACGAATTCTATTCTGAGGTCGACGATTTCTATCCCGAGCCAGAATGAGAGTTTTCCTTATTTCTGTCCTTATTTATTATATTATTTAGCAGTAATTCTCTGAGTAATTAATGCTCATATTCTCTTGAATATATCCATTATTGGCAGCATTAATTATGGTCTTCATCGGGGTAATTACTTGCTTATTTTATTGGGACAGTTGAGGAAACTCATGTAAGTCAAATATTCCAGCCGTATCATTTTCCAGATCAGTCAGCAATTAATGCTTGGAATTCAAATTTCAAAGGAGAATTTGGACAGCAGAATACAAAAGATATTTTCTCTTTTCAGACGACGATGATCATTGCATGCATACACAGACCAGACAGTACTGAGAATACAGAGAAGAGACACAGAACATCAAAAACAACTGCTTCTTCTCTATGCAGAAAACATTCTGTTTTCCATTGTTCTTTCTGAAGACTGAATAAGAACAACCATCAATATCAAGAGTCTTATTCAACTTCTCCTCCAGGAACATTCAAGGACAACAACTTTGAATTAGTCAAAAAGTTCCAGAATCTTTCAAGACAAGGCTGAAGACCTACACCCTGAGCAAGCTCCAAGTTTTCTGAACCATCTCTACATTTCAGAAGGAGTCTTGACAACAGAATCCACAAGTCTTCTCTGTTGTACAGAGAAAAGAGAAGACATCATCACCTCTCTCACCTCCTGTAAAAGGGTTTATTAACTCCCTTCAAAAGTTTATTCTTGGTTTTTGGGCACCTGATCAAAATCCTAAAGGATTGTGAGATCTCCCTGAAAATAGATCTTGTGGTGGCAGTCACCTGATCAAAAACCTGATAGTGGATTCCTACCAGGGTGGTAGAAGAGTGAATGTACCCAGTTTGGGGAACCACTATAAATTTCTTGTGTTATTTGTGTGTGATCATTTTCTTTCTTATTCTTGCTATATTGTAATAGATTAGCTTAGCCTATTTCTATTTCCTGTTACTACTATTGGTATCACCTATTTTACTCTGATAAACTTTAAAACAGCCAAAAGTTTTAATTACTCTATTCACCCTCCCCCCTCCAGAGTAAATCAGATCTAACCCATATCTTTCAATTTGTATCAGAGGGGTGTTCCTTTTGTTGTACAAGCTAACACTTGAACCAAAAGATCCTTGTTAGACTGATTTTTATCTCCTAGTTTTTCTGTTTTATATCATGGCATAGAATAAAGATTATGCAAGCACTAGACCTCCAGTCTGCAACTTGAATAAGTTTGCTATATGGAAGGAAATAATTAAGTTATATATGAACTCTGGAGGATCAAGCGCATACCCAACTGCACCAAAAGCCCGGACTGTTGGAGAGGGTGCTACTTAATTTTTTATATAAGTAGCAGAGCGCCACGGGTCAAGTGAAGGAACGCCGGACCCAACAATCCCCCCCCGGCGTCCAGCACAACCCGTCGGCTCAGAGGTGGGGTTACCACATGGCCCACACGGCTCAGAGGTGGGGTTACCACATGTCCACGGTTGCCTGACCCACCGGACCCACACAGGTAGAAGGGAAAAATCAGGATTTAATAGCGCTCCCCCGGTCTTGAACCCGTAACCTCCCTCTGATACCAATTGAAGGATCAAGCGCATACCCAACTGCACCAAAAGCCCGGACTGTTGGAGAGGGTGCTACTTAATTTTTTATATAAGTAGCAGAGCGCCATGGGTCAAGTGAAGGAACGCCGGACCCAACAAACTCTATTGATGAGGATATTTTTAATTCCATTTTGACAAGACCACCAACTCTAGTGGCTACAACTCCTGCTAGTTCCAGCACTCATGATGTTCCACCACTTGAGTGGACAGATGCTCAAAAGAAGGCCAAAATAGCTGATGCCAAGGCCATGAATATTCTGTCTCAGATAATGTCTGATGACATCTTCCAGAAAGTGGCAGAGTGCACATCAGTCAAGGCTATCTGGGATTCTCTTAACCATATGGTTGTTGGTTCAATAGATGAGAGAAAGGACAGGAGATCCAATCTTATCTCTCGATATGAGAACTTCAAGAAAGATGAGTCAGAGTATGTCAGTGACATGTACAATAGACTAAGCTCAATCATCAATGAGCTAAAGACTCTGGACAAGGACATAACTCTCACATAGGTCAATGATAAAATCCTCATGTGCTTCCCCAGCTCATGGGATTCCAAAATCTGGCATATCAAGAAAGCCAGAAGTCTAAATGAGATTTCCACTGAATCTCTTCTTGGAAAGCTGAAGTCCTATGAATAATTAATAAAGACTAGAGAAGCTGCTGAGCAGAAGACTCCCTCATCATCAAGAAAGGAGCAAAGCATTGCATTCAAAGCATCTGAAGAATCAGAAGCTCCAAAAGCCAGTAAGAATTTCTAAGTCTCTTAGCCAAGAGATTTTACAAGATGGGCAAGAGGGATTTCAGAAGAAAGTCATCTAGGCAAGATGACAAGCCAAGGTATGATAAGACACCAACTAAAGAAGTTGTCTGCTTTGGTTACAGGAAGCCTGGACACTTCATCTCAGAGTGTCCAGAGAACCAAAAGAAGGAGTGAAGAAGAGAAAAAGAAACCAGGAAGCAGCATTATGGCAAGCCCTCCTCCAACAAGCATAAGAGAAAGGAGAAAGACTTTGTGCTTAAACTTGGAGTGAAACTAAAGATGAATCTTAATCTTCCAGCTCCAGTGAAGATGAAGAGGAAGCAAAGACAAAAGAAGTGTGTCTGGTGGCCATCAATGCATCAGGCCCCTATTCATAAGCAGAAGATGACAAGTCAGAGGGTGAAGAGTCTTAATCTGAGGAAGATCAGGTACTGTATTCTTTTGATTTTGATTCAGATGAGTTTAGAACTGAATTCAAATCTTTATGCATTGACTTAATTAATCTTGAAAAAAAGATTAAACAACTTAGAGAGAAATTGACTGAACAAGAAAACTTGTTTTCTTAAAACATCAAATTAAAAGATGAATTAACTTTAGCAAATGAACAGATCATCACATTAAAAACTGAATTAGCTGAGGCAAGGCAACTTGAAGAATCCCTAAATGGGAGAAGTATCAAGCTGATGGACATTACAAGCACAGTGAATGCCAGGCTTAATGGCAAGATGGGATTAGGTGCATCATCAAGCCAACCTCCACTGATTCAAAAAACATTTTAACAACTCCAAAAAAAATTGTTTCCGAAAAAAGCAAGGAAAAGATAGATGATAATAATGTTAAACAAACAGAATTAAAACAAAAGAATAAGAAAAAGAGAAAGAATAAGAAAAATCCTAGCTATAACAATGTTCAGCAGATTTCATCGAACTTATATCGACGAAATATGTACAGTTCATCGAACTCAAGTCAACGAACTCCGAACGCAAATTTTTATTATAATTATTCTCTGAATTGCGATCGACAGAACTAGTATGGTTCGTCAACTAGAGATCGACGATATTGGGGCCCAGAAAATGAATATTTTCATTCTCTGAGTGGAGTTTGACGAACTCATCCCCATTTGTCGACCTTAGATCAACGAACTTACCAGAATTCGTCGGCTCCAGTTCATAATAACAGAAACTTTAATTCTAATAGAATATTTAATCAACCAGGAAAATAAGTTAATCCATTTAATCAGTGGATAATTCTACCTAGAAAATTTCACCCCCTAGGTTATAAATATCAACCAGAATACTCATATATTTCCAGCTTTAATTATGTAAATAAACAAGGACCCACTGTAACATGGGTCAAGAATAGCTAATCTGTTTTATTGCAGGTGAAAGACTATCCCACCACAAAGTAACAGTGGTATCTGGATAGTGGTTGTTTAAAGCACATGATTGGAAACAAGGATAACTTAATCAACTGTAAGTCAAAGCTAGGACCAAAAGTAATATTTGGTGATTCCAATTGTGGCCAGACTGAAGGATATGGAAAGGTCAAAATTGGAGCAGTCACCTTTAGGAAGGTTGCTTATGTAAGTGGACTGAAGCACAACCTTATATCCATAAGTCAGTTATGCGATGAAAGGTTTCAGGTATCATTTAACAAAACTTCATGTATTATTACTTCTGTAGATAACCAAGTAGTGTTAACTGGTACTAGAGTAGGTAATATCTATGTAGTTAACTTTAGGTCTGCTAAAACTGAAATATGCATGTTTAACCAAACTAATAACAATAATGAACTTTGACATAGTAGATTAGGTCATGTAAACCTGAAAAATATTGCTAAAATCTCTAGGGACAACCTTGTTAGAGGATTGCCTTCTTTCCCCTAAAAGAAGGAAAGCCTTTGTAAGGCTTGTTAATTAGGCAAGCAAACTAAAAATATCTTTAAGTCACTTAATAAGAGTGATTCACCTAGGATTCTGTATTTGCTTCACATGGATCTCTTTGGACCCATTGTTGTACAGAGCCTAGCAGGGAAGTCTTATACCTTAGTGATAGTTGATGACTTCTCTAGGTTCACTTGGGTGTTCTTCTTGAGAAACAATTCAAATAACTTCAAGGTTCTTATAGATTTTCTTAAGAGCATAAGGATTGAGTACTCTACTCCAGTTGCATTGATCAGAAGTGATCATGGTACTGAGTTTGAGTCTCTTCCCATGCAAGAATTATGTGAGAAGGAAGGTATCAGGCATTTTTTCTCTTCTCCTAGAACTCTTCAACAAAATGGGGTAACTGAAAGGAAAAAACAGAACACTCATTAAAGCTGCAGGCACATTACTTGCAAATGCTCACTTGCCCCTATCCTTTTGGGCAGAGGTTGTGAGCACAGCAAACTATGTATTGAATTGAAGCTTGATTCATAAGCTTAAGGGCAAGACCCCCTATGAACTACTCAAAGGGAAGAAACCTAAAGTAGATTATTTCAGAGTCTTTGATTGTATTTGTTACATTCATAATAATAATAAGAAATACATTAGAAAGTTTGAAGCTAAGGCTGAAATTGGAATTTTTCTTGGATATTCCCAAGTAACAAAGGCTTATAGGGTTTATAATAAATCATCTATGAAAATGGAAGAGTTTATTCATATTTATTTTGATGAGACTAATATGTTTTACAAGGAGAAGATAGCTTCTATCAGTGTGAATTTGCAGGAACCTCACCTGTGTGAGAAGTTGGATGAATTGACCATCACCAATGAGGCTGTTACACATCCTTCTCCATAAGTTGTTGAAGAAAGTGAAGATGATGTAACTAAACTCAGTGAAGAGCCAACAACAGACATAATTCTACAAGAGGAATTAATTCCCCAAGCTATTACTCAACCAGCTCCCCTACTGAGATAATCACACTTAAAGATCACCCTGTATCTCAAGTGATTGGAGACATATCAGTGGGTGTGCAGACAAGGCATAAACTCCACCAGGACATGATGCATACCTGCTTCATTTCTCAAACTGAGCCCCAATCTATTCAAGATGTTGAGCAAGATCCACACTGGATCATTACAATGCAAGAGGAGCTCAACCAGTTTGAGAGATGTAGAATTTGGGTTTTAGTTTTAAGACCCAAAGACTACCCAGTCATTGGAACTAAATGGGTATTTAGAAATAAACTAGATGCTCAAGGTCCTATCATCAGGAACAAAGCCAGATTAGTTGCTCAAGGATACAGACAAGAGGAAGGCATAGATTATGACCAAACATTTGCCCCTATTACAAGGTTAGAAGCAATAAGGATATTTATAGCTTATGCAGCCTACAAAAAGTTCACAGTGTACCAAATGGATGTCAAGAGTGCATTCCTTAATGGTGAACTCAAAGAAGAGGTTTATGTGGAACAACTAATATGTTTTATCTCTTCATTCCATCCATCTTATGTTTTCAAATTGCATAAAGCTCTCTATAGTCTAAAGCAAGCTCCAAGAGCTTGGTATAAAACCTTAGCTAGCTTTCTCTTAGAGCATAACTTTTCTAGAGGCATAGTAGATAGGAATTTATTTATTGAGCATCATCATGATAAAATTTTGTTAGTGCAAATATTTTTAGATGACATTATATTTGGTTCTACTGATTCCAAACTATGCAAAAGGTTCTCCAACCTTATGCATTCCAAGTTTGAAATGAGTAGCATGGGTGAACTCTCCTACTTCCTTGGTCTCCAAGTGAAGCAGTCCCTTGATGGGATCTTCATATCCCAATCCAAGTATGATAAGGAGCTGATAAAAATATTTGGGATGGCTGATGCTTCAGCTAAGAAAACACTTATGGCTACAAATGCTGTGATTGTTTCTGATGAACAAGGGAAATATGTTGATCAGAAATTATATAGGGCCATTGTTGGTTCCCTGTTATATCTCACAGCAAGTAGGCCAGATATTATGTTTGCTACTTATCATTATGCTAGGCTCCAAGTGAACCCTAAAGAACCTCACCTTATTTTCTTAAAAAGAATTTTGAGATATATAAAGAGTTTGCCAAATTTAGGACTTTGGTATCCAACTGATTCAGAGTTTGAGTTGACTGGATACTCAGATGCTGACTTTGCTGGATGTAGAGTGGATAGAAAAAGCACCTCAGGGACATGCCAGTTCTTTGGTGCTAGGCTAGTGTCTTAGTTTTGCAAGAACCAATCTTCTGTGTCTACTTCAACAGCAAAAGCTGAGTACATAGCAGCTGACAGTGGCTGTTCACAGATGCTGTGGATTCAAAACTAACCTTATGTAGCACACGCATCGCACTCCCCGGGGTGCGTGTAGTTTGGGAAGCACGCACCCCTTGTGAATGTGAGGCACATGCCCGGACTGCACAGACTGCTCAAGGGGAACTTTTGTCATTTTTTTAAGATTGGTGATCTAGGTGACCGAGACGGAGCGACGCCATTCGCCAGCATAAATTACACCCCGACGCAATTACCATCATGCCCTTCCAAAAAACTATAAAAGGGCCTACAGGCTCTCATTTGAAATCAAGAAACTTTAGAGGCTAGAGAGAAGTTTGAGGTTTTTTAGCAGTTCATGGGACTTAGATTATTCTTCTTTATGGACCTCGTTGACCTCACCTTCTCAAGACCAAAGACATCTCAAGTTTCAAGAACATGGTTTTCCTTCTCCACGGGACCGCTCTCATAGAGGCTACGACTTAGCAAGAGCGCTTTCATCGAGGCTACAAAGACTTGGTAATTTTCACCACTAGAGAGCTCCTACCCAGGCTCCAAAGACTTAGTTTTTGTTCTACCATTTTCGTATTTTGAACTTGTAATGGAGAGATGGTCAGGCACCCTCTGAGAAAATCTATCAACTCTTGCAAAATCAAATAGAATAGTAGATTTTGGTAAGTCATAGATTCAACCATGTGGTTTTTTACTATTTTCGAGTTTTCCACTTCAAAAAAAGTCTTTTGTCATTTGCGGATATGTTTTGTTGATTTTTTGTGCACCCGATCCAATTCCAAGCTAAGGTTATCTGATTCTCCAAAACAGAGAAAACCGGGTGACCCGTAATAGCTTGGCGCCATCTATGGGAAAGTGTTCATAAAAGCTATAATAAATTTAAAAATAACACGCCAGCTGTAATGACAAAAGGAAGCACGCACACCCCGACCAACCTGTTTACAAAGAGCCTAGTTTTCAAGCATCCAATGACTCGCCCATTGGCCCCATGTCGCACTTCGAAGAGATAATCCTCATGCTAGCGTCTTCTTTTGAAGAGCGAATGCGCCAAATGGAGGTGAGTTAGGCTCAAGTGCTTATTTTACGAAGGGAATTAGCGACCTCTTTGACCTCGAGGGCATACACCCTAGAAGGCGGTTAGGCATCATTTCCCTCAGGCCACCGATCACTTAATGGGGTGGTCCGCTCCACGCACCATGCATGGGATTGGGGGGCACCAATTGTAGGAGTCATCTCTCCCTTCTAGGCATTCCAGCAACAAGATAAAGATAACCAGGGAAGTAGGAAGGAAAGGAATCTAATCCCGATGCCTAGAAACCATGACTTGCACCCTGTCAGAACCTATTGGGCACATTGAAAATTGTGTACCAGATTTGGAGAAGCCTTGCATAACTCAATGATATATGTCAATTTGTATTTGATGGAATTTTAAGTTTACTTGTGCAGGCTAATGATTGCAGAAATTATTTTAATTACAAAAGCGTCGAGACACTTATTTAGTGTCGACACCTTTGAAGGAGCTGTGTCGAGATAAGAAGCAAGTCTGTGTAGACACACAGGACTTGTGTCGACACCCAGAGTTTAAGTCGACATCAACTGTGTCGACACTCATAACTTGTGTCGACACACTTTGACCTTGTTATACTGTCAGTTGTAAAGAAGCAACTATGTCGACATCCAGGACTTGGGTCGGCATATGAAGAAGCTGTGTCGACACACAGGACTTGTGTCGACATATTCTAAAAATAGCTGTGTCGAGAACTTGATGAAGAGCTATGTCGACAGTTTTCTGAAGATGTCGATAACATCAAAGAAGTTGTGTTGATACCAAGGAATTGTGTCGTCACACATTACATTTGTGTCGACACATTCTATATTTGTGTCTCGACACATTCACCTGAGTTAAATAACTCTAAGTGCCAGATCTCAAGACTGAAGACTTGATGTCTGTCAGAATCGTCAAGGCTGTCATATATGTCAGAACTGTCAGATGTCGGTTAACTACCAGATCAGTCGGTTGCCTCTAACAAGATCTAGAAATAGAGTTGATCTATCACAGAATGATTATGAAGAAAACTAAGAAGTAGGAGAAATCACTCCAAGAAGAATTCACAGAATTCTATACAACAAGAATATTATGATTCAAGATCAGAGAAGTAGGCAGCATCTCTTCAGATCTGTCAGTGTTTGCAGATTTAATTCTGCAAGGAGGAAGAAGCTGGATCTACACCAACTTCTCAAGAATATTCAACCTAGATTCTCTCTTTCAAGAAGCTTTGAATAAGCTAAGTCAGGTTGAATCAGATTCATTACAATAAAGGTCAGGAGAAAGCAGATCCATTAAGATCTGATCAAGATTCCCTCACCTCTCTCTCTCTCTCTCTCTCTCTTTATCTGGGTGAAGGAAGAAACATACTCTTTAATCAATTTTCTATAAGATCTATTTTTAGATCTGAGTGTAAGAGATTTCAATCTCTGAGTTGTAAGCCTGTAATTATAAAGGCTGAGATAGGGCTGTTTGCCTGAGATAGGAGATTAAGTTCTCTAAGCTGTAGGTCTGGTGATAAGGGTTGAGGTAGAGCTTGATTTCCTGAGTGGTAGGAGTGTGGATTCACTCTGAGGTAAGGTTCTTGGGAAGAGCCTGAGTTAGAGGACTTGTTGAAGTCTGAGCTGTAGGAACCAATTTGGATTCTGAGTTGTAAGATTAGAGGATCTGAGAAGGTGGAAGGAAGTTTGGCCGAATCTAGTGTATTGCTACATAGACAAAGGGGGAAGTGGATGTACTCATCATCTAGGGAACCACTATAAATCTGTCTATATGTCGTGATTGGATTATTGTGTGTTGTGGTAGCTGTAGAATTTATACCTGTGATGTGATTAATTTATTAACTGCCTAAGTGAATAAGAATTGAACCTATTCACCCCCCCCCACCCCCTCTAGGTGTTTAGATATTCTTGAAACCAATTCTTTCAAGTGGTATCAGAGGGAGGTTACTCAAAATTAGACTTAACAGTCTGAGTATATCTCCAAGGCACTAATAAGATAGCCAAGATGGGTTCAAGTGAAAATCACAAAGAACTTGGATCCATGAAGCTTCCTATATGTAGAAAAGAAACCTTTGGCATATGGAAAGAGAGGGTCAGATTATTCATGGAGGCATCTGATCCAAGAATTTACATCATAGTTCAAGAAGGGCCTTTTATTCTTATGAAGACATCTATTCTAGATGCAAATCTGAAAACTCTCAAGAGTTATTCTGAGATGACAAAAGATGAGATCATCTTAGCCACTTTGGACAAGAGGCCATAAAACATAATTATTAGTGTCATAGATGATTCTACATTTCATAATTTAGTTCACTGCAAAACATCAAAGGAAATGTGGGACACCTTGATTTTCTACATGAAGGGGACAGAAGAAGTAAGAGAGGATAGGAAATTTATGCTAAATCAAGAATATGAGAGTTTCAGACAAGCCAAGACAGATAGCATAGCTATATGCTATGAACAGTTCTTCAGAATTGTCAATGAGCTGATGACTTATGGAAGAGTCTTCAGCACTTATGAACTGAATGATAAGTTTCTCAGATCATTAACCAAGTACTAGGATACTAAGGTCTGTGCCATCATAGAAGTGGCCAGACTTGCAGAAACTCCTCCACCAACCTTGTTTGAAAAATTACTGTCTTATGAAATACAGCTAACTGCCAGAAAGGAATAGGAGAAGAGCAGCAGGTATTTTGCCAAAGATAAGTCTGTGGATTTCAAACTTGAATCTACAAGAAAGGGCAGGAGAAAGACTCCTTCTCCTCCCAAAAAAGTTGCTGATACTAATTCAGAAAGTTCAGACACAAGCACATCAGATTGTCATAACTCTGATGAGGATTTTGCTGCCTTTTCTCGGCAATTCCAGAGGTTCCTGAAGAAAAAAAAACTGGAGGAGAAGGCCATCCTCTTCTTCTTACTCCAAGGATGATTGTCACAAGGGAAAGAAGAAAACCTCTAAAGAGGAAAGATATGGTTCTAAACCTGGTAAACAAATATCTACTAAAATAGTTTATTATTGTTGCAGCAAGCCAGGACATGTTATAGCAGACTGTCCTGTCAAATGAAAGGATTCTGGTGAGAAAAAGAAACACCAGCATAAAGGTAAGAAGGAGAAATCCTTTGTGTCCAAGAATTAGAAAAGCTGGACTGACTCTTCTTCATCAGAGTCAAAAAATGAAGAGGATGTTGAGGCCTACATTAGGTTGTTCTCAACTGAGGAAGATTCTGTAGAAATAGAATTCTTGCAGATGCTGGATGATATCATAAAGCAGAAGAACGCCAATGTATAGGGATGGTGGTCATAGCTGAGGATGGACTCTATCAGGAGCAGGATGGTCCTAGTAAGGTACAATCTTCACCTTCAGTGTCAGATTATATTACTAGCTCATAGTCAGAAGACCCTTCATCAAGAGGTGAAGGTGGCTCTGAATCTGAAGGAGACATCAATCAACTAATTGATGACTATATAGAGTTCCTGCAAGCCTTTAAGGAAAGTCGGCTCCTAGCCAAACAGGAGAATGCCACTCTGATGTTGACTGCTTCATGACTCAGCAAAAGTTCTGGATCTGAAGTTAAAAGAGATTAGTAAATTGAAGAACATAACTTTTATTCAGATGGATACCATTACTTTCATGAATATCCACATTAGGAATCTTGAAAGTAGACTCCAAAAGGAGAGGGATCTAGTGGCCAAGTTCTCAAAACCTAATTCTGTGTTACCTTTGATAGATTCCTTCTTTTACCAAAAGGGTAAGAAGGGATTAGGTTTCAAAGGAAGAACAAGAGTTGTCAATTCCAACAGGAAAAGCAAAGCTCCAGTTCAGCCACTTGCTTCCAAGCCTCCAATTTCTTTTAAAAAAAAGTGGTTCAACATTCTAACAGGTATGACCATGATAGTATTTATGGTCACTTTGAGCAAGGTAGTAGAAATGATAAGGGTGCTAGTGCCTATTGGGCAGTCCATGAGAAAACCCAAATGGCCCATAATGGACCATTTGTGTTTGGTGTACCGGCCCCAACACTCAAGAACAAGGTATCAGCTGACTCATAAAGTCTTCCAACCCATTATCAAGCTAAGGGAAAGTCTGTTAGCAAAAAAGACTTAGGAGTATCTGAAGCTATCAAGAGTATGCATTCTGAAAAGAAGGCATGTGCAGATAGGTTCAAGATATCCCAAGTACTTCTACTGCCAGACAAGTCCCTAAGCAAGCTTTGGCTAAAAGACTTGAGAAAAGAGTTGAAGTACCAGCTAGTTTAAGAGCTGCAAACAACATTATTGTTAAGCCAGTTTTTAAAAGAAGGTACAATATGCATGAGTGCTGGTGTTGTGGCAAAGTGAGCTACTATACCATTGATTGTTGACACAATGAGAGTGTCTAGAGAAGTAATGGTGGCTTACCTGTTAGAAGAACTGCAGGTAGGCATGTTCAGTTTAAGTCTAACTTGCACCTAGGACCCAGTAAAATTTGGAGTCCTAAGGTAAGATAATATATTTGTTGCAGGTAAGTCCAAGTGGACATACTCCAACATGGTACTTGGATAGTAGATGTTCTAGGAATATGACTGGAACAAGGAGCATGCAAAAGGAATACACTCCTATTGAGAATGGTCCCAAATTTATCTTTGGGGGCTAAGAAAAAGGGGTAGCTAAAGGTTTGGGTAAAATAACTAAAGGCATAGTAACTATCACACAAGTAGCTTATGTAAAAGGTTTGAAACATAACCTTATAAGCATAAGTCAACTATGTGATCTTGGCTATGATATTTCTTTCCTCAAGGATGAGTGTCAAATTAGAAGGTCAAGTGACCAAGGGGTTATCTTGACAGGCACTAGGAGAGAAAATGTTTATTGTCTAGACTTTGAGTGTGAGAGTAAGGACTCTTCTATTTGCCTAGTTGTAGATGAGAAAGTTTCTCATTATGTACAATGGCATAAGAGGCTAGCTCACCTGAACTACAAGACCATAGGCAGACTCTTTAGTGAAGAGTTGGTGAGGAATGGTCCTGAGGTTAAGTGCATTAAGGAGGGAATCTGCTTAGCTTGTCAAAAGGGCAAACAGACCAGGTCTTCCTTACAAAGTCTTGATACCAAAGACTCAGTTAAGTGTTTATACCTCCAGTATATGGATCTATTTGTTCATATGCCAGTTCATAGTCTAGGTAAGAAAGTCTATACCCTTGTGGTAGTTGATGACTTTTCCAGGTTTGCTTGGGTATTCTTCCTAAGGAGAAAATCTGAAACCCCAGATATCTTCCAGACTTTTATCAAGCAAATTCAGAATGAACTTAATAGTTCTGTGGTCAAGATCAAAAGTGATCATGAGACTGAGTTTTAGTCTGAATGCATGAAAAAATTTTGTTAATGGCTTGGGATTCATTAGGAATTCTCCTCACTTAGAACTCCCCAGCAAAATCGAATTGCTGAAAGGAAGAACAGAACTCTAATTGAGGCAGGTAGGACCTTGTTAAATGACACTTCTCTCCCAAAATATTTCTGGGTTGAGGCAGTCAATACTGCTTGTCATGTTCTCAATAGAGCTTCCATCACCAAAAGCCACAAAAAGACTCCCTATAAGATTCTAAAAGGCAGAAAAACTAATTTATCCTATTTAAGGATTTTTGGTAGCAAGTGTTATGTACTTAACAATTGTAAGTCTCATTTGATTAAATTTGTTGCCAAGTCCCAAGAAGGGATATTTGTTAGGTACAACAACAATAGTAGGGCATATAGGATCTATAACTTGACTACCCAAGTTGAAGAAAAATTTGTCCATGTTCTCTTTGATGAGTCAGTTAATCAAGCTAAGAATGAAGAACAACCAGCTGAAGATATTGAGGATCAGCAAGCTAAAGGAAATGAAGAACAACAAGCTGAAGAAAGATTCCCTCTTGCTATGAGATATTTAAGAGACCATCCTGCTCACCAAATCATTGGTGATGAAAGTCATGGTATAATGACCAGAAGCAAGAGCTTGAACTCAACACTATGTTCAAGTTTTCTGTCTCAAATGGAACCAAAGATGTTTGAAGAGACTATCCAAGACTCATACTAGATTGGTGTTATGCAGGAAGAGCTGAACCAATTCAAGAGATGAAAAGTCTGGAAACTGGTTCCCAGACCTAAGGGACATAATATCACAGGGACTAAGTGGATCTACAGGAATAAGCTAGATGAAAATGGAATTATTATCAAGAACAAGGCCAGATTGGTGGCAAAAGGCTATAGGCAGGAAGAAGAAATAGACTTTCACCAGACCTTTGCCCTAGTAGAAAGGCTGGAAGCAATAAGACTATTCCTTGCCTATGCAGCCTATAAAGAATTCAAGGTCTTCCAGATGGATGTCAAGTCAGCATTCCTGAATGGAGATCTAAAAAAGGAAGTATATGTGGATTAGCCATCAGGTTTTGTAGATCCTCACTTTCCTAATCATGTTTATAGTCTTAAGAAAGCTCTACATGGGTTAAAGCAAGCACCTAGAGCATGGTATGAGACATTGTCTACTTTTCTCATTGAGAACAAATTCTCAAGGGGGAAAATAGATAAGACCATATTCCTGAGGGAATCAAAGGGCAAGATCATCTTAGTCTAGATATATGTTGATGAAATAATCTTTGGATCTACTGAGAACAACCTTTGCAGAAATTTTGCCAAACTTATGCAAGGTAAGTTTGAGATGAGCAATATGGGTGAGCTAAAGTTCTTCTTGGGACTCCAAGTAAGACAGACTGATGATGGCTTGTTCATATCCCAGTCTAAGTTCAATAGGGAGTTGATTAAAAAATATGGCATGGAGACTGCCTCCACCATGAAAACTCCAATGGGGTCAAGTATGCCTATAGGAAAAGATGAGGCTGGGAAACCTGTTGATAAGTCTTTGTATAGAGGAATAATTGGCTCCTTACTATACTTGACTGTAAGCAGGCCTGACATCATGTATGCTACATGTGTCTGTGTTATATACCAGGCATACCTTAAAAAGTCTCATTATTCTGCTACAAAGAGAGTTTTAAGATATCTTAAGGGCACACCAGATCTTGGTATATAGTACCCTAGGAATAGAGATTATCTGCTAACAAGTTTTTTAAATGAAGACTTTGCAGGCTGTAAGGAGGACAGGAAAAGTACCATAGGTACATGCCAATTCCTACGTGGAAGATTGGTGTTATGGAGCAGTAAAAAGCAGACAAGTGTTGTTATATCCACAACAGAGTCGGAATATATTGCAGCTGGGAGTTGATGTACTTAGTTGCTGTGGATACAACATCAACTTGAAGATTATGACATCAAGATAAGTAGAACTCCATTATATTGTGATTCTTCTAGTGCTATATCAATTGCTAGAAACCCTATTTCACATAGTCAAATAAAGCACATTGAAATTATGTACCATTTTATTATAGAACATGTTGAGAAAGAGGACAAAAGTCTAGAGTTTGTTTCTACTGATAAACAAGTAGCTGACATATTCACTAAACCTCTAGATGAAAGTAAATTCAATTATTTTAAAATTGAATTAGGCATGTTGAACCTGAAATAAAATGATAGGTTAAGAAAAAATTCTACTCAACATATGACTAAGTTAAATATGTGTCAAGACCTTAGTGGTCTATGTCAACACACAAAAGTTGGGGTCGACACATAGAGTTGTCAAGATTCTAAACTCTGTCAAAACCTTAGTAGTCTGTGTCGATACACAGAAGTTGGTGTCGACACATAGAGTTGTAGAGACTCTAAACTCTCTGTCGATACTTTAGCAGTTAGTGTCGACACAAACAAACTTGTGTCGACATATGAAACTCTAATTTACGCGCGCCTTTTGACCCACCCTATTTAGAAAATTATAAATAGGAGTAAACAAGACCTTGTCGACTACGCTCTCAGAAATTTCGAGACTAAACCCTCAGTGTCGACAAGAAATTCTTCTTCTCTCACCTCAACTTCCACTTCTTCTCTCTCCAATGGCTCCCAAGATGGACAACAATATTAACGAAGGTTATGAGCTTGTCCAAGACGCGTTCAACAATGCTGAACAAGAAATCAAGGCAGTTGTGGACCTAATCCAAGCTACTGGACTGGATTATATGGCTTCTAAACCAACAAGGATTTGGAAGAAGGAAGTTCTTGCATTTTATTCCAAAGCTTCATTGAATTCTAAGGGAAACAAGATCAAGTCTACTACTCACAGAGAAAAGGTGAAGATAACCCTCAAAAGTCTGAGTAAATCCATTCAACTTCTAAGGATTAAAGAAGAGACTGAGGTTGATTCTAATTTAACTGCAGAATCCCTTAAATGGTGTAGGCTATCCTCAACCACCAACATTGGATCATCCATGACTAGGAAAGGGATGAAATCCAAAGGAAAGTTTCTATCTAATATTATTGGAAAAGTAATTCTCTACAAAACTAGGGGCATGATAGGATCTCTTCCTACATGTTCATCCTCATGACTAGAGTCATCTTCTAGGTGAAGATTGACATGAGTGTTGTAATCTTTAACAAGATTAAGGAAGGTATTAAGAAGCCAAATCTAGGCAGAATCTTAAGTCTATATTTGGCTGTCAGCATACCTGATGTACTAAACCATATTGCTGGCTCCAAAATTAACTATATGAGGAGAATGGATACAAGAATCCTATCTAGGTGGGGCAGAGTATTGTCCAATGAAGAACCTGCCCCAAAGCACCAGTCCAGACAGGTCACTAAAACAAAGAAAGCTCCTACCTAAGATATAGAGTCCTCCAATGACTCAGAAGAAATGGTATATTTCAGTTCTGATGATGATAACACTGAACTACCCAGGAAGTCTCCCAATCTCACACCTTGAATAGAAGCTCAAATCTAGGGGGAGACTGTCCATCTGATAGATAATCAAGAGATATCAGTCTAAGGGGGAGATATCAATAAAGCTGAGCTAGATAGTGAGATTGCAAACCTCACTATTATGGAAGTGGTTTAGGACATCAACATAGCTGCTGAAACTTCTGAAAAAAGAGGCACAAGATGTGCATATTTCTGTTATGCCAGCACAACCTCAAAATCCTGTAAATGAGATAGTCCAAGAACTGGAAACTGACTTCAGGGGGGAGCATGAACAAGTAAACAAGGAAGACACTCCTGCTGATATTAAACCAGATGCAAGGGTTGAGGGGGAGGTACCTGACCTAGCCCTAGGTCAAGGAGCAGATGCTCAAGAACAACTAGTGGAAGTTGACAGTTCTTCTGATTCTATTGATGAGCAAGCAACCTCTAGGATAAAGAAAAGGAAGTTTATGGAGCTAAGGAAAAAGAGCTCTAGATATAAGAAAGCCTTAAAGGCTGGATCCACATCTACTGCTCCTACAATGGACTTTAGTTCTCCGTTAGTACAACTATAGGTCAAGCTTAATAAGCAAAGACTTGCACTAGAAAAGTATGTGGATGAATGCCACAAGGAGTTGCAGTTCAGTCTGGCATAGGACATCAAATCTATAAGATTTGAGGTAAATTTGCTTAAGAAAGAAATGACAGATTGCTTCCATAAGGGAGGCAATGTTGTAGTATATATTGCCAAACAGCAACAAAACACTAAAACTGAAGTGGATGATCTGGTTGTCAAGCAAGGCTTTGTTCTAGAAAATCGGAAAAGAATGAATGAGAATATGATGGAAATATATTCCATCACTCTGACTAAATTGGCTGAACAAACCATTGCCATAAAAGCACATATAGACACCAAAGTATCTGCTATAGAAACACAGATCAAACTAGATTTTGCAGCAGTTGATACTGCTATAAAAACTTCTGAGTCTGCAATTTCAGCTCAAGTAAAGAAGTTCAAAGACTACTATACAACTGGGAACCATCATATTGCAGATCAAATAAGGTTTCAGAAGAATGATCTCAGAGATCATATTCATAGAGAAGTCCTAAAGGGGGAGAGGGTATTAGTTCAGGCTAGCTCTGAACATGCTAAATTGATATCTAATAGTATCAGAGCTACCTTGGGATATCCACCCTTATATGATGACAACAATACTGCAGAATTTGTATGCCAACCTGCATTCTTGGAGGGGATGTAATATGAAGTAGCTCAAGTCATATATCCCCCTCCTGAGTATGAAGAAATTCAACAGGCAGTCCAGACTATGTACATCCCTCCAGTGGAAAATTGCTATTAATTTCTGAAGAAGTGGAAATGTCTGATTCAGCTTTGCTTAAAGAGCAAGAGGCCCAGTTATCTAAGAAAAGATTCAGAGAACAGGCTGAGGCTAGGCCTGATTTTGAGAAATGGAGTCCAACCTCCAGAGGCATCATCTTAACTACATGGAATGCAATTACTGATAATCAATATGACAGGGGTAAGTGGTACTCCAAACAAGAATGGGACAAATATCTTGCACAACAAGAAGTAATCCACAAATTCAGAAAGGAATTGAAGGCTGGAGAAATCCCTGCAAATTCCATAGATCCTTGCAAGTACTTACCTAAACCATTTCACTACTTTGAAAGGCAAAAGCTAAAAGCTACTTAACTTAAGGACAAAGATATCAAAGGTAAGAAGCCTGTTGCTTATGCTAAAGCTGAAGTCAAAGCTACTATTCAGACAGGCAAAGGCATTGTCATCAAGGAACAAGACTAATCTTAACTTTAGATTGACTAGGTTTTAGAAGAACTATGTAAACATTTTGTTGTTCTTATAAAAACCTTGTAATCTCACTGGGGTTAAATGATATAAAGAAATCCTTGGTTGACAACAATATATCTATGTCTCTGAGTTGTACGTATGTTTTTCCTTTATGATGTTTTATTTTGGATATTTGTATGTAATATGTTATTTCTGCTTATGAATAACCCTGTTTGAAATGGCTGTATACATCTTGTTTATTACTTTTATTATATTGATGTATATCATTGACTATGGGTTATGAATTCTCCAAATAGGGCGAGATTGTTGGGTACATTGAAAATTGTGTACCAAATTTGGAGAAGCTTCACATAACTCAATGATATATGTTAGTTTATATTTGATGGCATTTTAAGTTTACTTGTGAAGGCTAATGATTGCAGAAATTATTCTAAGTATAAAAGTATCGAGACACTTATTTAGTGTCGACACCTTTGAAGGAGCTGTGTCGAGACAAGAAGCAAGTATGTATCGACACACAGGACTTGTGCCGATACCCAGAGTTTAGGTCGACATCAACTGTGTCGACACTCATAACTTGTGTCGACACACTTAAACCTTGTTGTACTGTCAGTTATAAAGAAGCAACTATGTTGACATCCAGGACTTGGGTCGACATATGGAGAAGCTGTGTCGACACACAGGACTTGTGTCGATACATTCTAAAAACAGCTGTGTCGAGAACTTGATTAAAAGCTGTGTCGATAGTTTTCTGAAGATGTCGACACAATCAAAGAAGTTATGTAGACACCAAGGAATTATGTCGGCAAACATTACATTTGTGTCGACACATTCTATATTTATGTCTCGATAGATTCAGCTGAGTTAAATAACTCTAAGTGCCAGATCTCAAGACTGAAGAATTGACGTCTGTCAGAATCATCAAGACTGTTAGATATGTTAGAACAGTCAGATGTCGGTTAACTACCGGATCAGCCAGTTACCTCTGACAAGATCTATAAATAGAGTTAATCTATCACAGAATGATTGTAAAGAAAAATAAGAAGTAGGAGAAATCACTCCAAGAAGAATTCACAGAATTCTATACAACAAGAATATTCTGATTCAAGATCAGAGAAGTAGACAGCATCTCTTTAGATCTGTCAGTGTTTGCAGATTTAATTCTGCAAGGAGGAAGAAGTTGGATCTACACCAACTTCTCAAGAAGATTCAACTTATGTTCTCTCTTTCAAGAAGCTTTGAATAAGCTAAGTCAGGTTGAATCAGATTCATTACAGTAAAGGTCAGGAGAAAGCAGATCCATCAAGATCTAATCAAGATTCCCTCACCTCTCTCTCTCTATCTGGCTGAAGGAAGAAACATACTCTTTAATATATTTTCTGTTAGATCTATTTTTAGATCTGAGTGTAAGAGATTTCAATCTCTGAGTTGTAAGCCTGTAATTATAAAGGCTGAGGTAGGGCTGTTTGCCTGAGGTAGGAGATTAAGTTCTTTGAGCTATAGGACTGGTGATAAGGGCTGAGGTAGGGTTTGATTTTCTGAGTGGTAGGAGTGTGGATTCACTCTGAGGCAGGGTTCTTGGGAAAGCCTGAGTTGTAGGACTTGTTGAAGTCTGAGCTGTAGGAACCAATTTGGGTTCTGAGTTGTAAGATCTGAGGATCTGAGAAGGTGGAAGGAAGTTTGGCCGAATCTAGTGTAATGCTAGATAGGCGAAGGGGAAAAGTGGATGTACCCATCATCTGGGGAACCACTATAAATCTGTGTGCATGCTGTGATTGGATTATTGTGTGTTGTGGTAGTTGTAGAATTTATAACTGTGATGGGATTAATTTATTAACTGCCTAAGTGACTAAGAATTGAACATATTCACCCCGTACCCCTCTAGGTGTTTAGACATTCTTGAAACCAATTCTTTCTGAACCTCATGATTCGGGGGGGGGGGCGGACAATGCTTCGCTCAACTCAACATATCTCTTACAGAGATTTTGTACTCCCTCTGAAACTACCCTCAGCATTTGAGGCCAAAGGCGATCCCCCGTGACAGGGGGAACTAGTCATAGTACTGCCACTTTCACCATGAGCATAAACATGATATGGGGGAGTGCATGCGCTATAGGAGGAAGTCGAGCGGCTTGTGCATCACAGCTTCCCCAAAGAATTTCAAGGGAAAAGTGTGGTTGCACCAACGACCCCAAACAAACCCACCGAAGGGCAATACCATGAAGAAGCACCTCCTATGAGGCAACAATAACCGGTCAGGCCGACTGTCCCCATTATATTGAGACCCTCTTTAAATCTACAACACATTCAGGCGACCCTCGGAAGCCCACCGGGCAAATTGAGCGGGATATTGATTGATGATGATGTCTCAGCAACATGATGTTCTTATCAACTCTTCTCTAACTAGGAATCTTGGGGAGATACGTCCAGCTTGGCTCGAGAGGTAACACATCGTACGACACCCAATGATCCCCATCTTTGGAAGCTTCATCCTACTAGTGATTTTGGGAGTCCCGCGGTGTTGTCCACATACGAAGTTTAGTTTATCATCGTACAAGCCACCTTAACATTCGACACCATCCTCTAGAGTCCAATGCGAAGGGCACTTCGTGTTGATGCACTAGCTCTAGGAATCTCATTGGACATCCACTCGTAGCACAAATCTTATGGGGACCCTTCCAGGACTTGATGCATGAAGTATGTCGAGGGAGCTCCACAATCATCTACGGTCTATCTTCCACAATTTCTAGAATAAAAGTTATATGACTAGGCTTGTGCACCCCTGTATATTCATTATGCAATAATCCAATTAATTGTATTTTTGCCGACTACCATTTACAAGCTCGGTAGCTCTCAAGCGAGATGTACGAAAGTCCTTCTACACCACTTAGGTGAGATAGACAGAAGTCCTTCTGCACCGCTCAAGCGAGATGGATGAAAGTTCTTCTAAACCTCTCAGGTGAGAAGGGAGAAAATTCTTCTTCACCTTTGAAGCAATATAGACAAAGTTCCGTCTGCACCTCTCGGGCAAGATGGACAAAGGTCCATCTACACCTTCACCTGGACAAGCCACGATTTTCCTGAGGCGCGAACAAACAAAGGTTCTTCTCCACCTCCACCTAGACAGAATTCGGTCATCCTAAGACGCAAATGAACAAAGATTTTTTTCTACCTCCACCTAGACGAACCTCGGTTCTCTTTAGGCATGAACAAACAAAGGTTCTTCGCCACCTCCACTTGGATGAACCCCAGTTCTCTTAAGGCATGAACGAATAAAGGTTCTTTGTAACCTCTACCCGGACGGACCCTAGTCCTCTCGAGGCACGAACGAACAAAGTTTCTTCACCACCTTCACCTAGACAAACCCCGGTTCTCTTGAGCCATGAATGAACAAAGGTTCTTTGGCACCTCCACCCAGACAGACTCGGTCCTTCTAAGGGAAGAGCAAACAAGGGTTCCTCACCTCCAACTTCTAAGAGGCCCCTAGTCCCCCCAAAATGCAAGCAGACAAATGTCTCTTGCTAGCAATCTGTTCAAAATTCTAACATTCAAGCTTAGCGCTACTCGGCAAAAAGCATACGTGCACCAAACCACAATCAGAACATAAGATCCAAAAACAAAAAAGGTCTTCATTCAAACAAAAACTCCCCCACGGGCTACATCATCTTAAAGAATAAAAACATGCGGCGATGCAAAGGCCCACCTACGAAGAAAAGCAAAGCAAACAGACAAAAGAAAAGAGGGCATAATGGGATCATCCCTCAATGACGACATCAATATTGTCTTCTGAGGCATCCTCAATGCTTAAATTAGTGTGCTCTAGTAACCTCTGAGTATCCTAAAACACCTTGCCAAATCTCAAGCAGTACGCGGCATCACGCTCTTCCCCCCCCCCCCCCCTAAGCGAATAGATCTCAGTCACCATCATATCAGAGCAGGCATCCTCTGCGATATGAGATCGCTCCATCTCAAATTCATGAGACCCTTTGTACTCACCACCAAGGATGCCCGCAGAACCTCGACGTCCTTTAGCTCTATGGTGAGTTGAGCCTTCTCGTTCTTCATCTATTCCACCTCCTCCTCCTGCTATGACATCACTACGTCCTCTGTCTCAGTATAATGTATCAACTCCGTAAGGGTCACTTCGGTTGCAACCAGCCTCCCATAAAGAGCCTTTACCTCCGCATAAACCGCGCTTAGCTTCTCCCGAAGAGTCTCGATCTCAGCCTTGGAAGAAGATAACTCAGACTCTGCATTAACCAACAAGGAAAGAACTTTCTCCTTCTTCTTCTAAGCAGCCAACAAAGAATCCTCAAATGCGGCCAGCTTCATCTACAAGGAGAAAAACTCATCTATCATAGCCGCGTAGCTGCTATTTCATGAAAGCATGATCTCATGCATCTCGTCTAACTATAAATGCAAGGAATAAATTATTTCAATGCATAGAAAAGAACCAAAGGGAGAAAACAACGAGAGCCACAAACATATCTTTGGTAGAAGTACTCGGCAAGAAAAGCATTCCCGTCTCTTTCCCTTTTCCATCACTAGAGGCAACTCGGGGTCCACTCGAGAAACTAGCTCACCCGCAGGTAGCTCCGGGGAGTCTTCGGTCTTAGCAGGCGGCAAATCAACAACTGGGTCATCCGGACAATCATCAATGACTTCAATAATAGTCTCAAGGGCAGTGGAAGATGACCCGCCTTTCCCCTGCTTCAATGAAAAATCCAGCTTCCTCCTCTTTCCACGCTCCAGCAGTATAGCACAACTCTGCTCCATATCCACTGAAATGCCCGCAAGAACTAACCTTCTCTCAAAGACAAACACATGGATCTTATAAAGAGCGGCGCCCAACTCTCGCGGATCCTCGAAGCACAACAGAGGAGAAAAGCCATACTCCTATCCCGCCAAACAGCGACAACGATTTGGAAGCTCTCGCGAAATCTCATGCAACTTCCATGGGTTCTTTATAAATCCAAACAATGCTCCCCCATGATAGTGGTCGGTCTTCGTTGGGAATTTGCCCTCAATATTCCTAGATTTGAAGAAGTGCATCATGTAATGATAAATGCATTATGTATTTGATGTCTATCTATTCATATTTGTGTAGACTCAATAATTAGTGTTGATATTTAAACTTAGAAGTACAGGAGATGAGTTCAGACCAAAATTGAACCTAAATTTTACTCAAAATTAGTCTAAGGGTTGAGCTGTGAAGTTCTATCAAATATCGTTTTGATTGGATTCGAGTAACAAAACAATATCATTTGGATAAGAAAGCTTCAAAATGATATTTATTGTTTTGATGCCTAGAAAGGTGGGATTAGAAATTTGTGGAGGCACCAAAAGTAAACGTCACACCAATGATGTATTAAGGATGCTTTGACTTTCTATCAGAAAAGTTTTTGACTGTTTGAAATGTCAGACTTGTTAAGGTTAAGAGAAGGGCTTTTTATAAAGGGAATTCTTCAAGCAAGAAACCCTAACTTATGATTCGCTATTAGAAATGAAAATTTTAACAGCTGTAAGAAGAACCTTTTTTTCAATTTACTTACAGAGTAAAATATCAGGAAGCTCATTTTTTTGTTGTAGAAGAAGAAGGAGATCAAGTTATCTCTTCATTGAAGGAACTCAGCTCTGAACCTGCTGCAAATCTTTTCAAGTGCTGAGAAGAAGGCTTTCTCTCTGGAAAGCTCAAGAAGACTCAAAGCTTCTAGTAATATTATTTTTGAGCCATCATTCTATAATATCTTTAAAACAATTTATGTGTAAGATCTCTTTGAGATTTGAGTTGTAGGGCTATGTTATCAGCCTGAGTGTAGGGCTGGATAGAATACCTAAGTGTAGGACTCTATTGTGGGTCTGAGTGTAGGATTTAGGGAGTGAATTTGAGGTAGGAGATCATCTGGATCTCTAATCTTATACTTTGAGATAGGGTTGTGGACAGCTTGAGGTAGGACTTACTAAAGTTTGAGGTAGGTTCATGTTGAAGACCTGAGGTAGTATCTAGGAGTGGATTTGAGTTGTATGATCATTGATCTATAAAGTTGGATGAGTTTGTCAAGTCTAGCACACTGCTAAATAGGTGGTGAGGGACAGTGGATGTACCCATACTCTGGAGAACCACTATAAATCATGTGTGCTTCTGTGTAATGTGGCTTTTACTTGTTTTTTCAGTAGTTTGTTTTAATTAAGTAAAAAGCTTATATTTAGCAAAGCACCTATTCACCCCCTCCTTTTAGGTGATTTAGACTACCCATAATCTTTCAAGTGGTATCAGAGATAGGTTGCTTAAAAATTACTTAACAATCTAACGAAGTTCTTATCAAGGGTAGTTAGTCAATCACCATGACTTCTAAAAGAAAAAAAGCTAAATAACAGAATTTTATTCCTCAAAAATTTATCATTATATCGGTATGATCCTCTATTTATAGGGGAGAAGATAGAGAAAGAGAATACAATGGACAATATGGGACTAATACACAACAGGCAGACTGGGCGGACACAAAAATACAAACCATAGTAAGGAATGCAATTAGACAAGCAAACCGACCATTGAACCTCAGACCACAACAACATAAACCTGCCTGCCAGGCTTTCCTTTGCTCTACCAGAGATGCGGTCTCACTTGTCCTCCTCAAGACATCTTAACAGCTGAAACCATACCACTAGGACAAGATTGTAACTACTATTTGCCAGTCTAGCACGATAGACTGGCAGGTCGTAAAGGGCAAACCGCCACTATAGACCGCCACTGTAGACTGCCAAGCCGCTAAGGGCAGACCGCGATTACTGACTACAAGGCTTCTAAGGCAGACTATAAGGCTGTTAAGGGCAGACTGCCACTACAGACCTTTATTGCAGACTACCGCTACAGACTGCCAGTCCGCTAAGGGCAGACCCCCATTGCTGACCGTAAGGCTGCTGAGGGCAAACTGCCACTACATAAAACTACTGGAGACCACCACTATAGACAGCCAGGTCGTGAAGGGAAGACCGCTATTATAGACCGTCAAGCCACTAACTGCAGGCCGCTACGACTGACTGTCAGGCCGCTATGGGAAGATAGCGAGGGATAGAAGAGTTCTAACACTCTCCCTCAAGCTGGAGCATATATATCAATTATGCTCAGCTTATCACAGATGTCTAAAAGAGAAGTGAACACTGGTTTTATAAAGATATCTGCTAGTTCTTTGTCTGAAGTGACAAACATAGTACATATTTGATACTTCAATATTTCTTCTCTAATAAAGTGCCAGACAACTTCAAAGTGCTTCATCCTCTCATGAAAAACTGAATCCTTGGATATGTAAATAACAGCTTTATTATCATAGAATATTGGAATAGGATGATCATAGACTTCCCCCAAGTCAAGCATAAGTGCCGATAACTATTTCAACTTGCAAATTGTTGAAGTCATGCTTTTGTATTCAACTTCAACACTTGACCTGAAGATAACAGACTATTTCTTGCTTTTCCAGCTAACTAGATTTTCTCCTACATAGGTGCAAAAACTAAATGTAGATTTCTTATCTTCTTTATTATTATCATAGCTGGCATCAGAGTAGGATTCAATTCTCAGATGGTTGCATTTTTGAAACTGTAACCCCTTTCCTAGAAACCCTTTCACATATTCCAGGATTTTTAAGGCTGAATGAAGACGACACTCCCTGGGTGGCTACATAAACTAACTCGCCCTTTTTACTTTATAGCTGATATCTGGTCTTGTAACAGTCAGGTAGATGAGTTTTCGTACCAGTCATTTGTACCTAGAACCACCTGGAAGAAGAGGAGAATTCTCAGTCAAACACGTGTCATCACCAACTGCTATTGAACACCAAATAGGTCTCAACCCAAGAAGACTATTCTCTTTCAAAAGGTTAAACACAAAATTTCATTATGATAGAACTACAGAGCTCAATCTTCGTGAGATTCCTATCCTGACAAAGTACTTTGGAGACCCAATATCTTTTGTAATAAAAAATTACCAAAGATATCTATTTGCTAGATCAATTCCCTCCTTATAATCACCTAAAAGGAGGATGTCATCCACATAAATAGTAAGAACAACCAGCCCTTTAAAAGTCTTGCATACAAAATGAAAATGATCTGCAGAACTTCAAACAAAACTAATAATGGATATACCTGTGTTTAACATGTCAACTTGTATACCTAAGACTCCCATTGAGTAACATACCCAGGAGATTGCTCTATATATACCACTTCTTGCAGATCACCATAAAAGAAGGAATTTCTGACATCCAACTGAAACATCTCTCAATCCTTGTTAATATCCATAGAGAAAAGGACATATATCATGCTAATTTGAGCAACTAAGGAGAAGGTGTCAAAGAAGTCTGTGTCATAAGTCTGAGTAAAGCCTTTGGTAACTAGCCTAGCCATATAATGATATATTTGAATGATACTTCATGACAAAGACCCATCAACAACCAACTACATCCGCCATTGGAGGAGTAGGGATAAGAGTCCAAGTACCCCTTTCGGTCAAGGTATTTATTTCTTCATCCATAGTAGCTTTCTAACGAGGAAGAACAAGAGCCTCATGATAGGTAGCCAGGATTGCAGTAGCCAAGAGAGCAAAAGCAAAATGCTTTCCAACTAGGGAAAGATGAGCATACAATACAACATCATCAATAGAATGCTTGTTGCACGTCTGTACTCCCTTCTGTAGAGTAATTGGAAGATCAAGATATGTCTTATCTTCCATATTGGATCCATCCATCAGAGAGATTACTGTCCCGAGCACTGTTAATACCAGCTCTAAAGGTATAGAAGTAGTATTGGGAGAAAGAAATGAAGAAACATGAACTTGTGTGGGAAGAGTATGAGGAGATGGAACAGATAGAGGAGAGAGAATAGGTATAGAAGGTGAGTCATCAAGCTGTGAGAGAGTAGGAGGGTGAGGAAAGAAAGGTGTATCTTCAAAGAAATTTACATCAACAAAAACATACTATTTCCAGAGAAGAGGATCAAAACATTGATACACCTTTTGAGTCGTATAATAACCAAGAAAGATTCACTTAACAAAGCGAGGTTAAAGTTTGTCATGACCGGGAAAAGGAGAGTGGACAAATGTAGTACAGCCAAAGACATATAGAGGTAAGGGAAACGGCATGGCTCCTAGATATAGGATGGAGACTAGAGTTTTTTCATGAAGAGCTGAAGAGGGGAATGCGGTTGATGAGATAATAAGTGAGAAAAACAGCCTGACTCCAATATGATTGAGGAGCATTCATCTGTATGAGAAGGGTGCGAGTAACATCTAGGAGATAACGATTTTTATATTCAACAACACCATTTTGTTGAGAAGTGTAAGGACAACTGGTTTGATGAATAATGTCATGATGCATGCAAAAATCTATGAATTGATGACTAACATATTTTTTTAGCATTATCAGTACGAAGAATTTTAATTCGCATACCAAATTAAGTATGTTTTTCATTGTAAAACATAATGGACAAAAAAAATATCAAAACAATATTGCAAAAGATACAGCTAAGTACATATTAAGTAGTCATCAATAAAATAACAAAATACAAACTTCCCCTACCAACAGATCTAGTAGGAGAAGGTTCTCAGACATCAAAGTGAACAAGATCAAAGGGACAAGGAGAACTATGTCCTTATCTTGCTGGATAGGAGGAGCAATAGTATTTGCCAAGTTGGCAAGCTTCACAGTTAAGAAAAGAGTTCCTTTGAGGAATATCATGTAGGAGTTGGTAGATGAGGCAAGGAGGATTATGACCAAGGCAAATATTTATTTGGTGAAAAGAATAAAATGTGGATAAAGTAACAAAATTGTCGAGGAAGAAGAGATCATTGCTTTTAGTCTCATTATTAATCATCTCCTTGGAGTTGGGATCATGAAAGAAATAAGTAGTAGGTGTAAAGATAACCGCACAGTTTAGTTGTTTGCATAAAGCAGGAATAGAGACCAAATTACACGAAAAATTGGGGACATAAAGAGTGTCCTGAATCTATAGAGATGAAGTGACATGGACTGTATCAGTCCCACACACACGAGATGGAGTACCATCCACAACAAAAATCAGAGGAAACTGGTTATGCTTGTTCAAAAAAGAGAACAATCAAGTATTGTCTGTCATATGATTAGTAGCTCCTGAGTCAGTAAGCCACTTACCTTGAGTAACCATATTGGCACTTCCTGAAAAGGAGGCGAGGGATGTGGACTATTACATCACACGTCGAAGGGAGAAGATGAGGATACTTTACCCAACACAGATCCACAAAATGCCCTATCTTGCCACAGTGAAAATAGAGATAGCGAGAATGACCACACCCACCAGAGCAACCCCCATGACCATTAGAATTATTGAAACAAGTTGGTTGAGAAATAGTGTCAGGGTGGGATGGGATTGGGAGAAAAGTAGAGGATGATGAAAAAGACTAGTAAAAACAACAATGCTGCAGTAGTAACATCCAGAGTGGGAGTGTCAGCTAGCTTCTCTAAGAATTTGTTGTATAATTATATCATAAGACTCTGGTAGGCAGATAAAATTCATCATTCCTAAACATATGCACCCAAATTAATTAAAAGATTATATGGCATGTAGATGAGAGGATAAAATTCATCACTCCTAAACATATACAGTTGGGTTATTTAAAAGAAGAAAAAAAAAGATGGAAATGAGAGAATAAAATTCATTATTTTCCAAACAAAGTAACGTCTTCGATGTCAATTTTGTCCTATTTAGCCAATGTCATTGCTTATCTAAGATTTATATGACAGAGCTTAGTTAATATTTTATAGTTTTTTAAAAAGTTTCTTATAATGTTTAAAATTTCTATAATTTAATCATGGATTATTTAACTTAATTCAATGCAATCTTGATTATCAAAATTTAAAAAGAGAATTTATAAACTAATATTTTTTCTACTCTTTTCAATTTATGAATTTTGAGTTATTTCTTATGAGTCTAAATTGTATTTCTTAACTTATATTGATTTGAGTCATATATTTTTTATAGTATATAATTAGAGTAAATATTTTTGGAATGTCCTATGAATTCTTCTCATACTTATGAATTTGTTTTGCTCGAGATGAGCAAAAGCTTAAGTATGGGGGTATTTGATAATGCATTATTTATTGTTAATTTAGTATAGTATTTTGTAAATAATTAATTAGCTTTTAATTAGTTTAATATTAACATATGTCTAATTTGCTTTATTTTATGTTTTCAGGTAAATCAAGGCTGCCAATAAAAATTTGGAGCTCACAGTCTTGTTTAGGGGAAAAGTTGGATTTTTTTTTTTGCAAAAGATCATATTACACTCCCCCGGGTCACATGTGTGACCTAGGGGCGTGACCATAGTCACAGGATGTGACTCCCCTAGAAGCTCTAGAACTCGATTCCATGTAGATTAAAGTTACAAACCCCTTATCACAGGCGTGACAGGGGGTGTGCCCTCCAGGTCAGAGGCATGACTCAACATTAAAGTAACCAGTTCATGTCGACTTCAGTTTCATCTTACATACCCATGGTCACTGGCGTGACCATGAGGCGTGACCTCTTCTGCAACCACCAGATTAATTCAAAATCGTATCATTTCCTGCTGTTTGTTTACCCAGTTAAGACATGCTCGAGGTCACAAGCATGACCTAGGGGTGTGACCCATAAAATTATAAATTTTGGCAGTTTTTCTCCCAACGTTCCCGGGCTTTCAAGATGGCAGTTTCATGCCTTACATGCCCTAGGTCACGGTCGTCATCTAGGAGCATGACTTCATAACTTTTTCCCTATAAATTCCAATTGCTGTCATTATAATCCCCATCTAATCCTTGCTTCAATTAGATCTTTTTTAGCTTAGTTTTAATGCATTTTTAGTGTACTTTTCTCTTTTATGTATTTTCTTTTTAATTTCAATTCATAGTTAGATTTCACTTTTTATGCACCTGTAATTTCATTTCTAGATATAAAATATTTTTTCCTTTTATTATGCATAGCTTGTTTTATAGCATTTGATCGAATGAATTCGTAAGTACTATTATTTCGCTCTCTTTTCATGCTCTTTGATTGCAAAAATTACGATTCACCTTTAATTTTATTATATTGATTTCATATTTATGGTATATGTAAATCAAGTATTGATCAATATTCTAGTTGATTGAGAGATCCGTGAATACGTGTATATTGCTCATTAGTGAAAGGATTTGCATGCACTCCTTAAGAGAGGATGACATAAATTTTCTGGATTTAAGTCAAGTCCAATAGTGGGGCTCACCGCCTAAAGCAAGCTTGGGAGTTTCTATTGGCCGAGTGTTCTTAACCGATCAACCTAAGGTTAGTTGTTAGCGTATTCTCGAGAGAGGCACTTTCATATTTTGAGAACCTCCACGGTCGAATTATTTTCAATCTAGTTTTATGAATTTGAGATTTACGAATTATTTTACTTAAGAAGGATTTCTAATCAAATGCTCTTATTTACCTTTTATTATTTCTTTCTCAAAAATATTATATGATTTATCAATAAAATATTATTAATTTGTTTGAGTAGAATTAATCAACAGATCCGTGGAATACGACACATGATATTTTATTTCTAAAATATCCTATATTATGAATGATAAGTGCTCTTGCCTATAGTTTGTAGAATTTTGATAATAATATTTATCCTAAATTTTACCTATTAACGGACTCTGTTTTTCTAACCACTTGCTCTGAGTTTTACAATGGTCTCTCTCCACCGCATCCCTTGCTTTGCGTGCTCTGTAGTTTTTACCCTTTGTAGCTCGTGAGTGACCCTCTTTAGTCTGTTGTTTGCTCTCTCTACGATCTTAGCCCTTTTTCTTGTACTTATATCTATCTGCACGGTTAGAGCTTTCTGCCCGCTTTCTTGTTACCCTTCACATTTTCCGTGAATTTCGGTCTCTTTGAGTGGTCTTTTTCTCTATCCACATGGGTAGCCTCTTTTTTTCCTATTCGATTTCTCCTCTATAGAGACTCTAACCCTCTCTTCTTATACTCTTTCTTTGCCTCCAGCTCTTATCGCTCCCTCTATTTCCACTCCTTCCGACAATCTTGGCACTGCCTCCAAGCTGACTAGCTCAAATTACCCGAATTTGAGTGTTTCCTTTATATTCTTGTTACGGTCTAATCTCAAACATCATCATCTTACTAATGAACCTCTTACATGAGGATCTGATGCCTTTGATGATTGGGATGCTAGTGATCCTCTCGTGAGAACGTAGCTTGCTAACAGTCTCTTTGGTGAGTGCCTACCCGTCATTAGCCATGATGAGATGGTTAAGGTTGCTTGGACTCATCTTGTAGCTCTATAATCCAAGGGAGCTCAAACTTTGAGAATATACTGGCTATATGCTGACCTTTTTGCCCATCCTACTATGACTCCTGATACTGCTTACAAGGAGGTGCAAGCTCTTAGCACCGAACTTCTTTACCAACGCCCTTTCTCTTTTGATCTTGCTAAACAACACAAACACTTCCAGAAACTTCTAGTTGTGTGTTATCTTATCCGCCTTCCAAAATCTTATGATATGATCCGACAATAAATTTTAGGAGAGGTTGACTCTCTTACTCTTGATGCTACTGTTGCTCGCATCTCTATTGTCACTATTCTTCTTCAGTGTCCCTTGCTTGCCTCTCCACCATATTCTGACACCATTTCTCATCCGGCTCATTGTGGTAACCCTAGTGTCTATGGAGGTCACTTTGGAGGATGTGGTATATCTCGACACCACTGCTCTTATTAGGGAAAGACTTGACACCTTGTTGATTGTTGTTGGGTCAAGTATTCTCTTCTTCATCCCCCAATAGGTGACACCACTTTCTCTACCACAAAGAAGTCTGCATCCATTGCCTCCTCTTCAGGTAATGCTCATATGGTCACTAAGAGTAAGTGGCTTATTGACTCTTGTGCTACTAATCATATGACGTACAATTCTCTTCTTTTCTCCTATTTGGACCAACATAACCAGTTACCTTCAGTTTTTATTGAGAATGCTTCTCTGTCCCCTATGTGCAGGACTGGTCCAGTCTAAGACACTCTGTCTTTACGACTTGAGGGCACTCTCTATGTCACAAATTTTCTATATAATCTGCTATATGTTCCCTCTCTCTGCAAATAACTAAATTGCACAGTTACCTTTATATCCAATACTTACTCTTTTCAGGATCCACACTCCAAAGATATGATTACTACTTGGACTGAAAGTGATGACCTATTCTTTCTTGGAAATATCTCTACTTTCTCCAAATTTACTTCTCTTCTACAGTGGCATCTTTTCCTTTGTCATCCTCCTCCTTACCTCATCTACTAACTATTACCAGACCTGCCTCTGGGAGACTCCTCTCTCAACTGTGAATTCTGCCAACTCGGTAAACATCACCTCTTATTATTTCCAACAAGACAAGGATGTAGTTCTTCTCATCCTATTTTTTCTTGTTCATTCTAATATTTTGGGTCTCCCTCCTACTAGATCTGCCGGTAGGGGAATTCTATATTTTGTTACCTTTATTGATGACTTTCTAGATGTACTTAGTTGTATCTTTTAAAAGAACGTTCTAAACTTTTTGTGTTCACTGCCTTTTATAATGAAATACACACACAGTTTGGTGTACCTATAAAATTTGTTTGCACTGTTAATGCTAGAGTATCTTAGTCGTCAATTCTCAATTTTTGTATGCATCATGGTATTATTCATAAAACAAGTTATATGTATACTTCTCAACAAAATTTCGATGCTGAACACTTGAATCTCCATCTCCTGGATATTGCTCGCACCCTTCTCATTCGAATGAATGTCCCTCAATCTTATTGGGGTCATGACATTCTTATTTCATGTAATCTCATCTGATGTATTCCTTCTTCGGTTCTCCACAACAAAACCCCCTTCTCCTTCCCATACCGAGATGCTGTAATGTTTCCTTTACGTCCATGAGTCTTTGACTGCATGGCATTTGTCCACTCTCCTTCTCTTAGTCATAATAAACTTTCTCCTCGCTCCATTAAGTGAATCTTTCTTGGCTACTCTCCAACTCAAAAGGGGTATCAATGATATGGTCCTCTTCTTCGGAAATAATATGTCTCTACTAACGCCCTTTCTTTAAAGATACTCCTTACTTTACTCAAGTCTCTACTCTCTCACCTCCAATTAATCCTCCTTATTTACCTATTATTTCTCCACCTTTACCTGAGTTTGTTCATCATTCTCGTCCCCCACTAGTCTCTATATCTCCATCCCTTTCTTGGCACTGCTTCTCTACCTCTAGAGCCATTGCTAATAGTTCCCGGGCTAGCACTCTCTCTGACGGATGGATCTAAGACAAAGGATAGGCTGAATCATGATCTTCTCATTGCTTTATAGAAGGGAGTTCGGAAGTGCGCTCAGCATTCCATTCATGATGTTGTCTCATGTGCACGTATTTCCCCCACTTGTAAGATTTTTTCTCTTGCTCTCTTGGCCACTGTCACCCTAGACACTTATAAGGAGGCTCTTACTATTCCCCATTAGAAAGCTGCTATGGATGAAGAGATAAAGATCTTAACTGAGAGATGCACTTGGACTCTTGTCCCTACTCTTCTAGGAGCTAATGTGATTGGTTATCGATGGGTCTTTGTCATCAAGTTTCATCATGAGGTTACTATAGATCATTATAAGGATAGGTTATTTGCCAAAGGTTTTACTTAGACAAATGGTGTTGACTTCTTCGACACCTTCTCCCTAGTTGCTTGTATTACCAAGATCCACATTCTATTTTCTATGGCCATTAATAAGGATTGGGAGATGTCTCAGTTAGATGTCAAGAATGTTTTCCTTTATGGGGATCTGTAGGAAGTGGTATACACGGATCAACCTCCTAGGTATGTTAATCATGGGGAGTCTCAGGTATGTAAGCCGCAGAAAGTAATATAAGGCCTAAAGCAAGCCCTCGGGCATGGTTCGGCAAGTTCAACAAAGTTATCTCAATCATTAGTTTTTCTCAAAGTTCTGTAGAACACTCTCTCTTCATACACAAAAATTCTAAAGGGTAGATTATTTTTGCTATCTATGTGGATGACATTCTTCTTAAAGGTGATGGTAAGGAGGGAATTGCATAACCAAGAAACAACTTCTACAACATTTTGTTATAAAAGATATAAGATCTCCTAAATACTTTCTGGGAATAGAAATCTCACGAAATTACAACTCATTAGTGCTCTCACAATGGAAATATGCATTGGATCTTTTAAAAGAGACCGTTCTTCTTGGGGCAAGACCCGAATGATGTTTGATGGTCGTTGGTGATGATAAGTATTGGAGTGAGGATTCAGCTCTTCTTCCAGATAACACCAGGTATAAATGACTATTTAGAAAGCTCATATATCTAACTATCATAAAACCAGATATATTTTATGCGGTAGGGAGGGTTAGTAAGTTTATGTAGACGCCATAGGAGTGGCATCTTCATTTAGCTCTAAAAATCTTGGAATATATAAAATGATCTCAAGAGAAGGGATTACTATTTTAGAAGAATAACTATTTTAGGATTGAAGCCTACTCTGATGCTACCTATGTGTATGATAAAGAAGATAGAAATTCTATGTTTGATTTTTGCATCTTTGTAGGAGAAAATTTGGTTAGCTAAAAAAACAAGAAATAATCTATTGTGTCCAGATCAAGTGCTGAAGCTGAATAAAAAGCATGACTTTGACAACTTATCAGTTGAAATGGTTATGGGCACTTATGCTTGACTTAGGAGAAATTTATGATCATCCTCTGCCAATGTTCTATGATAACAAATCAGCTATATACATATTGAAGAATCTAATTTTTCATGCGAGTACAAAGCATATTGAAGTTGATTGTTACTTTATTAGAGAAGAGATATTGAAAAATCAAATATGCACTCTTTTTAACTTTCAACAAAGAACTAGCAGATGTCTTTACCAAACCAGTGTCCACTTCTTTTTCAAATGTTTGTGATAATTTAGGCATGATTGACATATATGCTCCAGCTTGAGGGGGATTGTTAGAACATAAAGATTTGGATGTCTACTTTAGAAGACTGGACCTAGCAATCAAGATCCTGCTCTGGCGAACAGACCTAGCAGCTTAGCATTCTGGCGGACTAACCCTAGCAGTTTGGCAAACTTTTATGGAGGTCTAGTTTAGCTTAGTGTAGCCATGTAATACCCACCTCCCAGAACACAACACACGACCAAAGGGTTTCCTATGCCCAGAACAGCTGCCTTGTGGTAGTGTCAACATATGGGTTGACCAGTACTATAAGATGCCTGTTCTGCCGACTCTCGTAAACATAATCCATGCCAACCCAATATAAATAATATATAAGTCAAAATCCATACTAGTACAAGTCTAAAAAAAGAGACATGTAGCTACATAGCTCCTGAATACATCAGAGTTAAAATGCACCAAGGGATACAACATATTAGCTCTCAAAAACCTCACATCAGTAACCAATGGCAGTGAGTGTATCATCATATCAGGCCCTATCCCTCTGGTCTAGCTGCCCTCCTACATAACCTGCTAATGTTGCTGCTCTATTCGCCGGGTGTCCTCCTAAAAAGGAAGTTGTAGCAACTGTTAGTCATAAAGACTAAGTGGTTATCTCATCCTCTCACCCCGATGGCTCTTAGGCACTGGGCAGGAGAAAGAAGAAGGGTACAATATATTTATATATTACTATAAGTACAAGCAGGTGGTATATCTCTATTATCACAAGAGTAACAGTAACAGTGTACAGCAAATAATAACATCATTCTACACAAGAAGTATTGTAAGAGTAAGAGCAATTTGAAAGACTTGATTTCAAGAGCCTAGACACCTAGAGGGGGGTGAATAAGTTCTAATTTTCTTTAATAATTTTAGGCAAGTAACAAGATCAATAACAGCATAGAAAATATAATACATAACATAAAAATCACAGCACAGCATAGTATAGCAGATATATAGCGGTTCCCCAAGTTATGGGTATATCCACTTTCCCCCTTCGCCTATCCAGTAGAGAACTGGATTCGGCCCAACTTCCTTCCACTAACTCAGATCCATAGATCTTACAACTCAGAACCTAATAGGTTCCTACAGCTCAGACTTATAAAAGTCCTACCTTAGATTCTTCCCAAGAACCCTACCTCAGGCAACAGCCCTACCTCAGCCTTTATCACCAGGCTTACAACTCAGACTTTCACAAGACCTACACCTCAGGCTCTCTGCCCTACCTCAGCCTTTATAAACACAGGCTTATAACTCAGATCTAAGAAGATCTTACAAGTAAAAATAATATTTAGTTGTACAAAAATTTCACCCAGATAGAGCTCCCAATTGGTGTGATCTTCTTGATCAGTTCTTGAACAAACTGTATACTTCAGATCCAACCTGACTTAGCTTTTTCAAAGCTTCTTGATTGAACAAAATGAGGTTGATCTGACTTGGAGTAGAAGTTGATCTTCAGACAGCTCCCTTCTTAGATTCAGAAAAATATCTGAATCTTTCTTGCAGACTATTCAGGATCTGTCTTCTTAAGGGTTCCCTGCCCCTTTCTTGTTGTTGAGTTCTCTCTGAATCTGTGTTGGTTTGTTCTCCTATAATTGCTTAAATTACTTTTTTTGGTTGTCATGGATCAGTCCTTTATATAGAGTTTCTCAATGATTACCGACTGATCTGGTTTGTAACAACCTTCTAACAGTTCTGACAAAGGTGTCAGACTTATTATTTATGATAGCTGTCAAGTCTACAGTCGTGATAGTTTATTTTGCAATGACTTTATATCTCAGCAGGATACACTCAGCAAATTTCTTCACATGTGTCGACACAAATAGACTAAGTGTCGACACAAGCCTTGATGATGTAGACACAGCACTCAATGTGTCGACACAATCATTCTTATACTTCTCGACATAGCTTCTGTTATATGTGTTGACACAAGTCTTGTGTGTCGACACAACTGCTCCGGGTCTCGACATAGCTGATGCTGACAGATGGCGTTGAGTATATGTCCAGACGTCATTGAGTGTGTGTCGACACAAGTCCTGTGTGTCGACACAAGCCCTTCAAACTCAATATAGTTATTACTGATGGATGGCATTAAGTGTTGTCCAAACGTCGTTGAGTGTGTGTCGACACAAGTCCTGTGTGTCGACACAAGCCCTTCAGACTCAGTATAGTTGTTGCTGATAGATGGCGTTGAGTGTGTGTCTACACAAGTCCTGTGTGTCGACACAAGCCTACTTCAGGTGTCGACACAATTCTTGGGTGTCAACATATGCCTTTATTCTGGTGTCGATATAACTCCTGGGTGTCGAAACAACTCCTGCTTCAGGTGTCGACACAATTCCTGGGTGTTGACACAGCTCCTGCTTTAGGTGTCGACACAATTCCTTAAAAGTGTCGACACTTGTACTAAGAAATTTTTCCTGCATTTCTTAAACCTGCACACTGAAACTCAAACATCCCATCAAATACAAACTGATGTATATCATTGAGTAAGGGGAGGCTTCTCCAAATCTAGTACATATTTTCCAGTGTACCCAACAATCTCTCCCTATTTGGAGAAGTCATAACCCTTAGTCAAAGATATACACCACACATAATAAATAAAAGAAAAATAGATGTACATACATTTCACTGCAGGGTAACATAGAAAATAGCTAAATTCAATACTGAAAATGATGTCATTCATTAATCAGAAAATTGTTTAGGTGTACGTGTTTCTTTAAAGAACAAAAATCAAAAGATTACATTGTTCTACATATTAACCCTAAAATTGACTAGGCTCCTTGATTATTATTCCTTTTCCAGATCTGATCTTAGCCTGCACATTAGGTTCAATATCATTAGTTGGTTTCTTTCCTTTCAGGTCTTTCTTCTTTAGTTCTTCAACCTTGATCCTTTGCCTTTCAAAATAGTGAAAAGGCTTTGGAAAGTACTTGCTAGGCTCCACAGAGTCAGCAAGTAACTTCTCAGCTTTAGAACTCCTCCTATACTAAAGTATAGCCTCTTGTCTTGCCTGATACTTGTTCCACTCTTGCTTAGAGTACCATTTGCCTCTATTATATGTCTTGTCCTTCATAGCTTTCCAGGCAGTTAAAATAATGTTCCTGGAGGTAGGACTCTACTGCTCAAAATCAGGCTTCAGTTCAGCCTGTTCTCTAAACCTTTTCTTGGAAAGTTGTGCCTCCCTCTGAGCTTCCTTTGCAACCTTGGACATTTCTACCTTTTCAATAATTATATTATGTGCCTCCTATAGAGGTCTATACATTTGCTGAACTTCTTGTTGGACTATGTCAAAATCAGCTGGAGGAAAAATGACCTATGCAACCTCTGGCTAATCCCCTTCAATGTAGGCAGGTTGAACACCAGACTCAGCGGTATTATCATCCTCACATAGGGGTGGAAATCCAAGTGTAGCTCTGATGGTATTAGATACCCATTTTGCATGATCAGAGCTGGCTTTGACTAATATTCTCTCCCCCTTTATGACTTCTCTAACTATATGATCGCTCAGATCATTCTTTTGAAACCTTACTTGATTAGCTAGATATTTTGTACCTTCTTGGTAGTAGGCTTTGAATTTATTCATGTAATCAGAAATAGTCTTTTGAGAAGCTTCAATGGCTGTATGGACAGCAGATAGATCTGCTTGTATTTGCTTGGAGACTTCTGTTTTCAAATCAGCAGAAATACTTCCAAGTTTTTTGAGAATTTCTTCATGTGAGTCCTTGAGATTTTCATTTGACCTGAATTGATTTTCTAAAATATATCCTTGCTTGGTTACAATGTCTTCAACTTCAGTCTTTATCAGCTATTGTTGCTCAGCCAAATATACTACAACATTACCTCCCTTGTGGAAGCAATCTGTCATCTCTTTCTTATTCAAATTGACTTCAAATCTGATGGATTTAATGTCTTGAGCAAGCTGAAACTACAGTTCTTTATTTGACTCATCCACATAATTCTCCAAAGACTGCCTTTTCTCATCCAACTTGACTTGCAGTTGGAACAGTAGTGAACTGATATCCATGCCTTGAGCAAATGGTTGAGTGACTATTTGTAAGGCTTTCTTATAGCTTGTACTTCTTTTCCTCAGAGAAACCAGTTTTATCTTTTTAGCCATGTAGGCTTCTTCATCATCAAAAGATTGAGATGTGCTTTCTATATTTATAGTTGCTTTACTAACTGGGGCATCCAGTAGCTCCTCCCCCTCAGTTTCTGGTAGTTCCTTTTCTACTTATTGTTTCTCCCCCTCAGTCTTTGCTGTAGAGAAATCAGGGAACAATTCCTCAAAAGTTACCTCCTGCTGCATCTGAATAGGAGGAAAAATGTTGGCTTGAGAATCAAAAGGTTCTCCCTGGACATCCTGATCTTTATCCAGGGCCTTCTCTATACAGGAGATGCTCACTTGCTCATCTTGAGCTGTATCTGTCATCTGCACATCTAGTGCTTCATTCTCAGCAGTGATCAGTGCTTCTTTATTTATGTCTGATACAATGTCCATCACTGTATCAATAGCATACTCACTCTCCAGAGTAGCTACAGCAATGCCTCCCCCTTTGGCAGGCAGCTCAGATAGTTCAGTGTCTTGTACTGCTGGTTTAGGGTGTTCTCCCCTAGAGTTGAGGTTATTTGTTGCTTTGGGTGCTGACTGCTCTCTACTTGATCTTGAGCTTCTTTTTTTTGTTAGTCTTCATCTGAACTGAAGACTACCTCTTCTTCAGACTCACTGGAGGATTTTGTTTGTTGAACAATTTCTTTCTTCTTCTTATCCTTCTTGACCTGTTTCTGTGGAGTAGAGACCTCTTTGATCAATACTCTATCCCATCTAGATAGAATTCTCATGTCCATCCTCCTCATATGATTGATCATGGATCCTGACAGTTGGTTCATAACATCTGGTATTATTGAAGCTAGACATAAGCTTAGTATCTTTCCCAGATTTGGCTTTTTATTCCTTCTAGAATCTTGTCAAACACCACTGATGACCATTATGTTTTTACAGTGAATATGACTCGGGTCATGAGGTTGAACATGTAGGCAGATATTTTGTCATGTCCACCAGTCTTGCACAGAATTACCTTGCTTACGATTTCAGAAAGAAACTTACCTTGGGAATTCATCCCCTTTTTGGTAATTGATGATCCAACTTTGGTATTAGGGTTCAGCCCGCACCAACTTAGTGCATCTTTTGTCATGTATGGAACTATTTCATCATCATCCTTAACCTCGAGAAGTTGGAGCGATTTCCTGATCGTCTTAAGTGTGAGTTTTACTCTTGAATCCTGAACTGTGGCTTTCATCTTTTTTCCGTCATAATCCATATTTGCAGACGAGTAGAATTCAAGGACTTCCTTCTTCCAAATTCATGTAGGCTCAGAGACCAAAAACTCCAAGCCATTTTCCGAAATTAGTGTAATCACACCCTTAATGTCCTGTGAAGCTGTCTTGAATCCCCCACAAACCAGCTCATATCCTTCATTCACCTTGTCGTCCTGGTGTGGCGCCATTGACGAGACAGAGAGAGAGAGAGAAAGAAGAGAAGAGAAGTGAATATCTATGTTGACACAAGATTTAGAGTCGAGAATTCTAAAAGCGTAGTCGACCAGATTTTGTCGTCTTCTATTTATAGTGTACTGGTATAAGGTAGGTCAAAAGACACGCCTTACTTAGTAATAATACTAGTCGACAAAATTTTACATGTGTCGACATAAAAGACTTGGATCTTGACAAAACCTATTTTTAGTCGACACGTCTATGTGTCGACATACTAGTGTCAGTGTCGACACGGGCTAGTTAAGTCTCGACAGAGTGTGCCGACACCAATTCTTGTGTCAACACAAATACTGTTTCTTTGTTGACACAACATACTGAGAGTGTCGACACAATTTGCTTTTGTCGACCCAAACTTTCTTACTTATCCAAATTTCCTGAGAAATTTAGTGCTTACATATTCTTCTTAGGAAAGCTTGTGCTGACCTAGTCTAGGTTCAACATACCTAATTTAATTTTAAAATAATTAAATTTAATTTCATCAAGAGGTTTTGTAAAAATATCAGCAATTTGATTATTTGTGTTCACAAATTCTAGCCTAATATCTTCCTTCTCCACATGTTCTCTGATGAAATGAAACTTAATTTCTATATACTTAGTTCTACTATGTGAAACAGGGTTATTAGCAATAGAAATAGCACTAGTAGAATAACAAAATAGTGGAATTCTACTTACCTTGATGTAATAGTCTTCAAGTTGATGCTTTATCCACATCAACTACCTGCAGCTATATATTCTGATTCAGCAGTTGAGATAGCTACACTTGTTTGCTTCTTGCTGCTCCATGACACCAGCCTTCCACCTAGGAATTGACAAGTATCTGTGGTACTTTTCCTGTCTTATTTTCATCCTGCAAAGTCTGCATCTGAGAAGTCTGTTAGTAAGAAATCTCTATTCTTAGGGTACCAAAGACCTAGATTAGGTGTGCCCTTAAGATATCTTAAAATTCTCTTTACAGCAGTGTAATGAGATTCCTTTGGGCATGCTTAGAACCTAGCGCAGACACATGTTGCATACATGATGTCAGGTCTACTAGCAGTCAAGTAGAGTAGAGAGCTAATTATCCCTCTATACAAAGATTCATCAACAGGTTTCCCTGCCTCATCTTAGCCTGTAGGCATACTTGTTCCCATTGGAGGTTTCAAGATGGAGGTTGAGTCCATTCCATATTTATTAATCAACTCATTGGTGAACTTAGACTGAGATATGGATAATCCATCATCAGTCTGTCTAACTTGAAGTCCTAAGAAGAACTTCAGCTCACCCATACTGCTCATTTCAAACTTCCCTTGCATAAGTTTGGCAAACTTTCTACAAAGGTTATTTTCAGTAGATCCAAAGATAATGTCATCAACATATATCTGGACTAGGATGATTTTGCCTTTAGATTCCCTAAAGAATAGAGTTTTGTCTATCTTTCCTCTAGAGAATTTATTCTCAATAAGAAAAGCAGACAAGATTTCATACCAAGCCCTAGGGACTTGTTACAAACCATATAGGGCTTTCCTAATCCTATATACATAGTTAGGATAGTGAGAGTCTACAAAACCTGAGGGTTGTTCAACATAGACTTCCTCTTTAAGTCACCATTCAGAAATGTTGACTTTACATCCATCTGATATACCTTGAAACCTTAATAAGCAACATAGGCCAAGAATAACCTTATAGCTTCCAGCCTTGCCACTGGGGCAAAGGTTTGATCAAAGTCAATCCCTTCTTATTGCTTGTAGCCTTTTGCTACCAGTCTGGCCTTGTTCTTGATTATGGTGCCATTCTCATCAAGTTTATTTCTATAGATCCACTTGGTTCCTATAACATTGTGATTCTTTGGTTTAGGAACCAGTTCCCAGATTTCACATCTTCTGAATTGATTCAGCTCTTCTTGCATAGCATCAATCTAGTTTGTGTCTATCATGGCTTCTTCAAACTTCTTAGGTTCTATCTGTGATAAGAAGCTTGAACATAGAATAGTGTTTATGCTCTTGCTTCTAGTTAGAACTCCTTGACTTGCATCACTAATGATTTGGTGAGATGGATGATCCTTCAAGTGTCTTCTTGCTGGAGGAAATCTGCCAACCTCTTGGCATTCTTCATTTTCCTCATCCTGATGCACTTCACTGATTTCTTCTTTATACAGTGAATCTTGTTCTCCCCCTTGATAGTATGCATCCCTTTCTTCATCCAGCCTAGCAGGTGCTTCTTCACTAATTGTTAGCTTGTCCAGCCTGTCCTATAAACTTGTAGAACTACCTGAAGAGCTAGACAATTCATTGTTAATAACCTTAGACTCATCAAATACTACATGGACAGATTCTTCTACAACTTGTATAGTCACGTTGTAGATCCTGTATGCCCTACTATTATTGTTTTACCCAACAAATATCCCTTCTAGGGATTTGGCAGCAAACTTAGTTTGGTAGTGCTTACCATTCACTAGGACATAACACTTGCTACCAAAGATTCTGAAGTAGGAAATGTTTGGTTTTCTGCCTTTCAAAATCTCATAGGGAGTCTTCTTATGTTTCTTATTTATGGAAGCTCTATTGAGTACATGACATGCAGTATTTACTTCCTCAATCCAGAAGTACTCAGGGAGAGTAGTGTCACTAAATAGTGTTCTACTTGCTTCAATTATAGTCCTATTCTTTCTCTCAGCAACTCCATTTTGCTGGGGAGTTCTAGGTGAGGAGAACTCCTGATGAATCCCAAGTTCTTCACAGAACTTTGTCATACACTCAGACTAAAATTCAGTTCCATGGTCACTTCTGATTTTGACAACTGAATTGTGAAATTCATTCTGAATTTTTCTAATAAAAGTCTGGAAGACAGTAGGAGTTTCATATTTTTGTCTCAAGAAGAAAACCCATATGAATCTAGAATAGTCATCCACAATAACTAATGTGTATACTTTCCTACCTAGACTATGAACTGGCATAGGACCAAACAAATCCATATGCAAGAGATATAGACATCTCATTGAATCTTTGGTTTAAGTACTTGGAAAGAGGACTTAGTCTGTTTTCCCTTTTGGCAAGCTAAACAAACACCCTCTTTAATGCACTTGACTTGAGGACCATTCCTCACTAACCCCATACTAAATAACTGTCCTATTGACTTATAGTTCAGATGAGCTAGCCTCTTGTGCCATTGGACACACTGTGATGCTTTCTAACCTGAAACAAGACAAATGGGTGAGATGTTATACTCACAATCAAGGTTAAGACAATATACAAACCCTTTCCTAGTGCCAATCAGAATGATCTCTTGATCACTTTACCTCCTTATTTGGTACTCCCCTTTGAGGAAAGAGATGTCATGACCTAGATCACTTAGTTGACTTATGCTAATCAGGTTATGTTTAAGACCCTTCACATAAGCCACTTGAGTGATAGTAATAGAATTACTAGAAATGTTACCAAATCCTTTGATGATTCCTTTTTCAGATCAACCAAAGATTACTTTAGGTTCATTCTCTATGGGTGCATAGTCCCTCAACATTCTTCTTGTTCCAGTAATGTGCCTGGAATGTCCACTATCTAAGTACCATATAGGGGTATGGCCACTTGGATTCACCTGCATCAAATAAAGATTTACCTATCCTCAGAACCCAAATTGTTATTGGGTCCTAGGTTCTTGTTAGTTTGAAACCTTCCATGCTTTCCTGTAGCTTTTTTGACAGGTAATCTGTTCTTGTTTTTAACACTTGTGTTGAACCAACAATCCATGGCAATGTGGCCCACCTTGCCACAACACCAGCACTCAAATCTGTTGTACCTTCTCTTAGGTACAGACTTCACAACTTGGTTGTCAGCAGTCCTTTTAAGTGTAGGTGCTGGAGCGGCAAACCCCAAGGATTCCTTAATAACCTGATGAGTTTTCTTATAGAGTGGCCTATTGGCATATACACCCTTGCTAATGAGATCTCCATACTTACAGTGACCATGAGTAATATCATGATCATACCTATTTGTGGGTTGCATTACTCTCCTAAAGAAGATAGGGGTCTTTGAGGCTAGTGGTTGAACTGGAGCTTTTCCTTTTCTATGAGAATTGGTGGCCCTTGTTCTTCCCTTAAAGCCTAGACCTGTCTTTCCTTTTTGAGAAATGAAATTGTCTATTAAGGGTAAGACAGACTTTGGCTTAGAAAATTTATCCACTAACTCCTTTTCTTTCAGAAGTTTTGCCACCAGATTCTTGATGTGATTTTCCTTGAAAAAGATTGTGTCCATCTGAATAACAGTTATGTTTTTTAGTTTAGCAACCTCATTCAATTTCAAATCCAATATCTTTACTGAATCTAATGTAGCCTGCTTAAGAGATTCAATTTCCTTGGCATGCTTCTTTACAAGGAACTTGCTCCTCTCTAGAGCTTGCAATAAACCACCATACTCATCAATGAGTTGATGTACATCCCCCTCAGATTCAGAACCATCCACACCACTTGATGCAGATGCTTCTGATTCTTATCCAGTATAGTAATCAGAAGCTGAGGGAGAACTGTATACCTTACTTAGACCAGGCTGATCCTGGCACTGATCATCTTATGCTAGAGCCATCAGCCCTTTACAGCAATAGTCTTCAACTCCATTTATGGAGTCCAGCATTTGTAAGAATTCTGATTCCTTAGAATCCTCTTCTGTAGAGAACAGCCCAACATATTCTTCTGCAACATCTTCTTCTCAAAATTCTGAGGATGAAGAGTCTGTCCAACTCTTATGCTTCTAAGAAACAAAGGATTTCTCCTTCTTGCCTTTTAATTAATGTTTCTTCTTATCCTTAGACTCCTTCGTCTTGTCAGGACAGTCAGCTATGACATGTCCAGGCCTGTTATAGCAATAACAAACAATCTTAGTATTAGTTTGTTTACTAGGATTTGAGGCATACATTTCCTCCTTGGAAGTCTTCTTTTTCTTGTAATAATCATCCTTGGAAAAAGATGTTGAAGGCTTGGTTCTCCATTTATTCTTTTTCATAAACCTCTGAAACTTCCTTGTAAAGGCAGCAAAGTCCTCATCAGAGGTGTGGCTATCTGATGTACTGATGTCAGGATTTCCCGCTTCTGCCTCAGCACTTCTTCTGGGTGGAGAAGGAGACTTTCTCATACGCTTTCTTGTGCCTTCAGCATTGAAGGCTACTGACTTATCTTTATACTCAGACCTGCTGCTTTTCTCTTCCTCCATTCTGGCTGTGAACTGCATTTCATAAGATAGCAGCTTTCCAAATAATGTGGGTGGTGGTGTATCGGCAAGCCTGGCTACCTCTCTGATGGCACATATCTTTGTATCCCAGTCCTTGGTTAGTGACTTGAGAAACTTGTCATTCAATTCATATGTGCTGAAGACTCTTCCATAGGTCATCAGCTCATTTACTATTCTGAAGAACTTCTTGTAACACTCTGCTATGTTGTCAGACTTAGCTTGTCTAAAGCTTTCATATTCTTGATTCAACATAGATTTTCTATCCTCTCTAACTTTTTTAGTTCCCTCCATGTAGACAATCAAGGTGTCCCACATCTCCTTAGAGGTTTTGCAATGTACCAAGTTCTGAAATGTGGCATCATCTATAGCACTCACAATAATGTTTTGTGCTCCCTTGCCTAATGTTGCCAGGATGATCTCATCTTTAGTCATTTCAGAAAAACTCTTTGGGGTTTGCAGGTTTGCATCAAGAGTTGATACCTTTATTGGAATGAATGGACCTTCTTGTACTATAATGTAGATTCTTGGATCACATGCTTGCATGAACAACCTGACCCTTTCCTTCCATATCCCAAAAACATTCTTTCCTGTAGATGGGTAGTTTCATGGATCCAAATTCCTTCTGATTCTCATTTGAACACATTCTTGCTATCTGTTAATTGCCTTGGAGATTCACTTTGATTGTTAGGTCTATCTTTGAGTAACCTCCCTCTGATACCACTTGAAAGACTTGATTTCAAGAGCCTAGACACCTAGAGGGTGGGTGAATAGGTTCTAATTTTCTTTAATAATTTTAGGCAAGTAACAAGATCTATCACAGCATAGAAAATATAATCCACAGCATAACAATCATAGCACAGCACAGTATAGTAGATATATAGTGGTTTCCCAAGTTATGGGTACATCCACTTTCCCCCTTCGCCTATCTAGTAGAGAACTGGATTCGGCCCAACTTCCTTCCACTAACTCAGATCCACAGATCTTACAACTAAGAACCTGATAGGTTTCTATAGCTCAGACCTATACAAGTCCTACCTCAGATTCTTCCCAAGAACCCTACCTCAGGCAACAGACCTACCTCAGCCTTTATCACCAGGCTTACAAATCAGACTTTCACAAGTCCTACTCCTCAGGCTCTCTACCCTACCACATCCTTTATAAACACGGGCTTACAACTCAGATCTAAGAAGATCTTATAAGGAAAAAAGAATATTTAGTTGTACAAAAATTTCACCCAGATAAAGCTCCCACTTGGTGTAAGCTTCTTGATCAGTTCTTGAACAAACTGTATACTTCAGATCCAACCTGACTTTGCTTTTTCAAAGCTTCTTGATTGGACAAAATGAGGTTGATTTGACTTGGAGTAGAAGTTGATCTTCAGACAGCTCCCTTCTTAGATTCAGAAAAAGATCTGAATCTTTCTTACAGACTGTTCAGGATCTGCCTTCTTAAGGGTTCCCCCCTTTCTTGTTGTTGAGTTCTCTCTCTTGATCTGTATTGGTTTGTTCCCCTGTAATTGCTTAAATTGCTTTTTTGGTTGTCATGGATCAGTCCTTTATATAGAGTTTCTCAATGATTACCGGCTGATCCGGTTTGTAACAACCTTCTGATAGTTTTGACAAAGGTGTCAGACTTATTGTTTATGACAGCTGTCAAGTCTACAGCCATGATAATTGATTCTGCAATGACTTTATATCTCAGCAGGAAACACTCAGCAAATTTCTTCACATGTGTTGAGACAAATAGACTAAGTGTCGACACAAGCCTTGATAATGTCGACACAGCACTCAATGTGTCGACACAGTCATTCTTCTGCTTCTCGACAAAGCTTCAATTGTATGTGTCGACACAACTTCTCCTGGTATCGACATAGCTAATGCTGACAGATGGCGTTGAGTATATGTCCAGACGTCATTGAGTGTGTGTTGACATAAGTCCTGTGTGTCGACATAAGCCCTTCAGACTCAGTATAGCTGTTGCTGATGGATGACATTGAGTGTTGTCCAGACGTCGTTGATTGTGTGTCAACATAAGTCTTGTGTGTCGACACAAGCTCTTCAGACTCAGTATAGCTGTTGCTGATAGATGGCGTTGAGTGTGTGTCGACACAAGTCTTGTGTGTCGATACAAGCCTACTTCAGGTTTCAACACAATTCTTGGGTGTCGACACATATCTTTCTTCTGGTGTCGACATAACTCTTGGGTGTCGACACAGCTCCTGCTTCAGGTGTCGACACAATTCATGGGTGTCGACATAGCTCCTACTTTAGGTGTCGACACAATTCCTTACAAGTGTCGACACTTGTACTTAGAAATTTTTCCTGCATTTCTTAAACCTGCACACTGAAACTCAAACATCCCATCAAATACAAACTGATGTATATCATTGAGTAAGGGGAGGCTTCTCCAAATCTGGTACATATTTTCCAGTGTACCCAACACAATCAACTACTAACATTTAATTCTACAAACAGAAATAGAACTTAACTTATAAAAATGTCAATACAAATTTATAAGTTAAGGATCGGCTTAACAGAAAGTAACTCATCATATAAAAGTGCGCATACAAATTTATATGATGTGGATCTTATGCAATGCAATGCATTGATGGTTTATGATGCACCCATGCAACTCGCGCACTCTATTTTGCTATGTCGACATAGTCCTTTAGTTCCCATTTTTCGAGCAGGTAGTTAACCTCTCAGGCATCATCTGTCGTGACCAAATGATGACAGTAGAGCAGGCGTATCCAATACTATGCGAGTATCCACACTACAAGTCCTAGGCCTGCATACGCCTCAATGCTAAGAACACAACAACGGAGCCTTTGCATACTACGACTCAGAAGGGGTCTCGGGTAGATGTGCACCAAGAATACAGCCCAACTGGCCTATAACCGGCACGAAAGGAGCCTTTGGGAGCATATCACTAAAGGACCAAGCCCAACCGTCCACTGGCACGGAAGGAGCCTCGAGAATGAGCATTGAGGACCAAGCCCAACCGCCCAAGGTCTCTCTATCAACTCCCATCGATGTGATGACTGGAGAGCCCGTAGACCTACAACACCATCCTTAACCCAGGATTATGACACCGCATGTCAACACACATCGCATGCAATTACACTTAGCCATGCCATAAAAAGCACACAAGGGCTTCACACTGAGTACCTTCATAATAACTTACCCATTCTCTAAGCACGCAATGTTCCGTCATAACTTAAGATATCAAATCCCTTTGATTACTATATGACCCACACTGCTACCTGTAGGGATTTAACACAACTCTAAGTGGTGGACTTATTCCAATCACACTTTCAATTCATAAGATCAATAGGCTCATATCATGACCATGGGAATAATATTCATCTAGCCCCTTTATCTAAGTTTAGCATATGCATGTACATCAAATCATTTATCTTTCAGTACATCTTGTTTCCGGAAACGATCAACGTAACATATATGTTTCTAGATAATCACTAATCGTGTACATTTGCACACCACATGTTCTTTCATTATTTATACTTCATCACTTGCTATCGGTTGCGTATATCATATAAGCGCACCAATTACCCTTCCAATACATATCAACCGTTATTATATTATTGTATGCACATTCATCGGATTGCATATATAAACCATTTGTACATCCAAGGTCCATAAAAATACATACATAATACATTAGCTCATCTTGGTTTCCTCAAACTAGATTCTCCCAATGCAATATGTCATCCAAGGCTACAACTTCCTACCAAGTACAAGATTCAAACACCAGGCTAACACATCAACTACTTAGACAGAAAATCTGTCTTAGCCTTATGTTAATTCAACACAGGAACATCTGTCGCACTTTCTGGAGCCACAGTGCTCACCATAAATCATGCAACCATCCATTGGAAAGGTCTTTTCGAGGGATACAACTTTCATGTTCAACTAGAGACCTACAAGTGCTCGGATCATAGCTTAAAACGAGAACGAGGCCTGCTGCGTACAGAAATCAGATTTTTGCACGCAACATAAAGTCGAACGAAGGACATCGGTTCATCTTCTTCCTCTAGCCATTCATACAAAATACACTCAGCTCTTCCTCCTCCCTTATTCACCCTCAATAGACCATCATTCTTCATGAAACCAAGTCCTTCGTCCTCATATTAAAAAGAGGAAAGGTTGAAGACAACAAACCTAGGATAAAGGTCCTAGCGTGGTCTCTACCTAGGAGATCCCCATTGCACACCAAAGTCAAGCTCTCTTGAGCGAACATCTCTCCTATAATATATCTAAAGATCTAGAACTAAGGGAGAGGGTAGGAAGCTCACCTCATTTCCGACCATAGATCTCGTTCTTCTTCTTGGCGGCATGTTTGGTTTCCACGTCGGTATCATTCATCATGGAGAGAGTTCGAAGTTCCTTCAGGAAGTCCACCTCTGGCAACCTCTTCATTATCTTCAGGCTCACCAACGAAAGAACGACTCGGCAAGGAAGATTTCTGCTAGGGTTTTTAATGTATTCCTTTTTAAAAGAAAGCATTAGGGTTTTTGTTACTTTGTCACGCGTTGTTCTATCATTGGAACATTCATTATTACATAAAATAAGTCTTGTTGAAAAGACCGGTCATAAGGACGTCGTTCAGTATAGGACCCGAACCCGGTTCAACCCATAACCACAGCCTTGCTGAAATTCTCTAAGTCAAATTTGACGCGTAAACTCGACGAATCGTAGGAAGCCTCTGTATAGTCTCGACAAATCGGCTCAACACTTCAAGGCAAATCTGACGAATTTGTCGAGTTCAACTCGATGAATTCGTCGAGTATCTCTGACGATTTTCGATGAATTGCTTTCCTTTCGACGAGTTTCCCTGAAATGGTCAGACCATCTTGAAACACTCAAGTCCCATTAGACGTATTCGTCGAGTATCACTCGACGAATTCGTCAGATATCCGCGATGATATCCAACAAATTACACTTGTTCCACTAAATCACCTAGTCATTCTTGACGAATTTATAGAGTATGACTCGACGAATTTGTCTAGTTTGACTCAACGAATTCGTTGGATATATCTGGCAAAATCCTACAAATTCGACTTGACTCGATGAAAAAATCCCTCAAGCCTGATCTCCAACCTACCCGTGTCCTGTGTCCTTTTCCCCCAATTTCCTACCAGTGCACCCCGAGTTCGAGTTAACTCTATTAACCCAAAAACGTGTGCGGGGGTATAGCACGAATTGGGACGTTACAAGCCGCACCTTTGATAGAGTAAGAGAAGCCTTGAGGAGATTAACCAATGTTGCGGTCTGGCAATCAAAGAAGGCTAAAGCTATTGCAGTCTGGCGGATAGAGTTTGTCTAATCGCTCCTATTGTACATGGTGGTCTACTATGATCTATTGATTAGAGGTCGGAGGATACTTCATTGATTTGTTGTAGTTGTGCGGTTAGCTTGACTAACCACACAACATATGCGATATGTAAATATCTGTCTGCCTTGTTTCCTATTGTAGGCATTGTATTTTTTAGTCCCACATCGTCTATTATATTCTCTCTCCCCACTTTCTTCTATAAATAGGGGGCATACATGTGTAATGTTATCGGTTTTGGATCAAAAAAATTCAGTTATTATAAATTTTTCACAAGTACATATGCTTGTGATAAACTTATTCATAACCTCATGTCACATTATAATCATAACATCCATCACATTTTTTGTGAAGGCAACCTTATTGCCAATTGATTGGCCTTTTTCCAAAGATACTCCCTAATTTTATCTCAATTATACAATCCAAACTCATTTCCCCCATTATTCATGGTTCATACTTTCTGGATAAGATGGGCACCCTTGCACTACGTAGTCTAAATTTGTGATCTTTATATAGGATCATTAAATTTTAGTTTGTTTTACATGTATAGTATTTTGTTTTGTTTGTTTTTGGATTTCTTTTAATTTATCTTAACATTTACAATTGTTGTTTGCATTGACAGATTGTTTTTCCAGATTTCCATTTTTTGGAGGGGTTGTACATCGTGTTTATGGAGTTGTGGATTTAATTTTTAGATATAAGTGGTGTGCTTATATGTACTCTTTTTCCTTTTGGGGTTGGTGTCCAAACTATGAATTCATTTTTCTATTTGTATGTTAAATGTGGGAAGGGTAGGTTGCAAGTCATGGAAAATAGCGAAAAATGTATTTTACGTAGATTTTTTTCTTTTGAGTAGACTAGAAACCAGTCATATAGTGTATGGTATATTGTTTTTATATATGCAATAAAATAAACCTTTTATTCACAGAACCATGCAAAGGTCCTCGGGGGTTAATTTGAAGGGAAGTAACCAGATAGACTAGAGAGAGTTTTGTAGTTTTCTTGCGAGAATGTGGGATTTAGAGCATTCTTTTGCTTTAAACTCCCTCTAGTCACCCTCATGTCTGGTTGCTTTCAACACTCGCAGGAACACTTCAACAAACATAGGATGAGGCAAAGAAGAATGCTCTTGTGAACGCTCCATATATGTAGGCATAGCATGCTTTCTCCCCTCATCACCTTTAAGTCTTCTAGATAGAGAGGTGGATTGTTACCCTCTGAGGATCACAACTTTATAACAAAATGGAACTAGTGCATTTCGGCCCGACACAGATTCGTCCACAAGATTTTTTTAACCTTTCCATCTTTTCTACGCTAAAATGTCTCGGTTGTCATTATTGTTGGGACTTTTTGACTATTTGCACACACAGTACACTCTTCAGCTAAGATGGTTCAATTCTCTAACTGGGGGGAAAACCTAGCAACCCGTAACAACCGTATATTAATACAATGTCAAATGTATTCATTTTAATACATACATTATTAGAAACAAAAAAATTATGAAAATGGTATGGTTTTGATTTATGATTAAATAAGTAGAGTTCAATTCTAAAATTTGAATTTATTTTGTAGAAATATTTTTTATCTCCATGCCAATCTAAGTTCCCTTTCTCTCTATTTATGTTGAACTCCAGCTTTGAACTTGAATGCATTCTACTTCTCACCTCCCCCCCCCTTCCCTCTATTTTAATGTCCTCTTTCATCCTCTATATTCTTCTGGTTATCAGACCCAAAACCTAGTAAAAGAGCAATAGAGAGGGTCTCTATGAAGCTCTATTACATCTTCTTGGTTGGATCTGTGGCCAAACTTGGGGGGATATGGTTTTTTGTCAGTCCTTCGAGTTTTAAAACTTATTACAGCAAGGACACACTTTCTGGAAGTTAGCATGGGGCAGTAAGGTTACTTCCAACAGTATTAACAAAAATGGTGTTCTCGTACAATATAAGATCATTTCATAATCCGCATAATTATACTTTAGAGACATAAAAAACATATATGTAATTTTAGGTCAGAACAAGAAAGCTTGATTTCATTCAATATTATAAAAAGGTTTAAAATAATAAAACTAGACCTCCATGATGCTAATTTTGGAGGCGATGAATAGAAATTCCTTTTTTTTGGTTTCTATATTGACCCTATCCTTAAGGACTGATTGGCTTTCTCCCTTATCCTTGAAGGTCTTTGAGCCAGCTCTCCCCCTTCTCCCTGAAGATCTTCAATCCTACTAAACCTCCTCGATCAAGATTTCCTCCCCAGATGATTTATCACAGAATCCTCCCCCCTCCCCCCCATATTCTGATTGAAAGACCTCCCCAGTCAATTTTCTAGGAAGACAATAAAAAGAAGAAAGATGGAAATACAAGATAAGATGTAGAAAGTGAAAAATAATGCTCCCTCAAAAACATTATCCTTCGGAGAACGGTAAGCGATCGGTGCTTGTGATTCTCATTTCTTGGGTACATGATTATCTTAAAAATATCGTTCTCGAATGTGCTCATAGTGATCTTCATTCTTAAATAGGAGTGTGCAAGTTATCTTCTACTTTCTCTAAGTCGATGGCTCCTTGCTGCAAAGGTAGTTTGGAAACCCTATTCATTCTTCTATCTATACAGTTAACTCAAGAGAAATAAAAATACTTTATTATAGAGTTTAAGTAAGCTACTGCCTGCAGTAAGGTTAGTGTGTGTTAGTAAGTTATGTATACACTTTTGTGCCAGCTGTCCTACTCCAAGTAAGGAAGGCATATGTGCTTTCCTTGTAAACATTAGTTAGAAAGGAGTGGTAGTGCACACAGCGCAATAGTCATGCTAGATTAGGCATGTGCATAGCTGGTTAGTAGATAAGAAAGATGGTGATTCTTTCCATGTAGAACTTGGTGACCGCATAGCAGTAGGTGCTACCGTGAAGCAGTAGTAATCTTTTCTTTTATGGTCACCTCCAAGTTCCCACATTGAGCACACAAATTGTGGACATGGAATTCAAGGTAACGTGATGTATTAGAAGTAGCGCACAATAGTATTTGATATTCCTTGTCCAGTTGATCCATCCATCTAGTCGACACAACCTTTCTAGTCAATCCTTCCGTATAGTCGACATGGCTAAAGCTTGGCATAAGGTAGCTCATAGATCCAACCGATATATGTTGTCTTGTTTATATTCTCTTCAATTTGACATTAACCTTCTAGTTGATCCATCATTCTAGTCAACATGTCTAGAGTTCGGTGTTAGGGCTAGAGCTCAATATTAGTCCATATGTCAAATTGGCATGTATTGTCACGACGATGTCTTCGCTCCAGTAAATATAGGCTTTATAGTTCACATGCTCCTTGTTGATATGCCTATCTAGTCGACATAGCTAGCGTCAATAGTAGCATTATTGCCCAGTGGTAGGAAGCATATCTCATTGATATGAACTTTCACATCGATATTATGTTTCTAGTTGACAATGACAATTTGTTTGATCTTATATCTCATCGACATGCTAGTGCCTGACAATAAATTTAATGTACGATAGTAGTTGTTGCGACTTGTCTGGTCAATGTGATTAGTCTGGTCGACATTTTCCTTTGGCTGAGCAATTCTAGTAGATATGTAAAGCTGAGCTAGTTCCTGGTGGTATCTCTAGCACAAGCAGTAACTCGTAGAAATTAGAGTTCTTTTATGACTTTATACTTATAAACCTGCACATTATACCCAAAATATGTTTGATCAAATACCATTTAAGATTTGGTATTATCAAACTAAGAGATTAAGAACGCATGTTCCAACAGACTTCCCATTTTGATAATAGCAAATCTCGTTCATGAGATATATATCAAGAAGAACATGGTATAGTATTATATGATAAGCATTTAGCATAGGATGGATAATACAATAGGATAATAATGTGTAAGTGTGAACTTGCTCTTAGCCCTTAGTGTTGGAATATGTGTTCTACGTCTCTTGGTTTGAGAATAATAAATCTCATTATGTACTTGATCATGTTTGTCGTGTGTTTATAGTATGCAAGAACTACATGTTCAATACTCCATGGCATGCATTGCAAACTAAAGATGTTGCTCTGAAGAGTGTGTTAGCGCGGTTCGGTAACTTCTACTACTAGCAGTAGCATTGCCTAAAATGCAATATCGACTTGACGGGAAAACTGTCTAGTAAGGAAGGTCGATTGGAGCCATATATAGTAAGTCTTACCAAGTAGCGGTAAGAGTTAATGCTTGGTAATAAATTATGGAAGGCCAGTCATTCCAAAGCTAATTGAGGAGCAAAAAAGGAAGGAGGTTTGACAGCACATAGGGTGTATTGCTAATGCAGAGCGGTAACACTAACTATAACACGATACTATCATTTTGTCTCGATTTGTGAGCCACTCACATTCCTTATAGTATACCGCCCAATGGTAACTCTAATATGGCGCTAGGATCTGTGTATATTTAAAAAACGGATATAATCCTTTCACGAACATATGAACCAGATCCATAACTCAAATATTTTGTGAGAACACTCTTCCCTGAAGCTGAGAGAACTCCCAAAACCACTCGTGAAGGCCAGGAACTCGAAGGAGGATTCATCACACTTACTCTTAGCGATGGTCGCACACACAGACTCTGACAATCTCATTGGCTTGCCTTAGACCTCATCCTCAAGTTCAACTATTGAGGGATTTTTTATTTTCATATTTTATTCTTATATCCCTTATCCTCTATTGGTAGTGAATTTTCCACAGGGGTTATTTCATATGAGGAATTCGCCATGCATGAGTTGTGGCGACTAGATCTAGGGATAGATCTAGTGGGGACTTAAGGCCTTTTATGGAGAGAGATAGGCTAGAGTCAATCGATCCTTGGGAGAAGGGTCGGTATAGAAAACTAAAAGGATTTTTATATCACATAGATTCCAATTGTGATTGGAATCAATTTTTGTAATTGTTTTTATTGCAAGAAAGTTGTTTAATTCTCTATTTTTTTTCTTATCATAATTCTGATCTCTACATTCAATACAAAAGGGAATCAATGTTGCAAATGACATACGATAACTCATACCACTGGCGGTAGCAATAGAGACTCTACCTATCTTTTTTACATCATTATGAAAGTTCTGGTTTAATGCATAAAGCCCGACTTTCAGTAAAATATTTTGAAAAATATTTTCAACATGTAACTACTTTTCAATTTACACTTATTTACACCCCCCCCCCTTTAAGGGTGTCTACAGATCCAATAAGTGGTATCTTTTGAAACCCAAATACTGGTTCAACGGTATTCGGACTGGGAGGGAACAGTTCAAGTTACTTGGCCCATCATCGGGTGCTCAAGGCAGGTCAATTCGAGCCCAAGTTCATCCTTCACTAATTTGAGATTATTGTCTGCACTCAGATCTAGTGAGCTATAGCGTGGAAGTCCCACCGCTCACCCGGAAGTGCGTATCGTGTCTTCCTCCCCCCCCCCCTCCCAAAGCCAAAGGCTGAGCTTGACACCTTAGATGGCCTGGAGCAAGAACTCTCCAAAATTTAGGAGCTCTAGGAGGCCAGGTATGCCTCTCCAAGGTGCTTTGAGGGCTTATTTATAGGTAAACCCAACCCAAGGGCAAAATTGTCTTTATGGCCTACAAATAGCGGCCTCCGCCTTTTGATTTTTTTTCTATTGGCACCCCTGATTAGTCTGTGGGTATTGAAATCTTACTGTTCAAGATGGCTATGGGAAAATAAGGCTGAAATGAGATATGTTTGATCCTTACTGATGGAGAGAGTACAGTATAAGTGGTGATCCATACATTGAGACCTAGGAATGTTCATGTAGAAATGGAGATATGCCACTCCACTACCATTGTCTAGCCATGATGAATGGAACCTATATGGTTTGGTAACAATGAAAAGTGATGTTGTGTTGTCCCTTTTTAACATGGACTTGATGATGGAAATGATGTGATATGTACTTAAGATAATATGCAATTGAATTAAGATGATAAGTCAGCACATATGTTTTATTTATTATTTGTTATGCACTATATTGCATGGTATATCAACATTATCTATACACATGAAGAGAGTGATACATATGAGATTGATATTACATTTCTAGGGAAGTACATGTATAGAATCTTACTACTCTTGTTATTTAATGTTAAAGTATTTTATTTTACCTAAGACAACACTAGTTATTACACCTAGGAATGTTCATGTAGAAATGGAGATGCGCCACTCCACTACAACTGTCTAGCCCTGACGAATGGAACCTATATGGTTTGGTAACAATGAAAAGTGATGTTGTGTTGTCCCTTTTTAACATGGACTTGATGATGGATATGATGTGATATGTACTTAAGATAATATGCAATTGAATTAAGATGATAAGTCAGCACATATGTTTTATTTATTATTCGTTATGCACTATATTGCATGGTATATCAACATTATCTATAAACATGAAGAGAGTGATACATATGAGATTGATATTACATTTCTAGGGCAGTACAAGTATATAGAATATTACTACTCTTGTTATTCAATGTTGAAGTATTTTATTTTACCTAATACAACACTAGTATTTATATATATATATATATATATATATATATATATATATGATATCTTTACACCTACTAAATGAATATTAGTTTGTCCTTTCTTGAGCATATAGGGCTCTAGAGAGAAAGTGGAGTCACTTATTTATTACATACATAACCAATCAGTTGCCCCCTCCCCCCTCTTTAAGTATAGTTGGTGTAGCAAGATAGTAGACTCTTAGATAAGGACTCATTGATGAGCTAAAAGTAGGGTAATCATCTAGATATATTTTTTGATTATTTCCCAGTTTGTTGGGAATATTGTCCACAAGATTGCTGATTTAAATAAGACCTTAAGATGACAATAAACATCTTGTATATGACATGTATTTTGTTTTATGGTGATGGGGTTAACAGAAGTGCATAGTTAATGTAGTGTTAGGCTTATGGTCACCCAAACTGGGTTTTGCCCTTGTAATCCCTCAAGGAGAAAAACTCATGTTGACATATGACCTAATCTTATATTAGACATGTCACTATCATGAGAAAAGTAATTAGAGTTAAAAGAATTCAAAGGTAGAAGCTCAAATTTTTCTAAGGAAAATATCAGGTGCATAGGCTAGAAGCTAAGTGTTTTGTCGACTTCACCAGCTAAATGACTCAAGGAAAATATTGAGTGCATCGATTACTTGACTAAAAAAAGTTCAATTGAATCGATTTCAAGCTAAGTCATTTATTGACTGAATTGACAGCAGGCTTTATGTGCTTTATCAACTGGATCGTATAGGAGGCTTTATATAATTTTTCGACTACATCAACTGCATCGTATAAAAGGCTTTATATACTTTGTCGACTGCATCGACTACACGATGACAGTAAGAAATATGGTAAGTCAAATGCCTTAGTACTGGGTAATTTCAGTTGAGTCCTTATGGTGTTTTATGTCGACTACATGTATATTACAAGAGCTACAAAATCTTACCTACTACATCAAGTTAAGTTTACTTAGGGAGATTTAATCGTCCTAACAAATAGTCTAATGGTACTTTCTTGAGATTAAGTCGTTGATTGCTTAATCAATTTAAATTATTTCAAATCACGATATTCGCTGCTAAAATCAAGATGCTATTAGGGGAAACAATATATTTTCATTATAGTCAGAATAATTCCTTTCTGGATCATTTCCTTAATCAAAAATCTATAGTCATTAGAGGATTCCTATTTCAAAATTTTCCTTATGATGATTGACTTGCCATTGGAAGTTTCCTTCTAAGGCACTAGGCCCTCACCCAATCCCATATATTATAAAAGGGGGACTTGAAAATGATTTGAGGAATGCATAAGTATTATACATAGAGATTTACACGCATATTTTTCAAAGTTTTATATGTAAGTAATTAGTAGTGCTCAAGCATCAAAATTCTTTGAATTCTTCATCCACTACAAGCTACAGAGAGAGTTTCTCCCAAGGCTAATCTCAGCATATTCTTTCTGAAGAATCTTTCTCTCTATCAAAGTATCTTGATCCAGCATCATTCTTTTTAAGCCAACTTATTCAAGTGCTAATCAAAGAAGAAGAAGAAGCCTACTCGGTGCTTCTATTTGAAGGCTCAAGTCTTGCTTGATTGAGTCAAATTCTTGTAACTCCTTTTTATTTGTGGGATTATTGTGATCCGAGTTATAGGATTTGTAAAAAAAAATCTGAGTATAGATCTCTAACTGTAGAGATTGAGGTAGGGCTATGTAACCTGAGCTGTAGGATCTGTAAAACGATCTGAGTGTAGATCTCTAGCTGTAGAGATTGAGGTAGGGTTGTGTTTGTCCCGAGTTATAGGATCTTAGGATAGAAGATCTTAGTAGTAGGATCTTTGTAAAATGACTGAGGTAGGGGATTGGTGTCCCTAAGTTTTAATATCTAAGGATCTGAAATAGTTTGTTGAAGTTTAGCCTAAGCTAGCTCTCTACTAAATAGGTGAAGGGGAAAGTGGATGTATCTATAATTGGGAAACCATTATAAATCTTGGTGTCTTGTGTTATGATGTGTTTTCTTGTGCTATATTATCATTGTTTTGTTCTTTAAATAGGAAAATTAAAAGAAAAGCATAAAATAAGTAAAACACATATCCCCCTCTAGGTGAGTAGTAACCCTTATCTTTCAAGTGATATCAGAGGTAGGTTGTTCAAAAAGTCTTAACAGCTAAACAAGATCCTAAAGGGTTGAAATATCAACAACACTATGGGTTCTGGAGAAAGTTATAAAGAATCGAGCTCCATGAAACTTCTTATTTGTATGAAGGAAAACTTTGGTATGTGGAAACAAAGAGTTAAGTTCTTCATGGAGGCATCGGACCTTCGGATTTACACTACCATTAAAGAGGGACCTTACATCCCTATGAAGGTTTCAACCATTGATGAAAATCTGAAAGTCTCGCAGAAACTCTCATAAATGACCAAGAATGGAGTCATCCTGGCTACCATGGACAAAAGAGCTAAGAACATCATAGTAAGTATCATTGATGACTCTACATTTCAGAATCTCATTCATTGCCAAACAGCTAAGAAATTGTGGGAGACTTTGATTGTTAACATGGAAGGCATATAAGAAGTTAGGGATGATAGAAAATCCCTATTGAATCAAGAATATGAGGCCTTTAGGCAAGAAAATTAGGGCAGTATTACTAACTGCTATGAGAAGTTTTCAAGATAGTGAATGTGCTGAAGAATTATGGAAGGTCCTTCACTAACTATGAGCTGAATGATAAAGTCTAAAGGTCCCTTAACATGGAATGGGACATTAAGATTGGTTTTATAAGGGAAATGGGGAATCTGGGCAACATCCAGCCTCAGAATCTGTATGGAAATTTATTATCTCATGAGCTGCACCTGAACACCGGAAAGAGTGAGAAAGGGTATAATTAGGATAAGATAGTTGCTCTGAAGGCTGAGTGCTCCAGAAGAGGCAAAAAGAGGGCATCATCCTCTCCTAGCAGTCCAGCTGAGTTAGAGGAATCTGAACTCAACACCTATGGAGAAGATCTATCAGATGGAAATATGTCCTTGTTTACAAGGCAGCTATACAAGATGATGAGAAGGAGGATGCAATGGAATAATAAATTGTCCTCCTCCTCCTCTAACTCCAAAAAGCAACACAATAATTCAGATAGATTTAGAAAAAACCTTAAGAGGGACAATTATGATTCTAAGCAAAATAAGTTTAATTCAAATTACACCATTTCTTTTGGATGCAGAAAAGCAAGTCACATGATAGCTGACTACCCATCCAAATGAAAGAATAGCAGTAGATCTGAAGAAAAGAGATATCACTCAGGGAAGATATCTGAAAAGACCTTTTTGGCTAAAAAGGAAAATACCTTGAGTGAGAGTGATTCAAGATCTTTTGATTCTAAAGATGAGGAAGCCTATGATGGGATGATAGAATCAATAAGAATCTATCCTAATGAGGCACAAATCAAAACTCTTCTCTCAGATTCTGATTACTAGACTGGTTCTAATTCATAGGAAGACTCAACATCTAATGGTGAGGATGACTCTGAGTCAGAGAATAATTTTAAAGAAATGGTTGAGAAGTATGTTGCTCTCCTTGATACATTGGGGAAGAGCAAGAAGCTTGTTAAGAAGCAGGTTGAAGAGTTTGAGCTCCTCAAACCTCTTAAAGCTCGTCTTGATGAAAAGATGGACAAGGTATGTCAAATGAACAATAAAATAACTGAACTCAAGCAAATCATAGATAAGCAAGCTGAACTACTAATTCAAAAGGAAAGAATCATCAAGAAATTGGGATGGGAGCTCCTCAATGAGAGGAAGCTAGTGGCTAATTTCTTTAATCCATAGACAGTTCTTCCAATTATTGATAACTTCTATGCACTATATAGAAATGGTGTAGGTATGAGATAAAGGGAGGAAGTAAGATAAATACCAAAGTAAAGGCACCCATACTATCTACTATTTTTCAAAAGGTTCTATTAGCATCAAACAGCTTTGATCCGGAAAGTATTTATGGATACTGGAAGAATGAGTGTTCCATAAGTAGAACTAAGGATGTGCATCATGGAAAGAGTGCCCTTAAGGGAGCTCATGAGAGATTGAGATGAAGTATTATGGTCATTTTGTGTTTGGTACCAACACCAACACTAAAGGAAAATAAAAGGCCTCTAAATGGAGAACTGTCATGAAGGGCATGCCAGTGGTTGTGCAGACTAAGTATCACCCAACACAACACCACATGCCATTCAAAAATTCACCTACAGTATCCTTCAGATGCCCTTCTGACCATAAGAAGAATAATCTAATCCCTACTGTAAACCCTAAGAGGAAGTATAACAAGTATGAATGTTGGTTCTATGGAAAGATTAACCATTTTTCCATTGGTTATTGGTTCAACCCAGCTATTTTAAGGGAAACAACTGGTAGGCTAGTATCTAATCTTGGACTATTCCATAATGCACCTCTATCTAGTCAAAAGCTGAAGCAGGTTGCCATTGCCAACAAGAATCTAGGACCCAACAATATTTGGGCACTTAAGAAAAATAATCTCCTTTGCAGGACTGTCCAAAGGCCAATCAAACTTCTATCTGGTATTTAGAAAGTGGATGTTCCAGGAACATGAATGGGATAAGAAGCCTATTGATAGATTATTCCTCGATAAAAGAGGGACCAAAAGTCTTTTTTGGATAATCTAGCAGAAGAAAAACTAAAGTCTATTGTAAGATTTCAAATGCCATAGTCACCATAACAAGGGTAGCTTATGTAGAGGGATTGCAACACAATCTGATCAGCATAAATCAATTATATGATCTTGGCTATATGATTATCTTTCATAAGGATGAGTGTCTGATTAAGAAATTTGAAGAGATCATATTAAATAGACCAAAGTGGAAGAGTGTCCAGGAAAGCTATTATCATTCATGCCAAATGGGCAAGCAAACAAAGGCCTCCTTCAAATTCATTAGGGTTAAGGACTCCACTAGATGTTTACACTTGCTACACATGGATTTGTTTGGTCCTATGCCAATTCAAGTCTTAGGAGGGAAAATCTACACTTTTCTGATAGTTGATGATTTCTCTAGGTTCACATAGGTGTTTTTTCTTAAATAAAAGTTAGATACCCTAGAAATAATCACCAACTTTGTCAGGTAAATCCAGAAGGAAATACGTAGTCCTGTTATCATAATCAGAAGTGACCATAGAATTTAATTTAAATCAGGAGTCATGACAAAGTTATGTGAAAGTCTAAATATATTTCAAGAGTTTTCCTCCCCTAAAACTCCTCAACAAAATGGAGTTGCAGAGAGAATAAATAGAACCCTTATGGAATCTTGTAGAACTATGTTAAGTGATTACTCACTCCCAGAATATTTCTGGGCTGAGGCTATCAACACGGCTTGTATAAACAAGGTCTTAATTAGCAAGAATCACAATAAGACTCGGTATAGTCTTATAAAAGGCAGAAACCAACCTTAGCCTACTTCAAAATCTTTGGAAGTAAGTGCTATATATTAAACAATGGGAAACACAATCTAACTAATTTTCCTGAAAAGGCTTATGAAGGGATTTTTGTTAGATATAGTTCTCATAGTAGAGCATACATGATATTCAACAAAAAGACCAAAGCTGTAGAGAATCAATTCATGTTGTATTTGATGAGACCAGCTTGATCTATCAAGGCTCGCCTAGTTCTTCTAGTGTTTCAGGTATTGAGAAAAGGATGGAAAAGTTGTCCATCAATGAACATGAAGAAATAAGTGACCTAACCTCACCAAATGTACTGATTAGAGAGGGAAGCTTTCCTAGAGAAGATGTACAGGATGCTACTAAAAGTATAAGCAGGATAAGACTCAATTGGACCTAAAGTACCAAAAAATGTAGACAAACTGCTAAGGGATCACCAAAAAATGTAGGCACCTAAGGGATCACCCATAGAGTTAAATCATTGGTGACTTGGGCCAAGGAGTTTACACCAAGACAAGTACAATGAATGAAGTAGTCCACCTGAGTTTTCTTTCACAAATAAAGCCTAGGAAGTTTGAAGAAGCCAACTCTGATTCTCCCTTGATCTTGGTTATGCAAGAGGAATTAAACTAGTTTAAGAGTTGCAAAGTTTGGAAGCTAGTCCCAAAGCCTCATGACCACAATGTTATTGGGGCAAAATGGGTGTTGAGAAACAAGCTGGATGAACAAGGAGTGATAATAAAGAATAAAGCAAGACTGGTTATATAGGGATACAGACAAGAAGAAGGAATAGACTTTGATCAGATTTTTGCACCAGTGGCCAGATTGGAGGAAATAAAGTTATTTCTAGTATATGCAGTTCACAAAGAATTTAAAGTTTATCAAATGGATGTAAAGTCTGCCTTCCTCAATGGAGACTTAAAAGTGAAAAGATATGTAGAACAACCTCCAGATGTTGTAAATTCTTCTCACCCTAGTCATTTCTACTAGTTAAGAAAGGCAGTATGTGGTCTCAAACAGGCTCTTAAAGCATGGTATGAGACTGTCTAATTTTCTCATTAAAAATAAATGTTCAAGGGGAAGATAAATAAGACATTATTCTTAAGGGAAGTGATGCGCAAGATTCTGCTAGTGCAAATATATATAGATAACATCATCTTTAGATCTACAAATGATAATCTTTGTAAAAGGTTTGCTAACCTTATGCAAGGGAAATTTTAAATAAGCAGTATGGGAGAGTTGAAATACTTCTTAGGCCTCCAAGTGAAACAATCTGAATATGGTATCTTAATCTCTCAGACCAAGTTCACAAAAGAGTTGATTAAGAAGTTTGGAATGGAGAGTGCAACCTCAATGAGGACACCAATGGGCTCCAATGTATCACTGGACAAGGATGATAAAGGAAAACCTTTTAATGAAACCATGTGCAGATGTATCATTTGATCCCTACTCTATATGACTTCTAGTATACTAGACATTATGTTTTTATATGTGTTTGTGCTAGGTATCAAGTGAACCCTAAGGAATCTCACTACTCCTCTATCAAGAGGATTCTAAGATACTTTAAGGGCACACCTAATCTTGACTTATGGTACCCTAGGAGTAATTATTTTGAGATGACAGGTTTTCAGATGCATATTTTTCAGGATGCAAGGAAGATAAAAAAACACTTCAGGAACATGTCAATTCCTTGTAAGAATGCTAATTTCCTAGAGCACTACAAAGCAAACTAATGTGTCCATCTAAATTGCAAAATCAGAATACATCTCTACTAGAAGTCGTTGTTCCCAACTACTTTGGATACAACATACCCTACCAGATTACAATATCTAGCTAAGTAGATCTCCTTTGTATTGGATTCATCAAGTGTCATCTCAATTGCAAAAAAACATGTGTCACATAGCAGGATTAAGCACATTGAGATCAGATATCACTTCATTATAGAGCATGTGGATAAAGAAGATATCTATCTTGAGTTTGTCCCCACTAATAGAAAAGTATCAGACATATTCACAAAGCCTTTAAATGAAGAAAAGTTCAATTATTTCAAAATTAAACTAGGCACGTTGAATCTAGAGTGATTTTTATGCCTAAGCTCTTATTTTATTCTCTAATATAGCAATTTTTAAAAAAAAATTTATACTATGCTAGTAGATATTATGCCCCTAATTAAGATGAGGAGATATGCTTTATATGGCAAGATATTGGCCCAACGCGGAGACAAAGAAGGCAAATAATATTTATCAGGGAGGACATCTCATATATATATATATATATATATATATATATATATATATATATATATATATATATATCAACTAATATACGAAAACTACTCTTTGGTGAAACATTGCTTGATGTCCCTATATTGCCCTTATAGTTGTATTCATAATTACACAATTATACGAAACTTTATATTAGTATATTATAAAGACAATATCCTTTTAGGTAATTACACAACTTTATAATATTAAAATACAAAAATTAAAAACACTAGATACCTTAAACCTATTGTCTCTAGCTAGGAATGACAAGAGAAAAATTAATGTTTTAACGTTAAAATATAATTTGTTTTACAAAATAAAAATTGTATTCTTGATTTATATTTTTTACGGTCATTTTCGGTACTCATATGTATATGTTGCGGGTCGGGCGGAGCCCGTCGAAAGCGGGCGGAGCCCGCCGGGACCGGGCAAAGCCCGTCGTCGTCGATCGGGTACTGTCGCGCGAGGCTATAGGGGCGGGTACTGTCCACGACAAATGTTGCCGCTCACGACAAATGTCGCCGCCCATGACAAATGTCGTCCCCACGACAAATGTCGCACCATCGGCGAATGTCGCATCCCGGCGAATGTCGCACCCCGCCGAATGTCGCACCCCCGTCGAATGCCCCTAGGGCCGAATGCCCCCAGGGCCGAATGCCCCCAGGGCCGAATGCCCCCAGGGCCGAAGGCCCGTGCCTATCACTTGTGTGTGTGTGTGTGTGTGTGTGTGTCTATATATATATTCTAAAGAATTTTTTCTGAATAAAGGCAAACGCCCCTTAGACTTCCTATTTTATATAAAAATAAATTAGAAATTACAGGGACATTAGGGTAAATAATCATAAAATAGCAAACATTGGCACCAAGGTTTTCATGCTCTTGCTCCAATTCAACCTAGAAGCTTTCTCTCCTCCAATTCTTTTGTATCTCAAATGGCGTACGGAAAGCTCATCGAAAAAGATTAACACTGGAAGTGAAGTTGTCAGAGGTGGATTCAATAACTGCCTAGAAGAACTCTAGAATGTAATATTTCTTCTCGGTGTAGTCGGATTAAAGGTAATCTTGTCTAAACCCGCTAGAATTTTGCCCACTATAGTAAAAGAGTTCTTTAAGAATGCAAAAATCAGTAGTTCAGGGTCAAACATTAAAACCATGGTCCTAAAATAACATCTTTGCATTACTACCAGGAGTATAAGTCGGTTGTTAGAGCTTATTACTCTCACTGGAGGAGAGGAGGAAGAGAAAATTTCTAGGGAAGATCACCAACCAGCCCTAGAATGGTGTAACTGTTCTGTAGAGAAATATGGGTCCTTGGAAAAGAGAAACATTAACTCCCCTGGAAAATTACTGGATGCATCATAGGCAGAGCTCTCTTATGCAAACCTAGGTGCCATAATAGAATCTTTAAGGAGATGTCCAACCTTATGACAGTAATAATCCTCACCAAAAGGATTGACTGGAGCCAACATATCATGAGGAAGTTGAAGGGATGTTTGAATGCCCTCAACATGGGGAGGATTGTTTCACTCTACCACTCTATATGTCTAGGAGATAAACTGAATGAGGCACCTGAGGTACCTCTTTACTATCTAAAGAAGATGAATTACAGGACTATTGAGAGATGGAAAAATCCCTTCCCTAAAACTGAAAAGGGAGGACAAAGTTCTAAGCAGCCTCGGGTTAAGATGAAAGAGAAAAGGGTTGTTAGCCATCAAAGAAAGAAGGATAAAAAGAAGAGGAGACTGAAGGAGGAAAGGGTACCTGCTCTAAGCTCTATTCCCTGCCTTGGTCATGTTAAGGGGGATAATATATGAGAATCTCATCATATACACTCAGAACATGTGGTCCTTGAAGACTTAGAGAGCATAGCCCCAATAGAAGAGTTCTGGGGTGTGGCTCAGCTAGAAGCAATAGAGGTGGGAGAAGTTTAGTAGGAACTTACTACACAAGGAAATGAAGTGTAGCTCAGGAAGAAGTTCATATAGAACTTGCTCCTCAGCACACTTAAAGTGAAGTATAGGAATTCAAGAAGCATCCACCCTTCACACTTAAGTTGTGGAAGGAGGCCACAAAGCTCTCATTCTTATAGGTACAGTAATAATTGAGGGGGAGGTGGCCCAGGAAGACTTTGCCTAATATAATGAAGTACTGGAGGCAACTAAGGAGATTAAGGGGGATTCCAATCTACAAGACTCTTCCCAAAGTAAGCTTGACATGGCAGAAGTGAACCAGGTAATCATTAAGGTGGTAGAATCGACACCCACAATTCTTCCTACTCATGAAGAATCTAGAGAGTACATCCTTATAGGAAATGAGCTAGTGTTATGGAATGGAAAAGGTGTGTCGGAAGAATAAGACACTGATAAGGGCACCTCAAAGAAGTCTACTCCAGACTATCTTTATGAGTATTATGAGCCTCACACAGACCCTCCTCAAAGAATAGTTGAAGATCCCAACATCCCATCACCTTCAAACAGTGCAGACCCCTCTAGTTCATTTCTGGCTCAGCTACAAATCATGATGGATATTCAAAGAATGAGAATAAAAAATTTTGTGGATAGAACTATGCAAGGGCTAAGGAATGAAATAAATGAAAAGATTACAATTGTATAGTAAGAGATGCACCATTTGAATGCCCAGACATTGCACTTCTTCATAAAGGTTGCAATAGTTGTTGATTACATTGCCCAGCAAAATAATATGACTCACTAAGGCATTCAGGAAATCATTGATAATCAGCAGCTACTACAGCAAATCTTATCCAAACCTTCCAAGTAATTGCCAACAACATGTCCGACCATTGAATGGATGTGATGGAAAGGATGGACTTCTGCAATCAACTACTGGATGGTCATCTACTCCAAACCAAAAACACCATGGTTGTTGGAGTCAATATGTTGGAGTAAATTAAAGATAGCTAACACTCAAGCAAAAATCTGATAATCCACATTTGAAGAACTCAGAAAGGGGGAGAGGACAATAATTCATCATTCTGCCTAACAAGCTATATGGACCTTCAATATAATTAAGGAATCCCTGCATCTGGAACCAATATAATACTCTCCACAGCTAGCAGTAGAAAACCATGATTATATTCCACAGTCTGATCCAAAACTATAAAACTATGATTGCATTCCTCCTGAGATGAAGAATCTTAGGATGATTATCATCATTCCCTTCCAGCTGAATATAGAGAGGCATCATCATTAAGAAAAAGAAAAATTGTTCAAAGCCAAGAAGAAATCATGATGGCAAGATAGAGAAGAATAAGTGAAATACATAACATGCCAGGCTATGAAGAATGGAATATCATTTCCAAGAACATCATCCTATATACATGGGAGAACTTTGGGAAGCATGGAATAAACATCTCGAGGTACTATTACTTAGTTGAATGGAAAAAGCATGAGATGCATGAGACTAAGAGGAGTATTCACAAAAAGAATCATATAAATGGACCTCCTCCTCCTCCTCCTAAATACATTCCCGAGCCACTGGGTTACTTCAAGAGATAAAAGAGGAAATCTGATGGTGAAGAGTTTTGAGTGTTGAAATACCTTGGAGGCTAACCTATAGTGTTTTGGGTTATACAATATGTTTACCTTAATGTAGAACTCTTTTATTTCTACTTATTGATATATAATCTGGAATGATACATTCTCTGTGCATCTTTGTCCATATTTTATTTGATGTCTTTATGGTTATTGTCATATGAGGTTCTGACTTATTCAAATATGGGGAGATTGTTGGGAATATTATCCACAAGATTCCTGATTTGGCCTCAAGATGAAAATAAATATCTTGTATTTGATGTGTGTTTTAGTTTTGTGATGACAGGGTTAACAGAAGTACATGGTTAATGTAGTGCTAGGCTTATGGTCACCCAAACAGGGTTTTGCCCATGTAATCCCCCAAGGAGCAAAACTCATGTTGACCTATGACCTAATCTTATATTAGACATGTCACTATCATAAGGAAAGTCATTAGAGTTAAAAGAATTCAAAGGCAGATGCTCAAATTTGTTTAAGGAAAAAAATCAGGTGCATAGGCTAGAAGCTAAGTGTTTTGTCGAATGCATTGACTAAATGACTCGAGTAAAATATTGAATGCATCAACTGCATGACTAAAGAAAAATTCGACTGCATCAGTTTCAAGCAAAGTGATTTATCGATTGCATGCTTCATATGCTTTATTGACTAGATCGTATAAAAGGTTTTATATAATTTGTCGACTACATCGATTGCATTGTATAGAAGGCTTTATATATTTTGTCAACTGCATCGTCTACACGGTGATAGTAAGAAATTTGCAAATTCAAATGCCTAAGTGTTGGGTAACTTCATTTGAGTCCATATGGTGTTTCATGCTGACTATATGTTTATTACAAGAACTAAAAGATCTTATTGAGTCCATCAATTCAAGTTTACTTAGGGAAATTGTGTCGGCCTGATGAGTGGTATAACGGCTTTTTTTGAGATTAAGTCGTCGATTGCTTAATCAATTTGAATTATTTCAAATCACGATCTTCACTCTGAAATCAAGACATTATTAGGTGAAACTATATATTTTTATTAAAGTCAGAATAATTCTTTTCTAGAGTGTTTCCTTAATCAAAATTCTATAGTAGTTGGAGGATTCCTATTTCAGAATTTTCCTCAGGATAATTGACTAGTTGTTGGAAGTTTCCTTCTAAGGCATTAGGTCCTATATCAATCCCATATACTATAAAATGGGGACCTGAAAATGATTCGAAGAACACATGAGTAATATACAGAGAGATTTACACGATAACTTTTTCAAAGTTTTTTGTGCAAGTAATTAGCAGTACTCCAGCATTAAAATTCTCTGAAGTCTTCATCTACTGCAAGCTACAGAGAGAGTTTCTCCCAAGGCTAATCTCAGCATATTCTTTCTGAATAATCATTCTCTCTATCAATGTTTCTTGATCCATCATCAATTTTTTTCAAGTCAATCTATTCAAGTGCTAATCAAGGAAGAAGAAGAAGAAGCCCACTCAATGATTATATTTGAAGACTCGAGCCTTGTTTGATTGAGTCAAATTCTTGTTAATCCTTTTTATTTATAGGATTATTATGATTTGAGTTATAGGATCTATAAAAAGATCTGGGTGCAGATCACTAACTGCAGAGATTGAGGTAAGGCTATGTGGCCTGAGTTTTAGGATCTGTAAAAAGATCTAACTGTGGATCTCTAGTCATAGAGTTGAGGTAGGCCTATATTTGGCCTGAGTTGTAGGATCTTGGGAAAAATATCTGAGTAGTAGGACATGTGTACAAGTATAAGGTAGGGGATTGGTGTCCTTAAGTAATAAGATATATGGATCTGAAATTATTTGAAGTTTGGCCTAAGCTAGCTATCTGCTATATAGGTGAAGGGAAAAGTGCATGTACCCATAATTGGGGAACCACTATAAATCTTGGAGTCCCGTGTTTGCTGTGTTTTTCTTGTGATATATTATCATTGTGTTGTGCTCTAAACATTAAAATCAAAAGAAAAGCATAAAATAAGTAAAACACTTATCCCGCCTTAGGCGAGTAGCAATCCTTATATTTCACAATTGGCGTGTATTATTAGTCGTTAGGTTATACCTTCTTTTATATACCATGTACTTGGGCCTTGGGACCAAACTCAGCATTTATATCTATAAATTGTCTTTTTTATTTATTATGTGTTGACATTGCATGGATGATTATACTTCCTCTATATAGATTTACATTACTTCCCCTTACTCTATTTATGCATTATCCAAATGTGATGTGATGGTTATTCAGTGAACACAACCCTAGATTCATAGCATTCAGACTTCATGGCGGAGGAGAGGTGTGATGTTTTATCATTTGCTCTTCCGCTAGATGCTTCACCATTATGGTTGTTGATGGTGAGCGATAAGATCCTCTCATAGATGTCTGTTCTCGAGGGGGCCTTACAATCACCTTACTTTGCAAGGAAAGCTTTTTGGGACTCCCAGAGTGACATTCGACTGAAGTCTCACCAAACAAGATGGTCTTTACCTTATTTGATGGCATTCAACCTCGATCTACTTTGCACAACATCAAAGGCTCAGCCTTCTTCTACGACTCACATGTAACAAAGGAGGGAGGATTAACTCATAGCTACAAATCTTTTGGTTATAATATTCATATTATTTATTTGGTAGTGAGGTCTCCAGCTCATTATCAGTCCGACTCTCATTCAGACCAAGTGACAATCTCGACTTATTCATTGGATCAAGTTTAGGTTTGCTTGTTTCATCAGTTGAAGTAACTCCATATATTAATAGTAATTTGATATGGGGGGTTCTAGCTACACTTAGAAAATTACTCAATATTTTATGACCTTCCTCTCCATTGCGCTCCTCATAGCATCACTAACAAGGGGCTATTTAGGGAGAGGTGACTTAGGAAGGATCATCTCTTCCTCGCCACATTTCCCTAGCTTAGGGACAAGTCACTTCTCAAAATATCCCCCTGAGAGGATTTGTGTGTCCTCCTCTTCTTATACTTTTAGTGTGTCTCATCGCCCGATGTGTTTCCAAAATGACTCAAGAAGATGCTAATGCAATCATCAAGGTTCTTGGAATCCATTTCAATGAGTTCAATAAGCATGAAAATTAAGAAGAGCATGGGCTTTATTTATAGAAGATCGAACATCTCCATGAGTCCTAAGTCTATAAAAAAAATTTGACCTTATTCAATGCCCAAAAATGTGAGATTGCATATGACTTGTACTCGTTGAAACCAGTAGAGAACAGATAGACAAATAGTATTTACCAAGGGGACTACGAGGGGATCTCGGAGTAAACTCACAACCTCACAAGGGACACATTCACCTTGTCAAACTATGAGATCAGCTTGCAATACATCTATGAAGACCAGATATACCTCGCTTAATTATGGGGTATACCCACATTGCCATTGTTTAATGTTAAGAGAGGCAATGCTAATAAGTCACAATGGGTCCTTGACTACAACTAATCAAGCTCGCATAATCCTAGTTTGAGCCTGATTCTCTCCCAAACCTAACACATCATTTGATTTGGGAGTGTAAGTTCTTATACACTCTTGGATGTACAACAGAACCTCTTAGCTATAGCTACATTGTGATCTCGTCCTAGAAGCAACTATGATTCCCTCTTGCATTTATTTTCTCATTTTGTCTGAGATTGCTACTTTGATGGGCAAGTAGCCTCTACCAACTTTGTGAGCTAATTTCTTGCCATCAACAAATGGGTTTTGTTGAACATGGAAACCATGTTTCAACGAGGAATTCAGACTAATGGGGCAACCTGTACATATTTCTCTCAAGATAAGAACACCCAGTAAGCCGCTAAGAACTAAGAAATAGACCCCTGAGCTGCAGGAAGTAGGTCCTGCCACGCATCTGGAAGATCAAAGAGAGCCCCACCCCCACCCCCCTCCCCCCCCCCCACCCCCCGTCTAGGCAATGATAAGATAGGGCACCTTAGGGGCACTGAGGAGCACCAGATTGTCCACCCAGAAACCACAGCTAACGGTATGGCTGCTCCCACTAACCAGGATCAACCAGAGGAGAGAGAAGCCAAAAAAGAGTCCTCTCCAAAGGTTCCCGTGGGGGTCTATTTATAGTTATTCAAAACTTATCTGCAAATAGTGGAATCCCGCATTTTGGATTTACTAATCGCAGACCAAAATGGCCTGCCAGTAACGGAAACCCATTGTTTGGAAGGGTAATTAGTAGGCCCAAAGGAGTTCCTCAATAGAACAACTGGGAGAGCCAACATCCCATTCGCCTTAAGATGACGAGTGCCTGGTGGGTCTGGCACTCATTGCTCGCATTGAGCCTGGGGAGAGTGGTGGGTTGGATGCCCCACTCACCCTCACTTACAACTGGGGCTCGCCTTGGGCAAGTTGGGAGGAATACTCCTCCACTCGCCTCACCAGCTCACCTTGTCCTCGCTTATCTTCCCGCCTTGGCCTCTCTTGGTGATCCCCACTCTACAATATGGGGTTGTACACAATCCCCTCTCTTTGTGAGCTTGTCACAAGCTCGGAAAGACAAGTTCAACCCCGAGTATTTGGCGAGTGCTTCCTTGTCCTGAGGGAATATTCTAGTGGTCCCTTCAAAGTGCGAAATATATGTCGAATTAGGGGGGTAGGGGAGAATGGTACAAACCTATCATCTACCCCTTTTTCGCCCATCCCTTATATCTCTCCTACCCTTATATGATGCCTTTTTTGAAGCAACTCCAAGACTGTCTCGCTACTATACGGGAGAAGATTAAATCCCCCGTAACTGTACAACTCTCATTTGTCTTCAGAGAGTACTCAAACTCGCCATCCTAGTGAATGAAAAGGGAGAAGAAGGTCAAGCTTGGCCTGACTGGATGTAAGCTCCCTCCCATCAACCCAAAGACACCAAAGTTTGACCTCGGGTTCACCTCTACTAATGAGAACCAGGTTCTTTAAAACATACTCTTTGACTTTGTATATCGGGCTCCTGACTACTCTTTGAACTCGCAGAAAGCTCCTGCCCAGGATAAAAATTTCGGGTGCATTCTGATTGATGTCAGTATACCGACCCTAATAGTGTGAGTTACCTAGTAGTCCAGGACTCCCGCTCTCAGGCAAGTGGGAGTCCTTAGGCTAATCCTGGTAGCCTTCCCCAAATTCCAGGTTTGGAAACCGATGTCACTCTGTTGATCCTTCTTGCTTATCCTTTCTTACTAACCCTGGTCTACTCACTGCAGCTCCTACCTTCGGGACTGTAGGCTTGAAACTAGCGAAATCACTGGCTAGCGAGCCCATTTTTGACCTCGCACCTGCCTCAATTACCCTGGAGAAAGACTCCCTAAACATCTCCATCCCAGTCTTCGATCAGCTTCCAGATCGACCAGGCTCCTTCTTGCCTAGGTCTTGGGAAGTCTCTCACACTTCCTCTTAGCAACACTTTTCAAGGAAGGTCAAGCTCGCCCCACCAGCGACTAGGTAAAGGATTGACATCAAGCACGATTCGTAAATACATTTGCTCTCCTCTCCTTATTGTTCTGGTTTAACCCTCGCGACTCAAATCTTCGCAGATAAGCAAGAAACATCGGGGACCGAAGAGTCATACGACGCAAAAGCCTACTCTCCACCTCCCTCTCTAACATGATAGAGGATTTTCTTGGTGACTCGAGTGGCCCTGCCGAGATGAAGTCATACGACGCAAAAGCCTACTCTCCACCTCCCTCTCTAACATGATAGAGGATTTTCTTGGTGACTCGAGTGGCCCTGCCGAGATGAAAATACACATGGTTGGCATCCTCCATAAGTATGGGCTTTTGCTACATGAGATGGAGGAGGTAAGAGCTATTAGCAAGGCAGTGACAGAGCAAAGGTTACGCACACTGGAGAAAGATCACATACTACTGGCTGGCGAGGTACGGTGAGGAGCGGGTGGTGAGGTGGAATTTCCAACGACACGCATTGAGTGATTCGAGGAATATATGGGCCAAGCGCAGCTGGAAATAAATGCAATCCGTGAGTACAACAACCCTCGTCGGCCACCTGGGGCTGGGATGCGAGGCCAGGGAAGGTGGAAATTGCTCTAAATATGAGCCTACCGACTCTCACTACCCTCCCCCCTCTTTTTTGCTTGTATTTCTTGAAGAACTGTATTTGTTATGTTATTTTGTTTTTGAACTTGCTTGGAATGTTGCAATAATGCCATCTCAACTGGCGAGTGGTATTAACCTTAACTTTGCGTAGCACACAATTTGGTGCACGATAAACTTAGTCCTGTGTGAGTATTATGCTCTAATTTCCATGCTGATTTTCTTTCCTTAGTACGTCGATTCGCTTGGTCGACTCGCTATCGAGTGGGGGAGGTCCTGTGGGGTTGGCCCAACGACATAAGAGAGGTGTAGAGAGTGTTCAATCTACACACCCCTCGCACATCCCTTTGATATTTCAACTTTTTTCTATAAATTGCGCCCCCCCCCCCCCCTCCCATTTTACTTATCGTATTTTTTACCCTTCACGACTTTGCACCTACTCTCCCTTTGTCAAATGGGTAGTGATGGCGAGACCACAGACGGTCGGCTGAAATGCACAAAATAGTTTGTTGACCACTCATTCTTCAAAGGTCACTAACTCAAGGAGGAATATTTGTCTTTCATTGTCGAGTACGTTCCGCCAGGATTCATCGCCCGCAAACCCAATAATGTGAGGCGATCAACACATTCCATGAAGATGAGGTTGTATTCCCCATCTAGTATTTTAAGGTGGGTTGCGTCTCCCATTATGGTCTAAAGTCAATCAGGTTCTGAAGTACTTCAATGTCATCCCGACACAACTAAACACTAATTTCATCACAATGCTTGTGGCATTTGCGTGTTTCTTATGTGAGGAGAGAATTGAGTTCAACCTCACCGTCTTCCACAATTTATTCATATACAGGGCAACTAATGACTGCATTGCTTTCCCCTTTGGCTCACTTCAAAGTATGCGAGACCGCAAACAAAAACCATCACTGGATCACAAAGTTTTTTTCATCAAGGGGAACCTCAACAACATCCCATACTCGTCCATTCAACAAGATGAGAAAACATTTTGTGCCCCGCTAGTGGAAGGAAAAGAATCGAAACTTCAACAGTTCTTTCTCCAGAATAAGTTCGATGTCGCCTACCTGAGGTGGAATTATGACATGTTGCTCCTGGTACTCCTGGGAGAAGGTATTGCCCTATTTATTTTCCTCCTGATTTCTCCCCATGATTCCTTCTTTTACTAAATCTTATCATTGTGTCAATGTAGGGGAAAGACTCCTCCCAGCAAATCCACAGTATGCGAGTGCCAGTGCGCCGACTTCCAAACTTGATCGCGCAAAAGCTATCGTGGTAGTGTGAAGTAGCAAACCTGAGGCATTTGCCTCACAAAAGGGCAAAAAGAGGGTTGTCATCATCGACCTTGACTTGCCCACAGCCTCCGTCTCGTTGAATAAGTAGAAGAAGACAATGACAAGTAAGGAGAAGCAAGTTGAGAAGGCCCTCAAAGGAAAAATCAGCCCGCGAGAGGCGTTCCCTGGTCTTCCACCGAAGTGAAAGAGGGGGCTTGCGGAGAGGGGCAGCCCGATACACACCGTAACTTTGACTTTGGTCAGAAGACTGTATACTATTCTAGCGAGTCAATACTTCTTTGGGATGAGAAGGAGAATCGGGTTTCGATCTCTTCTCTATTTCCATCATGGCTAGAGTGGCGTCCTCCTAGTGGGCACTCCTATGCTATAGGCTTCAGACTCTATGATTTGGAGATGTGGCACCATATGATGTTGCGGCCACACAAAGGTTAGTCCGTGAGAGTGGGCAAGCGCAGCTGCGTGCCTTCGAACTTTCTCATATGTGCTCGCGTCGTAGCCTAAGCTTATTTAGAAAGTGGTTCAAAGCTGAGGCTGTGCGGGAACTTATAGAGGATGATGTGAAGTATTTGAAGCAAAGGTTGGAAGTTACCGAGATACTTCTCGCACAGAACTCTGGTGGAGTGGTAATTGTTGCTTCTTTTGAAAATTTGTGTTATTGCTTAACTTTTTCACTGAACTATTCTCTGTCTGATTCTTACAGGATGTCAAGATGGAAGATAGGATGTGTTCATGGGTCACAGACTTGGAGGGATAAAATAAGGAGCTTAAAGCCCAACTCGCCAGAGTTCACTCAAGCACTATGCTTCAAAATGTTATTGAGCCCTCCAATAAGGTGCATCAGTACTTCTCGTGAGAGCTAGAAGAGATGAGAAGGACAGCTGCCATTAAATATATTGAACACGCACTCCTCATGATGTGGAGCCTCGAGGTGTTGAAAGAGAACTTCGAGGCCATCATCATGAAAGACTTGGTACCAGATTTGTTCACCCACCAAGGAGGCTCTTCTGAGGAAGAGTTCGGGTCGCTCTTTGACGAAGAAAGCGGTGAATCTGATGACCAGTCTTGAAGACTAGATTCTAGGAAGTTTTTGTTTCTCTTTTTTTTTATCGGTCACTTTTGTACACTCGCTTGCGAGACGATATTTTTGTAAAATGATATTATCTTATAAATAGTAAAATTTGTGTTCTCATTCCAATTTTCCTTTCCTTTTATACTTTTGTTGAATGTTCAACACTCGCAAATCTTCCCCAGACTCTTGGCTCGCTTGTTGCGGACCCTTAACGTTCAGGCTATGATTGATGCATAGTTCATCAAAAACTGAAATCCCGCGGTATTCAAGACATACCTTATACACTCGCATCTGTTAGGGGTAGGTCGATCCCGACAGCTTGAAGATTTTGCGCACTCGTGGCTTTAGAGTTGTATGTGCTATTAGCTCGATGCCTCGGGAGTGAGCGAGTGATCAGTGGACGCGAGTGGAATGGCATAGCTATACTCTTCTTTTACTTTGCTTCTTGTATTCAATGTTTGCATTCTTGTGGAGTGGCGAGTGTCTGATTGGCAAGAGTGTACCCAGAGTGGCTCCACTCACCTACTTCTTTGTGCCTCATATTTTTGCTCTTGCTTTTGACTTGACAATTGTTTCTTTTTGCATCCTGTCTCTTGAGTGTTCCACCGGTGCTGACGGCTAGTAAGATCCAAGTCAGCGAGATCTACCGGGAGTGTTCAATCAATCAATTTCGCACACCAAACCTGTCACTCGAGCGCTCTTTCCACCCTGTTGGCTAGTGGGAGCCCGGTTAGCGGGATCTACTCGGGGCTTTCAACCAACCAATATCATATACCAACCTATCACTTGAGTGCTCTTCCAGCCCTGTCGGCTAGTATGAGACCGGTTAGCTAGATCTACTCGGGTCTTTCAACCAACAAATATCACATACTAACCTTCCACTCAAGTGCTCTTCCAACTCTACCAGTTAGTGGGACCCCGGTCAGCGGGATCTACTCTGGACTTTCAACAAATCAATATCATAATGTCCTCTTACTTGAGTGCTCTTCCAGCTCTATCGGCTAGTGGGAGCCTAGTCAGCGGGATCTACTTGGGAATTTCAACCAACCAATATCATATACGAACTTGACACTTGAGTGCTCTTCCAGCCCTGCCTGCTAGTTGGAGCCCAGTTAGCGGGATCTACTCAGAGCTTTCAACCAACCAATATCACATAACAACCTACCACTCGAGTGCTCTTTTATCCATGTCGTCTAGTGGGAGCCCAGTTAGTGGGATCTACTCAGGGCTTTCAACCAACCTGTTGGGTATTGTATCCACAATATACCTGATTTGAAGAAGCCCCAGAACAAGCTAAGTTGAATTGACAATGTATTTAACATTATTTCTTCAAGATGTGCTTGCAGTTATTCCATGCTAAGTACACACCAATGTCAGGGTGCAGTGGGTCAATATACACGGGTCTGCGCAACGTAATCCCTCGTTGAGGAGATCAGTGTGTTGACTCATGTGTGCTCTCTCTATTGGAGTGTACTTATTTTCAAGTATAGGGTCGAGATAGATCAAGAGCAGAAGAGGAGAAAAGATGGGTCAAAGACCAAGTTCAGAGGAAGGAAGAAGAAATCTTCTAAGTCAAAATCGACGGGAATCACTAAATGATTCTCGCCGATTCGACGGGAATCACTAGTGATTCTCACCGAATCGTCGAGAATCACTCGCCGATTCCCGCCGATTTTATCTGGTTGTCTGTCCTCCTTCAAGAATTCTGCTAAGGATTCGTCGAGAATGACGTTTGAATTCCCACCGATTCCCGCGGGCTGACTGGTTTTACAACTGGAAATCGGCCAAGGCAAATTCGACGGGAATCACAAGTGATTCCCACCGACATCGACGGGAATCACAAATGATTCTCGCCGAATTTGCCTTAGGCAAATTTCGTCTCTCGCTGGACCGAACCAAACGGGTTACGTTGTTTCGGTCGAGACTATGGTTTCTCCTTGTGGGTCCCACAAGGACTTTAGGGTTGGCCTCAGGGTATATATACATGCTTATTTCAAACTTCAACGGTAATCACTCACGAAAAATCAAAGTCGCTGAGCGTGACCTAGCCGATCGCAGAAATCCTTCTGTCGCCATCGCCGCTCGCAAGTTGTCGTCGCCGCAGATCTTAGATCCTCTTTGATCGTCCGGTGACAGGACTGAGGCTAAGTATAGCATCTCACGCTTCTCTTTCGAGATCTATTGTCTCTCGATTTGTTGAACGAGGATCGCTCTTTATTCCGAATTGATTGAGTCGACTGATCCGTTTGAGATCGTTTGTAGACCTTACTTACTTCGTCACGAAGTTTGGATCTACAAAGCATCGATGCCGCAATCACTTGCCGCCGCCGATTTTGGGAAGATCCTCTCCAAGTGAGTGCTTTTGTCGTGAACTCTTCGCCTTCATCAAGAACGCTTCAAAGAACGAAGAGGGACATCGGGTTCTCCACAAGTGTAGTTTGTATTTCTTGTACATTCTAATTTTATTTTGTTGTAAAGGAATAGTGATTCCTTGTTTTAAGGATTGGGTGCAACCCGTGGTGGAGGAGTAGTGACTCCTTCGGTTGGAAGGGTGCCTTCCGTAGTGTGTGGATTGGATTTCAATCCATTTGGTGAAGTGACCGAGTTATCCCTTGTTGGGAGATAGGTCGAAGGGGGAGAGTGGACGTACCCAAATCGGGGAACCACTATAATTGCTTGTGTGCTTTTCTTTGCTGTGTTTGTTTAATTGTGTAGGTAATTTTAAATTCTGCAAAAGACTGCACGAGACCTATTCCCCCCCCCCCATAGGTGGACTTAGTCGATACTAGATACTTTCAAGTGGTATCAGAGGGAGGTTACTCGTCAATAAGGTTAACTCCTTGAGTAAGATCTCGTGTCTAGTGTCAAGAAGAAAGAAGATCTCTGAAATGGAAGGACTCAAGTATTCAGGGAAGATCCCAGTGTGCACCAAGCTGAACTTTCCTATCTGGAAGGAAAGGATCAGGTACTACATGGAAGCAGTCGACCCTCGACTCTTCATGATAGTGGAGGAGGGAGCTTATATCCCCACTAAGGCCTCCACCATTGATCCAACCAAGAAAGTGCCCAAGAAACTTTCTGAAATGGATAAGGATGATATGGTGCTTGTCGGACTTGACAAGAAAGCTCAGAACATTCTGGTATGCGCCGTCGATGATTCCATGATGTAGGTTTTCTGCAACTGCAGGACTGCCAAGGACATTTGGCACTGCCTGATCATCCTGATGGAAGGCACTGATGAAGTAAGGGATGATCGAAGATCCCTTTTGAACAAGAAGTACGAGGCCTTCAGGAAAGGTCCCAAGGAAGAGATCGGAGTGACATTCGAGAACTTCCTGAAGATTTTCAATGCCCTGAAGGGTTATGGCAGAGTGTTCACCGATGGTGAACTAAATGACAAATTCCTTAGATCCCTTACTAAGGAATGGGACACCAAGATCTGCGCCATCAGAGAATTTTGCAGGCTGGCAGAAACAGATCCCCAGATTCTGTTTGGGAAACTTCTGTCCTATGAGCTTCAGCTGAACACCAGAAAAGCTGAAGAAGAAGCCGATAAAGCAGCTGCCAGAGAGAAGACTATGGCCCTAAAAGCCAATCACTCAAGGAAAGGCAAGGGTGCAGCCTCGTCCCCTTCTCCGAAACTGGATGAGGAAGAAGACTCTGAGCCATGCTCTTCCGGCTCAGAGCTATCTGAATAAGACTTCTCCCTTATCACTCGGGAGTTCAATAAGTTCCTCAAGTTGAGGAATCAAAGAAAGAGAGACGGCTCCTCCTCCAGACATCAGAAGAAGAATTATTCTTCTGACAGGTATAAATCCAAACAGAACAAACATCGCTCTAATGACATTATTTGCTTTGGATACAATAAGCCAGGTAATGTCATCGCTGACTGCCACCAAGTCAAGATAGATAAGGGGAAGGGAGAGGAGCACAGGACCTCGAGAGATAAAAAGAAGGAGAGGAGCTATATTACTAAGAAGCCGAAGACACACTGAGTGAATCTAATTCTTCAGACACCAGTGATGATGAGGAAGCATACTTCGGGCTAGTGGGTCGCTCTGACTCAGAAGGAGACTGCCCCCCATTTACTGGGAAGGTAAAAGGTCGTACCCCCCTCTCTGACTCTGACTATGAGTCTCCTGATGATGATCTCGAGGACAGCCCATCTGCCCGTGAAGCTGAGCTCCTCGAAAAGTATGAGCTTCTGCTCAATACCTTTGAGGAATGCCGCAAGAGGTTGAGGGCTCAGAAAAAGGAAGTCAAATTCCTTAAGGCTGAGGGTGTGTCTCTAAGAGAAGAGATCACTAGCTTGATCTCTCTCCGACAGGAACACCTGGGCCTGACTTCTGAGCACTCAGAGTCTCTAAGGCTCCTTGACCTAAAGTAGGAAGAAATCAACAAGTTGGAAGAACAGCTTGCGGCAGAAAGGAAGATTGTCAAAAGCTTCTCCATGCCCAAGACCGTTCTTCCTCTGGTTGATGAATTCTCTGCTCAGGCTAAGGGGGCTGGCTTGGGGCATGTGGGTGTGCCTGGTAAATCATCTAGGAGAAACAGAAAGCAGAGAAAAAATAAGGCTGCTAAGAAGGCCCTTACTGTAGAAAAGGGAAAGGCCCCTATCGACCCTGTTGTATTCAGAAAGCCTAGCTTTCCCTGCAATGAACAGGACTTTGAGTCAACCTATGGCCACTTATTCCGGCCCTCGGTTGAAAAGCCCAAGATCCGGTATGATGGCTGGGCCTTCCCCCGCAACTATGGTGAGAGTGTCTTCAAGGCACCTTATGAGGAAATCCAAGTGGAGGATTATGGCCACTTCTCTAGCGGCCATAATAGGAAGCAAGCACCAAAAGCCAAGCCTGTTATACTGAAGGAACAGGAGGTGAAGAAATCATGTGACTGCTGTCATCATGATGCCTCCACCTCCAGATCCAAGGCCCCGGCTGGACCTACCGTTCCAAGGGTGAAGCAGGAGCCTAGGAAAAGGTACAATAGATTTGACTGTTGGTGATGTGGAAAAGTTGTTCACTTTGCCGTGGATTGCTGGTTTAATCTAAGATTCAATGAGACTCCTCATGTTAGCAATGCGAGGCCGACCACTTGTAGGGTTAACCACCCGAGGGGGAGTATGCTAACAAGTAATCTAGGACCCAAGTTCGATTGGGTTCCTAAGGAAAACTGATTCTTTTTTGCAGGTATATCCAAAGGCCACCAAAACGCCTATCTGGTACTTGGACAGTGGATGTTCCCGGCATATGACTGGGACAAGAAGCCTGCTGCATGATTACTCTCCAGTCAAAAATGGACCCAAATTCATCTTTGGAGGATCAGATCGAGGAGTCACCAGAGGTTACGGTATGATTTCCAACGGTATAATATCTATCACAGACGTGGCCAATATTGAAGGGTTAAATCATAACCTGATCAGTGTAAGTCAGTTGTGTGATAAAGGTTATGACATTAAGTTCTGCCAGGATAAGTGCTTGATAATATCGTGTGCCTCTTCGGAGACGGTATTAACTGGCATTAGGAGCAGAAATATCTTTTGCTTAGATTTTCTTAGCTTAGATTCTTCTACCCACGTGTGCCTAGTAGCAAAAGGCAGTGCATCTCTTTGTGAACAATGCCACAAGAGATTAGCACATATTAATTTCAAGACAATTAATATGTTGTTTTCTAAGAACTTTGTAAGGGATGCCCCTACTATTAAGTGCATCAA